>QNUK01000158.1:722500-1327500 GCA_013621035.1 Clarias magur
TAATCAGGAAAAAGGCTTCAATTTGTTAGGGAGCACACAAAAGGTCATGTAGTCTGATGATTTCAGATTGATCCTATTCCAGAGCAGTGGTAAGAAGGGGTACATGAGCGATGGAAGAAGCGAAGCGTGTGAAGCGATGCACCCATCATGCATTGTGCCCACTGTACAAGCTTCTGGAGGCACAGAGTTATGATCTTGGGTTGCTTCAGTTGGTCAGGCCTAGTCTCACCAACATTATGTGGCAATAAAATGAAGTCAGCTGATGGCCTGAATGTACTGGATGACCAGGGTACCAAATCAATGTAGTTTTTCTTCTCGGATGGCACAGACATGTTCCAGGACTCACATTGTGAGTGTTTCTGAAAGCATGAATGATTTTCACACGTGAACTGGCCACCACATTATGTGCTATAATCAAAGCTAAAGGTGACTAAAGGAAATCTTAAGAGTGTGTGATTTTTTTTTTTGCCTAGCAGTGTATGTAACTGTGAATAAATATTTGGGCAATAGCTATTTTGGCTACGAAATGCATAGTATTGAGACACCATCATATCCTTTTTGAATTTTGTGTTGCGGTGCATTCCAAATCTATATACAGTCCTCACTGAAATGATTGAATCAGCAAGGTCTATGCTTTGGTTTTTGCTATGCGCTGGAGACATTTAGGGTTTAGATAAAAATTATTCGCTTTTCTTCCCCTGATATTTTCATCTAGACGTGGTAAACAACTTATAACGTGACATCTTTGGTGGCAGACAACCCAATTTGGTGTTGCAAATAGATAAGAACAGGAACAGATAAGTGTTGCGCTATTAACTGTTTAACAGTCCACCTGGGTATATCTTCTATATATACAGTATTGTATATTATATATTGTATATGTACACCTATTATATATTGTATGTCCTTATAAATATCTCTGATTATCTGGAATACCATGTAATTGTAAAAAAATAAAAGTAATGTGATTTAAAAAGAGCAATAAAACAGTTTGCCACTAAAACTTTAAGGCTAAAGCTAAAAGTTAAAGCACTAAAAATTTCGTCTGCCTGAAATATCAGTGTGAAATCATCTCTGTGGTTTTTGCACAGGTGCAGCGTGGGTTAACAGGCCTTTGTATTCCAAAACGCAGGCTACACAAGTCCACTGTGTGTGTGTACTGTAGGTGTGTGTGTGTGTGTGTGTGTGTGTGTGTGTGTGTGTGTGTGTGTGTGTGCGTGTGTGTGTTTGTGTGTGTGTGTGTGTGTGTTGCCATGTTAGCAGACACAGCACACAATGGTGCATATTCGGGGACAGGTGCAGTACAGAACAGGTACTCAAAGCACAAATATTAATACAATATATGTGTAACACATATAATATACAGTACAGACCAAAAGTTTGGACACACCTTCTCATTCAAAGAGTTTGAATTTGTATTATGGCAAGAAAAAAGGAGCTAAGTGAAGAAAAAAACGAGTGGCCATCATTACTTTAAGAAATGAAGTCCAGTCAGTCCGAAAAATTGGGAAAACTTTGAAAGTGTCCCCAAGTGCAGTCACAAAAACCATCAAGCGCTACAAAGAAACTGGCTCACATGCGGACCGCCCCAGGAAAGGAAGACCAAGAGTCACCTCTGCTGCGGAGGATAAGTTCATCCGAGTCACCAGCCTCAGAAATCGCAGGTTAACAGCAGCTCAGATCAGAGAGCAGGTCAATGCCACACACAGAGTTCTAGCAGCAGACACATCTAGCAGACACACTAGAACAACTGTTAAGAGGAGACTGTGTGAATCAGGCCTTCATGGTAGAAAACCTGCTAGGAAACCACTGCTAAGGACAGGCAACAAGCAGAAGAGACTTGTTTGGGTTAAAGAACACAATAAAGAAAACCCTTTGAATGAGAAGGTGTGTCTAAACGTTTGGTCTATACTATATGTCTGTTTGTGTGTGTGTGTGTGTGTGTGTGTGTGTGTGTGTGTGTGTGTGTGTGTGTGTGTGTGTGTGTGTGTACGTGTGTGGGATTTTTTGTTAACATGAACGTGCGATTACACTTGTACAGGTGTCTTTTCCATGTCTACACTCCAGTCCCTAAGTAGTGTATTACTTTCTCATTCTCATTTTGTCTGTCTGATTGGTTTTTGTTCCCTATCTGCCTGTGTTTTACTTTCCTTTCATTCATTGAGTATGATGAGTTTAAAAGCATAGATTTCTTAAATGAAATTAGATTCCTGTCTTTTTTTTTTTTTTGTCTCTGGTCAGAAGATAATATTACTCACAGCTGAAGGATGAACAGAAAGCTGCATTTCTCCACAAGCATCAATCCGGTGTCCAAATAACTCGAATTGTGTTTCCATGCAAACAACAACTTAAGAAAACATAACTTTCTAAAGTTGTTAATTAAGCAGTCCTAAGTAATCACTCTTTGCACTTGGATGGTGCAAATAAATTCTCATCGGTTAACTCAGTGAAAACAAGTCTAGCCTTGTTTAATCGATAATACCAAATTTCATAATTTACAAACAACAGAGCTATGGACAGGTCAAGGACGACTCAAAGGTTAAGCCACAGCTCTTTAGTACACATTTCACTGTAATGAGCACCTTTTTCCTAATATTGTTCCAATACAGGCCTTTGAAAATCCCAGAAAACTGTAAGCATCAATGTTCCAGCTGATCGTTGGACTTTTTCTTGGTCGGTTATTGAGGATGACGTTCTCCATACTCTGCCGTTTACTTTCAGACTCGTAGTGATGAATCCCTGTCTCATCTCCAGTAATGATTCTCCTTGAGATACTTTAAGTAACAGAACCAGGTACACCCTCAGAGCACAAAAAATCAAATCACTGTGCACTGCTCTTGTTTCATGCATATCACACTTTTGCTTGGATGGCACTAACAAATGAACTGATGTACGTAACACCATGACACCTGCATAGCAGTGACTGGGGGGACTGTAGCCTTGAATGGGAAGCGTTGACAAGGCAGTGCGTCAATATGTTTTAATATTAGTATGGATAATTTTTGACTCACCCACGTATAACATACCACGTCATAAGAACAGTTTATGTTCTACACAAAATAACTTCAGCTACCATAAATACTAAAGTCGGACTTAAAAATATGTACGGAGATATGTAAACATACACAGAAAAGTATTGTATTGAACTATTCTTTAAAAGGCCTTTTCAGAAGGAGCAGTGTACATTAAATGGTGAAAAATGGGCTGGAGCTCAGAGAATGTATCCAGTCCATACTGCATAGTAAGGACAAACAATAAAAACGCTAGCTAGCCTAACAGGCAGGTGCAAGTACTATTGTGGACGAGGTTAATACTGGATGCTGTCTCAAAAAAGATTTACAAATTCTGAAATTTCTGAAATTGTTCCAGGCAGGATATAAAATCTCCTTAAGACAACATGAGGAATAAACATCAAAATTAAACTCATGGTTATCTGGTTTCTGCTTATCATGCTTATCATTTCACCAGTTTTGGATATGAGCTGTGTTGTTCAGTCTTTGTGTGTGTGGGGTTTGCATGTTCTCACCTGGGTTTTCCTTGGGGTTCTCCAGTTTTCTCCCACAGCCCAAAGATGTGCAGGCTAATTGCCATTTCCAAATTGCCCTTAGTATGTGTGTGAGTGAGTGTACTTATGCACCCTGTGATGGATTGGCATCCTGTTCAGGGTGTATTCCGCCTCGTGCACCTTACAACCTTGTCCCCTAAAAAAAACAAATAGAATCGCAAGTCAGATTGAATCGCCACCTGGGTATCATGAGAATATTGGTGGTGCCTGGTGATTTCCCATTCCTACCACATTGTGTGTCAGAGGAAAAAAAGTGCTAAAATGAACAAAACCTCAAAATGACATTTAGCGTGTTCTGCTGTCGGTCTGATTGTATATACTAACGAGAAAACATTAGTGATGCAAACTAAACATCACAAGGTGGAGGACATACTTCATAATTTTCATAACCTGTAAACAGGACAGAGCAGGAAAAAAACAGCAGGCAAAATGAAAGATTTGGGTTTTATTAAAACAATCAGAAATGAGCTAATGGAGCAAATGGGATTTTTTCCCCTACCTACTGTAGGTCTACTTGTGCTCAGATTTACAAAATAGCATAAAATAAACTAGAAAGCATGAAAGAGGGAGAAGGAGGAGAAAAAGCTGAGACTGTCAGAGCCTCTGCGGGAGATGTTTAACCTGCCATGTGACATCAGCGACATGATTTCCATTCCTGCATGTTGATTGGCTGAGGCGAGGGAAGTAATCTGATTCCTTTCTCAATCCACTGTGTTTGGGGATAGAGCGGTAGAGCGAGAGAAAGAACCTGAGGAAGTAAGACACAGAGGATGTTGGTCACTCGTTTTAAGGGTTTGTACAGATAATTTGGTATTTCTTAATCGTTATATTAAGCTTGTGCATAAAAGAAAAGTGTGAGAGAGGAAGAAATAGCCCGGAGAGGCGGGTGTGTCGTAGGAATGTTTCTCCAGGTGGTTTAACGTTCACTCTGTAGATGATTTGTTGTTTTTGGCTCACATTTTGGTTTGGGGGAGAAAAAAAAGAGCACCGCTCCTGGAGACACCTGATCTGAAAGGTAAGCATATTCACCTGTGCTGGTGAAATGACTCTGCCTTACACACACATGCACGCACAGTATACACACACGATATCCACACATGCCTAGATACATGCACAAATATACACAAGTATGCACATGTTCAAAAAGACTCAAATGTAATTTTACTGTAGTATATCCTTTTTTTCTATGGGCTTCATTAGGCTAATAATTATTAGATACAGTATATTTTTGGCCATAAACTATTAATTGTATTGATAATAGTTCTTCGCTTTAGTTTTTATATGTTCATTATGGTCTATTGTAGTTATTATGCGTTATGTAACATAGTAACTACTAGTCTCACTATATATTACATGAGCGGTTATAATAATAATCACTGTATTTCTAATGATTATATTATACAATACTATTAGTCTAATAATCCAATCTAATAATTCAGTTATATAACTTTATATATATAAAAAAAAATTACTTTTATTATTGACTTTACATATTTACATTATATTATATTATTATTATTTATTATTATTTAGATACATTTCCATTTACATATTCATGCTGCTATTCAATCATCCAATTACTGTAGAAGCAAAGCAATGCATAGAATCACACAGGCCTTGTACATGTCAAGAACTTTGGTTAAAGTTCACATCAAACATAAGAGTGGGGAAAATGCGCTCTCAGAGACTTCGACCATTTCCTTGTAGTTGTGCCAGATGAGCTGGGTTGAATATTTAAAAACTGCTAAAATATTGAATAAATCATTTCTAGGCCTTTTAGAAAGCATCCACTGAGCAGCACATGGAAATGCCTTGTCAATAAAAAAACATTGAGCAGAATGTCCAGACTTTTGTTTGAAGAAAGGATGTGGGAATTCAGATAATCGCTCTTTATAACTATGGTGAACAGCCACAACAACAGAAAACTATGTTGGGTTTAAGTCTTGTGAGCCGAGAACACAAGGCACATGAGAATGGAAGTAATGATGGCGTTGGTTGGGGGCTGTGCTGCTTCTCAAGTGTGTGTATCATAGTGTGTATCACAAAATCTTGTTTAAAAGATTCTTTGTAACAGTTTCTTATATCCATGTGAGAGTCTTAAAGTAGCAAGGACGTCTTTCTCTTTCACCAGAATTGGATCACCAGAAAAGGATCCTGATTCATGTTATAACAGAGCCCTAGCTGGAGAAGGGTCATTGCTCTACATTCAGCGTTAATGGAGTTCAGGCTTTCTACTCAGTGATTCCAGTTTCACATAATGTGATTCTATATAAACTACAGCAGTCAAAACAGAAGCAGCAATGACCTTGTGCGTGCCTCCAGGCTGCCTCGATGTTATTTAAACAGACAACAGAAAAACACGCATTTGCGGCCATCGTGACTTGCTGTTTACTACCTGCTGATGGATTTTCAAGATACCGTTCCCATACACTATGAAAGCCATAAAAGTGTGTTTCGCTCAGCTCTCAGAAGCAGCTCTGATGAAGTATAAACAAGGAAGAAAATTTCTTTATTTACCTAAAATTTGACTTGCGCTTCAGTTTGTTCGTTCGATGCCAGTTTGAACTATTTTGGAATTCAGCTTTAGTGAAAGTTTCCATCCTGGGTTGGGTGGTGATGTCTGAAGGACATCATCATGGTGTGGCCGGGCTGCTGAGGTCGGATGAAGTCATCTTTGCATTTCAATACGTGATAATCTCTCATGTATGTCTGAAGGGGTTTGTGAGAGATGTAAATTCAAGGACAGATTAGTAAATCACAGCCTCTTCGGGGTGTTCCCCTGCCTACACACTATGTTTGGACCAATGCACAGAGCCCTGACCTCCCCACCCCATAACCTGACATATAGTAAAATAGTGTGTACATGCCTAAATTAGGAGGACTTGCTATGCAGAAGTCAGTCTAACCTTTAGTGCCTAGCTTATTCTTCCACCAAGTTATCATTTTTAATTTGAACAGTGGCCAAATAGGGTAAATAAATCTCCTAGGTATTCTTCTTAATTGACATACTTAGTGTGGGTTTATGCTTATTTATGCAGTATTTATCTGCTTATCTTGTGGCACATTTTGGACAATTCTGAAATTATATCATATTCCAGTGTTTTTCCAGTCACTGGCTCTTGTAATCTAATTGCATTCTCATCGAACATTCTTCAGATTCTAAATTTAATCATACAACAGTTAGTTCCAATTGAGTAATCTGATTGGACGAGAGCCATTCCACATGTTGTGATATATATCATAACAGCACTGGAATGTTTAATTATATGAATCGCTTCGCATCACAGGTATTTTAACAATTGTTAATTACACTGTCAGTTAGCATGGATAAAAGTTGGTACCCATCCTGCGACTGACAGTTAGTGTAAATAGTTAAAACACCTCTGAAATGTCCTTGTTGTTTTACCTAAGCCTAAGGCAAGCTACAAATCTAACTAAATCTAACTAGCTTCTAGCATAAGGCTGATTCCCAAATCCCCCTCTAACTCCTGATCAAGGGATCCTGATCATATCCTCTCTAATCATATCTACTTGGAATGAGGTACAAGGGATCGTACACCCTACATTAGACACTAGCCTTCAATATAACTCTCTTTAGCACCATAAACCTAGAAGTTAGCTGCTATTTTGAATTGGAATATAAAGTAGATCACTTTTTGGCCTGTGTAGTTCTAGTAAGAATTTCAAACTACTTTCACCCCTATTAATTACACTGTCAGTTGATAGCAATACACAACAATAGTTCCTCCAGACGCGAAAGGATATGTGTCAGTGGTAAACAAGCAAAACAGGATAATAAAGGTAATTTGTAGAACTGTCGCCCTCATGCTTATTATCGCATCACCTGTACTGAACTTCCCTCTTGTGTGATATTACTTAAATATAGGCTCAGTTGGTAGTCTTACATAGACTAATGATGTCTCAATTTTGCACTAATATTTCTCAAGTATTGTATCTTTTTATATGATTGTAATTCTCATTTAGAATTTTATTTTAACAGCATCTGTTTCATCCAGTACATTTAGTTGCTATGAACGTAAAACTATACTTGTATTATATCATTTTTTAGGAGAAATAGGAATGCAGTACTTTGGGTGTATTAGCAGGGTACTGCAATATAGAGGATGCATTCTTCACTGTATATCCAATTTTTCATCTGTGACAAATGAAAAGGGAATCAGAAACCACAGAGTCTTCAAAGGGAGATGGGTGGCTTTGTGGAAAGGCAAGAATAGAGGAGAATGAAGAACAAAGAAAATGTAAAGGGAGATGGAGGAGCATTAAATAAGGCCATATTTTCACTGTTGGGTATTGGCTAAAGATAAGCATGCTTCCTGTCAGCCTATTTCTTATCGCTTTAGCAAAAGACAGATATTCTAATCCATTTGTGTATTTCATTAACAACAGATTGCGCAAACTATCCAAAGCTTTTTTTTTCTTTTTACCTTATCATGCATTTTTGTATATTTTGTTATTTATTTTCCTTCTCAGAGATTTAGCATAATATTTTTAAAATGCCTTTTTGGTATGGTGTTGGATTTTTTAAGCAACTATGTAATGAGGAAATGAATAGAGCATAATCAAATAAAACAAATAACATACAGAAAAGAAGAAATGCCTAAATAGAGTAAAATATGAAATATATAGCACCATGCACAGGTAATCAACAGAAATATAAGTTTTGTGACAGATTCACAGTCATATTAAAGATCTTTGACTAGGCTTTTGTAGCATGTTCAAGTTCATTGTTTTTGGGCCACTCCTGTGTAGCACCTGCCATATGTTTTCGGCTTGTCTGCCTGGTGGAAAATGAGCCTTCATGCAGTCTCAAGTTCCTTTAGACTGAAATACGTTTAAGTCTAGGATTACCCATCCATTAAGGATTACGAATCCGCATAACATCATGCTGCCGCCACCATGCTTCTCTGTACAAATGCTGTTCTATTGGTAACAGTATTCTACCTAATTTTCAGTCTTAGCCTCATCAGAAGAAAGCGCACTTTTTAGAGCTACATATTTGCTGAGGTTTAAACACATGATTTGATACGGCTTTTGTCTTACTGATACTCTTTCCTAAGGTCAGCATTACGGAGTGTCTGCTAATAGTTACAGATTCCGGATTAATTTAGAGACTTAACAGCAGTGCTAATGAACAGGTATCCACAAACTACATTGTTTACTTGCCTCACTTCAATAGTATGGGCTTTCTTGTGTACGTTAATGATATATGAGGTGTGTTCAAGTCAAAACGGGACTTAATCTGAAATTATATGAAATTTCTTGTTAATGAAGGCGTAAAACTGAATGACGCTTACAGAAGCACAGTACAGTGACATAAAACATTTGAATAGTGCAAAACCTTTAAAGAAGGCGAGAATGTCAGCGAATATCAGAGAATGCCAACCAAGGTGGCTCGGAGATGAGTCACGGCCACCACCTGCACATTACAGGAATTATTATCTCCCGTATAGTCCTGACCTCGTTCCAAGCATGGGATGAGTGCATTAGTGTAGCAGGGGATATAGAGAAATTTTTTGTTTGTACTCTCATAATTGTGTTCTGTTATTCTGCACAAGGAAAAGTCACGGTTTGACTTGAACATTTGCTTGTAATTTAATAATAAATAAATTCCAAATAAAGTCCGTTTTGGGGTGTATCACTAGAAAATGTGTACAACTTTAAGGAGGTACAGTAAATACTTATGCAAGGCTCTATAAACACAGGGCATAAATATTAGCATACACAATGCACAACATGCATCACCAATATAACAACAAAAGAAGTGATTGGTATGAATAGAATTAAAAAAAGAGAAGAGAACAGTAGCGCTGGGCATGTAAACGTAGTCACACAATGATTATATAATGCATACTTGTTCATCACTAGGTATGTCTGGTATGTTGCATGAGTGAATTAAGACCTTTGCAAAGTTATATTTAGTGCAACCACATCCTGATTTATTGGAAAAAATCAGCATAGAGCTTATTAATAACCTCTTTAAACATAAACAGTAACTTTTCTCTTCTTCTATAATGATAAAATTAATGTGAACTTGAAAAACTGCATTACAGACCTGACATTTTGTCTAAATTATTTAGGCTCAGTTGCATAATTGCATATAACAATTGCATATTGCATATTAGTTGCATAATTGCATATAACAATTATGCAACTAATAAGTGTAATAGTCAATTAATTCGTAAACTATCGTTTTACCATGGATTATAAATGAACATACATTTTCATTTATTTATAAACACATGATCATCGAAGACGTAACATGGTTAGGGGTTTGAGTCCTGCCTCTGCTCTGTGTATGGAGTTTGCATGCATGTTCTCCCTGTGCTAGGCGGGTTTTCTCCGGGTTGTCTGGTTTCCTCCCACAGTCCAAAAACATGTTCCCAGATTTCCTGTAGTGTACAGGAACAGGGTGGATAGGGTGCCTGTAAGCCCTGGACATTACATTGTATGCCATCCATGGTTAACCCTGTCTTGTGCGTTGAGTTGCCCAGCACAGGATAGATACAGGATAGACAATAGATGGATGAAGGAACATGTAACTTATTTATATGTTGCATGTATGACAGAACAAGAACAGTAATGTACAATACGGAACACAACAATAGGCCACTTAATAATGCAGGACAGTGTGAGGCAAGGACAGTCATAAGAAAGGAAGGAGACAATCAATGCCAGTAATGAGGAACTGGTGTCTAAATCTGACTTGCTCCTGTCTCTAATGGCTGGCGTACGGTTTTTATTGACTGTTATGTTAAAAGGTAAAGTCAGTGCAGAGAGGGTGGATAGGGTTGATCTCTTCAGTTTAGTAATATCATTTTTGGGCTATTGTTAGAGACTGCGGTTACAGATGGTTTTTAGTATTTGAAGTATTGCAGTGGAACACATTTAAAATGTGAACTGGTTGCCATTTTTGTATTTTCACATTTTTATACACTTGCATGTTGTGCATTCTGTTCCTCTTTAATGTACACATTTATATTTTAATTCCAAAAAATACATTTATACAATTAATACAATTAAAAAATACAATTATTTTTGAAAGCAATATTTTTCGGTCTAGTGAAACCCTTACATTCTACATTATGGATAGCCGTGTTAGAATTTCACGGCATATCATACTGTGTATGGTTGTGTAGGTGACAATATTCAGTACGTGAGATATTCAGATATCAGTGTGAAAATGTCCGTTAACAGTGAACTGTAAAGGATGCCAACTGAGACTTGATTAAAAAGTAACTTAGTGTGTATTATTTACAGCATGCGCTCTACATGTTCACCCTGATGCTTAATGTATTTTCTCAACTTGTTGCATCCTGTTTTCGCAACCCATGGGCACCGATCAGGCATAACACATTAAGCCTAAAACATTAAGCCTAATATTTTGCATCTGTTTATTTCCAAAGGGATGTTAAAGAACGGGCTGCGGGGATGAAGCTGATGTTTATCCTACTTTATGGAGCAAAAAAAATGCTGCTGGTTCACTGAAAAAAAAGGATGTATTAAAATATTATAGGTTATGCATGGTTAAAAGGGTCAAAGGTCAACACTAACGTGTCTGGTCCCATTGTATTTACATAACTGCCTAGAGCATTGAGAAAATTTGTTTTTCTGACCTTGAATTTTATCTGTTTAAGCCCAACCATCATCGTTCCAACTCTCTCTCTCTCTCTCTCTCTCTCTCTCTCGATCTTTCTCCCTGTATATGCTTCATCAGGTCAACATTCCAGTAACAAGTCAGGCTGGTTTTTGGCCTTTTAAAGACTTTCTCAGTCACAAGTATGGAAAGGGTGTGTGTGAGAGACTGACAAAGGGCGTTTAAAAGGGGACACTCTTTCAAGCTTCCCAGCATCCAACACTTGTTTTCTAAATGCATACTTTTGACGCTTTAATACTGCTACAAACGATATATAATGATTTCTTAAATCATGGTTTAGACAGATGCTTCAGTTAAAATTGTTATGTTTATGAGATTTTGTTTAAATAACCACAATTTATTTTGATCATTACTACTAAAATTTGACTAAATAACATATGATATAATTGAATATGTGTATTGTACTGTAGTATATTGTAGCGTATGTGTGTGTGAGCTTGCAGTGCTGAAAGGAAAATGAAAGTAAACATACTGCACGTTGGACCAGAAATATATTGACATCTTAACATTTATTACTGTTGTCATAGAGCCTTTAAAGGTATTATTATTATTATTATTATTGTTATTATTATTGTGACACTATTAAAAAAACTTAACTGTGAACCCCGTGACAGATATTCAAAAGACAAATCTGCTAAATGGGCAAGACACAGCTACAGGAATTAAAATGCTCTGAGGTTATATGATTAGAGGAATTCCCCGGGTTAAAAAAGACAATTTCAAACAAATCTGTGATTTTTTTAGATTTGGACAGGAACGTCAACATGACTTATTATCTTGTCATATGCATAATACAGTATAAGCGGCACGGTGGCATAGTTATGCACACTGCGGCTTCGCACACCCAGGGTTGAGGGTTCGATCGTCGCCTCAGGTCTGTGTGCGTAGAGTGTGCATGTTTCGCCCAGTGCTAGTGGACTTCCTCACTGTCCTTTGGTATCACAGGTCTCAGAGCTCGCCCAAAATGTTTAATGCTTGCTGAAATACCCCTTAAATAATTATTTATTTATTTATGAATGAATTTATTTAATGTAACATCTTTGTTTCACTCCCATCCCAAATGCACAGTTTCAGCATATATATGTAAATAAGCTACTGCTAAGCCACGCCCCCTCCAGAGAACAGCAGAGCTCAGCAACAAGCTGTGGGAGGGGATTTTTTTAATGAAGTCACAATAGGGGGGAAAAAAAAGACAATCTTTTGTACATTTGTACGGCCCCACTGGAGGTTCAGAATGTCTAAAAAAGTCTAAGGACTGGTGCACTGTTAACATTTCGATTCAATTTCTTTGGTTCCAGTGAAGGGAAATCTTATACAACTATGTGCTTCAACCTTTGTGGCAACCTTTGTGCTTGGGTATGATCCATAAATAGGTGGGAAGGTCAGGTGTCCACAAACTTTTGAACAGATTTTATGATATGATCTGATACCAGAGAACGGAAGCCGTTTAGACGCAGGGTCATCAGTGCAGTCTGATTCCTTTGAAATCTTTGTGTCCGTAACTCCAATCTCATCCTCTGACGTACACAGCCGTAGCTGATGAAGTGGGAAGGAACGAAGACTATTGCTCTTGACACTATTCCAGAAATAATATTATAGTATGAGCAATAATATTAGGCATAAATACATTCTTACCCAAGAATTGAAGACAAAAAAAAAATAAATGTGAACGCTGGCGTAGGAGAGGGGGGAGGCGGGAGCAATCATTCTAGGGCAGGGTACAAATCAGTTGTGCCAAATGTAAAAAAAAAACAACCTAAGGCTACAGTTGGCACAGGCTAGAGATGATAACTATGACTTAATAGCCATTCAATGATTAATCATCGGTTTAAGTAAATCAATTGATGATCCATTAACAGTCGGTTTAACCACACAGCACGATGCATCTTTGATTGTTTTTTTTTTGTTGTTCAAGTCTGTCAATTAAGAACAAATCACATTTGACATGCGTCTACTGTAAGTACATTCTTGGCGGTTTGTCACCCGGAAACAAGAGTACAATCCAAGTGAAATGAAAACCCTCATTCTGTGTAAAAAAAAGTTCAGCTGAGACTCATATGAGGCTTGTGCAGTCCCACCGAGCTAAATCGTGCTGGGGTTTTTCAAAATTACAGTGCATTTAGTTAAAATGCAATGCTTTTCTTTCCATTTCCTGGTTAGCTGTACACAACCATTTTGTGAGCGTGATCAGTTATCGGCATCATACACACAGCAGTTGCCCGGGTGCACAGAAAAACCATGCAACATGGTGTTAAAATTGCTTGCCATTCATTTTTCATAATAGATTTCTTGACATGCACAGGAAATCAACCGGACCGATCCTCAACCATAATTGACGATCGGCCCATCAACAACACAGGCTCAATCAAAAACCTGATCGTTTTTTAATATTCAACTTTGCTGAGCCTTACATCCTTTTTAAACACACTCTTTCACTTGACCTGTTTTGAATGTTTAATTGTTCAGCACCTACACTTTGCAGGTGCTGTACAACAATCAAATAACACAGCACATACTGTAGTAGTAATAATAATAAACCTACTTTACATAGAGATTGTTGAGTGAGTTACTGTTTGACAGGAAAGATAGAAAGAGTTGTGAATGTTATTTACAATATCAGCACCGGAGCGCTGATTAGGATTTCACTTGTGTGCTTTTCATTCTTAGGTTGAGAGCCGAGTGCAGCAGCCAAAACACAGAATCCTGCAGGTTTGTCAATTACATAAAAATCCTCTTTGCTGAAGGTTTTATTAAGGAGATTTGTGTGTGTGTGTGTGTGTGTGTGTGTGTGTGTGTGTGTGTGTGTGTGTGTGTGTGTGTGTGTGTGTGTGTGTGTGTGTGTGTGTGTGTGTGTGAGAGAGAGAGAGAGAGAGAGAGAGAGTACTGTATGACCTTTAATCTTAAGGATGAGGAATGTGTTGAGTGTGATTATTGTTAACTTATAATATGTATGATGTTTAATAAAAAAAGATGTGTAAGATTTTTTCCATCAAGGAAACTGGAGCATATTTACCTGCTCTGAGGACATAGCTTTCCAGAGTTTTTAGAGATAACTCTGAGATAGGATTCAGTTTTATGACTTTCTCACAGCACTTTGGACCTAACCACCTCAAGAAGTGGTGACAAGGTGCTGTGTGGAATAGTGTGTGTGTGTGTGTGTGTGTGTGTGTGTGTGTGTGTGTGTGTGTGTGTGTGTGTGTGTGTGTGTGTGTGTGTGTGTGTATCAATAATGCTAAACAAACTTGAAATGTACAGTTCCCGGACTAATGGACATCAATCAAATATCAAATTTATTAGAATTGAATAGGCCATGACAGATTCCGCTTGCTGAAGTTGATTGATCAAAAGGTGTCGATTAGTTTGCTGTCAAAGCAAACGACACAGTAGATTCAGCTGGGTTGCAGGTTTATTATTATATTTATTCTTATTTTAGTGTTTCTATGGCAACAGCTCACACATCAGTAAGGTTCTCATTAAGGAAACGTCCTCCTGACACAGGGCTTGTCTCACACTTTATCACTTTCTAGTAAAATCAGTTTTAATCTGTTGTATTAATGTAAGAAGACAAAGACAAGACTATCAAGGCTAACCTGGCTTATGATATTAAATATAACTACGCGTGATTCCACATCAGGCCATATCACATGAAAATGCCATAGATTCTTTAACTAATCACTAATTACACCTGACCGCATGAGTAAGTGTGTTTTCAATTGTTCTCATGTTAAACTGTAGCTGCTTCCTGGATTTGTTCTGCTAATTATTTTATCAGCCTTGGGGGGAATTTGTTTCTGGAAATTATTACTCTCTCTCTCTCTCTCTCTCGCTCTCTCAAAATCCAAAGGCCAGCTCAAAGTCCACTTCTCTAACTCCAAGAAAACACTGTCTGACACTTGACGACAGAGTGCTAAGCTGTGGTAGTTCTGATCCTCAGCCTGAGATGCTGAATCGTTGCGTTCATACAAGCCGCGAGTGATTACAGTACATATCCAACTCCGACAGATGCACTTTTACACGTTTACTGCCTTCTTATCTGCAGACATAAAGGAAAAGACATATTGTGTCACATATACACTCAGTCCTGAACCCGTATCCGGTATGGATATTCTGCCAGATCCTTTATACATGACACATCACACATTACTGTGCAGAGAGAGAGTGAGAGAGAGAGAGAGAGAGAGAGAGAAAGAAAGAGAGAGAGAGAGAGAATTAGTGGTGACCAGACCAGACTGGTGCCTCCTTGGACAAATACTGTCTTAACCTGCCAAATACTAGCCAAAGCTATAGCCAAGAACCAGTTCTGCGTTCTATTAACCTCAGTGAGAAGGCAAGGGTGAATGTTTGTCTGTGTACTTTGGAAGCAGTTTAACCCAGAAAGTCATCTGACAGTATGAAGGTAACCTGCCTATATTCTGTATGTCCCTCTAAGGTTTAGCATGGTGTAGCAGCAAAGCTAAGTTTCAGGATTACTTTGATTAGGGAATATGCTGTGCAGATTTAGACTTAAGCAATGTCATACTTCTAGAGATTTTCCACAATCAGTCAATTGTATATAAAATAAAACTTTAACTATTAATTAACTTAAACATTTAACAAAACTGCAAAAGGGTTCCAGACTTTATAAAGGTTAATGATTTCTTTTTTTCGTACAAATAAAATCCAACTACAATAAAAATTCAACAGGAAGGGTGAAGGTTATATCACACGTTTCCTCGGAGACACATGATAGCAGTATAGGAGAATCGCATCGTGTTGAGCAGCTGCACATGCACTGTTGGAGGGCAGGAAAAAAACTCAGAGATTAAAGTCATGATCTGTGGATGACATGGTGAATGCTTTTCTTTATGACCACTTGAGAGTTTGTGCACGATCGCTACGGAATCGGTTATATCTGAGGCTGTTTATGCTTATAAACCAGCCGATTCCAATTACTGATTGACCAATCAGCGCATTCTTACCTACTTCCAAAAACGAAAATAAATTGAAAAGTTCTGGAGATATTCTCTTCTCAAAGAATTGTTTAATGATGCATATGAACATGAACATTCCACAATAACTAGAGTTTTGGACTTGCTCTGGCCCAGTCGTCTAGCCATCACAATTTTGCCCTTGTGACAGCAGTTACAGTTACAATATTTCATAACAATGGCATCTGGAAGTGGGTGGGATATATTAGGCAGCAAGTAAATTGTGCTGTCTAGATGACTGAGTCAGAGCACCTCCATAACAGCACCTTGTGTGGGATGTTCAGGATTTAGCAAAAGTAGTCCAAGGAAGGAATACCGGTCACCCAGGGACAGGGTCTCAAGTGCCCACGGCTTATTGTTCCACATGGAGAGCGAAGGCTGGTCTGTGTAGTCCTATCCAATAAAAGAGCTACTGTCACTCAAATTGCTGAACAGGTTATTGCTGGTTTTAATAGGTGTCTAAATGCACAGTGCATTACAGTTTAGGTGGCAAAAGGGGGACCTTCTCACTATTAGGTGGATGGTCATAATGCTATGGCTAATTGTTGTATATATATTTGTAAAACAGATAAATGTATACTATACATGGTCAGAGGTATGTAGACCCCAGACCATCTTACCCCCTGTGGGTCTTCCTCTGATTGTTACCACAGAGTTGAAAGCACAGATTAAATAGAATGTCTGTGTATGCTGTAGAATTACATGTTTCAGCCTGTGTATAAGGTGAAGTCCATGAAGACATGGTTTTCTCGTGGCTTGCACAAAGTGCAAACCTCAGCGTCACCGGACACTTTATATTACTAAATGCCAGCAAATTAGTGTCAGAATAATGGGCACCTAAGACTCAACTAAGACTGACGCCTGCCAAGTCTGATCTTACAGAAAAACCAATGCAGCAATGCTGCATGCTCAGTACAGGCGACAAAAAAGGCACCAGAACACCAGTGCACCACCAGGCCCCAGTAGGCAAAGAGCCCGAAGCTGCCGACACGACCTCCAAACTTCCCCGAATCTCAATCTGATCACACTACCCATTGGAGGCCCAAGATAAACAAGTCTGATCAACAGAGACCCGACCTCACACAACCTCAGCGCCCAAACACAAGAGCACACCCCAGAGTCCCTGCAGAGCCACGCCCTGAGGGGCCAGAACCACCCTGGTGAAACAAGGAAAACACAAAATAAAAAATTAAATGTTAACTCTTTTAACTGGTGTATACAGTGTGTGTATACACACATGTCATGGAAGCAATACTTACCTGTGATTTTTTTTGTCATGTTAAAGTTGAAGTAAATGTTTTACTGAAGATATGCATTTCTGAATGTGATTATTGATATGTTTAAAGTATATTTTGTAGGCATATATTGGTAGTAAACCGATATAAACCAATGTGTGTGTGTGTGTGTGTGTGTGTGTGTGTGTGTGTGTAGAGAGCACTGTGCAGATTTATGCTGTAGTGAGACCCTTACACCGTCACCTTGCCATCAAGCCGATACAGACCGATGCAGCAAAGAAGTTCAGATACGCAGCAAACACAGGTCTGTGTGTGTTTATTGACACTGTTCACTGCCACTATGGCTTAGTAGCATTAACACTAATAATCTAGCCCAGGTGTAGTTGCTATGAATTGTTTAAAAATGAAAGAACGTAGAGTTTTGAATTTGTCCTATTCTTATGCGGGAGTGTTTCCACACTTATTCTGGGAAAGAATAAACTGTTCTATTTGCTAACTGCTAATTAGGTAGGTTGTTTTGTTTTTGTGTGTCTACAGTACATCTGTGTGTGTGTGCCTGTGTGCATGTCTGGCTCAGGTGGGAAGGTGATTTTAAGGCTCATCTGTTTACACAGGTTCGCACACAAAGGTCAACCCCTAATGTCAGCGTGTTTTCCTTTAAAATTAAGGGAAATAAGAAATGACACATTTCTGGAGAAGGATATTATCTTTGAAAAATCTTGTTTTCTTGCATACTTTTTATTCCCTTTTTGGTCCCACTCACACATGATGTAAATATAGCTGTGGCTCTTCCCTAAATATCTTTTGTCCTAATAAGGTACCGCTTCGAAGGTCACATGCTGCAAATTCTTCAGCAGCTGGATTCCACAGCACCCCTGCCCATGGAATTCAGGACGGGGGCATCACTATGGCAATGAGCTCAGAAGCTTCTAGAATTGTTCTGCTGTTTCTGAAGCATCATCACATTCGATTTTAAAGCCCATTTTTCCAAAGATTAGCATTTCGGAAATTGTTTGAAGTGCACAGAGACGATCCTGAAATGCTTTTATAGAACAACAGAGTGATTCTTCCTTAACCCACATATCACCCCTACACAGATATGTGCCCTTGCTGTGTGTGTGTGTGATTTTATGTTATTGTGTGTGTCTCAAGAAACTTCCAGAAGATAGAGTTCAGGTCAATGGAATATATATATATATATATATATATATATATATATATATATATATATATATATATATATAGTGATTTATACAAATGATTTATAAGCCAGCTTTCTTCCTCTGAAAAAAAATCATACCGAGTTTGAGAATCAGCAGTCACCACCTGACACAATATTATCACAATACCTAGGTGCTGATTCCATTAATATTGTTATTCTGGGTATTATGATTTTATAAATATCCCAATTCCCAGGTTTTCCCCATTTTGGTACAATTTTAGGACCTTGAACCTTAAAAGCTGTCATAACTTGAAAGAAATTTATACTTTAGCTTTGTTCACCAGCTTCACAACTGAATTGATCATTAAAGCATTCTCACTTAAAAAACAAGTGTAGCATTTAAACAATACAAAACTACTTATAATACAAGAGTTTAACATTTAACTTAAAATTAAATGAAATAAAAAACAAAATTTTTACTGAGTATCTCTGTCATCCACCATAATATTTAATAATAAATATTTAACATAATTTAAACAAACAGCAAATAACTGAAACACACAGTAGGCTATTGTGTAAATAGTTTAGAGTGTAGCACCTGTAGGATTATAAATTGATTAGGATTACAAACTGTTATTTTTCACCTCGTCAAATGCCTCCAGATTTGTGAGCGCGTAGCTAATTGCAGTGGTTCTGTGTTTCAAGACACAGATTAGCACTCGTGATGTTTTGAGTCTGGTATAACGAGTGGGTAATGAGTGTGCCATGTACAGTACACAACATGTGTAATTAGTGAGTTTCGAGACTAATTCACTTGCAGAGTTTGGAGAAAAAGGCTGATTGATGACGTGCACAACTTTTGATGATTTAACGCTATAACATGTGTTTCTCTTGCACCATCGTTTACAACCCCAAGGCTGATCAGTCATGGTTGATCGAGCTGAAATCCAGTAAAATCCACTAAAATATCAGTGGCTAATTTTTTTGACAAGCCAAAGCCAAGGCTTTCTTCCACTTATGAGGATGCATTTCTTCCGCCATTATTGGATTACTGTTTAGTTCTCTTTTACTGTTCTCTTTTAGTCAAAAGTTTAAATTATGTGTTGATTTTGTTTGTAAATGAAAGTTCAGTTTGATTAATTTTTTTTTTTATTTGTTAAATTAGATCAGTTAGCAGGGAAGATAGTGGATGATTCTAATCCTCGTAGATATTCATGTCTGATTTTGAAATGGTTGTACATATGAGGTAGTGTTAAGAATCTGTAACCATTCTTTAATCAATCATCTTTTTGAGTAAACCAATCGTGCTTTCTAAAAAATCTATTCCACTAACATTCATACTATACCGTGTACATTACACACATACATCAACTAAGATTACTTGCAGAAGCATTTATTACTGAATATTTAAACGTTACAGACACGTTGTCACTGTAGTACATATTCACAGTCGGGTAACTGCTATTTCCCATTGTACGCAAACTCCTTGGGACAGATTTTTTTTTTGTTGGTCGTTTACTTTTATATTTTTTTCGAAAACCACACCAGTCAGCGGTCTTCTGTCCAGGAAAATTGTATAACAGGTTACCTTGAGATACATTGTTCTATATTTTACACAGGCGTGTTGTGAGTAAATTAAAAAAGTTCTTTGTATTCAAGTCCTCCAAGGTCAAAGGATGTATGAAAATCTGTCTCCTGTTTTTCATGCTGCCCTTTCATCTATCCCATGGAAGATCAAGACCTCTACACAGATCCACCAAGAGAGCCACACCTGAAGACTCCCCTTACTGGTCGTTACATCTCAAAGACTCTCTCTAATCTCTCTCTCTATTATCCCCTCCCCAGCCCACCCCCAACGACTCTCCCTCCTATTCTCACCTTCCCAATTGTTCACGTAACAAGCCTTTTCAGACAGAGAAGAATCCCTTGACCTTGGAGGACTTAAATAAAATAACTTTCCAACTTACCTTAGACAGAAGAAGCTATTTGGGTGAGTAGTGAAACATTTTTACGAAACTAGGAAAAAGTCCAGGTGACATGACTCAACTTCCAGAAAACAGAGAGTCGACTTTCCTGGAAAATTTGGGGGCAAGTATGAAGCCCAAACACATCAGCTGTTATTGATGTTACTGAAATTTATTATAACTCATGATATTTGTTGGAACATCTGATTGAACAGCTTCTCTCTGTACTAGTAGGCATGTTTGGGTGAGGTGTGTTAAGTGGGGTAGAATTATGGGTGGTGCGTGTGTCTATATATAGAGGATCATGGCAAGGAAGTAGAGGGCACTGCTGCTTGTGGTGTGGATGGTACATCATGTAGTGAAGTGTTGAGATGTTTTTTTTTTCTGTTATGTTTTTTTTTCTCTCAGACTTATTGGAATTTGTATTTGGACTTCTGTCAATGTAAACCAATAGTCTGGCTAATTATGGTCTTGTTTTTGACCCAGAGTTTGCAAAAATAAAAATAATGTCTAGGTTGTCTGCACAAAGTTTGACAAGAAGTCATTTTTCTAGTCTACACACTGGTACAATACAGGAATAATTTAACATGCTGAACTGAACGCCTGATCTCATCATCTAAATGCTTGTTCTTCATCTTTAACATTTTGTTTTAATTTGCCCTTAATCTTAACTTGGTATTAATCTACTCATGACATGCCATAACATATTATCTTTGCAAATTTTGTTTTGCTGATAATAATATTATTCAGACTCCATGAACTGAAAAGTTTCCACTGCACCCATGGAGTTAGAGATTGCACCCATGGGGTTGGCATTGTATTCCTGTGACTAAATTCATAGACTTTGTGGGCAAGGTTTTTTTGGCATGCCACTATATTTTGGAGCGTCACTGGGCAGTATTTGTTCACCGCCACAAAACCATTAGTCAGCTGGGGTGCAGTCAGCTTCCCAGTTCATCAAGGTGTTCATTGGGGTTGAGGTCAGGTCTCCATGCAGGTCATTTGAGTTGTTTTGGTTTGACCTTTAACAACTCATGCATGAAGCATTATTATTAACTTTCCATTCTGGTTTCACAGCTGTTGAGTTAAAGGGGAGAAAAACCCTGCTTTAGTGGAATCAAGCAGCCTGACCGAACATTACTGTAGTTTCAGAAACTATATCCCTGCACTCTGAATCATTCATGCTGCTCTCCTTTTGCCTCTTCTCGTCTTGCCGTTCGTACCTATCTATTTCACTCCCTCATTTTTACTATCCTACTATGCCCCCTACGGTCCCTACTTGGTACTATCACCATGTAAAACGGCGTAAAGTGCATGGACAGTTCACCGCCCAGTATTTTCCATACATTCCTGAAGTCCATGCATACCGCCTTTACCCAGCTCATAAAATACTGTAGACTACACGTTATTTCCTGAATTAATTCAGTTTCCTCTCCTCCTTGGTCATCTTGACCCCACCCTGATGCCTTCACATTTTGGGGAGTCGTCTGTCATTGGGGACATTACATTCTCACGTCCTCTAGGACCAGGAGAGTATGGTAGTGACAGAATCTCTCTGTAATGGGAAGGAGATTAGGATCTGAAGTCCTCGTGGGAGTCTATGGTCACTGCCTGAGATCACCCTCCTCTCCAGGACCATAATAGTGTGGTTTGTCTGGTATTTGATATCGTATCTCTACATGTTTCCCAACAAGGGAAAAAAAAATCACAAGTTTTGGCAGGGGTGGTATGTGTGTTGGATGTGTTTGCCGTGGCTTGTCAGGATTAGTGATTTGAAAACCAACCCTAAAAGCAGGCTCTGGGACGTAGCCATTAATTCGAGTTTGTTTTGTCATGCTCAGACAACGTGCAACTGATTACAGAAAGTGATCTTTTACCTTGGAGTTGGCAGTGCTGTAGTCTGAGATGTTACATTTCTTTATGGACATTTTAGCTAGTTCGTGTTGCTTTTGCACTTAAGGGTTTGGCACCTGCGCATACAAGCAGTGAAAAGCTATGTGGTCAAATGTACACGCAAAAAAATGTAACCGTGTTTATAATATAAATAGGTAATTATAGTTCAGGGCTGATTAAAGGGTCTGACAATCTAGTCTAAGTTATATAAGGAGTTCTCATGCATACAATACTGTGCAAAAGTATTGGGACATCTCTCATTTCTTTGTTTTACTTCCAAAGAGATGGACTTTTTTTGTATTTTCAATGCAGTCTTGAGAAATGGGTGTCCAGGCTTCCTGAGGGACTTTTTTTAACTCGTTTTTTTGGCTGTCATCCCTGTCCATGACCAGTTTCAGTGAATTTCTTTTTTCTTTGTTAATCCATACAGTGACCTATGACCTTAGGCATGAACCAGGGAGAAACAGGTGCAGATGATAACACACGCTCAGGCTGGTGAAAATGATGTGAGGGGGAAATAAGGATGCTCCTGAGGTTGTTACATAGACAAGTTTTTTGTTTTTTTTGCTTATTAGTGCTTGATGTTCAACAACATATTTAAACTAATATAATTATAGTTAACAGTCCCACAGTTACAATAAATGTAAGGTTTTATAAAGATTATGCAGAGTATGTAGACAGTATTAGTATTTGCTAAAATATGTATCTAGATAGCTTACAAAATACGATGAGGTAACGAGCAATTAGTAACAGAATTAACTATGGACATGTAACAGTTGGGGAAAAATACAAACCAGTACAATAAAAGAACAACAATAAATATAACAATGAATATTATTGGCGACACTGCTATTTCTGTAATATGGTTAAACTGTATGTAATGCTCCCAGTATACCTCCAATTTTTGACATAGGTCAACAATTCAGGAGTGAAAAATGTTGCGATCTGAAAGAGCCAAAAGTGTGAGACAGTATTTCTGTTTTAACCTACATCAACATAAAACATTTCTTTGAAACAAAAGATAACATCCTAAAGATGATACTCCAAAACCTTTTGTAATTGGTCATGAAGTACATGAAATAGGGCTCATTTATTATGTACTGTGTTGCTTAATATTGTCACAGTGCTGAAAGGAATAACTGACATTTTTATGACATTTAACTGACATTTTGGATGCAGTACATTCTATGGATGGAAAATACGATATCACGATACCTAGGTGCAAATTCGATTTGTATTGCAATTCTATAAGTATCACAATTTTATAAATATCCTGATTCCACATAATTTTTTTAGATTTACGTAAAATTTTAAACAAACTTAGCAAATAATTCACTCTAACTGCCCAAATATTAGCCATAATGGAGAACAAGATAGTGATTCCACTGCACGTCTGGGGCAAAAAGTCACTATTTCAGAAGCTGTCAAATTATTGGGCTGCATCGAACAATGAAAACAACTAAGAAGAACTGGAACTGGATTAAGAACCCTTCAGTACATCATTAAAACCTCGGGGGATAGGTATTAGTTATATGATAAAGAAAAAACAACCATAATGAAGTAGCTATGTTTAACAGTGAAAGTGAGAGCCTATCCAAACACACAAAATGTGGTGAGAACTCACAGGATTGGGACTAAACAGCTGTGTGGCCATAAGAAAACCACTTGTTAGTGAGACTAATCAGAAGAAAGCCATAAGTTTGCTAGGAAGCAATGGAAAAAAAGTTAGTTGACCTGAATTGATCTTATTCAATACAATACAATACATCCAAAATAGTGCCGCTAGAATTCTAACAAAAACCAGGAAATTTGAACACATCGCTCCCATACTCCAATCACTGCACTGGCTTCCTGTTTCATCCCGGATTGAATATAAAATCCTGCTGCTAACCCATAAATGTGTTACTGGTCAGACACCATCATATCTGCAAGATCTGATCACTGTACAACATTCTAACCGCACCCTTAGGTCATCAGGAAGCATGCTCCTCAAAGCCCCGTTTACCAGGCTCCGTACCATGGGGGATCGGGCCTTCTGCTCAGTTGCACCAAAATTCTGGAATCGTCTTCCTGTTCATCTGAGAGCCATACAGAGCCTGGACTCTTTTAAAGTCAACCTAAAGACCTTTTTATTTAAGAAAGTTCATAATTGTTGATTTGGTTTTAAATTGATCGTTTTATACCTTTTCTATTTTTTTATTTTTATTATTTTAGCCTTGATGTGGTCTTATTTTATTGCTTTAAACCTTTTCTATCTTTATTTTTCTTTAATGTTAGCACTTTGAGATTTAATGAATGAAAAGTGCGTTACAAATAAAATGTATTATTATTATTATTATTATTATTATTATTATTCCAGAGCCATGAGCGCATCAGGATAGGAAGCGAAGCGCATGAAGTAATGCACCCATCATGCATAGTGGCCACTGTACAAGCCTCTGGAGACAGTGTTATGATCTGGGGTTGCATTAGCTGGTCAGGTTTAGACTCAGAAACGTTATTTTTGGCAATAAAATGAAGTCAGCTGATGACCTGAATGTCCTTATCACATTTATGTAGCTTTTCTTCCCTGATGTCACGTTCCAGGAGTCACATTGTGGAAGAGTGGTTCCAGGAGCATGAGGAATCATTGTCCCACATAAACTGTGTGCTGTTATCAAAGCTAAAGGTGACTGGAAATCTTGCAACTTGAGTGTGCAACTTTCAAGTTTATTTTTGGCCACACAGCAAATGTTTAATTTGAGCGTCTCGGTAAATAAAAAATAAATAAAATAAAAAATAAAATAAAAATGCAAATCTGGGCGCCCAGCTCTTCCTTCGTCCTTAGGGTTCATTAGATGAGCAATTTGTATCCTCGAGTTTTTATTATTCAACTCAATTTGGCAAAGTGTTTGTTTAGATCTTAAAAAAGGTCCAGATAAATATCAGGGAAGTGACTGAAATAAATATAATGAACAAGAAAGAACATTTATTCTCACACACACGTATCCTGATAGAAGAAGCCTTACAGCTCCTAACAAAACACTTCTAGCACATTGGTAGCTAAAAGTTGAAAAGTTCTATAAACGCAGTTGTATCTCAAATTTATGTGAAGGGTCAGGAACAATAAGGAACAGGAACTGAGGAGGAGTGTGAGTTGTTCAGTCAGACCACAACAGTGCAGTGGAAGTGCTGTTCATGTCCACAGACAGACAGTATCTCGTCGTGTCCTCAGCCAGTCCTCACCCCATCCGCTCTGCTCTCGGTTTCTCCCGCCCTCTGTCTAATCTACTCTCAAGTTTCGGTTTCCTCAGATAAAACAGATTAAGGAGCAGAGTTCCCCAAGCTCAGATAAAGTTTCGGGCACTCAGACACACCCGGTTATAGCTTGACCACAGAGGATAGAGTGAGGGAATTAAGGAGGGAGGTGGCAGGAGGGAAAGCCTTAGATAGAAGCCGAAAGAGACGGAGGGAAAGAAAGAGGTGTTTTTGAGTAATGTGTTTTTAAGCACTTGAGTGTGTGTGTCTCATATCCTCTACATTCCTTTGGCTCGACTGATGTTGGGAAGGTCTGTGTGTCCATGGGTAAATCTCGCATTGTGTGACGGCTCTGTGAAACGATCCTTTCCTACTCCAGACAGTGTGCATCCATGTTATCATTGCTTCAGTCTTATTTCTTTTTGCGACACCTGGCACACCATGGGTGTCTCCCCCTCGGGGCAGAGATCCTCTATTACTTTTCACTTAGCTGAGATGCACACCAGACACGCCCTAAACCTGACCTTCCTGACCTTCCTGCCCTTTTCAGCACCTGTGCCACATTGTGGGTGTGATGGGCCTGATGAATTCACACTGGGGTCACATGCTGAAAGATAGATGAGGATAGGAACAGACAGAGAAAGAGAGAGAGGAAAACACAGAGATCTCTTTGTTCAGCACACACTATCATGTGTTAGCATTGATTTAAATACAGAAAACAAGACCGGACACTATTCATTTTTTCCCACCCTTGATTTTATTTTGGTTAAATTTGATTGGTTCACTTTATAAAAATTTTTTTTTTCTGTCCCTTTATTCGTTTATTTGTTTTCCACCTCACAGTTTCTCTCTCTCTCTCTCTCTCTCGCTCTCTCTCCCACTCCCGCTTTCGCTCTTATCCCCTCTGCCCGTTCTCAGGGTTAGTTCCACCGAGTCCGGATGTTTACTGCCTTGTAATGATGCTTAATTGCACGGTAATGGTGTTTAATTGCGTGTTTGAATGACGGTACGCATCTTCACGTTGGTCAACATTGGGGGACTGCTTGTTCTCCACCATTTGAACACAAGAGCTCATGAGAGAAGGAGCGAATGGAGCTGCTCGGGTCGTTTTACCGCAGGAAACTGCGCAAAAAGCAGAAGAGGTCTGAGCTCGGCAGGTCCGATGGAGAGCTGTGCAAGCTACCGGCAGAGACCGGAGTCAACGGTCTCATTTCCAAGGTCCTCAGGTTCACTTCCAGGTAACGGTCGCTAAAATGGTTTGTGTGTGTGTGCATGGAATAAGAGCCAGTAGGCACTTTATGGGCAATTGTTTCTGCTTTTATAAAAGCAGTCAAGAACAAGTTGCATTGCAATGGACGCATTGTGAAGTCAGCGGGAGAGTTACTGAGAATTTTTTTTCACTCTCCAGCATTGATGAATTGTTGAATCTGATCTGAAGGTGTTTATTAGAGTTCTACACCTATAGCTCTGATGCATGTTTATATTCATGTACTCCATCGAAGAATTTATTGCTTCTATAGTAGTTAATATACACAGTGCTCATATTGTGAGCTGAATATATTTTTTGTATTTAGTCAAAGAAAGTTCGATGCGGTGTGGATGTGCAGGTTTGGTGTGTATTCTCCTCTCAGGTTTTCTCCATGTTCACTGAGGAGAAATAAGATCAGAATAAGATCCAGTTGAAATTCATATGCTCAAAGATCCAATCACTTACGCATATGTCACGCAAGAAAAGGTCTAACAATTAAAGGAATAGTCTAAGTTGCCGTAGTAACATTTAAGTGGGTTGGTTGATTCACAGGGCAAATTTCTACACCACACATTTTAATTCAAGGACCCAGCCACAGTGGTTTGAATTAGGTGGGATTGTATATTTTAGGAGTTAAGTGTCTAATTATTAGTATCTGATATACTGTAATAACTGATAACTAAATGCTTTAAAAGCTAAGGTCACCTAGGTTGCACTAATCAGTTGCAGTTGGTTAGTGAAACAGGTGGTTTAATCAGTGCCAGTTCGATGAGCTAATTGTTGTTGTTCAAAGTTTACGACTTTAAGTTTTGGATCTTTTGAAGTCATGTATTTAGATCCCAGGAATACCTAGTTTCCCTGGTTGTGTCCTTGAATAAGACCCCTAACTTCTACCTCAGTAGCAGGATGCATTGAGTGTAAGTAGCATTGTTTAAATATAAGTGACTTATGTATTGAACCGTGTTATATATTATTATATTATTTATTTATATTTAAGATATTACAGTACTTTATAGTTGTCAGTAAATTGCTGTAAAATGTACCATAGTTTATTTCTAAAACATACAGTAGCAAGCGATTAGCTAAGATGAAATGGTGTAAACGAGTGTGTCCCATTCTGCTTGTGTTCCCCCCTCACACCCTGCATTCCCGGGATAGGGCCAGGACTTGAATCTTTAACAGGATAAGTCATTAAGAGCAAGAAAAATGATTGTAAATGATTTGTGATAGATTTTGCACAACAGGAAATTATTCAAGATGGACAACAATTTTTTTTGTTTACTCTCTGATCTAACTAAAGTAAAAGAGAAAAATTAAGGAAATTAAGAGGCTAGTGCAGGAAAAATGTGTTTAGAACTTTAGTAATATAGGCTAACTTACTAATATGCATGATAACAGGGGCTAACTATTCTGTGATGTGTTATTTCTTAATTAATAAACAAAATGTAATTATTGGCAAAAACAGAATTGTTTATCAGTTTACTGTAATGGCCTGCCCAATTTTATTCCTCACGTAACGGCTATCATGTTTTCACGATAGTCTATTGTTTAATTATTTAAACATTTTGTGGTGTATAATTGTTTAATAAAAGATTTTGTTTAACCCTTTTTTGAAAACCACGAGGAATTTTGATCACTTGATAGAGCAAATATGTCAGAAATGTAGAGCCGTTATTTGTCCACGAAGAGATGAGCTGATTATCTCTTCCTATGTATATAGACAAGACCATTTCCTGTTTATATCCACCCAATTTACGTGCCTTGTGTCTAGTCAGGAGTTCAGCACTAAATCCCATTGTATCCCACTGTATTTATTTTATAAAAAATTTATAGACAGGTTTTTAATTATATCCTTTGGCTTTAGTTTTTTAGTCATTGATAGACATGTAGGATAATCAGATCAATGCAAGTTCAACTTATACACCACAGGCTAGCATCAGCATGTTGCTGTATTGCGTGCGCATTTGTGCTGAAAAACTCTTTTTACAAAGCAATGCCTTACCAGCTTTTGGGGTTGTGTGACCATTCGCTGCTTCCCTTGTATATCATGTATTAACCTGGACTTCTGCGCCATATTTGGATAAATAAAAATGTTTTTTTTCATATAGCCAACACAATTGATTTGAATATGAAACTATTATACGTGATACATTCCTCCAAAAAATAGCCCAAGTTCTGAGTCCAGAGTGTCCTTACAGTAATTATTAGTAGTCTTTGAAGATGCTTTAGGACTGTAATTGTTTTTTTTTTTTTTTTTAGGTCTGATAAAAAAATAAATAAATAAAATAAAAAAAATTCCACATGTTCTCGCACAAAATTGCATTTGATGCATCCCTGATGGCACAAAAATCAGTGAAGTCATTGGGCACTTAAGTGTTTAAATAGCATTTATTTGGCTTGTTTTTATCTTTTTACATAGCTTTAACGCTACATAAGTGTATGTGTTAAGAAGGTCAATTAGGTTTAATAGGATGATAATAATGTATATTCAAACATTTGGATACACTTAGATATTTTAACAGAAAAAAACCTACCAACCAATACAAAAGTATTTTCAATTCTGACAAGTATATTTATATTTGCACATTCTTCTCTCAGCCAGCTTCATGTGGAACTAGTTATATATGGTAAATGGATATTTTGTCTTTATTTAATGTTTTATTTAAGGGAAAAAAATCATGTTTTGAATCAATTTTCAGTCATAATCCTGTAGATTAGAGGTATTCAGTTTGTAAAGTGTGAGGAATTGCAGGTGGAGCGTAAGTAAATGTTAATAAAGTATTCATAAAAGTGACTTAAATAAGAATTAAATAAGTGATAGGTGAGCATGGTGTTTTGAACTCTACACCTGCAAGATGCACTGACTCACTTTCTGTTACACTAAATGGAGAATTTTTTAAATTACACTGTATAAGGAAAAGTTCATGTGCACTCAAGGTTCATTTACTGTATGTACAGTACACATAAATATGTATATACTCCGTTTGTTCCAATTCTACAGAAAAGCCAATGGTAATATACTGTATGTCCAATCTTACTCTCACTAACAAGTGGTTTTCTTATGACCACACAGCTGTTTAGTCCCAATCCTGTGAGTTCGTATCACATTCTTAATTTAAAAGCTTTTTAGTCTTTTTCTTTGCTCAAGCCCAATAATTGGACCAGTTAATGCTAGAGATCAGATGAAAAGGTTTGCTTATGCCTGATGTTTTAGATAATGAAAATATGACTTAAAATATGTGTGTATTATTAATCAGTATTACCTTCTCCTCACCTGCTTTGTGTTCTAACAGCTGTACTCATCTATCTCTTTTTTTCAGGAGCAGTGAGCCTGTGTCCCGTCCTCATTCCTGGCACTCTGCTAAGGTGGGCGAGGGCCCTCTGGACTCTGGCAGCATGATGCAGATATCCCAGGGTGCCATGGGAGCTCCCTGGCACCAAAGCTACCATGCCAGGTCAGACAAAAATAGAAGTTAAAACAAAATCTAAAGAAAAAAGTAAATGCATCATGAGTTATTTAGAATAACACTGTTCGTGTTTACAATACTACAAGCGAGCATCTGTCTAGTCCTCAAAGGAATATCATGTTACACACGAAGAGTGAATATAATACCACCTTGTTTAAAGATATGAATTTTATTATCTTTAAACAGGCACTAAATTATTCTGTTTGATGTTGATCCAAGTCTAAGACCAGCATCCGTAATGCACACAAGGAGTAGTACTAGCCAGTGTCCATTTTTCCAAGACATCTTTTGAAGTCTTGTGTGTTTGTTTCTACATTTTCCCTGTTCACTTATATACAAGCCAAATTTAGCTGTATTTTATGTTTTAATCACAGCGCCTCCACCACAGACCTGTCAAGTTATGACGCAGGATATCTGAGGAAAAGTCCAGACCAGTACAGCTCAAGGGGAAGTATGGAAAGCCTAGATCATTCACACCCTGCTTACAGTTCCTGCAATCAATTGTCAGTCTCCAAATCCTCCAATAGCATCGACCATCTCCACAGCAAACGTGATTCTGCATACAGTTCCTTTTCTACCAGCTCAAGTATCCCAGAATACCTTGCAGCTGGGCCATCATTCAGCAAGGAGCGGTCATACTCCATGGACAGTGTTCCTCAACATAGAACTACAGAAGGCATACATCAGGCTGATATCCGTTATGTCCGCACAGTATATGACTCTCAACAGGGTGTGTCAGCAGAGCAAGAGGTCCTTTCTGCAGCAGGGCTAAAAACAAATGAGACCAAAGCACAGTCTAGATGTGGAAGCACACAGGACAAGGTTTGTCACCGTTCTAACAGCACCAGCAGCAGCAGCAATAGCAGTGGAAACAGCGGTTGTGGTACAGTCACATCTCATCGTCACAGTGCAGGTCCAGCATGGGGCCAAACACACAATGACAACTCTTACGAAAACCTAAAAGGGGCACCTTCGCCTCCCTTACGTAGTGACAGCTATGCGGCCACTCGGAATCACGAGCGGCCCAGCTCATGGTCCAGTCTTGAGCAGGCTCGGTCTTTACGGGCTCTCCAAAAGGGCTCTTGGCATCACTCTAGTGGTTCTGTGGCATCAGGAAAATCATCATTTGGAATAGAGGGACAACTTCACACAGTAATTGAAAAGAGTCCTGAGAGTAGCCCAACAATTAAACCCAAGCAAAGCCTTCCAGCCTTATCACAGCCTGGATCTGCCATGCTGCCCACTAGCATCTACCCTGTTCCACTGCCAGAGCCCCATTTTGCACAGATGCCGTCTACAATCCCAAGCTCTAGTACTGTATACCCAGCACTTGCCAAGGAGAGCAAACCCTTCCCTCGGAAAGAACACTGTGCAGAAACAGATTCTGATGTTAGGGTGACAACAGAAAATGGATACCAAAGCACCGCTTCCTACTCCAACCCTGTCCAATCACTTGTTTTCCCGCAACCTAAACAGACAAACCAAGTGAAAGATGACCCACAGACCAAATGTGGCTTTTATAGGTCTCATTTCCATACTCAGGGGTTCAAGCCTCAAGTGTTGTCCATAGGGCAGGAAAGAAAGGATCCTTACACCCCTGTTCAGCCAAGACGTGAGAAACCCAGATACTCACATGGCATGGATGTTATGGAGTCTTACAGACAGCCAAGAGAGGAAGAGCTAAGCAGATGTCAAGAACAAAATGTCCATCTACAACCATTTTACTCATTATGTGAGGTTGTACAGGAACATGCCCTACCTCAAGGAAGTGATCAAAGAATCAACACTTCTGGTAGGCTCCACAATGAACCCAACACCTATCAGCAAAGGGACCAAGATCTGGATCATCCCCTAACCCGACTTGAGAATGCACTAGTAGAGGTTCAGAGATGTGATACCCCACAAAGCACTACTAGCAGCAACCAAATTGAACGTAGCATGTCAGTAATGGAGAAAGTCAGTCACTTTGAGAGACAGCAGACCAAGCCACGTAGTCACAGTCACACCCTCTCCAATTACAGCTCCTCAATTTGTCCAAGTCAGGCTACCCCCAGCATCAAGAGGTCCCTGTCTGGACTGCACAAAGGGTCTGTTCCTCAAGGGAGATGCTGGGGTACCAGACATGAGGGAAATGCAGAATCATTACAGGATTTGCAGCCAGGGTATGGTAGCACTGATCAAGCTCAACAGAGGAAACTGCATGACTTACACAGAAGCAAGAGCTCTTTCCAGCTTAATGAAGAAAATGGCAAAGACTTTCATAGAAGCAAGAGTACTTTTCATCTCGAGGAAAACAGCAAAGATATGCAATGGAAAGAAGGCCATCAGGACATTTTAGGCACAGTTCCTGACATCACCTGTACTCGAGCATACAGAGACAGCATCAAGGATGCTCAGTCTAAGGTGTTAAGATCCACTTCTTTCCGAAGACGAGACTTGAGCATAAACCCTCCTCCTGTTCCTGTGAAGCATATGTCGCTGGATAGAAAGGGACCCAATACGTGCCCCAAACCCACATCTCCACACACTCCTAAGGAACGGCATATTATTCCTGTTGAGCTTCCAGACAAGACCAATGCTCCTGAGCTTCCAAGAGTCCCTCCTGTAGGGCCTACAGTTATGCGAATATGTGGACGAAAAAGATTGACCATGGAACAAAAGAAATTGTCATACTCTGAGCCAGAGAACATTCATGAGGTCGGAGCTTCTGATCAAGAGTCTAGCTTATTTCAAAGGAAGGTACCACCACAATTTCAGCTCCCTGAGACAAGTGTTGCAGATCGACGACGGATGTTTGAACTTGTAGCTACTCGTAGTTCAGGTACTACATTGGGCACTTCCAAACCCGAGTTAAAGCAGATGCAGCAAGATGCTTTGGCTGATTATATGGAGCGTAAGACTGGTCGACGAATGGAAGGACGTCTTCACCGTCCTCATAGTGCCTACATGCAATCAACCTCCTGTTTGTCCATGGACTCACAAAGCCGAACCTCTACAACTAGCATGAGCTCTCTCCAGGAACCAGGAAGAGAGAGCATCTCTGAAGTTAATCGCCAGTCTTTCACTCTTACAGCCAATACACAATCTTTGCACTCTAAAATAAATACCCACATTCGGTCGAAATCAGAAAATTATCACCCTTCCTTTAGACCACAGGTTGCGGAACCACAAAAACCAGAAAGGCAAGCAAAGAGAATCATTCCCAATCATGCTCCAAATCCAACCTTGGCTAACTTCCACAGTACTCCTGCTAGTCAAAGCTTAGATGAAATTTTTGAAAGAGCTATTTCAGCCAGAAGCTCAGGGAAATCAGCTTCTGCAGAGGACCTCTTAGATCGCAGTGAAGGTCATCTTGTTTCTCAGCACTTCAGATCAAAATCCTCTCCGACTGTGGAAAACCACAATCTGGTAATAAATTTGCTTTAAGATTTTAAGGCATTAGCACTGTATAAACTTTTATTCTGTTGGTATCAGATAATATCCATTTATTTAGGTTTGGGAAGGACCTTCGTGACATGACTTCATATATTTGAAGTTAAATAATAACTCCTGGTTATTTTTAATCACCATGAAAAAAGACATCATATAGTAGAGGCTTGCATTAATTGGATGCACTGGTGCAAAGGCCCAAGGAATTTCCCAAGGAAATAGGAAAATATTAACATGTTGGCCTAATTTTGAGGCACAGATCATTGTTCTTCCTACAGTGAATTCATATGTGAATGCCAGTTGACAATATAATGTTTTTCAGTGTGCTCCAAAATACAATTTTATAATCCTTTCTTTACAATAAAAAATTTTAAAAATAAAAATAATAATGTTGGTAAATAAATCTTACCTAAGAGGACAAGACCAAACGCATATTTATACATTTTAAATGATTTTTTTAAGCTCTGTATTGAGGAGGATGTGGGTCATTGTCTCATCCCTTTTTTCTCTCAGTTAAGAACTATAAAGAAACAGTGCCCACTCCAGGAAATATTCCAATCTCTTCACTTCCTGTTTGGTGCCACTGAGCCTGGTGGCAGGCATCGCTCTGAAAGATGGGCTGAAGAGATAAACACAGTTCTTCCATGACTACAGGGAGTAGTCATGGGAGATAATGGATAATCTGCCACCGTTTCAGGCTTAAAATATTTGACATGGTTAAGGATCTCTGTTTATCTTTAGGGGAAATTACCCTGCACCTAAATATTTTTCACATGACAGTTACAGTACTACAGAGACTGCAAGAGATGGCAAGTCAGAAATTAAAGAATAAATTTTTTATTTTATTTTTATTTATATAGCGCTTTTAACAATTGACAATGAGTGTATTATATAATTAATTAATGAGTATAATTAATACATAATTATATACATAATTAATGAGTGTGAGTTATTATTCTATTGTTACTTATTTTAATGGACACTTAAAATGCAGAATCTGAAAAAAAGGTTTGATTTTGATAGTTAGCAGATCCAGTCACCAGCCAGTGAGGACCTTGATCTTGCAGTCAAGTATTGACATCACTATGTCAGTATAAATGAGGTTCCAGTCTGAAATTTGTTGTTGTTAAAATAACAACCACGATTTTCTCAGCACACCTGTATTATATATACTGTATAATTACATTATAGAACTGTTTTAACTTTACATACACAAAAAACCATAAATCAAGGCCAGGAACAGGTCAGGCAAAACCATGACCAAAAGAAATATCACTCATTACTTGTTTTTTATGACATTCATTGCTGTGAAACGCAAAACGGTATTTCCTTGTAATGGCTAAGCATTTAGATTTTTCTAATATTTCTCATTATTGGTTGTTTGATCATCACATAATGCCTCACCGAATGCCTGTTTGGACGCAGAAGGCTTTTGCCTTTGTAATTACAGCATAATAGTTAGCTTCCTCTGGTCTGATTCATTTCCCTGTTGCTGTTTACCTCCCCAATTATGTTTTCTTTTTTCTTTTTTTCCTTTTTTTTCCTTCTAGGATGCCTTGGCTGGAGACCTCAGAATGTTCGGGAGTGTTTCTAAAGTAAACAGGTGTGTGTGTGTTAAAGATTTTTGTCTATTCATTTTGCTGTGTCTTATAAATGAGGCGACTGGCCCACACCAATGCACTTCCACCCACAAAAATCACAAGAGAATGCTGCACCCAAAGCACAGATCTCATAAACACTAGATTATTGTTATATGTGTCATTTTACTGGTTATTAAATAAGCACAAAGAAGGCTAAAACAAAGAGATCTCCAGAATACCGAAACCTAGAGAACGAGGTTGGATGGACCATAGAACACAGAACCCATGGTTATGCAAGATAGCTTAAGAACAGCAAGGGAGGGGTGTACACGAAGCATGGTGTGTACACCCATTACATGACAACACAAGCCATCTGTCCAAGAAAGCAAATAGGCCAAGCTCTCTGGGTGGCAGGTAGTCTTTTCCTTTGATTGCACTATGTTGCCATATGATGAAGGATGAATTGCAGTTCAACAAGGTATGATACTGGTTTCATATGTATTGGACTCAGCAATATGGAAGATCTGGCAAGTGAGTTGGAGCTGCCAAACGACCAAGTTGGGGGAGAATTTAACCAAAAAATTCCACATTTGTTATAAACATTGTATGACCATATTGATTGAATGACCAATGTTAGCAAATCTACTAAAGATCTCATATGCACTGGATATTTTGAAGATGTACACATATGCTAATATGTTGTTTTAGTTATATTGAAAGCCCTTTTTTTCTTTCTATATGTGGAACAGAGCACCAAGTGTGGCACCTGAGCAAAGATCACTCAGTGACGTTGGTCTGGAGCAGAGCTCATTGCTAACCCCGGGTCTGAATCAGGCACAGCCACCGGTGATAAGGCGGGAGCGACAGCGCCTCTCAGACCGACCGCGATCCCACAGCGCCTCAGGCCTGGCAGCTTCTGTCGGATTGCCCTGTCCCTTCTCCTCTTCAGAGTGGCAGAGGACCAACAATACACAATGCCAACCTAACCTTGATGCCATCACGTTCCCAGGCACTGTTCCTGAAAATGTAACAATTCCATTTTCAGAAAAGGACAATCAAAATTCTGTCAATGCCACCAGTTCCAAAGAAGCTCTGAATGACTTGGAGAAGACAGACCATGACCTTTCAACTTCTCACCAAGAAGTTGCAGAGTCGCTCACATCTTTTTCCTTCAACCCACCCAACGAGCCATGCCATTCCGGACTGCCCACTTCTCCCAAAGACATCTCTCCTGTTCGTTCTCTCCACTCTCTACGGATCTCAGAGTCTAGTTTTGGCTTTGCCTCATCTGCATCTGTTTCACAGGAGGAGGATGAAGTGTTTTTATCTCCAACTTCTCCACCACTAAACCCACTGTCAAGAAAAGAAGGAAACCTATCTGAGGAACCTTCACTTCCCTACCCTCCAGACCAGTCTCAAATAAAGGAAGAGGCACTTGGCATTACTGTGCTTCAAGAATCACAAAAGATGATCAGGTACAAATGCACACGTATTTATTTACTACTTAGACGCAGATCCTTGGGTCATTATAATGGCTGTTAATTATTACTGACTACACATGTTGATTACTGCTTGTGAAGTGCCTATGTAATGTTCAGCACAAACATGGCTGCAACATCCAAACATACGATTACTGCCGTACAGTTTCCACAGCTGTTGGAAGATTATAGCCATCCTTCTCCATGGTTGGCGGTACTGCAACACAGTACTCCATACTGAACTCCATGGTTTTTGTATATTCACTTAATCCTACAGTAACATCAACACAGTTTTAGACAAAAAATTGGATTGAAATTCCTTCAGTTATAACACAATTTGAATGCCTTTCTTCATTTTGTATTGTTCCATCCATATCACAGCATGTCATAGGCTACATATTTGGTCAGATCGGATTTCCATGTCATGACAGCTCACATTCATAATTACAAATTACTTTTTTTTAACTGACACTAATGTGAACTCGTCTGTCCTCTGTAACGGAATGTATGCGTACAACAGTATGTCTTTGTTCATACTATCTCAATTATATTAGTTAAAACGCATCATATTTGTGCAACCACTCATTCATTTCAAACAATGTATGCGGATTCATTTTAAAGGACATCAAGCGGTTATTTGTTGAGGTCAGGAAGAAAGAAGAAAACTATTGCTAGTCTCGTGTTGCCGGTGCGATGATGTCAGCACCTATTTATGCGCAGAGACATAAAAGTCGAATGAATTCAATCTGACCGTTCCCATTCAAATCACATGACCCTCTATCTTGACCGGGATAAAGTATGTGCTGAACACAAATTAATGTATTATTTGTATTTTTTTTGTCTTCATAAATGGGTCTCTTTTAATGCATAGTGAATTGTTTTTAAAAAATAATCAAATGAAATGAAAAACTAATGACCATGCATTCATCCATTTCAGCATCTCTGATCATCCATCTGTCACAACCACCCACCAACAAAGAGATGGTCAGTTGCATAACCTCTCAACCCTGTCAGTAACCCCTGACCCCAATATCACCGCTGTGATCTCTGAAGCAGAGACAGAAGAGCTCTCAGAAAGCCATGAATTGCCATTGCTGGCCAGGAGGGAGCGCACAGAGGTGGAGATGCGGGTAGAGACTCTTGCCCGGGAGCTGGTAAGCCAGGACGAGGCTCTTGTTCCTTTTCTGGACATCTGGGCAAGCACCACTACACTGGACTTGATGGAGGACATCTTTCCTTCCTGCTCATCTGGTCCATGGCCCCAAGGCAAGAATAGCATCAGTCATGTGGGTGACAGGTAAGGTGAAACATGGTCATGTCATATCCTTTGGGGTAATATGGGAAATTATTATTATGGGATGGAATAAACGAATAATGTACAAAAGATTTGCGTTTTTTCCAGCAAGCAACCATCTTCTGTACTGGCCTTGTCTGTCCAACTAGGAGCACAAGCAACTAGCCTGCTTAATGGATTGTCATAATATTCTTGACACTTTTAAATTAAGTTGAGATTATAGATTATGTTCATAAAACTCGTTAACTCGGGTCCATGGGGTTATTTTACAGAGAAAAGTTTGAGAATCAATGCCACAAAGTGGACAGATGTTACCTTGGACACTTTCTGTTGAAAATAGGAGAGAACAAAAATAATAGAAAGAACTTCTTTTATCTTGTCATCCAGCTGGGAGGCACGAGGAGAGTTCAAGTCAAACCTTGTTTTGACCTGAACGTCACTTACGAAAAATGCTTTATTATTTATTTATTTGTTTTGACTTTTTTTACCAAATTATTTCACTACTTTACATTCAATTAAGCTTTATTAGATTTGGAAATGTAGTCTTGTGTAATGTTTTGCGAATTTTGGAAAACTTCTACATCAAATCAAATCAACAATGTGACAACACTAACACCTAGTGGTGAAAGGCTGGAACAGATTTTTGCTAGACAGAAATTAAATATTTCTGCTAAAGGGCCATTTATAAATGTGTGTTTCTCTAATCTGTTCAAATAAAAAAAGATAAATTTTGTTAAATTAAATAGGGTCAGAGGGTCCTAGAGCCTATCCAAGGGAACTTTGGCACTCATGGCACAATCACAACCACACACACCGCACATCGGTGATACACTACAGCCATTTTGGAAATGGCAGTCAACCTACACCACATACCAGCGTACCTGGAGAAAAACCACAATGCTCAGAACACAGAGGCGAGATTCAAACCCTCAACCCTTAAGGTGGTGCTAATATCTAACCCATCATGCCACCTCAATGAAACATTGTCATATAAAAAGTTTTTAATTCATTTGATTGAATAATAGAATAATACTATACTTCAGTATGTTGTGTATCATATAATACAATACAAGATACAATGGCAATTCATCTAATATTTCTTTAAGTTTCTTTAGCTAATATGAAGAAGTGTATGTCTCTTTGTATGACCAAGGTTACTTTTAACATTATTAATAATCATATTTCACATATACCTACAACCAATATTTGTCTCAGTTATGCTTTATATGTGTTTGTATGTTTCCTTATCCAGTGTTAAGAATACAGTGTGTGTTCCTCCTGAGGATCATGCGAGCCCCATTCAGGGAAGGATAGAGACTAATCTGGACGAGGAAGAATCCAATTTTAATGAAAAGAAGGTTTGAGGCCCCTATATTTATAATAATTCAGGACACAACTACAGTTTCAAAGTTTGTACCAAAATTGTAACTCAGGATATATAATAAAAACAAGAAAAGAAGAATCTCTGCTGGGTTGCAGCACTTATCACAGTGTATCCTTTTCTCCTATAGGTGGAGTTCCTCCAGGTTCTGAGCGTGAGCTTAGAGGCAATGCGGACGGAGAGAGAGAGACTGGCCGAGGAGCAGCAGTGCTACAGTACTCTGGGCTGCAGGATAGAGGCGCTGGTGCAGGAGCACTGCAAACCCAACGAGAGTGACAAGTACCGCATGTTCATCGGCGACTTAGAAAAAATCGTCAACTTGCTGCTTTCTCTGAGTGGACGTCTGGCTCGTGTGGAGAACGCCCTTAACGTCCTGCAGGGGGAGCCAGAGAAGGGAAGCGACGAGGAGAGGGTGAGAGGTTCAAACACATGCATGCAAATAGTGCACAGATGCCAGAAAGTATTCTTTATCTTTTAACCAGGGGCACTGGTGGCTCAGTGGTAGGTGTTTCGCCTGCCATATAGAAGGCCCAGGTCCAATTCCCAGCCAGTGTTCAAACCCAAGCCACTGAATGCCGGTCTCAAGCCCAGATAAAAAGAAGGGCATCCAGTGTAAAACCTGTGCCAAGCTTTTATGTGCAGACTGCTGTGATGAAATCTTGCTGGGAGTAGCCAAAAGACCACCAACAACTTTTTATCCTTTAACCATTTTATAGAGCTCTGTTTATTGTACTTTGAACTCCGTTTAGTACATCTAGTCCCAAAATCTAAAGTGTTATCAAGGAAGAAAAAAATTTAATATTAAGTGCTAAATATAATGTTGAGATAAAGCAAATCCATAAACCACTCTATGACTTAAAAAAAAAAACTCGAATTAAACAGGGATTTAGTGCCTAGACTCAGAGCACGTAAACTGGGTGGATAAACAGGAAATAATCTTGTCTGCATGCATAGGAAGACCTAACCCTTATCTCATCATGAAGGAATTATCATTCTGCACATTTGCTCTATCAGATTATCAAAATTCCAGTTGAATTCCCTTATTTAATTGTATTTCACTGGAATTAAATTAAACAGTTGAATAACTGACAAACACACTACACTATAAACACCAATCTGTGTTTGTTGTTCGTTCTGACTCAGATGGGTTTTGCATTCTGTTTTCTGCGTACCAGTAAAGAGTGTAAAGAGTGGCTATCTGACGTTCCATACACTTCCTGTCAGCTCAGCACAGCTTGCAGTTTTTCTCTTCTGCCCTCTCCCATCAACGATGCATTTCCCCTTATAGAACTGTCACACACAGGATGTTTTTTGTTTCCTGCACCATTCTGTGCCACCTGTAGATACTGTCGTGTGTTAAATTCAGGAGCTTTTCAGGAACGGTTTTCGGAAATACTTACAGTGCCCTCCATAATTATTGGCACCCCTGGTTAAGATGTGTTAAAAGCCTTAAAATAAATTCTGTTTTTATTGCTGAAGCATATTGTCACACTGAAAATTGTAGAAAAATATAACGTGAATATAAAGTGAATTTTAAGGGGAAATAAAAATCCCTGACTAACAAATAATAATTTTTATTGTTTCACAGTTATTGGCACCCCTAACAGTTCCTAGAAAATAAATGTAATTGAAGTATTTCTGTCATTTCTACAGTAGTTTACAAAGTTGATCATAGTATCTAGGAACATTTAATTAGTAATTTATCTCTTCCTGCTTCTCTGGGGTATCAATATGACGTGACACAGAGGCCATTTCTCTTATCCACTCTTCAATATGGGAAAGACAAAGGAACACACCATTCAAGTAAGGCAGATGTGTGTCGACCTTCACAAGTCAGGCAATGGGTACAAGAAAATAGCCACTCGCCTGCACCTGCCCATGTGAGAGGAATCATTAAGAAGTTTAAAAAAAAACTGGAACAGTAGTAAACAAGCCTGGACGAGAATGCAATTTTATTTTGCCTCCACGCACAGTGAGGAGGATGGGAAGAGAAATAAAAAATTATCCAAAGCTCACTGTTAAAGAACTGCAACAAATGATAGCATCTTGGGGTCACAAAGTCTCCAAAACAACCATTAGATGCTATCTACATGCCAACAACTTTTTGGGAGGCATGCAAGGAAAAAAACCTTTTCTCAGTCATCATAAACACAAACGTTTGGCGGTACTGGGGATTCAACTGGGACTGTGTTCTTTGGTCAGATGCACCTCATGCCCACTGTGAACTATGCGGGAGGATCGGTGATGCTGTGGGGCTGTTTCTCTTCCAGAGGCCCTGGGAACCTTGTTAGGGTGCATGCCATCATGAATGCTTTGAAATACCAGGACATTTTAAAGCAAAATCTGGTGGCCTCTGCCCAAAAGCTGAAGATGGGTCGTCACTGGGCCTTTCAGCAAGATAATGACCCAAAACATGTGGCCAAATCTTCACAGATATGGTTCACTACACACAGAATCAAGCTCCTCCCATGGACATCTCAGTCCCCAGACCTCAACCCCATTGAAAACCAGTGAAGTGAGGTGAAGAGGAGAGTGCAGAGGAGAGGAGTCAGGTCACTGGATGATTTGAATTAAAGGTTGGAATTTCCTCTTTTTTCCATTCTGGTTCTATGTTATTTAGAACAAAATTGAATTTTTTAGAAGCTAAAGAACACATTTTAACCAGGGGTGCCAATAATTATGGAAGGCGCTGTAAATAGCCATTCACATTAAAATAATATGTGTAACTTTATTAATTCACTTTTCTACTGATGTCACACTAAACGTGAGAAAGCAGCACCTTACATGATACGGGGAATATAGACCAGGTGTCTATTACTGACTGCCTTCTGATCAGGTAGTAGTGGGTAGTGGACTGCACAGAGTAGTCAGCCATTTTAGACTCCAAACTCTATGGAAAAAAACTGATCTGTTTAAAGGGAACTGTGAAGAGTATAGGGAACAAGCGAACATTGGTTTATCACTTTACCAAAAGTGAATAAGCAAAATTACCTGTCAGTAATTGTGCCTTCTTGGAGCATAAGAAAACATGCTGTTTTCACATTACTTTAATGCTTTATTTAAAATTATAGTGGACAACAGGATACTAATATTACATATTCATTTGTATATAATCATACATATATACACAGTATATAGTCAAGCGGTGTATACATTCAGTACATACATACATACATACATACATACTGCTGTAAAGTAAAAAAAAAAAAAAAAATATGAACCAGCACCTTACCTTGGAAAAGAATCGCGACAGAGCAGAGTTTCTGTGTAGAGCAGAGTGTGTGTCTGTGTGAAGCCGTGGAGGGGGGATGTAAAGGTGAGAGAGTGTGTGTGTGTGTGTGTCGGTGTGTATGTGTTGGTGTCAAAAAACACACTCATCTCGTCTTGCGGAACACTCGTAAACCGAGTTACTCGCAATCCGAGGTTCCACTGTATCTATTTTTGAATATATAATCAGTATTTTATTTCAGTATTGTGAAATTGTAAAATGAGCAGCAAACTGATGTCTGCTTTGGTGACGTTGCTGGGTGTTCCCTGGGACTTTACCTTACCCAGCATTCCTTGCACAAGCAGCAGAGAATAGGAAGTACACTTTAAAATACACTGTGGGACAGAATGCAATAAAATCCTGCTTCCTTGTATGAATAATGACTAGTAATAGTAATAGTAAACAAGTAATAATGATCAGTAATCTGTTAATGATGCCGATCACCTGATACTATTCAGAAGTAAGAAATTCAAGATGCTATGCATAAGAAGCAGACTATGTGGGAAGGTTTTCTTCGTGTGAGATTGAGTTTCAGGATTGGAATTTACAGTCATTAGTCTCCTAATGTATGGTTGAGTGATTCATTGGGGATGTAATGGAAGTGTAATTGTACTGCTTTAATTTAGACACACACTCATCTCAGTATGGGTGTGTTAGTGTTCTGTTTCACACCCATTATTCATTGCTTGTAGACATGGGGAGGGCAGATATTTTAATGAATCAGCACATTTTAGAGACGAGCAAAGGAACTTATGGTTGTGTGAGAGGTTATAAATCACATCCTTTTTGTTTCCCTTACTTTTCCTTCTTAAGTTACTATATCTAAATCCAAAGAGATATTAATTGGGAAAAAGATTTGAATTAAATGAAATTGCTATGGTTCATTTATGGCATTATATTTTTGCATTTGTTTTAGCACAAACACCGTCACAGTTTTGATCGTTATGTCCCTACATAAAAAAAATAATCCATGTGTATTAGACAACATTTTGTCTGATTTGCAGATAACTGAAATAATAAAATGATTCCAAATCACCCAACACTAACACTCACTCACTCACTCATTTATACCCCTTAATCCTGTATTCAGGGTCACAGGAGGCCTGGTGCCTATCCCAGGAGACTTAGGGCACATGGCAGGGTACACCCTGGACAGGGTGCCAATCCATCGCAGGGCACAGACACACACACATACACTCCCTCATTCACACACTACGGGCAATTTGGGAATGCCAATTAGCCTAACCTGCATGTCTTTGGACTGTGTGAGGAAACCGGAGTACCCGGAGGAAACCCACCAAGGTGCAAGGCGACAGTGCTAACCACTACACCACCGTACCGCCCCAACACTAACAGTTAATCAAAAATATTTTTTTAATGACATTGATTAAACAGGACTGCCTAATCCTTTATACATATTAAATGATACTGTAAATTTCATGCTTGTTAATATCCACTCATTAAATAAATTGTTTCATGCAATAGAAATTTGAAAATATTATATTTAATTAACTTATCACTTCACTTTGGTAAACACATTTACCAACCATTGTGTCACTTGTAATTATAAATATTTGTGTAATACTGTATACATTTTGTTTTTCTGACTTGATGATAGAAATATATTGTATATGTAAATAGATGTTATGAAGCGACATGAGGCTGCCAGTCATTTTTAAGCATGAGTTGACCAGCGTAGTGTCACCAGGTGTCACTAGAGATACATTTGAACTAACTGGTGGAAAAAGTTGTTCTTCAGCTGGCAACAATTCATTTAATAGCTTCTTGTTTCTTAAATAAGTGGTCATGGACAGCAATGACGGAGATTGCTGAAATTATTGGAATTGGTTTACTGTCCAAGGCATTATTAAAACTTGGAAGGATGGTAGTGAACCATAATCTTCAACAAAGAAATGTGGTCACAAATAAATTCTGAATGACTGTGATCAGAAATCAATTAAACAGCTTGGTTAAGTTGCTTCATAAGAAATGGACAGTAGAACTCACAGCCATGTTTAATAGTAAAAGCAAAAGCATTTCCACACACTCACACACATTGGACTTTGGAGCAATGGAAAAGGTCATGAGGTATGATGAGTTCTGATTGGCCCTACTCTAGAGAGACGTGTGCTTCAGCGGAAGAAGGGAAGAGCATGAAGCGATGTGCCTACTGTATAATCCTCTGGAGGCACTGTTATGATCTGGGGTTGCTTCAGTTGGACAGGTCTAGTCTCAGAATCATTATGTGGCAATGAAATGAAGTCAGCTAGTGACCTGAATGTACCGAGTGACCAGATTTTCACATCAATGTAGCTTTTCTTCCCTGAGAAGAAAAAAAGTGTCCAGAACAGTCGAAATCCTCCAAGACGCTTACACCACAGTGCATGTGATTACACTCAAAAAGCAGTGGGTTGTCACAGCAAGTACTGACGCTGTTTAGTTTATGACTGTATCCTGTTCTTTATAGTATTTTACTGCAGGGACTCTGTAATTGTTTTCTTTTGAGAGGCAAATTTGCCTTACAACATTTCTGTGCAAGACCTTTGGATTAACATGCTGACTCATTCAATGCTCGATATGGTTGTTTACATCAGCTCAAGATTCCTCCGGGGACCTCTGCCTTTAGACGTGTCATTAAATAGGTGCTACTGTGTGAAGCTATCAACTAGTCAGGCTGGTGGAAGAAAAACAGCAGAGAGGCAAACACTACAAGTAACACAGGTTAAATTAACTTTGTTGGAATGAAAATGTTTTCTGACTACCGGAAGCCAATTCCATAGCAAATGCACATTGTGTATTACAATGATGGGAAAAGGATTTTTTTTTCTCCCTTTGTTGAAACATCCCTTTGAGTGCAGAAGTGTTTTTAAACCCCTGCTCCTGAAGGAATTCCTCTTGCAGCTATTATTGTTGTCTCTTAAGTTTTCCATTGTGACCAGTGCCGTTAAAAAGAGCACATTCAGTGTTGCATATTACACATCAGTGTACAATACCAGTGTAAATGCCAGCTGACAGAGGCTGTCAGATTCAGTTATAAATGCTACATACTGTAAGCTATAGACAAATGCTTCAGCTGATGCAATTTTTTAGTACTTGCATATTACTATTAATCCCAGCAGGAACATTAATGTTGTAATTAAGTCGCACCAACGTCGGGATGATGTTCCCCGTAGAGGCAGTGATGTTTTTGAAAGTTACAACATTGAGATAATGTTGAACGAATACCCCAAAGACACCATTGACCTGAAAACAACACATTTTTAGCTTCTATATAAGGCATTCATGCTGATTAACATCCATTTGCACGACCAACCACATCCATGATCCCTTAGGTTTCTAACATGGTTCAGAATTCTGATTGGACACAACAGCTCCCACACTCAGCGCGTGTATCACATGTCAGACATCTTAGTGTTGTGATGTTACCTGTCTAATTTATTTTCTTTCAGAAATATTACCATTCGTTCCATCATCTCATCATCATGTAGTCAACCTTGTTCTGATGTCATTTCATTAACTTTCAAAATCAGCCCAATACCAACTGTGTCCCACCATCCAAACTATTGGCAAATTACCATCAGCATGAAGTTTTAACAACCATACATTTGTCCTAGCATATTATTATATATTTGTATTGGCATAAAAGTCGGTCAAAAGAACCTCCACTTCTGTTCTTCAGGCTTTCCCACATAATTCAGTTTGTTATCATTTCAGACAGCTTCCAGTATTTTCCCAAATCAATGTCAAGCTACTATACTTCCCATTGTGTGGCAGTTTATCTGTTCAGACACCATGTGATGCCATACAATGATGGCATACTTCTGAACAACCAACTATCGATCTCTTCTCCCACTGCTCGCTTGACTCATTCATCCAGGTTTCTCATTAACAACATAAAAAAAGTAGCTGTCCAGTCGCTTGTCAACTCTGATTGAAATACTGCAACAAAGTCATCTAATCTAATCTAATTTGTATAACTAAGTCTGAATGCAGCTGCATTACTTGTTTTCAGCCTCCATGAGTTGTCAAACATCACTCCATTGCTTTACTCCTACCCCTAGATTCCTGTAGCTGCAACAAATTCCATCCACTGAAACTCGCCTATAAGGCCGAAAACAGATCAGTCATACCTGCATTGAGGCAAGCACCAAACCTTGCTCTGGAGTACATTCCTGACATTCCTTCCAAGATGCCTTCCATGCCTCTGTAGTGACACCCAGGTGGTCACTGAGTCAGCGGCTGCTTTTAAACAAAGACCAAAGACGTATATCTTGAGACAAGGCTTCTTCTTATTATAATCATTATTATTATCAACTACTTTTTTTGTTGATGTACTATCTCTTCTTTGTACTAACATGAGATGTGTTTTTTAAATGGAGACCATAAAGCTCTTCTATAAGTTGGTCTGGATAAGGAAGTCTGCCAAATGCTGTAAATGTAAATGTAAAGGTAAATGTGGTGGTTATTATATTTGCTTAAGGTTTGATCGTGGTTTGAACCTCGGTCAATTCTGGGTCAGGGGTGTTTCATTGGCTAAGGTTATAGGATCAGAAGGTCAGGATGTTGAATCCCAGCACTGCTAAGCTTCCACTGCCAGGCTCCTAACCAAAGTCCACTTGGCTGGATATACACACGTGGACAAAATTGTTGATACCCTTCGGTCAATGAAAGAAAAACTCACAATGGTCACAGAAATAACTTTAATCTGACAAAAGTAATAATAAATAAGAATTCTATTGTTAACCAATGAAAGTCAGACATTGCTTTTCAACCATGCTTCAACGGAATTATAAAAAAAAATTAACTCATGGAACAGTCCTGGACAAAAATTATGGTACCCCTAACTTAATAGTTTGTTGCACAACCTTTTGAGGCAATCACTGCAATCAAACGATTCCTGTCAATGAGACTTCTGCACCTCTCTGCAGGTATTTTGGCCCGCTCCTCATGAGCAAGCTGCTCCAGTTGTTTCCGGTTTGAAGGGTGCCTTTTCCAGACAGCATGTTTCAGCTCCTTCCAAAGATGCTCAATAGGATTGAGGTCAGGGCTCATAGAAGGCCACTTTAGAATAGTCCAATGTTTTCCACTTAGCCATTCTTGGGTGTTTTTAGCTGTGTGTTTTGGGTCATTGTCCTGTTGCAAGACCCATTGACCTGCGACTGAGACCCAGCTTTCTGACACTGGCCAGCACATTTCTCTCTAGAATCCTTTGATAGTCTTGAGATTTCATTGTACCCTGCACAGATTTAAGACACCCTGTGCCAGATGCAGCAAAGCAGCCCCAGAACATAACAGAGCCTCCATGTTTCACAGTAGGGACAGTGTTCTTTTCTTGATATGCTTCATTTTTCCATCTGTGAACATAGAGCTGATGTGCCTTGGCAAAAAGTTCCATTTTTGTCTCATCTGTCCATAGGACATTCTCCCAGAAGCTTTGTGGCTTGTCAACATGTAGTTTGGCATATTTCTATGATTTGTTTTTAACAATGGTGTCCTCCTTGGTTGTCTCCCATGTAGTCCACTTTGGCTGAAACAACGACGGATGGTGCGATCTGACACTGATGTTCCTTGAGCATGAAGTTCACCTTGGATCTCTTTAGAAGTCTTTCTGGGCTCTTTTGTTACCATTCGGATTATCCGTCTCTTTGATTTGTCATGAATTTTCCTCCTGCAGCCACGTCCAGGGAGGTTGGCTACAGTCCCATGGATCTTAAATTTCTGAATAATATGTGCAACTGTAGTCACAGGAACATCTAGCTGCTTGGAAATGGTCTTATAGCCTTTACCTTTAACATGCTTGTCTATAATTGTCTTTCGAATCTCCCGAGACAACTCTTTCCTTCGCTTCCTCTGGTCCATGTTGAGTATGGTACATACCATGTCACCAAACAACACAGTGACTACCTGGAGCCCTATATATAGGCCCACTGACTGATTACAAGATTGTAGACACCTGTGATGCTAATTAGTGGACACACCTTGAATTAACATGTCCCTTTGGTCACATTATTTTCAGCATTTTCTAGGGTTACCATCATTTTTGTCCAGGCCTGTTCCATGAGTTTATTTTTTAAAATAATTTTGTTGAAGCATGGTTGAAAAGCAATGTCTGACTTTCATTGGTTAACATTCATATAATTTTTTTTTAATTATTACTTTTGTCAGATTAAAGTTATTTATGTGACCATTGTGAGTTTTTCTTTCATTGACCGAAGGGTACCAACAATTTTGTCCACGTGTGTATATATAATAACTCCCAACCAAGTTCCTGTAACGTGCAAGTGGTGTTGGTAAATGATTGCCATTTCCACATGTTTGGAAAAGCCATTAAAGGAGTTCCTGGGAGGCCAGTGTTTCAAAAGGGAAACAGGAAGACTCATAATTAAAACGGAACCTTGATATTGTTTTAATTTTGACATGACACCTGCATGACTTATGACTTTTACATTAAGTCCGACCTGACACCTTTGAACTGAATTGATAAGGGTTTAGGGTCTTGTTCAGATAAGAAACCTGGTGGCTTGCCAATACTGGGATTTGAACTCACAGCTTTCCCTGTAGTAGTCACAAGTGTCATTTTACTAGGTTGTCCGGCCTCTTTTTTTAAAAGACATGTCATAAACAGCATTTTGCAAGCAAGTAAAGCAGTTTTCTGCTGTAAATTTGGTTGTATTTTTATTTGATATTAATCCTAACCTGCTTATAGATGTACTAGTTACTTTTATAGCTATTGTATAGTGGAGGCCAAAAGTATTGAGACAACAGTGAAGTGGAATGATTTAATGGCATTCAGAAAATTTTTAAATAATGATCATGAAGATAATAACAATAATTTGTTATTTTACGCAGTGAAATTGCTTTATAACAATTAATGTTAAGTATGAATTTCTTTGTTCAAAACCTGCTGGATCCAGCTAAGCGTAGAGTCAAAAAAGACATCATCTGTGATGCGGTTGTAAGCATGAGGGATCAACACGTTATGACATGATTTGTTTGGCAGGCAGTTGCTCTCTCCTCAGTATGGCGGGCCGTACAAACCTACTTTCACCCATGTTGTGACCGACAGTTAGCATGAATAATGGTCATTAAAACACCTGTGGTGCTGTGATACTTATAGCTAAACAGCCCAGTGTTGTTACCGTCCATTATCACCACTTGTATATCTCCACCTGGCCTCTCAGCCAATCAGATTACTCCGTCGGAACTAAATGTTGTATAAAATATACGACAACACCTTTAATGAAATGTGAGCTTGTGTGTGTGTGTGTGTGCGCAGGCATCCTTACAGCAGAAACAAATGCAGCTGCGCAGTCAGCAGGAAGACGCACGCGAGCTGAAAGAGAACCTGGACCGACGTGAGCGCATCGTGCTCCAGTTCCTGGGCGGCTATCTGAGCACCGCGCAACTGCACGACTACCGTCGCTACATTCGCGCCAAACCGGCTCTGCTCATCCGCCAGCGCCACCTGGACGAACTCATCCGCCAGGGAGAGGAGCAACTGTGCAGACTGAGTGAGATCACAAAGCAAGAGCTCAACACAGAAACAGGCTCCACCCCATCCTCTTGTAGTGATTCATTCAGCTCGACAAGACCGACCACTGTGACCTCACTCTGACTATGTATTAGCTCCGAAAGCTGCTGAGAGGAAATACAGTCAGAACAAGTGAGAGAGAGAGAACGAGAGACTTACTGTTGCATCACCCCTCACATATGGGGAAGTGCCTTAAGTGAAGGAATTTTCGACAACATGAAGGACAATGTTATTGCTCGCTTTAGGGAGGGTCAATAGAGCTGTTAGCACTACATGCTATAAATCGCCACCCTGTGCCTGTCTTTATGGATATAAAGCGGTTTTCCTGCTTCTGGTGTGATTCAAAATGAATAGTAACGCTGTAGTCTCACATACACATACACACACATACACATGCTACTGTTAAAGTTAAAACTATGAGGAACTATCTTCAGATTTACTTTTTCCCACAAATTTACTTTAATTTAAACAGCTCGAATGCTTTCGGGCATAGCAATAATTATTTATGAATTTTCTACACAGAAATATGTGTACTATGTAAAAGTACATAAAGGAGAGCTGGTCCAGTTGGTTTGTTTTCTGTACAGTAAATGCACACATACAGCCATGACTACATCACTTCTCTGTGTAAGGATAATAAAAATCCCCTAAATAAGTAAAAAAATAAACCTAAAGTACATCTATCCACTAACTGTTTCAGAGAATTTGCTGTTTGTAGGATTGTCCCAAAGCATAGGTGTAACCTGTGGTACAAGTGTAACTGTAGTTCTGGCCGACTTGTACAGCACTTTGCAACAGTAGTGAAAGGGGCATCACACCCACACGCAGATGAATTTCTACTTCGACTTCATAAAGATATCTTCCTGTTTTTTTTATTATAGTATTATGCTTGAAACATTGCAACCATGGTTTTTCACGTGAACATCTTTATTATAGTTTGACTACTATGACTTTAGTTAACAAAAAACGTAGGACGTCTTTGGCTGTGCTGCTGTGTCTGTCACCAGGTGTGGATTGGACCTGGACCTGTTTTTCCGGCTCTAACCATGAGTTTTCGACCAGATTGGGATCAGGCCAATCTGATCAAACCCTGTGGTGCACCTGGTGCCTTTCCATTGTGGCCAGCATTTCTTCTTTTTTGCAGTTTCTGCTGCATTGGCTTTTCCGCGGGATCAGACCAGATGGGCTGGCCTTTGGATCCCACCGGCCTTTGGTGCCCATAATTCTGTCACCTCTTAGGCTTCATAATATCATGGTGTACATCGCACAGAGTAATTAATGAGATGATAAAGTTAAACATGTACTTGATGAAGGAAGCCAAAAACTACCTATGGTATACGGTCTGAAAAGTACAACTGTACCAGCTCTCCCTTATAGTGTTTGCTCCGTCTCTGTATCACTGTATTAAACCACTGTGAACAAGCAACGGCATGACAGTAGCATTATATTGCAAAATATGCAAGTAAACGGCACAAAAGTTGACTGCAGAGCCTGAAACACATCCCATGAGTGGAGTGTCCATTCGAGTTTACTAAGCATGCAATCCAACATCGACAGAGCACTTCATGACTGGTCTGCTACTTCTGATACTGAATGAATTGTGTATACACACACACACACACACACACACACACGCAAGATACAAGATGCACATGTGCACAGCCACCCAGTGAAACCTAAGAACTGCCATGGAATGTTGAATTATTTATAAATAACCTTTTTATGAGGATGTGTGTCATTTGTACATGTACATACGCTGTGCTAATCCCGAAAGTGTTGAGTGTTTAAAACAGCTTTGCCCACAGTGCACACAGCCTGTATATAATGTCAGTTTTCAGATGCCTGAGTAAATGTTATATTCACAGTATATACACACAAGATTTTTTTTTAAATGCATGTATTGCTGATCCGTTGTAAATGCTTGTTAGGGATTTAAAAAATACTATTTTAATTGAACATCTGTTTATTTCCCCTCCACATCTGTTAGTATTTAAACTACAGCTGTATCAGCACATACTGAAAACATTGTTTTTCTCTGTCACCCAAAAATTTTTATTTTTCATGCCACTGAAATTTGTAACATTTACAGAACATTATAACCCTGTGCAGATTCATGTAAAACACTGAGCAATGTACAACCCTGCACTCCAACAACGGTACCATCGGTACTTCACATCCGTATCCTTGGATAGAGTTGAAACTGACAGCTGCATTGTTGGCTTTGTTTTTTTTTTTTTTATGGTTAATGGAACACTGACTTGATCTGTGCTGTCTGGAAAAATTAAAGACGAAGCACAGATACGTTTCACAAATAAATCTATTGTGTAAAAGCAAACCTGTCTGCAAAGTCAGCTTAAGTGAACTGGGTTTCACATGTTCTCATGCTGAATATTCTGAAGAGATGAAATTCAAAAGAGCGCCGGTTAAACTGGAACACAAACGTATGTCATCATTTGTTTCCAAACTGTGTTTCATACAATTCATACAATTTCTACCATAGATAGCAAAGTAATAATAATCAAATAAGCTGTTCAAATACTTGACGAGCTTATTTGTACATTATGTTAAGGCTGATCTTTGTTTGTTTGTCTGCTTCTTCCTTTATCTAAGGCTACATTCCATACATTTCTTCATATTAAATCTTTGTTGCTATTTGACCTCCATCAGTCAAACACAGCAAAACAAAATATATACTTTATACAAGGACGATCGCAATACCTTTGGGACAAGAAAGAAAAGCGTTCAACTAAACAGTCCAATATACAGTATAAACCAATAGAATGTTTTCAGATCCTTTCAAGGTTTCCTCCACATTCTGTTTCACATTGAGTTCATTACATTCATTTTTCTCTCTCTTTTTCTTTCTACACACAAAACTACAATATATATATACATGTTTTTTATTTGGAGTGTTGCATTTCATCCATTCATTTATCTTCTATACTGCTTATCCTGTGTCAAGGGTTGGAGCCTATCCCACACACATACACACACACACACGCTCTAACACTTTGCGAGCAATTTGTGAATGAGAATTAACCTAATCTGCATGTCTTTGGACTGGGGATGGGGGGGACCAGAGTAACTGGAGGAAAACCACCAAGGAATCGAACTCTTGACCCTGGAGGTGGTCGAGGTAATTTATATACATTTATATAATTTGTGTGTATAAATTGTGCACTATGGCCTTGAACTATCCCATTTACATTAATATTCACACCCATTACTATTTGATTAAAGCACCTTTGGCTGCAGTGACAGTCTCCATTACCATGGCACATGAACACAATATCCTGATATACACATCACTATAAGAACACCCAGCACATCACAGCTCACAGTATACAGAGCTTAGCATGCAAAGAGTTCAAGGCTGTTGATCCGGCCTGCACATTCCCCAATTCCCCGATCCACAGAGGCCACGCCCTGCAACCCAAATAGAAATGGCTGCTTTGATATTAAATTTCATAACCTGTCTATTAATAAAAAAAAAAACAGCCTGTCATTGATGTTTACCCGCATGCCTCAAGCAAAGTGAAGCAAGGTGTTGCGAAACCCGATTGCCCTGACATCACAGAAACTTGCTCAGAAACCTGCCTGACAAGAACACACACACTGAAGTGTCATATTCAGACATGTGACATTAATATAAAATGGTAAATAAAACAACTGTCATAGCCATATAACAACGGTTTTCATTTTGATACTGAACCCAGATTGAACCAAGAGGTATTTAGAGCAGATTGTTAACAAGCATAAGCACAGCTAGCCACTCTGGCTCAGGGTGAAGACCTGCTGGATCTTAGACTATACTGATCTAACTTTTCACATCCTAAGAATCAGTACTTTGTTATACTAATATTAGGAAGCGGATCCGGTTAAACTTGGTGAACAAGGTTGAACATTACTGAATAAATAAGCTTAGCTGAACCCCAACTTATTAAATAAGCAATGGTCTAATTTCACTGCACGGTTTAGGCTCGTGCTACCTGCTTTGAAGTAAAAGCTCTGCTTCCTGAAAAGCTGCCTCATGGGAAAGTAAAATCCATGTTGAAACACAGGGTCAAAGTCAAGTTTTTTTTTTTTCCTGTAATGGAGTTGCGCAACATTAATCAATTTATGGAAAAACACACAGGGTGACATCTGTGCAGCTAGTGAAGTGCAGCTCGTATGACAACAGGGCCATAGCGTGTCGGGACACAACCCACAGCGCATGGCAAGGAATGTTTTGCATTTAAGAAGCAGACATATCTATGTAGGTCTGAGCTTATGATGCACATTTTGCTTTGTTAAAAAACGGTGCAGGATAGATAAGCGCAGTAGAATTCTTCTGTTTTGGTTTCTTGCATGACAGAAACAGCATGAAGCATTTTGTTTGCATGCTTCAGTAAATTCTATATAGACCTGGGCAAGCTTCAACAAATATTCCCTTTCATTTGCTATGCACCAACATACCAGTATACTACAGAAAGGAGAAGAGAAGAAGAAAGGGGGGGGAGAGACGAGTGAGTTTAATGTACAATAGATCCGTGTACAGGTTGCCACAGTATCAGCAACAAACAAAATGGAATGTCCTTTTCTAACAGTAAAATCTTCAAGACTCTTATAAATCCGGAATAAAAGCAGGAGCCGGACGGGAAACCGTTATACCCACACGGCTTAAGAGTTAAAGGTTTGCAGCAGAATGCAACTTATGTCCAATAAAAGAAATTGCAATTCTACTAAAAATGTACTGTATCTTCACATCATAGTATAACATAAGTTAATGTCTGAATAAATGAGTCAATTAAAACCTGAAGGAAATGGTGCTGGATGCTGTTTTATAGACGTGGTCATAATCATAGCTAAATCAGATAACATGGCAATTCATGAAGGACTCTGGCGGCATTATATTGATGGTATTACAGCTTCAGTCTTCACACTGGGTACTTTATTACATTCCTGGTAGTTAAACAAGGAACGTGAAAGAGCAGAGGAGAAAAGCTTTGATAGAAGCTGGGAGTGTTTTTTTTTTTCTTCTTCTCAGAATTCTTCCCTAGATTAAGAAGCACGTGTCAGAGAAGCAAATTCTCCTGCCAGCCTCTTCAAGTTCAACTTGAGGAAAAACTTGTGAAAACAAAGATTAGTAGAAGTAGAGTAGAAATACAGGATTAGATCCATGATTATTAATAAATAATGAGAAGACTAAATAATGAGCAAATAATTAGGCCAACTCAATTGTGAAACAGGAAATGAAACACAACAGTACCCAATATACACAGCAATTTACTTCTGTTTTGCTGAGGTAAACTATACCGATTCAAATAATGGACAAAGACCAGTTGTGACTTCTAAAGCACCCAAAACATTTTAATATATTGTGCAAGATAAACATAAAACTTTCTTACGAAGTAAAACATTCAATACTGTTTAATCTTTACCTTTAGTTTCCCATTTGCTGTTTTCAACTAAGTGATAATGTGCATGTATTTCCAACATGAAATTCATAACCAAAATATGTGAGCAACAACTCTGCCAGGCAAACTCATTATAAAAACAATCTTGTGACGAAAGCACCGCGAAGACACATCCTGCTATAAAACTTTTATCAGACGTATTGTGGCTGAGAAAATACCAGATTGTACAGTGCTACTTTCCCAAGACTAAGCCTGATACGGTGTTTCTATAAGAAAGACTCTGCATTGGCAGAAACTCTAAGTTGGGACTTGTGTTTAAATAATGCAGCAATTGATGTGTGTCTCTTCACTGGAGCTGCTGATCTGTTCACAGGTGCTACCTGAGGTCTATCTGAGGACCAATGTACCCATGCACCCCCTGCAATTATCCTCTGGGGAGCACCGAGCAGCTCCAGCAGATCTCTGTCATTGTTCTTTTCCAAATACTGCCAAGGCTTCTTACCACTGTTGTCCCTGAGGGCGATGTTGGCCTTGAACTTGTGCACTAGGAGCCGCAGGAGATTTTTGTGGCCGTGAATAGCAGCCAGGTGCAGTGGTGTGTAGCCACACGTGCTCCTAGCATCCACATCCAGTGTCATCCCTGCTTTTTGCACACCATACCATAGAGTGTTCAACACTCGGTGGTCGCCATGCTTCGCGATCCAGTGCAATACAGTATAGCCTGACACAAAGTCCCGTTTGGCTAGCAGGCTTGGATCCTCTCTGAAAAGGGAATAAATATCAGTCCAGACTCCTGAAGCTGCTTTCACAAACCACTCATGCTCCAGAGGCTCCAAGGGAACCTGGGTGCTTCTGTGTCCACAGGACGATGGGTCATGACCCAGGCTGCGAACAGAGCTGGCAGGAGAGACACTGCTCAGGGGGCTGTGGGTTCGGCTGGAAGACATGTTAAGAAAAGAGGTGATCCGGTGCAAGCGTTTGAGCCGAGCTGTGTCACCATCCTCGTGAAACGCTTGGTCCAGATCTGCTCCCAGGCTTCGGCACATCCGGCTTCGCATGTGACGAGACAGTCGCCGTGCAACAGGTCTGCTGCATGTGTTCTCACCTGCTGATAAACTCGGTAGCGACGCTTGGGTTTGCTCATCATGAAGGTGCCCAGTTGAATGATGCCAGGGTGTGAGCTGGCCGTCTTGCCGATGTAGCTGGGGTAACAGCCTGACCTCATGGGAATGATGGGTGCCGGCTTGAGTCAGGTGCCCACCCTCTGACAGAACACCACCACGATAATTCAGTGCATCATCACTAGCCCAGTTGTCCTGAGGAAATGCTCGAGGCCAGTCAGAGTTAATGGAAGAAGGCAGGATGAGGCTATTTTGGCTGGAGGACAGGCCTTGGAGGTATTTTGGCTCCAGGTAATCAAAAGCCACACGTGAGTTGGGTGTTTCCATAGGATTTTGGTGTCGCTGGGGAGCAGGCGTGAACGGAGCCGCTGCTGTCGTTGTATATTCCTCTGCTTCATGGATGATGATACTTGTGGCCTGAGGATAGTACTCTGGCCTGGGAAGACTGTCATTGCTCTGGCTGAGGACATCCTGTCTACTAGCATCAAAGGAGAAGGCATCACTAGAGATTTCAGTTAAACATGGACTGGAAGCTGAAATCTGCGGCTGTCTGAGAGAGATGGGAAAAGGCCAGACGCAAGGCAGATTCTCGTCAAACGACTGGAAAGAGCCAGCCGGGGTGTGTTTGTGTGCCGTGTCCTTGGGCGGCGGGGTCACACTCGCCTCACAGCGCGGATATTCTGGAGGACGATAAAAGGATTTCTGGCTGCAGCCATCTGCTTCTCTCAATTGTCCGGGTCTGGCACCGTGAACACCATTGTCTTTAGGGTTTGTCTTCACGGCTTTCCCCTCATACGGCAGGTCAGAGCTCTGGCCGCTCCCACTTGAGCGTTTTGAATCTATAGAAAATGAAGACATGCCCAGAACGCATGTGTTGTCTTTGCCGGGGACGGAGGACACCCTTTGCTCCCATGGCTGATGAGGTGATGTTTGAAACGCTTTCTCCAAATAAATATCAGGATGACTTCCGTTGTTGTTGTTGTTTACAATCCCTGCAACTGGTAAGATTTTATCCGCCTTGTGAACTTGTGAGAGCTGAGATTTCTGACCCTCAGGTGCCCCAACACACACTCCTACCTTCCTGCCTCCACCGCCTTCCTGTTTCTTATCAGCTCGGCTGCCTGATGCGACGGTGCTGCTGGCGACGTCTCCGAGATGCGGTCGGTACTTTTTCCTTAACACGACGTACGAGACTCCGTCTTCCTGCCTCACCGTGGCCACGGCGTTCACGTACCGCTTGAACAGGTCGCGGTTCCTCACTTGGTCTTCATGCTCCCGCAAAAACGCTTTAAAGTGCGTCAGGAGATCCGCGTTGCGTACGTTTCCTCCGTTGCGCAAGAGAAAGCGCAGCACCGACTCCTGGGTGAAATCGGTAGCCATTTCTATTCACTACAAAGAATTAATAATAATATATATATTTTTAAAGTTTTCCTCGAGTTTCGATCAGCGTCGAACTTCACGCGCTTCCAAACCTGCCGGGAGTTTCAGCCGCTCGCGCGCAATCCCCGCCCACGTGCAGTGCGCGTGCACGGTCCGAGCTCCACCTGCACACCTGCGTGATCTGAACAAGAGGGAAGCGTTAAGAGTTCTGCAGTGGAGCCTGGAATAATCTACACACACTGAATCAAACGCTTTTAATTCAGCATGAGCACAGTCAAACCACAAACACTGTGCATCTGCAGCTTTACATTTCCTAGCATTTTCCCCAAACGTTCAGGTTTTTTTTTTTTTTTTTTAATTACAAATCTTTTTTTTTAAATATCATTTTATTAAATGCACGTGTCAGCACCACTGGCTGCACTGTTGCTCATTGTGTCATGTTTGGTATTTTGGAATACGTATTTTTCATACTAAATGACATTAAACATATTTATTTGCATTTATTTATATCATCATTTATTGCATTCATTAATTAAATAGATCCCACTAGAAACAGAACAATACCCGCCTAATCCTAATTTCTTAAAACCATAAAACAAGAACAATTTAGAAAATCTGTATTTTATTTCTTCAGTTAAAATTGGTCATATATAAAATTCACTGTGCAAAGATAGTGTAAAAAAAAAAAATCACATTAAAGTCCCAACTAAAATCTCAACTTTTATGCTGCCTTTGCTATTGTCTGTGCTTATTGTCATGCAGCAGCAGCATAAAACATAAAGCGCATTTTAAGAATAATACACATTTGGCTGTTTATGTCAACATATTTTTGTGTTTCAAAAACAATACAAAAATGTGTGTACACAGTCGGGTGGAACAGTGGTGTAGTCCTTGCACCGAATGAGCGTGCACCTGTGTGTGTGCCTGATTGACACTCTGTCCAGGGTCTACCCTGCCTTGTGCCCTTAGTCTCCAGGCCCCTGTGACCAGGATAAAGCAGTATAGAAAATGAGTGAGTGAGTGATGCAATACAATATGCTTTTCCAATCTTTCAATAAGCCTGTTTCCCCTGATAGCCTCAGATTATTGTTCCTGGTTGACATGAGTGGAACCTGATGTAGTCTTCTGTGGTTGAAGCTCATCTGCCTTTATGTTTGACTTGTGAAGATTCTTTTCGCATCTAAGACTGTGCATCTAAGTTATTGTAGTCTTCCGGTCAGCTCAAACCAGTCCATTTTCCCATGATCTTATCAACTTTCTGCCTGCGGAACCGAAACTCACCAGAAAGATTTTCCCACAGCATTTTATGTAAAATCTAGAGGTTGCTGTTTTAACATATTGATTGTTGTATTGCAATTTCATTACATAAAACAACCTATTTTTATTATCTGGTTTGTCATTATTAAAAACAAAAAAGTCTGTGAATGCGTTAAAAGATTAATATTTTGTTTTGATACTTTAAGCAATCAGTATATTCCTGTAAAAGTCTTGATTTCTTCATATTTTTCTTCCAGTGATCCAGACTTTCTTGTATTGAGTAATGTAATCTTTAGTTCTTCAGGCTTCCTGTAGGACTTTTTTTTTTGTTCCCCTTTCCAGTCTAGTCCCTGTACATGACCACTTTCACTGTAATGTTTTCTTTGCTTTGCTTTGCTCTTCTCTTCTCTTTTGTTAAACCACACAGTGGCCTATGAATCATCAAGCATATAAAACATCTAACTTAATTCATGAACCAATGAGAAAGAGGTGCAGATGATCAGACCAGTGATTTCCTGGTGATGCTGAATGGAATGGTTGAAACAGATGAGAGGGGAAATAAGGTCGCTGATGAAGTTGTTACATAAACAACCAATTTTTTTGTATTTGTAGGCACTTTAAAGCCTGTCACAGGAAATGATCTGTTTGCATATCTTTGTATTATTTTTTTATATTCATGTTATATACATGATTTGAATTAATTTTTGAGTCTAGCACATGTTTTGTTATGCTTCCCTTTACATTTTACTTTAGAGGTGGGAAATGATTAGGTAGGTAGAATGACCTCTGGCTAGAGTTTATGAAGGATACAGAAGAGTTATACATGTGGCTATTACAACTCTAACAGATGGGCCTCTTCTGTATAAAACGAACATGGAAGCACAACTAAAGTTTGCAGAACTGTATCTGAACAAGTATATTGTATTTATAAGTATGTATATATAAGTATATAGGTAGATAAGACCAAAGTAGAGTTGCTTGGCCTTATTTCAGCAGAAACACCTCATACCCATGGTAAAGCATGGCAGTGGAGAGGTAATGATTTGGGCTTGTTTCACAGCACCTTTCAGTCATCCTCTGTATTCCAGAGTATTCTAGAGGCAAAAAAAAAGTCTAGAACTCCTAACCTAATTAAAATGCTGTGTCAGGAACTTAAGAGTGCTGTGAATGAGAGTATGCCTAAAAACCTCAATGTTGCAAAAAAGAATGGGCCAAGATTCCTCCAGAATGATGCAAGGGACTTACAAAGAGGGAGTGATATATTTGAACAGAATTATTTATATTACATATATATATATATATATATATATATATATATATATAGTGTTAGATCTCATTGATTCATCTATATTTTGTAATTGCTTCTGGCAGGTCAAGGTTTGTGTTGGCTACAGTCTTTTCCAGGACAATGGGTGCAAAGCAGGAATAAACAAAAATACCTGTAGGGGACGGCAGGACCCTGCAGGGCACCACACCCATACTCTCATTTATTTCTACCTGGAGCAATTGATCTGTTTTTGGAAGGTGGGTGGAAAACTACAACTTGGGGAGACCACACAAATCAACAAATAATGTAACTGTGTAGGATCACACTGTAAAAGATCTAAATCTAAGCTTAATTTAGGAATATGAGAATGTCTTTACTAGAACATGACAATGTCAAACCAGTTAATCTACCTAACCAGGTGGACTGAAGTCTATAAAGTATAAAATCACACACACACAAAGGAACGCATCAGCCTGTCAAGTGTAATAGACGGTTTCCGTTTATTTCAACCTTTATGGTGATGTTTCAGCAGTGCGGGCGCCCCTCCTCCCTCCAGAGAAGAACAGAGCCAGAGAAGACAGATTATGACAGGAAAAGGAATGATAATAGTCTAAAACTTTTTTTGTGCCATTTCAACAGGTTTTGTATTTTTTTTTTCAACCGTTTTTTTTTGTTAAAATGAACCTACAGATACATCATCTTTTCAAACACTACAGTCTCTTGTGCCATGTGTCATTAGGATGGTGTGTGCACATGAATTCTTAGTTAATGCTCTTTTAAGAGAAGTGATAGGGATATTATCACTGTTCAACCACACACACACCTAAATGGCTAAGACATGGAGAAAAGAAAGGCTAAACAGCCAGGACAGAACAACAATAGAAAAGATTAGGGAGAGAGAGAGTGAGAGAGAACATGGTCATACATTCTTAAATTAATTTTCTTAATATATTTTAGTTCTAATTATTTAAAACATGGCATTATAAAATCATAGCTTTAATCGAATTTAGCCATTTTAACATTCAGGAGTGTCATTCACTCAAAAAAAAAAAAGCACATGCGATGAACTCAGCAGTCAGACACAGTGCAGACGAGAAAACAAAGTTAGATTTAAAAAAAAATTCACAGATATAAGTGAGACATATGACATCGATATACAGAGACAGACATTTTAGTTTGCATGAGTGGGATGGGGAGTAGTACCTCCTACATTTCCTTGAAGTTTCCTTTTTTTCACATTTTCAGCATGATCTTGTGATTAGAACTGACAGACAGGTGGTTATGGAATAACTGCAGCATGTGTGTGTATGTGTTAGCTCTGTTCTGCTCTAGAGGACTGAGAGACGCGGTCGTAACTGCAGTCTGGCCCCATTTCAACCCCGGGCGTGTTGCTAGGAGACGGTTACAGGCTGGAGGGCAGGGCATGGCGGAGAGCCACCATCTATGGACTGGTACCCTGAATTAGCCCCACCCCCTCCTCCTAGTTCCTCCTCATTGTAAAGACGCTTGATGCCATCGAAGTATTCATCCACATCCATCTTCTCCACCTTGCGCTTGGTCGAGGGCTTCCTGTGCAGTGGCAGAGTGGGGAGGACAGGGTGAAAGGTCACGCCAGGGTTGTGTGGGGTCTGCAGGGGGTGGCAGACGTACACAGTGTTGGGAGGCAGGGATGCCGTATGTGTGGAGAGACAACGTGCCACTAGCTCTCGGCACCCGATCAGCTCGGAGCTGTCAATCTGAGAGGAGATGGAAGAATAAAATGAACATGGATCAGTAAGAGTGCAAGAGCCATGCTCATCATACACTTGCATGCAATATTGATTCATTCTAAATTTTAAAAAAGGCACTGCAGAGTTGCCACGGACATCACTTGCCACCTTTGGCATAACATGACAAACACTTAATGCTCCTCTATATTAGGAAAACCATAATAACTTTGGGTAAGTCTGGATCTAATCTGGCTTTCAGAATAGCCTCAGGTTTTCATGGCATGGCATTTACACAATGTGTTGGAAACACAAACGACTGGTTATCCGAGTTACTTCCAGTCAGCTCAAACCCCTACTGTATGTTCCTCTGACCTTTCTTGGATACAAGTGCCTCTTTTTCTTCTTTTGCTTCTACTTACTGGCTTATTCAGTACATGTTATAGGACATTTAGTGCATGTATATTTTTTTTACCTGAATTTTGCGCAGCAGGTCGGCAGCAAGAGCAAGCCAATCAGGACAGAGATTTTCCAGCTGCAGCGTGACGAGAGCAAGGGCCAGCATGGAGCCACGCTCCTGCAACACTGCATTATGGGAAAGGCAGTGCAGCAGCTCCTGAGTGAGCAGGGCAATGTGCTGTGATCGGTTCAGTCCCAGTAATACGCCTGAACTCACAGCCTTGCAGCTGAACACCATTGCGTGGAACTAAAAAGATACAATAACAAAATAATTAAATCTTTCGGTGGGAGACATTTTACACGGATAATGTATTGTAATATGCTTGAGATGCAGTACCTAGTATCCATTTTTATCATTTCAGTGTTAAACAACACACTATTAAGATAAGTAGATCTGGCTTGAAATATTTAGAGATCCACATGACTCCCTCTGGGTCCTCCCTGTCCACAATTTATTCAGTTACTTGATCAAACTAAATGAGATTTCAATAAATGGAGAAATGTACCACCATCATCGATCAGACTAATCAGTCAATGCAGTTAAGATGAATATTTTACCTAGATTTTTATTTGTGTCAATGTGTCCATGTTTTTATCTAAACGGTTTTTTTATTTTTATTTTTTTTTTTTAGGTCAAATGGATCAAACCCTTTTTTTTTTTTTTTTTTAACTTTTTATGGAATGGAAAGGTAGCATGAAACGCCAAATAATTACATCAGTGAGGTCAATTTCAGGGTGGCCTTGCGTTACTGGTTACATTATGGGGCTGCCCTTATTGATACTGATCTAATCGACCAGAATCTCAGCAATTTTGGTTGGAAGCTCAGTCTTCTAAATCATCTTTACTTGCTTTGATGACATATTCCCTACCCATCAAACCCTCTGACTTTATAAGCAGTCATGTGATGCTGTCACCACTTAGAATATGGCGTCACTTTAGAAACCATTTTAAGTTTACACCAGATTAAATTTCCCAATAATCAATAATCATCTATTTTCCCCATCTTATATGGATCCTACTTTGATATAATGCAGAATAAAGGTGTGAAGTCATTTCAAGATCTGTATAAAGATAGCATTTTCTGTTGATATTTGGATTTTAAGAAGCTGGATTTACTAAGATTACATGGAATGCTTTTAAAAGAAAGCTTTAAAAGCTAACAATCATATTTGACTTCTCCCTCTTGATAAACTCACACTTGATGGAATTGAAGCAAAACTGGACGATGAATTGGAAATGGTGTTTATGGTGGTGAAAGGCAATGGAACAAATTAAAGTAGTTAATATGTGCTTGGCTTGCTCTTAGACAGTCATGGCCAAAAGTTTTGAGCATGACACAAATATTAGTTTTCACAAAGTTTGCTGCTAAACTGCTTTTAGATCTGTGTTTCAGTTGTTTCTGCAATGTACTGAAATATAATTACAAGCACTTCATACGTTTCAAAGGCTTTTATCGACAATTACATGACATTTATGCAAAGAGTCAGTATTTGCAGTGTTGGCCCTTCTTTTTCAGGACCTCTGCAATTCGACTGGGCTGCTCTCAATCAACTTCTGGGCCAAATCCTGACTGATAGCAACCCATTCTTTCATAATCACTTCTTGGAGTTTGTCAGAATTAGTGGGTTTTTGTTTGTCCACCCGCCTCTTGAGGATTGACCACAAGTTCTCAATGGGATTAAGATCTGGGGCGTTTCCAGGCCATGGACCCAAAATTTCAACATTTTGGTCCCCGACCCACTTAGTTATCACTTTTGCCTTATGGCACGGTGCTCCATCGTGCTGGAAAATGCATTGTTCTTCACCAAACTGTTGTTGGATTGTTGGAAGAAGTTGCTGTTGGAGGGTGCTTTGGTACCATTCTTTATTCATGGCTGAGTTTTTGGGCAAAATTGTGAGTGAGCCCACTCCTTTGGAGGAGAAGCAACCCCAAACATGAATGGTCTCAGGATGCTGTACTGTTGGCATGACACAGGACTGATGGTAGCGCTCACGTTTTCTTCTCCGGACAAGCCTTTTTTTTGCCCCAAACAATCGGAAAGAGGCTTCATCTGAGAATATGACTTTGCCCCAGTCTTCAGCAGTCCATTCACCATACTTTTTGCAGAAGATCAATCTGTCCCTGATGTTTTTTTTGGAGAGAAGTGGCTTCTTTGCTGCCCTTCTTGACACCAGGCCATCTTCCAAAAGTCTTCGCCTCACTGTGCGTGCAGATGCGTCACACCTGCCTGCTGCCATTCCTGAGCAAGCTCTGCACTGGTGGCACTCCGATCCCGCAGCCGAAGCCTCTTTAAGAGACGATCCTGGGGCTTGCTGGACTTTCTTGGACGCCCTGAAACCTTCTTAACAAGAATTGAACCTCTTTCCTTGAAGTTCTTTATGATCCTATAAATTGTTGATTTAGTTGCAATCTTAGTAGCCACAATATCCTTGCATGTGAAGCCATTTCTATGCCATTTCAATAATGGCTGCACGCGTTTCTTTGCAGGTCACCATGGTTAACAATGAAAAAACAATGATTTCAAGCATCACCCTCCTTTTAACATGTCAAGTCTGTCATTCTAACCCAATCAGCCTGACATAATGATCTCCAGCCTTGTGCTCGTCAACATTCTCACCCGAGTTAACAAGACGATTACTGAAATGATCTCAACAGGTCCTTTAATGACAGCAGTGGAACGTTTTTTTTCGGGATTAAGTTAATTATCATGGCAAAGAAGGACTATGCAATTCATCTGATCACTCTTCATAACACTCTGGAGTATATGCAAATTGCTATTATAAAAACTTAAGCAGCAACTTTTCCAATATTTATCTAATTCTCAAAACTTTTGGCTACGACTGTACAATTTAATGTTTTGTACTGAGTTTATTTTTCAAACGCTAGGCCAGGCTAACTATACCCCAGTATTAGTGACAGCTACTGTATGACACATGTTTTAATTCACCTTTAAGTCACATGTTCTTTTGTCAATCGCTACGTATTTTCTGGTGTGATAACTTCAAAACCATGTCTGTAATTTTTAACATTAATATTGATGTCTGCCCTGGTGTGGTGATTTTTGTGGTGGCGTTCATTGTATCTCGGTACAACTTAAAGCAACTGGACATTTTGGCCTTCATATCTTTGATAGCCAGGTGGCGTCTGGTGACTCTTTGGAAACCCCCAGTCCACCAACTATATCTTGGTGGCCTTTTAAAAATTAGAAAAAAGTATACTCTATTAGACGTATTAGTCTTGGAAAATTTGTCAGTAGATGGCAGCCAACTCTTGTGTACTAGAACACATTGTCTACCACCTGACTAAACCACTTTCTTTTTTTCTTCTTTATTTTCTTCCTTTTTTACATTTATTTTGGTAACTTTTTATTTCCTATTTTCCTTTTTTATTTCTTGTTATTGTTTGTTTAATTTACGTGGTTAATTCATTAAAAAAACATTTACTTCGGTGTATATTTATGTTTTTACCATAATATATGGAAAGTTCTAGTATCATGTTACGGTCTCTTGTTTTGTATTAGATTTGTCAAGTTTTGTTTTGGTAGAAAAGTTACTTAGTTTACGTAGATTGAACGCTTATAAACGCTTTTCCTTAGAAAAAAGAAAAAAAAAAACACCTAACATGCAGTACCACCCTCCACCACCAGGTTGCTCCCTGAACCAAAACATTAGCTCTCCTCTTCCCCCCAGCAGCCATATGATTAGCGTTTTAGCACACAAACTTAGTGTGACAAATGTAGACATTTAAATAAAGGAAAAGAATATAAAACAAGTTATACTTCGATACATTTCATTTCCAGTCAAGGATTTCTCAAACAGCCCAAGAAAATTAAAAGAGTTTAAAATTATGTATTAAATATCTAATTATTGTTCATGTGTAAACTGCACTGCTAAAAAAAAAAAAAATAATAAAATAAAAAAATGCACCGCTTCCTTAACAACAAGCTCTGCATTACCAGTGAAATCCTTTACCTTATAAAAAGTAGCCCAGGCAGAATGGAGACTGCGCAGAGCTTAAGCACATTCAGGGAGAACTAGATCAGTCTGAGCAGGCCAAGGAAGCATACAGAAAAAAAGTGGAGAAGAAACTGCAAGAAAAATAGCATGAGGGAGGTTTGGGACGGTGTGGAAACCATAACATGGCAATGGAGTGGATGGGGATGTGGAGAGGGCTAATGAGTCAAAGCGGTTCTACAACATGGTTGATTGCCTCGACCCACACTGCTACTACTGCCTATTCACCTTTCACTTCCCCTCTTCAACTACAGTCTCAATCCCCCATCATGCACCAAGAGCCGCTAGTCAAAAGAGAATTGAGGAAGCTCCACCCCAGCAAGACAGCTGGTCAGGCAGTTGAGAGGGTCTGTGCAAGAATGCTGAGAGATTTTGAAAGAACTAATCGAGTCCCTTCAGTATGCTTTCAACCAGACTTTGCAACTAGGGAGGGTCCCTGACCTGGAAAATATAATGCCTCAACTCAGTCCCTACAAAGAGCTCCCCTAAAGAGCTTAATGATTTCAAGCTAAGGGCACGGACTTCTCACATCATTTAGACTTTGGCGTGACTGGAACCCCTGCAGTTTTTCTATCAGGAGAAGGTTGGTCCATCTCATTTGATGGACTTAAATTGTGTGACCTGGATTACAGACTACATTATAAGGAGGAGACCACAGCACATCATGATGTGAGACGGCACCTCTGAGATCATGGTGAGCAGCACAGGAGCACTTCAACGGACTGTAATTTCCCTCTTCCTGTTCACTCTTTACAGTTATGACTTGAAGTACAGCTTGGAGTCTTTTCACAGGCAGAAATCCACTGCCGCTGTGCTGTGTTTCAAGGATGGACAAGCCCCTCGCTGTCCACAGAAGCCGGAGTACAGAAACCTCATGCAGGAGCCTCTACAGCTGCAAGACCAAGGAGAAGGTAAACGCTTTTCTGCGGACCTCAACCCACACTGCTACTACTGCCTGTGCACTTCATACTTTCGAGCTTTCGTGTCCACCGTACCCCCAGTCTCCATTGACGGAGTTAATGTTGAGTTGGTGAGCACATACAAATACCTAGAGCTACAGCTGAACGACAAACTGGACTGGTCAGCAAACACTGTCCATGTATAGGTAAAAGGTCAGAGCAAGCTGTTCTTATTGAGGAAACTGAGCTCTTTTAACATCTGCAAAAAGCTCCTGCAGACATTTTAGCAGTGTTGGCCAGTTTGCTTTTCTGTGATGTACCTCAAAAGCAAAAATGCCATGGTGATTGGCTTGAAGCTGGACTCACCAGAGTCTATACTGGAGAAGACCTTGAACAATCTGCTGTCCATCATGTGTCCATTACATATAACACCAACCACCCACTGTATGGAGCTTTCTCCAAGTAAGAACATGTTCACTTTTACTTTTTGAAGCTGGGGTGTCCACCTCTGCACCAAAATGGCCAACTTCTGTAGCAAATTTCTGTAAATCATCTTCAGGAAGCAATCATGCAGGCACGGATTGAGCAAGTGACAACAGAGTTTGAAATCTCCTTCAGTATCAATAAACTACCTAAGCATCTTTATATTCATCGATACAAACAAATCTTGGTTTTGGACTTGGTGTTTTAAACCAGAGACACCCTTTAAGTAAAACTGGGTGCTTAAATCACTGGTGTTTTCAAATAATTTACTTACAATATGCAGGAAATCAAGGGGAGTGGCTGCATGCAGGTCCCAGTTGAGTTTATCCAGAATAATCCTCTCCATCCTCAGCACCTCTGAAGGAGTGCATCCACAAGCACTGCTGCTGATCAGCTCTCTAAGAGCAGGGATACGCTACACACACACAAAAAGAGCAAAACTAACTAACTGTTATTACACTTGTGCTTAATGTGTAGATTAAAAAAAAGAAAGCTGGTTCGATCATTGAGAGAAACTAAGCCTGTACATGTACATATTTTGGAACCACCTTTGTGATGGATTTCCATTTACTTTCCTATACCTTCACCTAACCTATATTTGAAACACGATGTGTTTTGCTCCTTAGCTCACTAGGTAATGCATGTTGGCTTTTGTCTGGACAGGTCACTGAATGATACAAGAGCAATAAATGTAAAATTAACCTGTGAATTTTGTTCTCCAGTTCAACTGCATTACCCTGGAAATCTCTTTGACCTTTTAAAACTGACAGGAGTGGCAAGATACCATGCACATATCTCGCTTTTAAGTATACAGTACATAATCAAAAACATAGCGAAATAATTATTCTTGGATAAAAAAATTAAACCAGAGACCATAAACATTACTAGCAAACCTCCAAGATGTGCCTGTGACACCATTTTTTGTCCGGCCACTCATCTGCTCAGATTTCACATGTTCATGTGTTGTGTATGTTTGTGCTTTCTTCTTAGTTTGGTCCTTATAATTTACTTTTTTTTTTATATCTTGACATTGACTTTTTTTTTATTTCACTGCTTCTTTGTTTGCCATTTGTTCATTGGTGATATTTTTATACCGTTTATACAAATGAGTATGTCTCTCAAACGAATTGATGTCATACAGCCGTGTCATCAGGGAAGGAACAACTCCATTGATGTAATACAAATACTCTGGTCATTCAGTACATTTAGCTCGTCAGCTGACTTCATTTTATTGCCACATAACGTTGCTGCGCCTAGACCTGCCCAACTGAAGCAACCCCAGATCATAACACTGCCTCCAGAAGCTTGTACACTGAATACTATGCATGATGGGTAGATCACTTCTTGCGCTTCCATTCTCATTCTGACACTCCCAATGTTCTAGAATAGCATCAATCTGAACTCATCAGAGCACATGGCCTTTTTCCATTCCTCCAAAATCCAACCTTTATGCTCCCTAGCAAAATCAAGCCTTTTTTTCTGACAAGTCTCACTAACAATTAGTTTTCTTATGGCCACACAGCGACCACAATCCTGCATGTACAGTATGGATGCTTTCACTTTCACTATTAAACAAACATACTGTAGTGCTAATTTCTACTCCTCATTTTTTATGATGCAACTTCACCAAGCGCAGTCTATCACATTCATTAAAGATTTTTTTTTTTCTAGGTTTAAAGTTTACAACTATTCCTTGTAGCCCAATTAATTATTTCTAATCTCCTTAGTTGATTACAAAAGTAAAAACATTAAATCAGTGAGAAAATTAGATGTTTTATTTGCTGGAGGTATACTTGGCTTCACGGACTGGCGCATTTCTTTTTCTATCGACTTTGAAACATGTTTCAATTACTATTTATCCAGTTTATTTATGCACAGGCTTTCTCTGACTTTCTTTTGTGATACCCAACTCACCTCATCCTCTTCACTTGTCTTAGCTGCCAGGAAGAAGCAGGTGATCGCAATGCAGCGCAGGTACTTGGGACGAGCCTGACGGAGAGAGAAAAAGAGAGAAAAAGATATGGGGATGTTACAACTGATTGCATCTTCAATTCCAATCAACTGTGTTATGTTACTGAAAGTCATCATTAACCTAATCCTATTTATTGCAACTCTGTTTGAGCATTTGCATAATTCGCCATCACTCTTGAATCAGCCAGGTGTGTTACTGTATGGTGTAATCATGCGGATTAATTTTCAATCTGCTCCAGATGAGCTTCTCAGTGTTTACTCTTTTGGATGATTCATAATGTTACAAGGGACATCATGATCTAGAGCAACATGATCATTAGGAGATTTTGTTGTTTAGAATGCCGAAAAAGTACCACAACCAGTATCACACTGGAGGCTTTCGTGCGCACCACCTACGTTTAACTTCCTTTATACTACTTCCTGCTTTCTTTAGCAGAATGAAGAAATAAAGAGAAACCCTGACGCATGTTATACAATGTAGGCCATGTTGTCTTAACCTTTGATTACACGCAGCAACAGAACGCAAGAGTTAGTTTTTTTTCGTAAAAATGTCTAAGAATGCTTGCGATATTAGCAATACAATTTTTTATATTAACTAATTATTAATAGATAATACTAGCTTTGTCCTTTAATGACCTGAAAGCAATATTAATCTGCCATTGTTGTTTACTCTGATAATACGACCTTTTGCATAGTAACATCCGACTATGATAGTATGAGTTGTCAAAAGCAGTCTTTTTCTCTTCCCAAAAAACAAAACAGCATCTTAATCTGGAATGATATTTCTTTATGTCCAGGGATTTGGAAAATGTTTTTTGCTTTGTTAATATAAAATTAAAACATTCATGCGTTCAACTTAGTTAATCCACTAAGTAAATCCCAAGAATGATCAAAACTTACACAGGTTTTTAGTTTTAAAAAAGTGTCTGATTCAAAGGAAATTAAACACAGGTTTGTTTATTTATTTATTTACCCAACAGCAATCAGACACCATAAAGTACTAAACTGCAGCATGGGACAAAAAAACATTTGTAAGAGGATTATACTGAACCTGCAGCATTATGTTTTTTGTTTGCAGTGCATTACTATGGGATTACATCAAAATCCATCATCCGGGTGACTTTTCGTGATTGGGAGCTGCTTGACGGCAGGGGCAAAAGTGCACCGTCTCCTACTCTCCCTAAACCTGAACCTGTTGAAATACTGATCTTCCTGCCTTCTTACATAGTTCTGGATGATTAAATCATTTCTTTAGTATTAAACTGGTATTAAATGGTTAAGCAGGAAATGAACATCGCATAAACCGATGTTAAACAATATGACGTTATAACATTTCGACAATGATATTTCATATAACTTTTAGGAAGGATTCAACAAAGTACTCGAAAGAATAATGAGATGTGTATCTGATAGTTGAGTTGCCGTACAGATCGGGGCTCCTGGGCTCGATACTGAGCTTAAGTTACTGTCTGTTTAAAGCTGCTATTTATGGCTCCACCTTATCCATGTGTAGTTCCTTCGGGTTCTCCCTTTTTCACCCACGAGTGGGTGGACCCTCTGTGCTAAACTGCTCTTTGGAGTGAATAAGAGTGTGTACTTTGAAATGTACTGGCATCCAGAGTAGATCTATTCCCGCTCTCGCAGTGCAGCTGAGAGATAGGCTCCGAATCCACTGTAACTCTGATATGAAGTTTTAATTAAAAAAAATAGTTTCATTCTAAAGCATGTACTTCTTCTTCTTTTTATTATTATTATTCACAGCAGCAAAGCAGAGTATTCAGAACTGAGGGTATTAATAGCAAAACTGAAAGCATTCTGGTGCTTTTACATTATAAATAGATCCATGCAAAACAATGACAAAACATGCCTACTGGCGGACACAATAAACTGAACCAACAGGTCAACCAGGTCGAATACTGTAAACATCTAAACAATAAACAGATAATGTACAGTAATCTAAAACATCCAAGTGTTATTAGTGAGGTATGAATGAATCACTTCTGAGATACAGTGGATTATAAAGCCAACAAAGAAATTCATGAAGAAACACCCATCACCGGACTAAAATAGATAGATGCATACTTTATTGATCCCAAAGAAAATTCCCTTTTAAAATTATTTTTTAAAGAAATGTTCTTTCTATGAAGCAGAGTGTGGGAGTGATGGTTTCTACACTCTGGACGTTCTTTTACCAGTAATGTTTAATCTTTTAGACAATTTGCAGTTTTTCAACTGTATCAGACGTTCACAGAAAGCTCTGCTGCTCTTCGCTGACTTGGGTAATGTTGGGTGTTACGCATGAGCTCTCCCAATAACTAATCAGGAATTGCACTTTGTTTCCTCCTAGTCAATCTTCCCAGGGTCATGACACAATGCCTTTTTTTCCCCTTCCTATTGATTGCCTTCACAGTTATAACATCTGCGTAGACATAGACAGACAGACGTGGCTTGCAAATGAATGAGCCAGGGATATGTGAGAGAGAGCGTGGGGAAAGGGAGTAAAGGAAAAGGACAGAAAGGAACAGGGTGAGCCTCAGGGATGTACACTGCGGGACAGTGCGGTAGACTAAACAAACAACATGAGACTGTCGAAGACATCCTGAAACAGGTAGCGAGACAGGGTGACAAGTACAATGAGACAGGAAGATACAATATTAACTTGCGTTCTTCTCTATGTGATCCCGACACACTGAAAAGTGCGACCACGGAAACACAGAGCTCGCAGGCAACATGTTATTACAGGGATGACGTGGGAACAAATTTGGAAATCTTCCTTTATCTCCTGCTTTTTATTTCAAATTAAAAACTTCAAAAACTTTGTTTTCTAATTAGGATATATTATGATAATTTTTAATGATGTGCCTTGAAACCCAAGTTTAAGATGAATAATATAGTTAACATTAAATCAAAACCAGATTCCAGCAAATCAACTTCATGGTTTAAACAAAAAAGAATCTCAGCTTAAAGTGAAGCCTGCTTACCTTAATGGTGGAGAGGAAGCGGTCAAGTATGGAGATGGCCAAACAGAGGGTCTCTGGATAAAGCTTCAAGCATCGGTGCACGTCAGTGAGCCACCGCACGGCCTCGTCACGCTGAGCAGGGGAGATATCTGTATCCTGCAGAGTAGAATCATCATGCTTTAGTAGTTTGCAAGCCTCCCTAGGTTTGTAAATACTGTAAATATGGGAACACTGTAGACAAACTTAATATCTGTCCCAATTCTGTGCTATGACGCACTGCTAGACAGTGTGTCAGAGTCAGAGCAAATCAGTCCACAAAATGTAGAACAGACCTGTCATCAGCCATTACAGACACCCTGAACAAATGCTTAGTTAGTACTGGTTGTGGGAAAGAAATCCTGAACCAACACTGGATCAGATGGAAACAGTTTCTGATTTGATTTCCTGATGGACACAACTTTTGTGCAAGCATTTCCAAATCACACCTGTAAGTTTTAGCACGACTTGACCTTACCATGCAGCAGAAGCTTCAGAGAGTTAGCCGAGTTATTGTGAAGATGTCATAAGAACTTAAATATCCATGTTGCCTTTTAAGTTTATAATAAACTGATCATGTTTTCATTCATCACAAGATGGTGAAAAAGAGTGAAATAAAGGTGTACAGGTTATACTGGAGTGTTAAGAACAGTGCAAAGCTAAGTATGTTGTATTTACAATACAAATGATCCTATAAATTTGGCTGCTGTAGTGTATACAAAGCCAAGTCTGTACATAAGTCAGTGTTTCACTGTATCGGCTTACCTGGTTGGCTGGTTTCTTAGGCACATAGCTTCTCCACAGCTGGGCTTCCCTAGAAGCGGCCTTTTCCAGGAGAAAAGACAGCTTCTGGCCTTCCTTGGGTTCGGCAAACTTCATCGCGAACCCAGGAAAAGCCTACCTCCCCACTGGATACGGCAACCTGAAAAACAGAAAAACATAGCGTGAAACCCTCAACAGTTTGTGCCCATGTCTCACCCTTACTCCTGTGGATAAAGGACATGTGTACCTTTTGCACCCAAGAACTCTTTGCTGTAATCATAAACACTGTTCTGTGCTCAATCCAGGACTCGTAGTCACAATGTGCTCATACTTAACCTTTTTTCAAACACATTTAGTAATATATGTTAGTAAGGATTAATAATCTCTCTATCGGGTGTAATCCAGGACAGGACGAGATCTCTTCACGAGTCTGGCTTGTCTCAAGGTTTCTTCCTTGAGATTGTATCAGAAAGATTTATCATCATCATCAGGGTTTAAATCAAATGTAATCATATGTAGGTGTGTATGTACATATTCTTTCTCTCAGCAGGGGTTGTGACTTTGGAACCAGTAACTCAGTGCACTTTGGTGAAGATATATCTAATGTCCATGGATCAGCTTTTAGTGCCTCAGTCATTGTCTGAAGTGCCACCATGATGAGATGAGTGTTTGTATAAATCATTCTCGACTATACGGTTGATCCATGAACATTTCTGAACCAGAGTGTACTGAGATACTGCTTCCAAAATCAGACAGAGCGATTATAAACCGTTACTTAGGAATGTTTGTAAATTGATGTATCTGGTGTAATGCAGAACAAGACAGGGTTGTTTTTATGAGCCAGTCTGGGTCCTCTCAAGGTTTCTTCCTCCGATTAAATCAGTGAGATTTATCATCAAGGTTTATATAAAATGCTGTGTGTGTGTGTGTGTGTGTACAGTTCTTCACTGTGCAGTGTGTCAGCAGGCGTTGTGCTGATAGTCTTGAGTCTCAGCAGTATCTCAGTGCTCTGTTTCAGATATATTTCCAGGGATCACAGCTTTAAGTGCCTCAGTCATTGTCTGGAGTGCCTCCTTGATGAGATGAGAGTTTGTATAAATCGTTTTCGGCTATATAGTTGATTCATGGACGACGGAAATGAGGTCAGCTGCCGTCAAAAGTCTTATTATTGTTTTTGGGCCAAGGTCAAATGTCGTTTACATATAGACAGAGAAATTTCAATATCCGACCTGCACAGGCTACGCTAACCTGCTAACCTGGCGGTAGCATTAAGTTTATTTGTGGAGCCTCGACCGAACCTGGGTCCCAAACAAACGGGTTAAAACCCGGAGAATTATAAAAACCCGAATTTGTCAAAAAGCGTTTGTCCGCTTCGCTCGGTGGAAATAAGTAACTTGCATTGTTAACGCGTAGCAGAAGCGGTTACATCAAAAACCAGCGTGATTTCCCTAAATGTACAACAATACAACATGTTTATTTTTCGTTACATTATATATATATATATATATGGATAGATAGATATCATTTTCAGGTTAAACAGATCAAAGTGCGCGTTAGTAACGTTACCTCCCCTGCAAGGCTGTGGGAAACGCAGTCCGACTCGGAGATCATCCGGTCCATTAAACTGAGATTAAATAAAAGAACAGAGCGGACCGAGGCATCTCTACAATCCTGTTTTCGCCTCCATTTTGTTTAAAGAATTTAAGCGGGGTTATTGCATGTATCAAAAAAAGAAAAAAGAAAATGAACGGAATATAGACAAACGCGTCTATACTTCCGAGGAGGGACTGAAAAAGAAAGAAAACGTCCCGCCTACTTCTTACTGCGTCAAGCCCGTGTATAATATTATTATAAACATTAAAAATGAAGAATGGTTAATTCTAAGGGGTCATATATAACACCCAATGTGCTGATTATATAATCGAATTTAATGTAATTGACTAATATGACTAACAAAATTAAGCAGTGCGTTTAGTGGAATAAGAAGCGAGGACTACTTTTTCTAGCGCACGCACCATTTAAATGAGCATTATGTAACACGTCTTTTTTTCGCCATAATAATAATAATAACAACAACAATAACAATCATCATCAACAAAAACTATAACAAACATTCAAAACACTTTATGATTAAATTCATAACTTATGATTAATATGTTTAACTAGCATGCTTGTTCACATTCAGGAAATTTCTTCACGCAAAATATCACCATAATCAGACATGTGTATGAATAACGTTATGTTAAATCCTTATTTTAAATTTTGGTTTGTAATAAATTTTAATATCTAACACCATTAGGTGATTAATACAAATATTATTAACATTGTGTTGTTTCTTGCTTGTTTTTTTTTTTTTGCACAGCGCACTAATTTGGTACAAACCAACGAAAACAACAGCTTTACTGTGAAATACGTGCGTTCTCATCATCACACAGAAACCCCCCAAAACAACCAATGGCAATTTAACAGCCAGTCTGAGAGAGCACGTGAGGAAGCAACCAATCAGAATAGAGTATTTTGGGCGGACTATTTGAACGCAGAAAGAGCCAAGAAAGTGATTGGTCAGAAATAACGTCAATACTGCTGTCAAATGTTTTCATAAAATCGGCCCTGTCGTGTGAAATACACAAATCATAACGTGAAATATGGCGGGATAAATGAAAGAACTACTAAATATATCAGTTGAGATTGAGAAATTATGATTATCATCTTGAAAATGAGGAAATCTAGAGTACGCGTAGTACGTGCGGGCTATGACGTCATGCGGAAGGCGTGGACACGGTCTACATCAACAAAAGGGGGAAAAAAAATAATCGGGAAGAGAAAACAGACAGAAGAGCTGCAGGAAGAAAATGTCCGCTTAACGTTTCAGGTAAATTGCATTTTTCATATGCATTATACGTGTAAATCGAGATTATAAACATGACTGTATTTATGAAATGTGTATGTAATAATCGAATGTAAATGTACGCCATGGATAATTAATGTCAGGTATGTGTGTATTTGGGTAGGGTTTTAAATCCTTCCTGTTAACGTTATTTCATTTGGACAAAGCCAGTTTCTTCCAAAACACCAGTTACAATTTCTCTAGCGATTCATACCACACTATTTTTTATGGTAGAACGTATTATTGGAGTAATATATATTTTTCTGTTTGACTTTGTGAAAGGAGAATAAAGGTTATATCGTTGTTTCCTGTGGTAGAAGGAAATGAAAAGCCCGACGTAAGATTAAATTCGCCCGGAGTTATTTACTGTCGATGATATTTACCAAGTGTATATTATATTTCATTTATATAGTTGTTCAGTAATGTTTGATTCGGAAATATTAAATACTATTCGAGGCTGAACGTGACCCCTCCCCCTCCTCGTCTGTTTTTCAAAAGAAGAAGAAAAAAAAACCCAACAGCTACAGCGCGAGCTCTCCGACCGAAATGTATCCGAAACGTATTCGAGTTTAAATTCACTTTGGCACTATTCACTATTATTGTTTTATGCGCAAAATTCTGCTTTATTTCAGTGTATATATGTATCACAGAGTTGTATTTTTGCTGTTTGCTGAAGGAGGCGGTGACGGTGGTAATCTGAGCCGCTGGGCTGCGCCGCCCCTGACCCTCCGTCTCAAGCAGTGTGTAACTAACTAGGGCGAGAAAACACTGGCGAAGAATATTAATAAAATCGACGTTGTTTTTAATAGGTTACTTTAACATAACCGTATAAACCAGAATCTCGACATGGAGGCCTTCAGGCTGATGAAGGAGCTGAAGGTGAACCTGGAGCAGGAGAACCAGTATCTGCCCAAGGAGTCGGGACTGAAGCTGATCGAGTCGAACCCTGAGGTAAAGCTGCCCGACACACACAAAACACACAGCACTCCTCAGTACTGACACCCATTTCAGCCCGGGACCCGAACACAACGCGACGTTTTTTATTTGAGTAAAATTTTGTCAAATTCTCTGTGTATATAATAGTTTATATAGATAAGGTTTTTAATCAAGAATCCTAAAACACTAATCGGTTTGCAACTAAAGCAGCTTGACATATTGGTGGGAATATATGCTATTTAAATAATAATGTAGTTAAAATGTCAAATTTGTAACATTTTGTGTATTGGCCTTTATTTACCTCAAATACTTTAGCTTGTTTTTCCTTCTGGATTAATGATTTTTTATATCTTAATAAAATGCAATGCAATATATTTGAAAAAAAAAAACTGACAGTCTTAAATAAGAGGATTTTTTTTTTCTTCACCAGGGGAAGGGAATTTCAGCGAAATGTCGCAATGCCAAAGTGGAGGATCTCTGGAGTCTGACCAGTTTCTTTGGCTACAGCACCGAGACCTTCGTCCTGGCTGTTAATCTGCTGGACAGATTTCTAGCTATGATGAAGGTATACTATTTTATGTAATACATTTATTTTTATGACGACCAATCCATAAGTTTAATGCTTATCAATTTAATTGGCTACATGTGTTATTTTAGTAAAGCTAACAAATAATCAAGTGGCCAAGGAAAAATAAAATGTAATTTATCTGCCTTAAAAAGGTTCAACCCAAACATCTGGCCTGCATCAGCATTGGTTGCCTCCACATTGCTGCCAAAGTGGTAGAGGATGTGTGTGATGTTTCGTCAACACACGAGCTGATCCGCATCAGTCAGTGCAAGTTCACCGTCTCGGACCTCAGCCGCATGGAGAAAATCATCTCGGAGAAACTTAACTCCCAGTTCCAGGCCGTAACCGCCTTAACTTTCCTGCACCTGTACCATGCGATTGTACTGTCACATACCTCAAGCAGGTGAGAAAATTGAGTCAGTGTATCTTAATTTTTTATACAATAGGTGAGAATAGAAGGTAATAGACAGGTAAATACCGTTTAACTCTTGTGTACACTATTGTTCAGATGTCCATTGTGCATTATGTAGGGCAGCTATGTTTTACAGTTGCCCTGGCACATATCAGACTTTATCAGGAGACACTGCAATGTACCAAAGGGCATAGATAGCAAACAGGCTGATTATGTAACAGGCTGTAACCTTTCTAAATAACAGAAGTTATGATGTACTGTAAGATAGATGGCCCTAATTAGGCATTCCCCCCCCCCAGGAAAGAAGTTTTTAATCTGGATAAGCTAGAAGCCCAGCTTAAAGCCTGCCTTTGCCGCATTGTATTCTCCAAAGCAAAAGTAAGTATTTACACTAGAAATCAATCTGCATTTGGGGTTTCGGACTAGTTATTTGACATTTATTTTTAATCATTGTCTTATTTATTTGCAGCCATCGGTGCTAGCTTTGTCACTCATCAAGCAAGAGATCGAGGCCTTGCAGTCAACTGACCTGTTTGAGATCACCCAGTCCATTCAGAGACACTTACGGGTAAAATATCATCAAATATTTGGTCAGTTTATTGTAGCAACTTTGTTTACAAGAACAAATCATCTTTACACATCAGCCATAGCACAATGATATAAAAATAAACTCTTCAATGGTTAAAAAAAAAAGTAAGGTGCATGTTAACATTTGCCCTCAGTAGTGAGACAAGCTCTATTTGTCCCTAAACAAATCTGCCCTGCTTTCTTTAGGAGATAAAGAACTTCAAGCATGCTCAGTAGCAGTCTGACACTTGGCAATCAGCACACTACACCCGCTTATGTAACCGTCACTGTATGTGCAGATCTCAGAGACGGAGCTACAGCTGTGGAGAGGCCTGGTGGCTCAGTGCCTGGTGCAGTACTCCTCGCCTACATGCTCCAAACCCAATCACAGGAAGCTGGTGTGGATTGTGTCCCGGCGCACGGCCCAGACCCTGCACAGCAGCTACTGCGGCGCACCAGAGCTGCCCACCATCCCTGAAGACGGCTGGAGTGAGAGGTACACAGTGGACCTGCACACAGAGAGTTCTTCTATTTACTAACCTGGTTAGCTTAAACAGTTCGTGTTCAAAGGAAAAAAAAAATCTAAATATATATATTGAAAAAAACAAACAAAACAAAAAAAATCCTAGTAAATTAACTGGCTCTAAAACTGATACATCCCATGAATTCTTAGCAAATCAACAATCCTGTACTTTACCCAAATCCCTATGACAGTACAAGTTTGAAACACTTAAAAATATATATATATATATTTTTTTTAAGTAATTGAAACCCAACCAGATGAAAAACGGCAAAGGATTTTAGCAAATTATTAGTTGAGTACAACAGTTAAAGAAATAATAAAATTATTAAATAAATGAAAAATATTATTCATATAGGGAAGTCAAGAATTTGTTACATGGGGAGATTTAGGGGAATCTTAATGCACCAGTGCTTTTAGTTTCATTTCAGGTGTTACTGGAGACCGTAACAACCCAACCCTCGTATAAACATCCTCACGCTAGCATTCTCTTCCAATTACAGTCACTTATTCACTGCTTGAACCCACCTCTCCACATATTTCATTTACTACAAGTATGTAATGTCACTCTGTTAGCAAACAGATCACCATAGTAACCAATAGACAATCAAAAACAGTTTGTTTTAACAAATTATATATAATAGTGTAAAAACCGACATCTCCCTGAGAGAACCAGGGGACACCCTTTTTGTTAAATCCTAATTAACTATAATGACATGTGGTTGAACTATAATCATTCATTACTCAGTGGAACAAAAACAACAGTGTATTGTATTGCTTTATTCATGAAAACATTCACTCAAATCACAGGTGTGGTCATCATGTTCTAAAGGGGGTGGGGGGGAGCAGGTATGACTTCAGAAGTATCTGTGCTGACTAAGGCAGGGTGTGTGTTGTCTGCAGCATGTCTGACGTACGTTTCTCTGTCTAGTGAGGAGTGGAGTGAGGAGCTAAGCTCTGGGGAGGAGTCTCTTAGCAGCTCGTTGGGAAGCGATGCAGAGGGGCCTTACTTCCCTGCCCACTTTCACAAGAAGTAAGCTGCCTAAAGGTGGTCAGCTGATCCGAGGCCATTCTGCAAAAAGTAACCACCAGACATGGCAGCAGCTTCACCTGCCTTACAATACAAAACTCCAGCTTCCACAGTGATGTCAACAACCACCAAGACCTCTCCATGTTAAAAGAGCCACAGTGCCTGGGTTCCACACAAGATGTTACTTGAGAACATATGGCCATTTTTTTTTAATTACTTTAAATATCTTGATTATTGTATTTCATTGTACCTACTGTAGCCATTACTGATCCTTCTTCCTTTTTGTAACGGTTTTAAGCTAAAAAAAAAAAATTGCACAACACAGGCAGCTAAAGTTTACAACCCGAGACCTTTAAAGGAAAAAAAAAAAAAACATCTACAGTGTTCTAATAATAATTGTTGGTGCATGTTCAGGTTTGCCACATTCCAGGAGATGACTGAATCCGTCATTATCTATGACACTGTTCAAACACAGTAGGACTTTTGCAATTCTGGGACACTTGCCCCAGTCCTGTGCATGTGTGTTTTTTTTTTTTTAATGAACAGTTGTCATCGATAAGTGTCAGGTTCTGTCACTCTTCAGACTGTGTTCAGCTCGAGTCAGTCAAACTGTTTTCTCGTGTGTATGTTTTGGTTTGTATACGAGTGTGGTGGTATGACTTGCCAGATTAGCTTAGGTATAAATTAGCCAAAGTGTTTGTGTGGAGCAAAACACAGTAATCCTGAATGTGTGTGTGTGTGTGTGTGTGTATATGAAAAAATGTTTGCAAAAAAAAAAAAAAAAAGTCACAAATTGTAAAAATGTCAATATAAAAAAAATGTAAATTTGTATAATGTAAAAAAAAAATGTATAGTAAGTTGTAGATACTAACTTATTTATTACTGTTATTTTTGCCATGTTATATAAAACTAAATATTTTTAAATTCAATCCGAGTCTGCTGAGTCCGTCTTGAAAAACCTGCTTCTTAATCTTCATAATTACAATTACTCCATTACATCCCATAATGCCATTCTACCAGTTGCTTTGTCCGGATCTCAAAACTCTCTGCTCAAACAGATCAGATTACAGAATTTCAAGCTTCATTCATGCTAAAATCAGGATCAGTGCCATAGTGCCACTTTTCATATCACTAACCAAGCTGAGCCAAGACTCTGCTGTATATTCCTATATATTCCCATATATACCCATGTTTGAGATCTCCGACATTCCATTTTCCTAACACCATTATAACTTAGCAGTAACGTCCCAGAGAGCAAACAATCACAAACTCCACATAGGAATTACAAATCAGATAAGCAGCAGAATCACTAAACACATCACAAACATTTCAGAATAAACAGATAATAGGTCATGGAGTTTTCCTTTAAACATGAATGAAAAAAAATATATATATATATATATATATATATATTATTGATACTTCCTAAACACTTATTCAGACCTGTGTTTGGAGTGTGACCGATTATTCAGTAGTTTCTTCTAAGGAAATCTGTGTGTTGCACAAGCTTGGTAAACCAGCATGAACAAAAAAAACATTCAGCTGTTTGTTCACATTTGTGACGTTAACACAGCTGACTCTTGGCGTCAGAGAGCTTCTGGTGATTCACAGTGGAAAGGAGGAAGTGCCTCGCCCTGACTAGTGAGGACAGCGTTACACAGCGAGATGTCTGCAGTGTCATGGAAAACCAGACACTGTAATCACATAAGGTTGTGGCGTCCTACCTCTGGGAGTTGTACACAACATTAAGACACTACTCTGTAAGTCAAAAAAAAAAAGGTACACAAACTGCATAACTGCAACAGTCATATCCTGAAATGAAATGTACACAACACTCCCTTGTGTTTAGAGTTCTCACGTCACATGTTTAGTGGCTGATGTTCCTGAAGATTTGCTAGAGATTTAACACATACTATATGACCAAAAGTATCTGGACACCTGATTACCCCCAACAAATTAAAGGAGTAGTTTGGGGTTTTTCAAAATTGAGGTTCACCCAGGTATACTCTCAGGTACGTCACCCAGCACACAATAAATTTCACAAGTCTTAGTGCAAAAACAAATTCCAAAGCTCAGCTAAGACTCGGGCCCACCATGCTAAATCAAGTTCGTATCTTTCAAGATAATCTTTCTTTGTGCTGTATTTAGTACAAATTTAACTCTTTTCACAAAATGTATGAAAACCAGCAGCCTAATTTTAATCACAGAGACCCTGAAAGGGCAGAAAAGTATGGATAATGTACATTCACTAGCTGTTGTTTTGACCAAAACAGTAATTAGGAACATTAAGGTAGAAGGTAAATACTGATGGCATAAAAATATGAGAGATGTATCAAAGCAACGCAAAAGTGGAGCCTCCCTGTCCCCACACACCTTATAACAAGTCTCTTTTATTGACCCATGCTCCAGCACAGACCTGCACCACTTCAGTTTTAACTGTTCAGTTGCACAAACTGCACAAAGCAACTGGTTGGTAGAGTAACTCATCCCCTATACCAAGGTACTACTCAGCATAGTCTCCATTACTAGCTTTGCATTTGTTGAAATTTGCCCCAAAAACATAACTCCCCTTTGAAAATCCCTTTTGTTGCAGTTGATGGTCTCCAACTGCATTGTTTCCCCTTCTTTAAACTTCATCCATTTTGTGCACATTGCTCTTGTCAACAGCGTCATCTCTAAACATTGTGTAGCGCAATGGGAGACCATTACCTTCAACAAAAGATATTCAAAGCAGATTCAGTAGGTGGGTTTAACGATGGTGCAAATGCATTGCTTGTGTGCCTTTGTATGGAGGTTACTCTTGTGCAATTTGAACAATCTAGGTCAGTTAATAAAAATAAACAAATAAAAAGTTATGCCCACTTTTGCTTTACTTTTCGCCCAGGCCGCCCTCATATTTCAAGACTAGATAAAGCAGATTCTACAAAAGACTAACTGCTTTAACTGATAAAAAAAAACTTTGTATTATTTGGAGAGGTATGCATGTGGTTTTTAATCTCACTCCCACTGGCTTAGAATGAACCTACTCCTTCATGGTTACATTTTTTGTCATTTAATGCTGAAGAGAGATTACTTTCAGCACTTCGTTTGCATGTCAACCATCCAATTTCAGTTCTGTAGCAGTGAATATTGACTTATGTCTGGAGACTACTAAGGCCTGGAGCGACATATGCCAGAAAAACTTCCCCAATCCTGCTGTAGACATCCAAACCTCCATCAATCATTAAGCCACAGTTAGATCAGCATTAAACCAGCAGTTTTTGCATCAAGCTGCATTGTAGTTTCAGAATCTTTTTCTTTTTCACTGAGCAGCTAAGTGATCCACAGAAATATTATAAACCAGTATAATATACACACACACATACATATGATGTGATTTTATAAAAGGATGTTGCAGCAATTTACTTTAACAGCGCAGCATGAAAAGCATGGAAGTCAATTACTGTACGTTTCTAATTATTGGTCAATGAGTAGCCCTTAACGTGAAAATCAAAGAGATGCAAGTTTTAAAAGCATTTTGGTGTGGAAAGATTTAACTATGGCATTAGCTCATATGCATGTACTTGCTGCTAGACGCATTATTACTTCTTTCTGAAAAGTACCAAATAAAAATTTTTATGCCATCAACTGAGTCAGCAATCATTGGCAGTTTGTTTTATTGTGGGTTCACTGAACAATAAAAATAAGATCTCAAGTTAATGGAAAAGTACAAAGTACAGCAACTGAGTCCAGGTTAGCATAAGCAACGGTTAACTGTAGTTCAACTTCCACAAATTAAACAGACAGCACATAAAATGTTAACATGCATCTAGCATAAATCTAGCAATTGAAAATGCATAAATCTAGCAATTGAAACCATGTTACATTAAAAGAAAAAATGGTTATTGTGACTTACCAATTCAGAATCCCATTCGAGACTTCTTTTTCTGAGGTTGGGAGGTCTGTGAAAAAGTCCTCAACGAAGCCCGTGACGGTGACAAAAAACCAGAAGGTTGTGATCTGGTAGTTACCAAACCAACTGATGTAGAGGCCTCAGTATCCTGCCAAGGTTCTTGAGAAGAGCCAAAAAGAGAGCAGCTAAAGTCCTGCTGTTGCTGCCACCATCTCGGTTCTGAATGGTCTGAGCACAACGCTTTCAAACGGGACACTGAGGAAGATAAAAGCACGGAGGTGCTGTTCACACTCGTGGCCTGGCTTAGCTGTTGTTCCAAATCTACTGGAGGAGATCGGGATATACTAATTGCTTTGTCCTGAGCAGAGTTTTTCACAGTTTGAGATGTTTTCAAAAAGGTTTCCACTGCTATATCTGAAAACCCTTTTGTGTCCTGAAATGATCTGTGAAAACCTGGGCTCTTGTCTAGCATCTCCAGGTCAGAAATGGTCTCGTCTTCTGGTGCACTCTGAGAGTTATAAACGCTCTCTGCATTTGAACCCAGATATTGACTTGTGGCTGATGACCAATCAGAAAGATCATCTTGGTAGCTGATGGATGAGGTGAAGCTCGAAGAAAGAGCGACTCTGTTTCTGGCTCTTTTTGCCTGACGACGCTTCCTTCGAAGAGCCTCAATCTTGGCATCTCGGTTTAGACCAAGTTTTTCATGCCACCAGTCACTCCAACCATCTTGCCATGAGGCACTTATACGCTGACTCAGATCATCTGGCCAGTCCTCAGGGTCCACGCCATCTGGAACTGGGGTCAACTCTAGACGAGGCAGGTATGTCACCCCATGTACAAGCAGCTTCCTGGTTTTTAAGATCTCTGCCTGGTCTTTCCTCAATCTCTGGAACTTGTCCTCCTCAAGCTTATCTCTTTTTTGGGTTTTCCACTTCATTATATCATTGGTCTTTAGTTTTCGGTGCCTCCAGTGACTATTTTTTCCTGCAGCCTCCATCAAGAGGGATTCCAACCATTTTTTCCAGACTAATTTTAAGTAACGGCTAGCCATTTTGGGTGTTACTGGCCTCACTGGATGTACATTGTTACTTTTAGCAGAACGCTGAAGAGGTTCAGAATTAATCCCTTCTTCTGTAGGGATCCTCAGTTGATGCTCATCTGATGTACGAGAGCCATTAACAACATCAGGGTCACTGAAAACTACTGAACTCAACATGCGCTGGTCTCGCTCTTCGTCGCTGTCATGTTCCAGAGAAACTTGTGACTGTAGTGCAGAGTCTGTGTTGGATGTTGGTTTTACTGATTCTGAATGTGAATCAATTGAGTCAACATGTTTCAGTATCTGGTAGAATATGTCCCCAGCCTCTGTGAGCTGGAGAACACACATGAAGCCATTGTTTTGAGTTGCAGTTAGACCTGAAAACGAAAAAAAAAAAAAAAATAAAAAAGGATCTGATTTATTGCAAGTGGGAGCACTTTCGAATATTGCAAGAACAATTCTACATTTCTTCTGGAACAGAACAGTACAAAACAAAATGTAAACCATTTTACATTGAGTGCATGTAAACACTAAAGAGGTGCTTGCGAATACCCTGAAGATCAGAACTTTCTACATTCATCCTGCACCAACAACCACAGTTTAAGTTGCAGAGAATCACAAAATTCCCTTAATTCTCATGTTTCATATGAACCACCACTAAACCCTTTGTCCTGCTTCTGCGGCATCATTAGATTTGGATACATGTATAAAAATTATGCTGTTGTATAAACATCTGCTCATTACAGTATATGACTGTTGTGCATATAATGTATATACCAGTGTGTAAAGAAACAAAATAATAGTCACCTGCAGCACGAGTGGCCAACCTCGCTTGTGCTGTGTGCCGTCTGTGCGGCAGCTGCTGAATCTTCAGGCTCTCACATGGGCTGTAGAGCTTTTGAATTGAGCCATCTGCTTGGCAGGCCCTCTCTCTTCCTCCTTTTAAATACACACATCGAGCTACTTTAGTACAGTAAGCTCTACAGACAAATTAATTCTTTCCTACTACTGAATTATTTTACTAATAGCGTCATCACTGTCAGCTTCAAAAAGTATCCTCAGATGTTGTTACAAGTTCCAGCTAACTATGGCCCTCTCTTCCACTGCACATTACAGCTGGAGTTCAAAGGCTATTATGATAAAATAATACACAAAAAGATTCAATAGAATACAGTGATGTCTGTACAATACATGTTGATACAGCAAGAATTTTCACTGCGCACTGTTGCAGTAGTCAGATCCACTTAACAGGCAAAAGTATGTGGACACCTGTCCAATACACCCATGTGCGCACTCTGGGAAAAAAACTAAACTCTTCTGCAAAGGCTTTCCACTAGACTTTGAACCTCGCTTTGTGCACAAGGGCATATTCATGCTGGAACTGGTTTGGGCTGCTTTAGTATGAAAGAAATGAAAGAAATCAGTACTGCTACAGTAAATAAAACTCTTTCACACAATGGACAATAGTGCGCCCACGACTTTGTAGCAACACTTTCGAGTGAGGCGCATACATTTTGCATGCATATGTGCATTTCCTCACCAGAGTACTGCAGTAACATTGTTTCCTGCGCTGTCTGTGCTCCCAACAGTATTTTGGAAGTGTTGCTTTGACCCAAAGCTGGCACAACATGAGCAAAACATGGAGGAGACTCCAACATGTGCTCCCACTTCAGGACAGGCACACACGGCATTCGCTCATCCAGGAGGTACGCAGAGAACTACAAGACAGACAGACATGCACACAATTTTAACATGTGTATTAGTTTGGGGGGGGGATTAATGTGTCATCTAAAAAAAAAAAAAAAACATTCAACTCAGCTGAAATTTTCACAAACTTTTCTTACTCTACTGTACTAAATGCAGTATTAATATTGGTGTGTACTTATAACTACGAATTTTCACCTGTGTAGTGATGAGATGGTGAAAGCCATGGCTTTCATTCAGGTATTTGCCCAAGACTACCCTCTCTCCACTCTTACAAGCAGCCGTTCCACCGATCCGGAACAATGTGTGACAGTCACTGCTCTGTGAAAACATTGGTCTCATTCAGTATTCAAACACGATCTGATAACGGCAAAAAAAAAAAAAAACCCACCTACATGCACGTGAAGAATTTCTACGAAAAAAATTAACCAATATCAGTCATCACAATTTCCTTTAAACATGTTTTATCCTCATTTGAGGTTTCCTCACAATAAATCAGCAAATTAAATCTACATCACTTTTTGTACATTAATAGGAAAAAAACTGGCTGTGGGTATTTTCATACTCTGATGTCCGTGAGCTCTGCTCCAGTCCGGTCAGCGTAAACCAGCACTCGTGGATGAGCCGCGAACTCGCACCATCGCCACGAGGACTTGGCATTGAAGTATAGATTTGTCTTCTCATCCCGGACCTTTTGTAACCTAGAACATCAGAAGACCCTATTTATCTCATAGTCATACTCATTGTTTTGGCTAGTATGGAACTGTACTTAAAAAATATGTAACTTGAGAAAATCAAGGCAACATCATACACTACAGCTATCATCACACTATGTACTTTTAAAGGTTCTGGTTGAAAGAATGATTTATTTAGAAGACATATTGTCACGCAGCATTATTTAAAGAAGCAATGAATGTCATTGGATGGCTGGTTGAAATGTTCAGGACTGTAACACAGGCTTGTAGTACTGAGGGCATGCATGCATGATATGCACATCACATTCTATTACAGCACACACAGTTCCAAAACATAGTGATAAACACAAATCAGTGCTTGCATAAAAAGAGAGAGAGGGAGAGAGAGAGAGAGAGAGATAGAATCTCTGAGAGTCTCTAACACACACACACAAACTCACCCCTTTCCCACAACCCAGAGAGAGACTGCTCCGCTCTCGCTGGCTACTACAAGCTCTCCCGAAATATGAGGACTGCAGAGAAATAAAGAAATTACAGTACAATGAGTTCAATGTCAGTTAGTAAGCTAGATTTTGCAAGCTCATGTCTTTTGATCTACATGTGAATAAAACTGTGAAAAAGGTCTGAGGAATTACAGACAGGCAAATATGTGATTATAAAGGAGAAGGCAGTAGGAGCAAATACATTTGAACAGTACAGGGTTTAGGATAGGTTTAGTTGATGAACATTTAGATGTTTTATAACAAATTCTATTTATTCATTTACCGAGAACAAGTAACAATATAAATGAGAATTTAAAACAAAACAGAATTGTGTAGTTTCAGTAAACATTTTCATAAACATCTGAACATTAGGAGTGCAAGACCATGTGTTTAAAATCACTGCCACTGGCATTTGTCCTGGTTCCTCGGGTTTCAGTTTTAGGAAATGCAGGAGAGGGTGGAATAAACGGTAACCGTGGTAGCATTTCCCATGTGGATGTTTTGGCTTATCTGCATTTTAAATTACTTATTTACTGTTAATTTGTACAGCAGTACGAGTGACAGCTGTTTAGTTTAAAGCCTTGTCTACTTTAAGCTGCCAAGAGTGCAGTCAGGAAAGTCCCAAAGTTCACCAGAAAAAAGGCTATAGTTCATATCATAAACATCTCCACATGTACACTAGCACTAAAAATGCAAGGTTCAGCTGGAATAAAATCTGACCACTGACTCAGCAACAAAGTAATTTTCAGGTTTCTATGTCAGACATATTATATTAATTTTTAAAATAAACCAAACTTGTTTTTAAAGGATTATGAAGGTCGGTCTAATAGGTTTTCAGGGTAACACATTTTTGCAAGCTTTCTGTGTGTGCCCACTACCACTAACTGGTCTAAAGATGATGATATCACCGAGCTTGATTGGCCACCCAACTCACTTGACCTGAATAACACAGAATTTATGGACTACTGTCAAGAGGAAAACGAGAAACACCCGACCCAACACTACAGATGAGCAGAGGGCTGTTATCAAAGCAACCTGGTCTTAAATAATGCCTAGAGCAGTGCCACAGGCTGGTGCCCTGCTGCAATGATGCAGTAATTTGTGCTAAAGGAACCCAGACAAGGTAATTCTTAAGGTAAATTGAGTGGTTAAATGAAAATACTTTTCTATAGTCCCACATTTCCGTATTATAAATACTTTTTTCTGATGGATCATGGGTAATATTGAAAAAAAATTAAATACTGGATTTATTTTCATGAGTCGCAAGATGTTCTCATTGAAAATTAAAACAAAAAAAAGCTTGAAATTGAACTTAAATGTGTAATGAATTTAAAATGAGATTTTTACTATTTGACTTAAATTACTAAAAAAAATTACTTGTACAAAGATAAGCATGTTGATGCTTGGTATTCAAAATACAGTATATGTTAATGCACATTAGCCTTTAATGCTTAACTAAATTTAACCAAACTAAATTTAAAATCACCATTAAAACTGAAAAATAAATAGAAATGTTCGCAATGCTCACCTGACATTAAGGCTAGTAGCTTGTTCCTTTAACTGCACCACCTCTAATGGACGAGGACGGTTTCTGGCTTGCATTAACCACGCGCCGCAAAAATGATCTGAACGCAAGCCTACATAAGCTACACAGACACACACAAAGTCACTAATGAAATACAAACAAAAATGATTGTCAGTCAAGTAAAGAATCACTATTTGCAGAATATTTGCACCTCCAGGAACCATACCCTTTTGAATAATTTGCAATAGCAACATATAAAATAATTCAGCAACATTTACCCACGTGAAGGTGTCCAAAAGGATACACTCTATAAAGCTTTCATATTTAAAAAGCCATAAAAGTAAATAAGACTTCTTTATCCACTCTTTGCAAAAAAAAAAAAAGCAAAGTATCTATGTGACATAACTGAGTAGTTATGGTTACTCCCCTGAAATTAATCTTTCATCTGTTGCTTGCAGTGACAATTTTGTATATGATGAAGACACACAATATAAAATCTGCCTCAATAGCTTTTCTTCACAATATTCCATCCATAGAGTAACAGTTTCTTTCAAAGATTGCTGTTTAAATCACATGACCGTTTAATAATCACAGCTTGTGTATACAATCTGATGATTAGCTTTATTTTATTACCATGCAGTACTAACATTTAACTAGAGGTTTAATTAAATTGTTTTTCTACTCCCAACATTCATGCCTTCCATAACCTGGATATTATTGAATTATGGCCTTTCAAAGTTGAGCCTCTCCTCTGGGGCCAGGAGTGCTCTACGGTGGGCAGAGAAAATTTACATTAAAACCGTTTACTCTGTGAAGTTCAACCCTTTGGCGAGAAGTAATTTTGAAATTTTCAAGGCTTTTTCATACTTTGTTTTATATTTTGTGATATTAACTAAATAAATCAAGAACTTAAATATAGTTCATAGTGATCAGGAACAGATTAATTCTATTTACATGCATCATTACGGAAAGAAACTGAATCGTTCTATGAACAAATCCCAAACAGAATTAAGACATTAATTATGTTCATGAAACGAGGTTCCACTGCAATCCTTTTATCACTGATGCTTCCAGAAAATTAACTTGGTATTTAAGTAACCCATGCACAACCCTTGTGAATAGACATACTGCACTTCGTATTAGTCTTACCTTCATCATCTACTTGGGCTACGCTAACCTGCCGCACTGATCCTTCGAGATTGAACACCAGAGGCTCGCTGACCATACTCACAACCGAAGGTTTATCTTCACTGAATTCCAGTTGCATGGGGTGAAAATCTGTATAAATACAATTAAGGAATGAAAGCTAACAAAACTTGAATGCAAAAATCTGAAATCAAATGCCATGCTGAATACATAGAACTTATTTATCAAATCACATGAAAATGCAAATTTGGGCTTAAATTGAATTGCCAAGTTTACACAAACATAATCTGACTCTGATCAATCTTTATCATGCTATGTTGCATTACAATGCATTCTATTCATTTTCCATTTAATGAAAATGCACCAGAGGTCCTGATTTCTGCAGCCAATTCAACTAAAATGTATTGAAAGCATGCTGGTTGGTTGCACGATCACATTCTTTCATGGACAGCCTGCAAGCAGCAACCTATTTTTCTCCCCTCTTAGAGCCACAAGTGGTACTACAGTACTGTCAACAGTCAGATGGTGTGATTACGACAATAAATCTCAATTGTTGTGACATTATTTGATAATTAATATATTAACCGGAACCAATTAAGCCAGTGCTATTCTCAAGGACAGACAGAGAAAAAGGATACTGATGGAGTTCAGGGCTTCTCCACTGGGATAAAGCAAGAAGGCTTCGTTCTGGCATTCAAGGTTTGGGATGCAGGCTAGAGCCCCTCCAGTCGTGGCAGGTTGAAAGTGATCTAATTCCTTCTGATGAATCAATTCCTCATGCAGTAGCTCAGCCAGGAGAGAGGAGGGAATATCGGGCAAAACGTCACCCAGAAGTTGATGATAGCGGTTCACCCTTTCTGAATATAGCAAATCACAGCTGCGCAGCAACACGAGGAGAAAAATGCACACACAGTTTGTGTAAATGTGTCATTTATATCACAAAATCACATTATATTTGCTAACTTACTATTTGCTGACAAATTAAGTTTTTAAATGGCAAAAGAAACAATGTAGCATCAGTGCATGCATTGAATTAATCATTTAACAAAACAGCACCCTCTATCTGTCCCTCTAACTAACATTGTCTTGAGAGCATAATTTTTGCACAGATTTTGTACAGATCATATATTTAAAAGATAAGCCAGAGGACACAAGACATCTGCTGTTGATAAAATAGGTTAAACATTACGACAAATTGTCAAAGCAGAAGGTCAGATTAGTTTGTGGAATACCTAAAAGACAAATTTAAGTCACTTATTAGATAAATCTTAACCTTGGACTAGGCTAAGTCATTACTGTAGGCTACTCTTGGACAAAAAAGAAGCAGTGCTTCCAGTGCTGTCTTTAGACCGTATATATGAAACTTTATTTTACACAGATTTGGCTGTTGCTCATGTATAGTCAAATATCTGTGACTTTATTTTTAAATAACAACGGGCTGATGAGTGTCAGTTTAGAGCAGGCATATGGGGAAAAGTCTCTCCGCAGTTAGTGCCTCCGATACTTACATACGGACAACACTTTCACCACTATGCAAATATGTAGGCTGTGAATAAATGGGTGTAACATTACTGCAGAGGCATTTTTCCATCGCTCACTATGCATTTCATCATGAACATGTCAACTATCAGCTGATGAGCAACAACTACTTTCTAATTTCTGTCCAACAAATGTTTACCCAGGTTTACTCCATTTAAAAGACACAATCATCATCTGTAAAGCCGTGCTGTTGTGTTTAGGAGCTTGCCTTTTTCATCAACAATACTGCTGAATTATCTTCACTTCATCCATCATTATCTATTTCACTTAATGCTGCCACTTTGCTGCATCTCTTCGAGTCTAGGTTCTAAACAATAAAAAGTGGTTTGTGTGCGCTCTCTCACTCGCCATTGCTTATGACTCACTTCATGCTCTCTGTTGCTCACATTACAAACTCAGCCAGGGCTGGATTCATCAAAACCGAACTCGCGTCACACACAGCTATAGTTCAAAATGCTGATTCCTATTAACCAAAATATATTTTTTCCAAAACACTGATGCAATTTCCGCTTTGATTAGTATGACCGAAATCTTGTGCAACACTAACCTTCAATACAATTTCATAAAATATCAAACTTAAAATTTCAGATATAAAACCTAGAAACATGACATTAAGTGAGCACTTTTTTTTAAAGCTCATTTAATTATTATACAGTTGTGTGGTGTGGACAGGTGCCTTACTTTTTATATTTTAAGCTGCGTAGAAAGCCCTTCATCTTACCCATCCTGGTGATACCCTAAAACAAAATGTAAAAAAAATAAAATAAAATAAAAAACGATTTTTCACTAGATAGGCACTGAGTTAACACAAAAAATACACGCACTAGAAAACACAAACCCACCTCAGGACAATTTCTGGCAAAACTAAAGTGTTCTCCAAGCAGCTTGCCCATCACATAGAATGAGTCCATGCAGCGATGCACATAGAAATACTGCAGCTAAAATACATAAAATAAGTCTATATAAATAAAAAGGTTTGAAAATGAAAATAGAAAAGATGAATAGAAGGGAAGTTATGAGTTTTGTGACAGATTACAAACTGCAAATTTTGACAGCGTACTGTGCGCGAGTCAAATTGTAGGTGGCACCTTAAATCAGAATTCAGACGGTTTTTAAATGAAGCTTTTCCAGTACTTGGATATCTGCCTGAAGTTTAACCCGCTCCATTTGCTCCAAAGCAAAATAAGTAAAAGCGTGGTTATGAACAGTTATTTGCCAGATTTAATAACCTGCTTTAAAATAAGCTATTTGCTCAATGTAAACACACACGTGCACCAGTAAATATAAATCAGAAAATTAGTTTACATTTTCACTGCTGAAGTGGGATAAGTGAATTTTAACATGCTGAAGTTGTTTTAAGACCAAACTTAATCTATATCCATTTTCCATTTTCTCATTTGTGATTCACTCTCCATTTACCGATCAAGAGTGCATCTGGCTGATGACAAAAGCTACAACTTGGTGTACGATACTCAACCTTACAAAATTTTATTTCTTTGTGTTTAGACAAACAGGCAGACATGTACATGGCTTCAACCTGAAATAATAATATCATTGATAATATTAAAGCTGATCAGCTTTTTTTTTTTTTTTAGCTTTAACCCATTAACTATTTCTTCTAACTCTTTAACATAAAAAGAAAGAAAGAAAAAAAACAAAAAAAAAAAACACCAGCACCACACCATGCAGTAAACTTACATGCTCAGGAAAGTCATCTGGACTGACAGGCCGATCCCAGAACTGCTTAATACCTTTGTAAGAGTAAAGAAAATAAATGAAACACACAGCTTAAAATGTATGTCAGTCTCATACTAAGTGATTACATCAGTCTAACATTGCACAAAAAGACCAATGATTATATACCAGACTTGCAATAACAATGTTCTTGATTTCATGTACGACAACACACACACAAAAAAGAAATTCTGCTTCCATCATTAAGCTCATTTGGCTGCACAAAAAGTAACACCCCTGAACTGAGAGCATTAATCACACAGAGTGATTAATCTGTGCTGCATTTGAATCGACAGGTGATTAAATTCTTCTTCCTTAAACAATGAAATATATTACACAATTTACTTAAAACTTTTTGACTGCAAAATTATAACATGAATAAATAAATTATATATACACAATAGAGTTGTAACAACTATTTTAGAAATTGTAATAAAACCTGGAGAAAAAAAAAACTGTACATCAAATCAAGATATTTATAAAATATTTATCGTATTGGGTGGTGACTGGTAATTCCCATACCTAATATTCTATAATATTCTCAACTCCGAGGTCCTTCCCCAGGGAAAAAAAAGCTCGAGCAGAATGAGAGATTTAGACTACCTTGGGTAGGAGGAAGAAGCGGTGTTACAATTGGCTCTGTTGGGACCCAAACCTCTCCATCCACTTTACGCTGGGGCTGAAACAGGAATGAACACAATTAGACACACAGTTTAAAAAACATTTCCGTCATATGAACTTTAACCAGAACTGAAATGGAGAGACTCTGAAGCTCGTCTGAATGGTAGTCAAGGCCAAATCTATGAACAAACTAATACGAGATAAAACTACTGACTAAAAGCTGACAATTCTGTGACCATGCATCTTCAAAGATGTGGACACTTCCACAGTCAAGCTGTCGCACACGCACAAGCAAAATATAATTGTTGACATCACATCGTCCACATACAACTGTTGAACATGAAAGCATGGGAAGTAGGAAGTGGGGCACAAGAGCAAGTGAAGACTGACTGTGTCTTCTGTCACTGCATATACGTTTCTCAATCAACCAGTGGTGTTTTATAGTGGTGCTTCACGTTACTGCTTTTTAGCACCACGGTGTTAAAACATACGAGACAAACTGGTTATAAACTGTCCACAGTAAGAATAAACATGTGACAGTTTTCATAGTCAACTTTCCTTTTTAAAAAAAAAATAAAAATAAGCCATGATGTGTCTTTCGTGCACACCATCTTTTAATTGTAAACTATGGCGTTGATTGGCTCTGTTGAGTGATGCATACAAGGGAAAAATCGCTTAATTACTGGTATATTAATTATTCAAATTCATCACAAAAGCAGCAGGGTTATTAAAAATCAAATATTAATTAAGTCAACTTCACAGTTAATGTTTAATATCCAACAACTGTTCTTGTCATTTTACCAGGTCCCGTTCAGGGGTGCTCAAATAACGTTGTAACTTGGCACAGGCTTCTCGCCGGATGTCGTTCCATGACGCAGCCTTGCCATTCAATCTGTGCTCAGAACTGGCACCAACGATGCCTAGCATTCAGTGGCTGGAGTTTTTGACACTGGTTGGAAATCAAAACGATACTTTCCTTCTTCATGGTGGGTGAGAAACCCAACACTGAGCCACCAATCTAACTGTGATGTTAATAAATCTGGGAAGAATGCTTGTCAGACATAGGATATTTTATATATTCCAGCAGAATGCATAGGAATATAGAGCTCTAATAGCCTCGGTACATGTGGAGATTGTATTTGCCATCACATGTACTATTTATACAGATAATGAAACAATCACATGTTGTAATTAGTGCTGGACAAAAATCTAAGTCATGATATGGAATATTACAATAAACTAACCACAAAAAGCTGCAATTTATTGCAGGCAATATACAGTACATAAGGTCAGGAATATTATGTAGAGCTTGTGAATAAGTTTTTTGTTTTAAATAAATATTTTTTTGTGCTAAATAAATATTGGCAAGCCTTCTTTTTTGTTTACAAAAGCCCACAGAGAACCGGAGTAAGTACATTTTTAGCTTTGGCCAACACCTGATCATCTTATGTTTAGACGGACCGGAGACCTACAAACCACCATGTTTTGCACCGATTATGAAATGTGAAGAAGGAGCGGTGATGACCTGGGGGTGCTTTAGCAATGCAAGAACTGGACAGACTTGTCTTTGTGCAGCACGCATGAATCAAACCATGTACAAGGCATTCCTGTAAGAACATTTCATTCCTTCTGCTCTGATTATGTCCCCCAACTGTGAGGACTGTTTCTCTCCCCCCCCCCCCAAACAGGACAATGCTTCAAGCCAAATAGTCAAGTCAGTCAAGATGTGGATGGAGGACCACCAGCTCAAGACCCTGTCATGGCCAGTCCAAACTTCATGTCTGAAGAGCATGTCAAGCCACATGAAAGCCAAGATGCAAATTAAAAGCTTTTCCACCAAATACTCATTCCTGAATTTTTTTGTTAAAACACTAGTAAGTTTTTTTTAAACATGTTTTCAAAAATTTTAACTTAATGCTCTAAATAACTACTTTTATTTGGAAATGGAGAGAAATACTCGCAGTAATTTATAGAATAAAGAACAAATGTTCAATTTAGCCAAAAAACACAAACTTATAAAAGTAAAACCTGGAAAGTTAATTTTGCAGTGGTCTCTTTACTTTCCAAAGCTGTACACATAATAGAGACGGGGAAACAAATCAATTATAGTGTGATTCATTGTGTGGCAATTCATGCATTACTATACTGACTCCAAAACAGACTTATTTATTTATTTTTATATATATGTTTGCATTTAAAGCGGTAAAATGTTTCCGTTCCTCTCTATACATCCTTACATCCAGCACAGCACCCTGTGTGGTAGGAATTTGGGAATGATTTAAGTTTGTCTAAAAGTAAAACAAAATTTAAGAAGCAATTCAATTTCAATTCAATATCGCATGGAAATATTTATAAAAGTTACTAACGGGAATCGGCAACCAGGTATCGTGATATCGTATCGGCTGCCCTTTGGTGATTCAAATCCCAAACTCAGATATGTATAAATTATACATGTGTATGTTTATTTTTCACCAAAATCATCAAAAAAACAGTTCCGAGACATACAAAATGTACAAAAAGTAAACATTTGGAGTTTCATTAAATAAAATAAACCGTGTTCAGTTATTGTGGGAGACACTCAGACACCGGATGCAAAAACAAAAAATCGAGAAGAATTTTACATTTAAATAATTGAATGCATTTCCCATGCTCTGACTGAACTACTCTAACCCTATTCACCGAGAATTCAGTGAAAGAAAATTCACACCAGTATGTCAGTAATACAGTAATATCAACTCCACATTGTTTATCATGAATAATCCCAGATTACCTGGAATCCGCCCCTGCTTGTCTCGAGCAGCTGTCCGTACGATCCCCAGTCCCCGTAATCATGCTTCACGGCGGCTGTCGGCGGTCCGTTCACATAAAAATGTGGGAAAAGCTGCTGAGGGAATTTATAATCCATGCTGAAGAGCGAAACGCACCGGGACAAGTCGGGACATGTCCGCCTCGCGTCCGTCGGCTCTCACGTGGCGGGTTTGTTTTCAGGTTTGTTAACTCAATTTTGTAGAAACGCGCACACGTCACACCCACACGTCCATTACTAACAGAGACCAGATAAAAACCGACAAACGACGTTACTGCGTTGTTTCACTGTTAATAAAGCAGAGCACGTGGTGGCTAACCAGCTCCAAAGCCTCCGCGCGCTCCGAGCAAACGCGCGTGCAGTAGAATCAGATGAGTTACCGCAAAAGAAAATACCCACAATGCACTGCTCTGAGTTTCAAACTAAAAGTCGAGGAGCGTTTTCATAGGTCAACGTTTCCCTAAATGTGGGCCGCGATCCCCTAGTGGACTCTAAGGGAACTGTATTATTCATATTATTCATACACAAGACCTACAAACATAAAAAGACTCAAAATTCACAATAAAAAAATATTATACAGTGCTTTAAAAATATAAAAAAAAGGCAAGTATACCAATATCCACAGCAACTATTAATTAGATTACTCACTCAACAACTATACCATTTTATCCTGTATACAAGTACAGGTACTGTATACTCTGGACCGGGTTCCAATCCATCACAGGGCACACACACACACACACACACACATACACGCACATGTTCATTTACTATGGGAAATTTGGGAACCTGATCTGCATGTCTTTGGACTGTGGGAGGAAACCAAAGAACTCGGTGGAATTGTGCCATTTGCACAAAAATATTTTGACACAATGTAAAATTGTCTACTGCTGTTTTTAGCTTTTTTTCCCACTACCTCAACTCATACCTCATCATACAGTCTGCTATTTGCACAAAAAATTATTTTTGACAAATGTCAATTGTTTAATGCTGTTTTTTTCTCACTAACTCAACACATACCGCATCACTAAAGAAGGCATTTTAGTACTGAAACGTGTTTACATTGTTGTGTTACGTTGTTTGTGTTATCATGTAGCTGTTGTTTGCACAATTGCACATGCACTTTGTTGTCTGTTGTCTAGTGTTGTCTCTTCTAATATAAAAATTGATATCTTAGGTTAACTTAAAAATGCTAAATCTGCGTTGCTAATTTATGTTGTGTTGTAAATTTATGTCGTTTGCATGTATGTACTGTAGCACCTTGGTCCTGGAGGAACGTTGTTTCATTTCACTGTGTACTGAACTATATATGGTTGGAATGACAATAAAGCCTACTTGACTTGACTTGGAAACCCACCAAGCACGGGGAAAACATGCACACTCCATGCACACAAACCTGAGGTGGAACCCAGACCCTGAGGGGCATCCATTGAGTCACTGTGCCACCCATTATTATTATTATTATTATTATTATTATTATTGATAATAATAATAAACTTTATTATGGACACCAATAAGGTACAAGACATAAACTGAATAATATATACAAGCATAAAAAGATTTTTAAAACATTTTATGTAAAACAATATAGGCATCTTTACCAATATCCATAGCAGCTACTAATTAGATTAGATGACTCACTCACCGTCGATGCCACCTCATCCTGTATACACTGTTGGAGGGTCTGGAGCCTATTGCCTATCGCAGGAGACTTACGGCACAAGACGGGGTACACGCTGAACACGGTGCCAATTTAACACAGGGCATACATACATGTTCATTCACACACTATTGGCAATTTGGGAACGCCAATTAACCTAATCTGCATGTGTTTGGGCTGTGGGAGGAGTACCCGGAGCTCGGTATGTATATACTGCAGAATACATACGGTATGTATATACTGTGGTTAGCACTGTTGCCCTGCACCTCCGGGTCCTGGATTCAATTCTCTCATTGGGTCTGTGTGTATGGAGTTTGCATGTTCTCTCCATACTTGGAAGTACTCGGAGGAAACACACCAAGCACTGGGAGAACATGCAAACCCCACACACACAGACCTGACACAGACTAAACCACCATTCCACCCAGATTCGATTCGATTGAACTTTTTCAAATTTATTGTCATTGTGTAAAAGTACATGTACAAACCCAATATAAATGATGGATATACTTTAGAGTAGTTAATATGCAGCTTAAATAGCTGTATAGCAGTACAGATTTACTGTCCTCTAACAATAACTCAACATACAGACTTTATTGTCTAAATAACAGGCAACGAAAATGAGTACACTCTAAGTGAACATGTCAACACTGTGTCCAAAGTGTCAATATTTTGTGTGAATACCAATGTTATCTAGAACGGCCTTAATCTGCCTGGGCGTGGAATTCACCAGAGCTGCACATGTTGTTGCTGGGATCCTCTTCCACTCCTCGAGGAGGTGCTGGATGTTAGACACATGGCACTTCCTTCACCTTCTGCTTGAGGATTCCCCACAGGTGCTTAATAGGGTATCGAAGGTCTGTGTGATTTATATGATCATTATAACTGTGTGCACTGCACATGATCAGCTGACTAAATAATTGTATGAATGTGCAGGTGTGTTTAGATGTTTCTTTTAGGAATCGTAATTTCATATCAGAGTTCATTCCATGCAGACCCAACAAGAGCTTTTTTTTTTTTTGCTTTACTTTATTAGTACACCAGTGGCTGTGTTGACTATGACCAATGCTTGTACCATGGTTTGGCTGATTTTGCCTACATGGATTGCATTTTCTTAGATTCAAAATGACTTCCATTTTCTCCCATACACAACTCTTTGGTCCTCATGTTGGTTTATTTTTCAAGCAAAATGCAGACTTTACAGGTAAGACAGGAGTAGACATTCACACCTCCACAATGTTTCAACAATTGTTTTAACACTGCACCGGGGCATCATGGAACCTGTTAGTCATTTTTTCAATTTTTTGAAATTATTTTTTACTCATTTTAATCATCTATAATCTCATAGTCTTTCCAGTAAAATGAACTCAAGTTATACATCCTTCTCTTACATAATCGTTGGCCTTTGACTCATACCCTGTGGAGAAACTGAGAGAAAAACATGAAGGAGAAAAAACACAGCTCCACAGGAAGTATGGAGGAAGAAAAGAACATAAGATCAAAGTCTTATATACTTCAGGTCATCAACATAAAAATAAATTGCGCTCCTGACAACTGGATGTAACAAGAAGAGGACATACAAAGAGGATGAACATATAAAGGATGAGAGACTGAAATAGAGAGAGGGATCATTAGGGCACATCAAAGTGATCGTCATGTTTGCGTGGATGGAGCTAGTTCATCCCATGGGTCGGATTAGGAGCTGGGGAATTTGGAGGCTGGGTCAGCAGCATTGGACTGTTTGCCTGTTGGACCTTGTCTGTGGCATGCTGTGGTGCCCGGGTTGTTCTGATATCTTTCTATCCCAACCAGCATTGACCTTGTTTGGCAATTGATTTTTTGTGGGATGGAAAACGGACGGGCTGGCTTTGGTCCCTGTTATTTCTGATTGGTTTATCAGCTGAACATACACATGCTATGACCACAGAAAACAATAATGATATAAATAAATAAGCAGTCAGTGAGCTTGATAGGCATTTATTGTGTGCGATAAAGCAGTGGTTCTATTATAAGACAAATCAATAAACCACTGAAAGTAAATCAAATGTGCAATCTGTCTACAGCTAAAATACATATACATACAGTTTGTATATCTCTTCACAACAAGGACGAACCTGAACATTTTAAAGCCCCCAACACACATTTTCTAAACACACACACACACACACACACACACACACACACACACACACACACACACACACACACAAGCATCCATCACAGTAGTACAATGTGGCCTTTATAGTCTTGACTATTCAAACGGCCCCATGTTTTGTCCATGTATAATGGATAACCATTTAAAACCACATACTAGCTGAGTCTTTGCACATTTGATCTGAATACTAATTACACTTTCCTCCTTGTGCAGAGAATAAAAAAGAAAGAAAAAAAAGTAAAATCTAAATTAAAACCGATTCTATTTCTGTATCTATCTTTGTTTATTGGCACAAAATATATACAATAAAACACTGTATTTATTTTATTTGGGATTAGTGCACTGATTTTTTGAAAGAGTTGTGTCTATCTTTTTTTGTGTGTAGCATTTGTGTCTTGCTGATTTAATTTCCTCTATTTAAAACAGAGCTTCTCTGCAGTTTTGTCTAAAAAAAAGGCATTACATATCCAAATTTAAGTAGAAATGCTGAGCATGTTTCCCTTGCGTGTCATAAAGTAAAGCCTGGAGCCTGTTGTCCTAGACATGAGCACAAAGAGAAATGGGTCCAAACAGCAGTGGAGGCAGCAGAGACAGACCACTATGTTAAAGTAGACGTAGAAATTGTCATCGCCACTCGTGTATATGCGTATGTAGTGTAGGAGGTGTATGCAGCTGCTTGGGCCGAAACAAATAAAGAAGATGAGAAAGACCAAAGTGCTAACCTTGATGTAGACACTCCAGTCATGGTGTGAACGGTTCAAATGCCATACAATTGAGGCAAAACATGCGGCAGTCACTATCAGGGGAAGCAGGAACCCTAATAATGTTAACCCTATGTTGTAATACACCAGGAATTTGAAAGTGCTGACATCGACAGGATGGACATCGTGGCACGTAGTAATTCCCAGCTCTGGGATGTGGTAGCTCTGATGTATTAGAAGATTTGGCAACATTGCCAATGAAAATACAAGCCACACACCTATACTAGTCCAGGCTGTGCAGGAGCGCTTGGGAAGACTTTTGTAAAAGAAGGGGTGCACCACAGCCAGGTAGCGCTTAATGCTCACACATGCTAGTGTGTGTGCTGAGCAGTACAAGTTGCCATAAAAGCACGCAGTAGTGAGACGGCATGCAGCTTCACCAAATGTCCAGTTGTTACCCGAAAAGTGGTAATGCGTCTTGAGCAGCAGGCTGAGCAGGAGCACGAGGTCTGAAGCTGCCAGGCTGCAGCATAAGATGGCCACGGATACCACACGTACTTTTGTGCCAATTGAGACCAAAATGGCAATGTTTGCAGGGACTCCTATGACAATTGCCACAACATAGATTGACGGGATGACCCGTGTACTGAGAGAACTCCTGAGATATGAGGCACTGCTGTTGGCCAACAATACAAGGGCAGGACCGACATCTTCAATGAAGCGTGTTTGAATTTCTGTCGAATTTGGAGGAAGCGGAAGCTTAACTGGGATGGAATGACCCTTGAGAATTCTTGATTTGATATTTCTGTTCAATTCTGTAACGTTATGTGCATTTTTCTGTTGTTTCTGACCTAAACAAAAGGAAAGGAGAGTTAGGGTTTTGGGAAGTCTCTACAGACTTAATAATATTAGTTCTCAGATGCTCACCCAATTTCCATAAAAAACATAATATAACATGAAGGAAATGCCATGCACATGGTAAACACTGTTGTTTGTTACAAGCATTGAATTTCCCACGATCAGTAATTCCAAGTATAAATTACTGTAGGTTTTAACTGCATTGTTAAACTCTCCATTTCCAACATCCTGCGTCTTATTTCATTCTTTGTAAACTTTGAACAAAATTCACAGTTCTTCCACTTCCTGATGTTCCGTCAGCAAATATCTTTCATCAACTCCTGCGTTGCTATGGTTTACACTGGCATGACCTGGCAGCAGGCAATGTTTGTCCCATAGTCATGGAAATTTTATTAGCACTACCAGCAGCATTTGAACAGTTATACACAACAGCCAACCCGAAAACAAACTCTTGTTATCATCATCTTCACATTAAACATGCTGAGACCTTAAATGAATATTCAGAAATGTGTTTTATTTTTTTATTATCCTTTACGAGAAAATCCTTTAAGATCCAAAATATGAATACAAAATTTAGTATTAAACAAATCTAGTGCTATAGAATATGCATTCACGTGATTTATTGTGCAAGAACTGGGTTTTAAAATCATCTGCCATCAGTCCACTTATTTTGTTGTTATTGTCCTAGAGCAATACACACAGTGTAGTTAATTACACATTGTCATATGCAATCATCACCTTTTTAGAGCCTGTAACGTGTGTATAACTATAGATTTCTCACATTAGTTTTATTTGATGTAAATGATGAAATTATTATGATATTATCAATGTAATCCTTACAGATAATTCTACAATGAAGTATAAAAAAGTTGCTTAAAATTGTTAAATCAAATGAGTTTTTACCTTGTGCCATTCCTAAAACAAGTAACATGACCAAGAAGATGGAGAAGGTATTTGCCATGACTATTCTTTTGTTCAGTCTTTCAATCCAAAAGGATAAGTAAAGATTTTTCTTAGAATTAGCCTTATTAGTCCACAAAAGAGAAGAAAAGGACAGACCCTTGCTTCGCCTGAATGTGCTGTACTGACAGACCACAAAATCACCCAAAGTGTACTCTCTCTCTCTCTCTCTTTCTCTCTCTCTCTCTCTCTCTCTCTCTCTCTCTCATCATCTTTTTTATTCTTAGCACATTTGTCACTTTCAGTCAGCATCATAGCAATTTATTTACTCGTAGGGAAATCTTTGGATTTAGGCCATGGTTTAAGCATTTCACTGCATATCATATGGTGTATGGCTGTGTATGTGACAAATAAAATTTAATTTGTGCATTGTTTTTTAAAATTATTATTATAGGGTACCAATGTTGATATATCATATGTTATGGGAAACTGTTCTCATATCCTGTATGACGTATTTTAATAATTACAGAAAATTATCTGATGATCAGATTATCTGGGTGATTTATGGCAGCCTGGGATGGATTGGAACCCCATCCAGGGTGCACCCTGCCTAATGCCCCAAGTCCCCTGGCTGCAAGATTCCCACAATCCTGAACAGGAGAAGCTATATAGAAAATGAGTGACAGAAAAACAAATCTGTTTAATTGAACAGCTGGAGGAAATTATTGACTCTGATTTTTGACATAGTACTAGGTTGAATATTTTATATTTTAACAAATGAAAAGATGATTGACCTCAGTTTATGGTTTTTAGGTAGTGTTTATTTAAATTTGTTAAAAAAGTAACGTATTGAAAAGTTGAGAATGTGGTGTAAATATAATTAGATACAGAATATATGGCAGGAAGTAAGTCTAGACAGAAAGACAACATGATGGTGAGCAAATTCTTTGTTCATAAACATCTGTGACGCATTAAGTCGCCCTTTCTCTCACAAAGGTTTCATTTCTGGTAAACAGCATTCTACCACACAAACCTGCAACATGAATGTGTTTACAAAGCTGCTATGCGTCTTGCACCAATCTGAGATCCCTGCTATGACTCAGAGGTCAGTTTAGTGAAGAGAACATTATGTAACTAACCACAAAAACATCACCTCTAGCTTGCTGTTAACATCTGGAGAAATGCACTTCCTGAGAGCAGTAAGTTCATTCATCTTTGTCATCTCATCTTTGTCAGGATAGCAGATCTGGAATGTACGCATGAGGGGGTATACACCCTGGATGGGATGCTAGTTCATGACATGCATGATGCATACATACTGTATATTCACCACTAGGGGAAACTTAAATAGCCAAGTTACTTGGTAAAGTTTTGATATGAAGAAGAGAACCAAACAACCTGGAACAGAGTCCCACACACTGTGAAGACTGTATTTACCACAAAAACACCAACCATTGGATGCAGTGCATTTCCCAAGCCCAGATAAAATGGGAGGTTTGTGTCTGTAAGGGCCAGGACCTGTGCGAATCTGTGTGTACCATCTACAGAATGATTACAAATTTTGAAGACTAATTTACAAATGAATCTTCAAGTTGTTTTAATACACATATTGACATTCCAACGCAGGTATATATATACAGTCGTGGCCAAAAGTTTTGAGAATTACATAAATATTGGAAATTGGAAAAGTTGCTGCTTAAGTTCTTATAATGGCAATTTGCACATACTCCAGAATCTTATGAAGAGTGATCAGATGAATTGCATAGTCCTTCTTTGCATGAAAATGAACTTAATCCTGAAAAAAACTTTCCACTGCATTTCATTGCTGTCATTAAAGGACCTGCTGAGATCATTTCAGTAATCATCTTGTTAACTCAGGTGAGAATGTTGACCAGCGCAAGGCTGGAGATCATTACGTCAGGCTGATTGGGTTAGAATGGCAGACTTGACATGTTAAAAGGAGGGTGATGCTTGAAATCATTGTTCTTTCATTGTTAACCATGGTGACCTGCAAAGAAATGCTTGCAGCCATCATTGCGTTGCATAAAAATGGCTTCACAGGCAAGGATATTGTGGCTACTAAGATTGCACCTAAATCTGGTTAAAGCGCTCGCCCTATCATCCGGAGATCGCTAGTTCGAATCCCGGGTGGTGCTGTAACCTCTCGCAGCCGGAGGTCTAGAGAGAGCTGATTGGCCGAGCTCTCTCAGAGGGGAGGGATGAGAGGTACATAGTGCTCCGACATTAATCACGGCTCTACAGCCAGTCAGGGGCGTCTGTGAGCTCGCGCAGCGGAGGGAGCGGATAGCGCTGTCCTCCGAGTGTGTTACGCCGCCCCCAACGGTGCGCGAGCGAGCAGTTCGAAAAGATGCGGTCGGCTGGCGTCACGTGGTTCGGAGGAAACACGTGATAGTCTTCGGCCCTCCCGGCTGAGTGGTAGTAGTAGCCTTAATGTGGGAGCCCCCTAGTGACTGGGAGGAATTGGACACGACTAAATTAGGGAGAAAATCGGGGAAAAATCCAAAAAAAAAAAAAAAGATTGCACCTAAATCAACAATTTATAGGATCATCAAGAACTTCAAGGAAAGAAGTTCAATTCTTGTTAAGGAGGCTTCAGGGCGTCCAAGAAAGTCCAGCAAGCCCCAGGATCGTCTCCTAAAGAGGTTTCACCTGCAGGATCGGAGTGCCACCAGTGCAGAGCTTGCTCAGGAATGGCAGCAGGCAGGTGTGAGCGCATCTGCACGCACAGTGAGGCGAAGACTTTTGGAAGATGGCCTGGTGTCAAGAAGGGCAGCAAAGAAGCCACTTCTCTCCAAAAAAAACATCAGGGACAGATTGATCTTCTGCAAAAAGTATGGCGAATGGACTGCTGAGGACTGGGGCAAAGTCATATTCTCAGATGAAACCTCTTTCCGATTGTTTGGGGCATCTGGAAAAAGTCTTGTCCGGAGAAGAAAAGGTGAGCGCTACCATCAGTCCTGTGCCAACAGTAAAGCATCCTGAGACCATTCCTGTGTGGGGTTGCTTCTCATCCAAGGGAGTGGGCTCACTCATAATTTTGCCCAAAAACACAGCCATGAATAAAGAATGGTACCAAAACACCCTCCAACAGCAACTTCTTCCAACAATCCAACAACAGTTTGGTGAAGAACAATGCATTTTCCAGCACGATGGAGCACCGTGCCATAAGGCAAAAGTGATAACTAAGTGGCTCAGGGACCAAAACGTTGAAATTTGGGTCCTTGGCCTGGAAACTCCCCAGATCTTAATCCCATTGAGAACTTGTGGTCAATCCTCAAGAGGAGGGTGGACAAACAAAAACCCACTAATTCTGACAAACTCCAAGAAGTGATTATGAAAGAATGGGTTGCTATCAGTCAGGATTTGGCCCAGAAGTTGATTGAGAGCAGCCCAGTCGAATTGCAGAGGTCCTGAAAAAGAAGGGCCAACACTGCAAATACTGACTCTTTGCATAAATGTCATGTAATTGTCGATTAAAGCCTTTGAAACGTATGAAGTGCTTGTAATTATATTTCAGTACATCACAGAAACAACTAAAACAAAGATCTAAAAGCAGTTTAGCAGCAAACTTTGTGAAAACTAATATTTGTGTCACTCAAAACTTTTGGCCACGACTGTACACGTATTTGCACACTTGAGGTTTATTTTTATAATCATGTTTATGCAGTTTATTATATGCAGTTATAGTTATTAAACCAAATGCTCTGCCTCATGACATCTTAATCCATCTTCAAATTCAGATGCTGTATATTCACTGATGTGAGTTACGAGTCATTTGACTTATTTGATTAATTCCAACAAAGGGACCCTGTGTTACTGCTTGACACACCAGTGGATTTATCCAACAAATTAACACTAATATTGTATGTTACTACATTTTAAGATGTGGAATATTTTATCTACATTTTATTATTTTTATTACTGTAAATTCATTTATTTTTATTATTCTTTATTACTGTATTAATTATTGAATTTGAGAGAAGCAGGTATGTGCTTGCTTTCTGTATGTGGTAAAACAAAAGTTTGTGTTTGTGAATCATTACCTGATTCATATAATAAAAGATTTGTTTGGTAAGAGGCCCCAAAGGGAGAGATGGATTTTTTCAAAATTAATTCTTAACAAGGTCTTCTGGGTCTGCCTCGTCATGTTAATGATCAACACGGTCCACCTTGCTCGTCACTGTGGATACAGTGAACCCGTAAACACCTCCAGCTACAGCTTAAGCTACTTTTGGAGCTTAAATGGTGCAATAAGAAATCAGTTAGTCTATTTTTTACATATGTATAATTCGTAGAATAATACATGGATTAAGGAGCCATGGCACAGGATCTAACTAAGGATTTCATCTTTGCGCAAGTCAAATACTTTGCCGGGCACAGAGGAGAGGTGGGTGGAGGTTGTTTTATATCATTTAATTCCATAACGTAGCAGCCCATAGCACTGTAAATGTCAATTAATTTGTTTATTTGTTTATTTTTTCATTATTGCTTTTGCTGTTAATTGTTTCTATCACTATCTCGATATCTATGATACCAATCATTGCAATTGTTTGTTTTTTAAACATATAATTTTAGCTTAGGGTATAGGTACAGTAGCATGTTTTAGATAGTAGAATGCCCTTAGGCATGAGGTTCTTTTTAAAATAAAATAATAATGCATAATATAATAATATAATAATGATATGTGCATATCAGTTTTGTTTTTAGAAAATAGTTGGCCATATACTAGTTATAAAATTAGTTATACTAAAGCATAAGCAATGTAAGATTCATAATGGCTGCACATATTTCGTAGAACAATTTGCACTTCACAAAATAAAGGATACAAAAAAAAGTCTTCTCCCCTTTCTTCAGCTAATAATTTCTCCTGCATAATGTAGACTTGCACCTATGCTTTCATAGAAACTGTATGCTTTTAATGCATAATCATTTCAACACAATAAAACTTTATAGTATATATATACAGTACAGACTAAAAGTTTGGACACACCTTCTCATTCAAAGAGGTTGACTTTGTACAGGGTGGGCCATTTATATGGATACACCTTAATAAAATGGGAATGGTTGGTGATATTAACGTCTTGTTTGTGGCACATTAGTATATGTGATTGGGCAAACTTTTCAAGATGGGTGGTGACCATGGTGGCAATTTTGAAGTCGCCATCTTGGATCCAACTTTAGTTTTTTCAATAGGAAGAGGGTCATGTGACACATCAAACTTATTGGGAGGATAAGTTCATCCGAGTCACCAGCCTCAGAAATCGCAGGTTAACAGCAGCTCAGATCAGAGAGCAGGTCAATGCCACACAGAGTTCTAGCAGCAGGCACATCTCTAGAACAACTGTTAAGAGGAGACTGTGTGAATCAGGCCTTCATGGTAGAATATCTGCTAGGAAACCACTGCTAAGGACAGGCAACAAGCAGAAGAGACTTGTTTGGGCTAAAGAACACAATAAAGAACACAATAAAGAACACAATAAAGAAAACCCTTTGAATGAGGTGTGTCCAAACATTTGGTCTGTACTGTGTGTATATATTAAAAATTAATAATCATAAAAGAGTAACCAAGGTGAGACTAGGTTTAATTTGAGTCTGGTAATTCCTCATGTGGTCTCAGAGACATTTCTTGCCTCTGTTGCATCTGGCACATTATTTAGAAATGGTACATTAGGTACATTGATTTTTAAATCGAATAATACAACAGGTTCGGTAACGTTATTTATACCTGAAGGTAAATTTGTTTTGCCGTAAAATGAGAGCAGTGATTTCTAACAGTTGAGTAATCTGATTATCATATAGCATAAATAGATATAACAGCACTGGGACATTTAACTACATGTATCATTTTGAATCACATGTGTACTAGCAATTGTTAATTACACTAACTGTCAGTTGTCAGTAAGAGTGAACATAGATCAGTACGGTCCACAGTACTGAGGAGAGAGCATCCACCTGCCAAGTCCCACATTAACAACCAGCCACAAAAGCACTTTCAGCTAGAAAACACATCAGATCATGCTGTGTCATCTTAAACAACACTTGATCTCCTAATAATTGCTTCTAAGTTGTAGTGCACTACTTAGAGATTATACTCCCTACACAGCATTTGGGATTTAAACCTGAACCCAGCTGATATTCTAAAGTCGAATAAGCGAAAATATTAAATTAATCTTGTAAGTTTCTCAGCACTGTCCACCACCTACATTGTTTATTCTCCTTATCTTTTGGCTACATAGTACTGGTACAAATTGAAACTACTTTAATGTAAGTTTGTTACACTTTCTTTCGGTTGTTAGCGTCGCCATTCATAGTTAGTTAGTTGTGCCAAACTAACTAAACTGTGGTGACTAAATTTAATTAAGAAGTTTATTTCTAAAGCAGGTGGCATAGTGGTTAGTACCATGGCATCGCACCTCCAGGGTTCAATTCCCACCTCAGGTCTGTGTACATGTTCTTGTATGTTCAGGCAGCATGGGGGTTTCTCTGGGTACTCTGGTTTCCTCCCACAGTCCAAAGACATGCAGATTAGACTATGTTCCCAAATTGCCCGTAGGGTGTGTGGGTGTGTGTGTAGCCTGTGAAGGTTTGGCACCCTATCCAAGGTCATGTTCCCACCTCATGCTCCAGGCGACCCTATACAGGATAAAAAAGCGATGATGATGATATAATTTCTTCTCCTTCTTCTTCTTATTATTATGCAGGTGAATTGTTGCGCGTTCTCACCCGACTGTCAGCTCGTGCTCACATGCTCTGATGATGGCCGCCTTTACCTGTGGAAACTGTCTAACGGGATGCTTGTGGCCAAAATACGCGGTCACACAGGTTTGGATGATGATAAGACTTCTTTGTTCCAGATACCGCAAGATAGTCTTAACTAACAGTCTGTGATTATGTGTGTTTGATTCTCGGACACACAGGGCCGGTAAAGTTTTGCACTTTTTCCCAGGATGGGTGTTGGTTTGCGAGCGCGTCACATGACTGTACCGCGCGTGTCTGGAGCACGAGACCCATCCAGTGTGTCCACATTTTGAAAGGTTTGTTTGAATTTGGATCAATGTGCCACCTGGACCTAAGATGTGCACAGTGTTTAAGGAGTGACAGAATCAAATCTTATGGGAGAAACCAAAATAACCAGTAGTTATTGCTCAGGTCACCAGAGAAGTGTTGATACAGTGTCCTTCAGTCCTGATGGGCAAAGCCTTGTATCAGGGGGGTGGGACAACATCGTCCTGCTGTGGGACATCCAGGTGAGTGTTGTGTGTGTGTGTGTGTGTGTGTGTGTGTGTGTGTGTGTAATATTTCCACAATGTCTATAGTTGATTTGTTGCTGCTGTTTTTAACCTATTGACTTGTGACAAATGAAAGGAAATCAATCATGAATTGTCTTAATAACGTGTTCGGCCATCATGATCCTGTTTCAGTGCTTGTAGGATGTTGGTTTAATTGGTCTTGTTGCTTGTTAAAGGAAACAGTCAGAGAACTTATTTTGTTTTACTGTGTGCACATCTTTTACTTAATGAATGATTGTGTTGTTGTGCAGACTGGGCTGAAACAGAGGCAGTTGTGTGGACACAGTGCTGCTGTTCAGAGCAGTGGATTCTCCACAGATTCACAGTGGCTGGTACACACACACACACACACACACACACACACACACCCTAAAACAAATACAAAATGCAATTAATTCATCTTCTTATACCGCTTATTTCGGGGAGTTTGGGCAAGAGGTGTTGTACAGTGCCAATCCATCACAGGACACACACATACTGTAAACACACATGCTCAATTTGAGACCGCCAATTAGGCTAATCTGCATGTCTTTGGACTGTGGGAGGAAACCAGAGCGCCCGGAGGAAACCCACCAAGCACGGGGAGAACATACAAACTCCATGCACACAAACCTGAGGTGGGAACCGAACCCTAAACGTGCAAGGTGACAGTGCTAATCACTAAGCCAGTGTGCCGCCACAAATGCATTTATCACAAGAAGTTTTGGTCTAGTCCCCAAACAGGGTCAATAATGCATGAACGCCTCATAGATATTATGGCTTCACTTTTGAATCCCTTTTGAAACCATCCATATATGGCCATTGGTAAAATTCATGTATTCTCTATGTGTTTGGTTTATTTTGCTTGTATAGTGATGAAGACTGTGTGATTTGTGATCTCAGGCCACAGGCTCTTGGGATCACACTGTGAAAGTGTGGCGTCTCAGTGGTGATGAGGAAGTCGTGACCTTAATAGGTCATCAGGGGAATGTGGCCTGCCTCTGCTTCTCCCACACAGGACTGTTGGTCAGTTTCAGTCTTCCCAAAATTATGAAGAAAATTCTGTTTGTATTACTTACTTTTTCGCTTTTAATAACGTCATAAAACAGCAGCAGATAAACACACAGACCCCTTTCCACTGTACGTATTACTGGAATCGCTGCTCTGGTACTGCAGGTTCCCCCTATTGGATGTTTCTTTTGAAAATTTACCATGACTTTTGATTATGCAGAATAACAGCGCACAGTTATGGGTGTAAAACCTAAATTTATTTCTCTATGTAATCATCTCCTACACTAATGCACTCAGCCCAGTGTTTGCTTCACTAGAATGTGAATGGTAGAATGTTCTCCATGATCTGACTGCCTGCTTCATGTCTGAAAGTTTATCCTCTCAGGAACTCCTTTAATGGCCCAAACATGTGGAAATGGCTTTTTTGCACTATTCGAATGTTATACTGCGGCTAGGAGTCTCATCACCACCACACTCTGCTTGCAGTCTGTAAATCAGTTTTACGCTAGTCCTGGTTTGACTTGAACCCCCCTCGTGCAAAGATTCATTGTCATAGAAAGACAATAAATCACACACAACAATATCATTTATTACCAAATCTATTTTCTCTTTATTAACGAACTAATGTTTTCAATTCATTATTCAAATTTAGGTCCATGTCATGACAATCAAGTTTGTGTTAATAATGAAATTGGTTTGAACTAAAATATGATGGTTGTGATTGTGTGTGTTCCAGGCATCCGGTTCTTGGGATGGAACAGTGCGCGTGTGGTCACTGCAGAGGCATGAGTGTGTGTTAGTGCTTGGTGGGGGGGAGCGTGTGTGGGTGAGGTGTGTGGCTTTCTCTAGAGACGGATCAGTACTAGCATCCACTGCCGAAGGGGACAAGGTAATAGCTCTCTCTTTCACACACACACACACACACACACGGAATCATATAATGTGTTTGTCAATCTCACAGGTTAAAGTCTGGGACATGGTAGATGGAAGGTGTGTAAAGTGTTTACAGGTGAGTGAGTGTTTTTGACTGAAATGGTGCAAAAACCATTTCCTGTTTGTGTGTGTGTGTGTGTGTGTGTGGCTGTGAGGGGGGGCGGGGTGACTTAATATTCAATGTTTAACAAGAGAACAATTCACAAAAAGGATTTACCATTAAAATTTGTGTGTGTGTGTGATGTAGGGGCACAAGGACTCAGCATACGGGTGTGTCTTCAGCCCTAGTGGCGCCTTGCTCACCAGTGGCTCTGACCAGCTAGACCTAGGAGAGGAGAAAAACTGTGATGATGATGAGGAAGAAATCAGCAAGCGAGAGAAAAGACCAAACCAACTAAAGATTACACACTGCAAATTTTTGGGAAAATAGGAAGCTGACAGCATTTCTGTACGAACTGTTTTCTCTTTAGTATTGGTACCTTTTGTTGGATAGATTAGAAAAAAATATTCCTTACAGTTATATATATATATATATATATATATATATATATATATATATATATATATATATATTTTTTTTTTTTTAGGTTTTTTGTCTTTAGGTTTGTTTATTATCTGAAATTAATATCTCCTTATTTAAGAAGAAAGTATTAAGTGTGCTTGGTGGGTTTCCAAATTGCCTGTAGTATGTTGAGAATCCCTCTCAGGGCACACACACTATGGGCAATTCGTGAATGGCGATTAACCTAATCTTTGGACTGTGGAAAGAAACCGGAGTACCCGGAGGAACCAAGCACAGGGAGAACACACAAACTCCACGCACACAGACCCCAAGGCGGGAATCAAACCCGGACCCTGGAGGTAGCAGGCGACCGTGCTTACCTTATAAAACAACTTCTACCCCAGTTTTAGTACTCTTGTACACTTGTCCATGTTGTCTTGTCATATCCATCTCTGGAAAAACCCTGACTTCAACTTAAGGGCATTTCATTAATATATTAGGTTAAATTATTTTTATCTATCTGTAAAAGTAGCATTGGGCATTAAAGGAGGTGCTCATTTTAATACAGTAACTTTATAAATGAGTGGACGTTGTGACAAGGAATAAAGATTGAAGACAAATTTCTCTGACGCCCTCTAGTGGCTGGTTGCAGTACAACTTCAACGCCACCTCCTTTAAAGCAGACTAATTTAGAGCTCCGGAAATTACTTTTAGAAACAAAGTTCAGTGGATTTTTTTTTTAAATATGTATTTATATTCTTAGTGTTATGGGAGTTCTTTTTTAAATAATAAATTAAAGGAAGTGGTTGGCATATTTGTGTGTTGACTCTTGACGGCTTTTAACCATATGTTTTCAATTGTCTTAGCTACTTACTTCATTAACATCTTGGATAATGTCAACTAGCTAGCAAATCAGTCATGACTCAAAATTGACAAAAAGTAAATTCATTACAGGAGCAAAAGTTATACGTTGCTGTACTTGCTAAGTTGAAGTAGCCTAAGCAACAGTGGAGTTTGCACGCTTTCCCCGTGCTTGATGGTTTCAGGATGCCAATCACTAAAATGTGCACAGGAGGTAGAACCGCTCTCCATCTGGTCATAACTACTTTGCCAGTTTTCACAAAATGGCATCTCCTGTTTAGACCTGAAAAGGCTTCAAAAATCCCCAATGGCATCATGTTATCTAATCATATAACATTAAAAGACATGAAATGTTTTTCCAATTTCAGTGAAAATGTGCCAGCTGTAGCCGCAGCTGTCTGACAGGAGTACAACCTGATATGGGATTCTCCTGTTGTAGCCCATGGCCTCTAGGTTTTACAAGGTTTTTTAAGATGGTTTTCCCCTCACTGTGACTGTAATGAGTGGTTATCCAAGTAGCCATCTTTTCAGCACAAATCAGTCTGACCACTTATGTTATATAAAATAATTATAAGAAATATCTGTTGTTAGGATTTGCCTCCTTACATTTCCCCCTACAGTGTTAAATTTCATAGGCTTCTCTTTCCATAGCATTCCCTCTTTCTCCTCATTCCTTATATGACATTCTTCCTAATGTTTTCTCCTGGATTCCTATGTAACAGGATTTGATGTAATGGATTAGTGGTTATATGGCCCCTTTTCTTTGAATAAACTAGAGCAAACATTCAGGCATCATGTGTTTCTCTCCTTGACCTGTAAGCATGGCAGACACTTCAAGTAGTCATTCCTTAGATTTTAAACCTAACACCTGCCTTATCAACAATGCATTTCCCTTCATTGAACAGGTGCTTACTGTTTGTTGCACATTTTACTCTATACAACACTGAGCATGAAAATCCTAGATCAACAGTTCCTGAACTCTTTAAACCAGAATATCTGGTATGAACAACCATGGCACACTGAGATCATTCCACTTATCCTGATGTTTCACTTAAAAACTGACTGAAGAGTTGAGCACAGACTTCAAAAATTCTTTGAGCACAGAAATTCTTTTTTACAGTATCCTTATCATCCAAATTCCACCATGTCACCTCTGATTTTGACAGAAGGCTACAAATATTAATCTGCTCAGAAAGCATCATTAAGCTCTCCAGAAACATTGTAGACCAGATGTGTTGGAGATAAACCTCATCATAAGGTGTAGTAAAGTGTATCTGGCGCTATTCCGGGCATGGTACTGAGAATATTATATTAAAGGCTCACACTTGTTAAACTGTGTAACCTTCCAGAAATTGTTTCAAGCACCTGCTAACACCTTGCCTGCCTATTTGGATGAACTCTTAAAGAGCACCATAATAGTCTTATTCATCTCATTCTACATATCGCCCAATGTTAGTGTAAAAAAAAAAAAAAAAAAACTGATTCTAGCTATCACCAATTCAAGAGCTTTCATGACCTTAATAGCCTTGTACTGTATTTACTGGTCCAAGCAACAAGGGTAATACGATGCTTTAGTTTTTGAGCATAGGTGGTAGCTATCTACAGATAGTGTACATGCCCGATTCACTAGTAGTATTTCAGTGAGGAGATCTGCATTTTATCCTATACCCCACAAAGCTTGTCTCACCAACAAATATTTTTCCCAAAAATTTAATTTACCGTAGCCAAGTAGATTTTTGCAAACTATTCCTAGAATTATGCTGTATATTCAGACCTGGTGTTTAAAGTACTTGCAGTCTTAAAAATTTATACTGAGATTTGTAAACAATACAGCCACCAGTAAGTCTCTCAAAACAGTGGTAACTAAATGGACACTGAAGGCATGTTTAGTACATGGTTCTCAAATGGTCAAAGTTATGTTATACATTACCAACTAGTCATGATACCAAATACAGTAATATTTACTTTGGCATTTCTTTGTATAAAATGCCTCAAGTCTTGATATCTGTATCTATATCTGTAAATAGTGTACAGTAAATAGGTGTAAGAATGAAAAAGGATGCGATATCTAACATTCTTAACTCCTTTTTCCCTGCCAAAATCTGAGTGCATACCATAACTGGTCTACAACTATTCTACAACTGTTCCTCCAAACTCTAGTCGTCTCTCCCTTTCACATTTAACTAATTGGTGGGAGAAAAAAAGAAAATCTGTGTGAACCCAAACTGAAAACTACAAGTGTTCTTTTTATGCTCAGTCTTAAATATTGTAATAAAATATTAGGTTTGAAGTTAAACAAAAGTAAATGAGCAACTTCTACTGTGTAACTATTCTAAAATAAATGCATCATATCTAATAAAAATAAAAAAAAATCTCTTGCAAAGAAGCCCACAAAAAATAAAATAAAAAACACGACATGTACATCTTTGTCCAGGGATGGGGCGTTTATTCAACAGAAACAGCCTTAGGCCTTGACAGCAAATTTGCGCATGGAGTAGATACGCGACTTCCTTTGCATCTTCTTGGTCATGAGGCCCTCCTCGTGCTTGGTGAGCTGCCGGCGGATAGCGCGAGTCTTCTTGGGCCTCAGGTCCAGAGGCTTGTATTTCTTGCCCTATATAAAGAGAATGGCACAAAGGGTTATGAATACATTTCTCTCGCATATGCACACATGCTGGCAAACTCGTTACTGAGGTTACCTTCATCTTAAGAACTCTTGACCAGATCTGTAAATGTTCTTAAAACATCGACAGCACTGACAGGCACTCACCCACATATTTAATAAAAAAAACAAACAAACAAAAAAAAACACTGCAGTCTCAAACTCTTGTTCATGTCTGACTATAGAAATGGGGATTTGAACACCATCTTCTAATGAAAACAGGTAAATGCAAGTTTCACCACCACAATTACCAATTCTTATTTTTTTTGAGGATTAAGCCAGAACGATGAACTGTAGGCCCCCCACAGCAGATGTGTGTCTGAGACGCTGCAGTGAGAAGCCACAATTATTATAGCAAGAGAGTATTCACACAAACTCCACAGATGCAGGAGCAGCGCTGGGTGATCGTCTTGCTAAAAACATCAGCAGGGTGTTTAAATATTAAATATGTTACTACAAATCTATTATCAAAATAAACCTTAACAGCTACAGAAGTAACACCTGATTATAAAATAATGTGATGACATTTTGTACCACATCACGGTTGAATTATTACACATGATATGCATATAACTTGTGCAATACCTTTTCCTCCACCTCACATGTGTAATTATCTGAATATAGAATTGTGTTTAGTGTGCAACTAAGGAGTTACTTTGCCTAATTTAACTCATTTCCTTTCCTCCAGCAAAACAACTAAAGCAATTGTAACCAAGTATAAGCAATTTCCCTCTGGGATTAATATGGGATTATGTTCTTTGAATTGGGTAGAAATTGTTAGCAAGGACTAGCATGACAAACACCCCCCACCCTCGACACGAATGTTTAAAATTATTTCTCTCATATCCAATACTGATGTTTTGTTGTTCAGTTACAGCTTGTATATTTCCATACAGACCATGTTCCTATGCACGTGTAACACCCAAAAGCTTGGTATGTGGATATATGGTAATTCAAAATAATGCCACATGGTGGCACCCTTTTTAGTTATAGTAAACCTGAATGTATATGCAGAAGACTGCTACTGAGCTACTCTAAACCTCCCTGCTGAACAGTTCAGAGAATGATTGTTGTATTCTAGATTCTAGTCATGTAGTGAATGTACTGTCATGGACACTGGACCTGTCTGGAAAATGTTGTCAGAATAAAGGAAGAGTGTGGAAAACTACACGATTGAGAGCTAGGAAGCCCTACTGCTAAGTAGAGGCTCCCGACTCTTCCGTACTCCCTACACCATGCTGTATAAGAATGTCACGGCAAATAGAAGTTGTTCTGGATGGTGGTATAGTGCCAGCTAGAGAATCTTTCCCAACCTGCAGCAGGGCAAGCTACTGTTGACCCAGTCAGACCACAATTAACCAACACATCATGTATCCAGCATAAAACTGATGTAATGCAAAAAGAAAAACAATATCCACTGCAATCGGTGAACTGCAATTTATTTATAGAAAGCAGTTAACAAGGTCAATATTGGCTCAATGATGTAGACAATAAATCAGTGCATTCTTAACAGTTAGATTTAATGTTGTGGAATGTTGGTCTGTTCCCATTCTCACACTTATAGCCATGATCAACAGTCTTTCCCTCACCAGCCTCACTCTTCTCTCGCACATCAGATTACTCTACCAAAGTTAAATTTTATTGAAACCAGAAATCATGGACTTTGCTGTGGACCAGTTACCACCTGATCATCTTAAGACTACATGGATTGTCAACCCTCACTGTGCTGGCTGCTAGTCAAATGACTAAAACCACCTGGAGTTTACATTCCCCTTGTGCCACTGGAGCCCAATTTGATCAAGTACCCACCCACAGGACGCACCAGACAAACATGTATGTTCCATGGTGACCCCATCCCACAACCTACATCACCCAAAGGATCCACTGGCGACATCTGTGCCAGATAACACAAGACGTCCACAGAGGTCTGATGGAATCAGGCTCAGGTGGGACAAAGCCTCCCAGTTGGTACGAGGGGAAACTACACAATACTGGGCATAATGTTTTGCATTGTAATGTTACGGCTGATCAGTGTACAACATTCAACCTGGCTGTGATGTTAATGTTGTTGAAATGAGCAAATTAAAAGAGCCACAAGTTGTGATCTTTACAAGAAACAGGTGATTCACACTTTTATGGCAGCAATACTGCATTCTAAACTAACAGTTTTTTTGTGCCATGCTGGTGGTCAAGTTTTCACCAATGACAAATTGAATGGCGTTAGCAACCTATTTTGCAGTGCCTGACAGGTGTTTGCTTTTCTGGATGTAAAAATCAAGGAACCAAGGAGGTGGCAGGGAGAAGATAATTGCAGGTAACTAATAAATTGATCTTTTCATGAAATGAGTAGTCTTAAAGCATGAATTTGGAAACTAGCTCACCTTTAATGTTCAAAGAAGTCACTTTAACTGTTGGTGCTAAAGGAAAGCTTGGTGTCGTTGTGCAGTCTGGACACGAGTACACCATGTGACTGCAATGTCTCACTATAACAAATGTTTCATGTTCCCTTAATGAAGATATTAGGTTTTTCTTAATTCAACTGTGGGTCGAATAGAAATACGATTGGTTTGAGGTGCCACTACATTAACCTTTTCCCTAACATAAACCAAAAGAAAAAAGTGCCAGCAGCCTCATCTGGGACGATCTCAACATCATCCAGAGATGTGTGTTGCAAATGTAATGCACGCAACATGCGGACCCTCAATCCTTACCAAGTACATTCACTCATATTTCACTCACCTTGTAAAACTTCCTCAGATTCTCTTTCTGTGTCTGGTTGATGACGGTGAGAACTCTGGCAATGGACTTGCGCACGACACGACTAGGAAGACAAACATCCAAACATTTAGGTGTTACTGAACTCTATCCAGCAAGCAGATAATTCTACCATTGAATAAAAGATGGGGTAGCTCATTGGTTAAGGTGACCAAAAGGCCCAACCCCACAACACTGCCATATGGAAATACACCTGGTAGCTCTTATGTTAAAAGCATTTGACTACCAAAAAAAACAACAAGAGCTGATCTTAGCTCTGTGGTTACTACGGCAATTTCATACTATTCACAAGCTTTAACCTATGAGAAATGTTGAGAATTCAGGTCACTTGTTAGGTGACACTAGGTCAGTGATTCCCAACCCTGATTCTGGAGGACACCCAGCACATTTTAGTATTTTCTCAGCTCCCAGCAAACTCGATTTAACTCATCAGCTAATTAACAACCCTTTTATAAAAGAAGCAAGTATGGTAGAACAAAAAACATGAAAATATGCAGGAGGTCCTCCAGGACCAGCATTGAAAACCACTGCACCAAGTTACTTAATAAAGACATTCACTCAAACACAGCTTACATCTTTGAAAGCTTGGAGGCAGCACCACCAGTGACCTTAGCCACTCTAAGCTGGGAGAGTTCCACTTTAAGGTCATCCAGCTGCTTGAGCAGCTCCTCCTTCTTCTTACCGCGCAGATCTCTGGCCTTGATTTTTGCCTAAAACACAAAAAATGACAACTTTAAGTAAAATCTCAGTCCTCTGGCCAATGGTTTTCAACTCCTGTCCTGGAGGATGCCCTGCATGTTTTAGTGTCTTAGATGTCAGCACACATGATTCAACTCAGCAGCGCTTTCTGAATTAAAGCAGGTGTGGTAGAGCAGAGAAAACACTAAAAGGGTCCTCCAGGATCGGAGTTGAAAACCAAACTCTAACCAGATGATTTCTGTTTAAATGTTTGTATTAACTATGAACTTGAATCCCGGTCGCTTCAGGTACAAACTTCCTGAATATTCGGACACTCAAACATTTTATAGTAACCTTAAAAACAATAATTTGACTATATATATTTTAAAATGCACACCAGCGTGAGAATTCTCCAATGTGTACAAAAGCGCAATAGCGATGAGACTAGAAAACGATCATGCAGGTTTACACTATACTGAACTTACAACTCGCTAGCTAGCTAACGCTACCACCATACCACTGCTAGGAGACTTTAAACTCCAAATTATTTACAAGATTTAGACTTTACAGAGCCTGTGAGAGAGCTGTGAAGTTTATACACAAACTGGCCGCACACAAACATGAATATTTTGCTCTTTATTTATTAACATGAGCCACACAGAAGCACAGTGGGCCGGAGTGCGCTACACACCGCAGCTAAGCTACGAGCAATAAGTAAACGTTATAAACTATGATAATTTCAGACTCAGTGCACAAAATATAACATCTCTTCATTTAAGATAAGAAACAGTAATGTATAAAACCTATTTGTTGAAAGATTTTGGGTTTAAAATCAATAAGATTACGTTAGATTGAAAAGTCTCCACTAAATCCTCACCATTTTACTCGACAGCCGCCACAAGAAAGGAAGTAGAAAAGGTCAGACAGGAACTTCTACCGGGTTACGGATAGACCGTACCATCGCATTTATCCAAAAAGGGGGGGAGTTGTAACAGACATACGAGCTAAAGCAGCTCGTTACCAGTGACTGAGGCCAATAAGATTTAATAAATGTCTTTATTTAAATGTTGTGTGTATTGGTTTAATAAAGATACTTAATTAAATACTTAAAATACTTTAGTTTAAAAAACGTCCAAATAAGATGTCCATTAAAAACAGTGGCATATTCATAAATTCATTTATATATAGGATTTTTAATGGAAGCAGTGTAATAAATGCAGTTTATTACAGAGTGAAGTAACTAGTAAGGAGCCTACAGTTTACTACAGAATGTATTGAAAGAATATAGTAAAAACTACAGTTATACTATATTAGTATTACTACTGTAGTATTTACTAGGGGTGCTCCGGTCAGGATTTTTGGGGCCGATCACTAGAAGCTGTATCGGCCGATACCGATCCCCGATTACAGGGTCTACTCGAAGCCTTATCATGTAGCATTATTAATCAAAATATATCTAACAACAATGTAAATTAAGTATTGAAATTACAATAAGAGGAATATCATGAAAATCATGACAACTGTATTTATTGTCAAGCAACACGTCAACTGTGCAACACGTCAACTTAAAACAACACAGCAGCCTCTGCTTGGTTAGTAATCGGGAACAGCTTAGAACTTAAATACAATTATTTATTTATTTAAAAATATTTACATAAACAATTTATTTAAAATGAAATAAAATAACAGACAAGTAGGACGCGAGTCGCCGGAAGTTCTGCAAGGAACGCAAGCATCCGCGAGGACCGCCAAAAAGAATTAAACATGTTTAATTGTTTATGTTTAAAAACTAGTTTAAAAAATCAAAGTTTGACAAACATGTTTAATTCTTTGCGGGGAAAGATGGAAACGTAATCACAGCGCCAAAACTCGCGGTTAATCATGATGAACTGTACTTTCGGCCACCGAGCGAAACCGTTTAGGTGAGATTATTACCGAAAGCCGAGTGAGTGGCGGCGCGCGAGTTACTGACTGAACTCTCCCGCTCTTTCAAATGTCTGAGTTTCGTGGTGTTAAAATGCTTTGGGTGCTTCCCGTGAAATTGTCTTATTACACAGGTTGCCGATTGCTTTTTAGCAGTGCGCGCAAAAAAAAAAAAATAAATAAATAAATAATAATGTCACGCGAGTTTTGCGTCATCTGATCGGCTTTCCTATATCGGCCATTTCAGAGATTGCCGATCAAACTTCCCAAAGCAATTATCGGCCGATTATGATTGGCGACCGATCAATCGGAGCAACCCTAGTATTTACCATAGTAATTTGCTATACAGTGAACTGTACAATTTGTGTAGTAAATTACAGTGTGTAGTAAATTACTAATATTACTGCATAGGAACACTGACAACAGCATGGTTGCCACTGATCTTTCTCTTGATACATTACATTGATGCATCAGTGACAAAATTTGCTCTTTAAATACTATATATATATTAGATTTTACTTGAATTTGACATAGGTCTTTCACTCAATCAGTGTCTATACTGCTTTCTCCTGTATACGGGGTGGCAAGGGGGCCTAGAGCCTATCACACAGAGGCGGGAATTGAATCCGGCTGGGAATTAAACCCAGACTCAGATTTCAGTCCAGAAATGCTACACTTCCATTTTCTATAACCAAAAATTCTTGATAGCAGTGAAATGTGTCTGTCATGTCATATATGTCATCCACGCTGCAACTGTCCTGCAGATAAACCTAAATTAAATAAACTCAACTGAATTGAGCGAGAGAAGGAGGAAGACGGGTTTGATTTCCGCCACTCTCTTTGTTCTAATTGGACGAGACTCGTTGAAGTTCCCGCCTCTTCCGTATTCGCGAACACACTGAATCACATCATGGCGCTGGCAAGGAACGTCTACAACTTGCTGTTTAGAAGAACATCGACTTTCGCCGTCACCATCATGGTGGGAGCCGTGCTCTTCGAGCGGGTGTTCGACCAGGGCGGAGACGCGCTATTCGAGGGCCTAAACGGGGGGGTAAGTGTGACCGCGTGCAGGATTTAATTCAACTAACGGCGATCCATCCGGCAAAAGCTAACGCTAACGCTAGCGGAAGACTGACCTTAGTGTACGCGTCAGAGGACGAGGTCGTGCTTCTGTCCTAGATATCTCTATAATCACTTCTGTATGCAGAATATCAGAAGGGAGTATAAATAACATTAGTTAGGGTTCATTATTACAACGGTTTGTGTACGTCAGACATTAAACTCGGTAGACCGCCCTGCTGTAATCATATCTCTATGCCCTCTATGTCTAAGGTACTTGTACAGTAGATACACCAACTTGTATAGTGTGTGTATGAAATCTTGTTAGCTAACACAAGCTGTACCTGTGTAACCGGAGAGCAGATGTGTTGGTAAAAGAAGCAACGAAAAAATGTACGTTGTGGTCAATAGCATGTTAGAGGGGAAAGGTATAGTGTGGAGAAAGGCATCACAACAGTGACATGAGTGGGATGATGAACCAAAAGTGAGACATTTGTGTACAATATAGGATAAAGTAGATAAGAAATAGGAAAATCAGTAAGAGGAAGTTTTAATTAGCAGACAAACAACTGGACGCAGCAACCTGAATAGCATTCTACTTATGAGGTAAACACCCAACAGGATTGTGTGAGGAATTACACGAAAGTGAGACTGTCGAGCATGTATCTTGTGCATAACATATGCAGGAGGCTAGGTATGGTGGCACAGATCCAAAAACTAGATAGAGTAGAAAGCAGTGTCTTTTAAAACGAGGAGACACTCATCAGGGAAGAAGGTATTTCATGTTGTTTTTGAGGTCTTTTGTTCAGTAAAATTCTTTCAAACACTGCTCTATTTTTGTAGTTTCCCTCCAGTTTTGCCTGGAAAGACTCATTGCCCCAAATATCTACTAAATCGCTTATTTCACTTTCTCACCACTGATTATTTTCTCCGCTGTCCTCCACTGTTGAAATGAAATCCCAGTGTTGTCAGTGCTGCCTGGTGAAGTCAGCATGCTATGCAAGCTCAGAGGCTAAAATTCACATTAATTTTGGTGGCTGGTATGGCAGCAATTAATGAGCACAGTGAGTGGTTAAGCTCAAATTTCTTTCATAATTTACTATCTTTCAGCACAAGCTATTGAAGTAAACAATACACAACACAGCACTTATCTATAGTAATTAAACACTTATGATATAATTAATCTATAATATATATCAATCAACACATCACATGTATGTTTTTTTCCCACTCTTTTTCATTTTCATTGAAAAAAAAAAACCTACATACATACAGTACTGTCTAAATCCTTACAAGAAAGCGATGGACCATATATCCAGGTTCTTTTGGAAATACAGTGAATTTAGCTTACTACTAACAGGATCTCAAAACCCCACCTTTCTAACATTGATCAAATTGTTTGTGGAAGGTTCATAAAAATAAAATAAAAAGCATATTATACATGAGTAATATTTACAATCATAATATGGATTGCGGTATTTTAATTATTCGGTTAATTATTAGCATTAAATACGAATATAATATATTGAAATAGCTAAGTAACTGAAATATATTTACATTAATCAATTATATCACAATAATAACTAACAGGTTATAGCCTTAATATTGAATATAGAACGTACCCTGTGTAGTGGATTGTTTGCATAATATGTGCCACTTAATATTGTTTCTATTTTCTTATTTTTCTTATATTTTTTTAGAAACTGTGGAAACATATTAAACACAACTATGAAAAGGAGGAGTGATCAGGATATCATCTGGTGATGTCTTGATGGAGTGTCCAGCCACCACATTTCCTGAAGATGCCATTCTTTGTCTCTTGAAGACGTCATCCTGTGTGGCCTTGGGAGTCCAGAGAGACTTTATGATCACCATGGAATTGATCTGAGAACCAGTCACTCACTCTGAATATTGCATCATATATCTTGTATTCCTCACATTTTGTAAATGTGTACTTAAATTAATTCTGTGTTAATAAATCTGACATATGTTACTATTGAATTCTCATTTTTCTTTGTGTATCCAATACAGGGGAAATAAATGTTTCTACCTATTATTCTTGAGATTTAATTATTTTCTAAACTTTTAATATTTCATCAGGATTTGATTAAAAACTCCAATATTGTACATACTATTGGTCATGTTATGAATAGGTCAATGTCAGATTTTTTTTTCTCAGATTAGTGCCCCATTTCGATTCAGCATATGATTTAAGGTATTTAGGAACCATTTAAATGAGTATTGACAAGAAAATTGGTATACATGAAATCTCAGAATTTCAGAGAACAAACATATGTGAAAAGAGTGTTAGTTAATTGTAAAAATGCGTCAAATCATCATTTATGATGAGTTACTTTTTTTTTTAAATATGGATTTTGTTGTCAAGGTTAAATAGCATGTGTGTTACAGATATAAATTTAAAGAATAATTACTATTTTTCGTAATATGCTAGTATAGAGTAGAACAAGTATGCTGTGTGACTGTGTAACATACAGGGAGTTTGCAGGCTTGTGCTCTTTGCCTGCCAGGTTGTTCAGTTCACCTGGCGGAGGTTTTAATGTAACTATAATGTACTGTATATAATAACAGTATTCAGAGATGGTATATTTCCTATAAGTGATACAAAGAAGCCCATGCTAGATACTGACGGAGAAACGATGTTTTGCCCTTTTGATTTAGAATTAACTTTTTGTTAATTTGTATAATTATAAATACAGTATATCAGGGGTGGCCAAGTTCGGTCCTAGAGAGCCGCAATCCTGCAGAGTTCAGCTCCAACCCTAATCAAGGTTTTGAGGACTACTAAGGCTACTGGCAGGAGAGTTTTTTTTTTTTCAGGGCTGGAGCTGAACTCTGCAAGATTGCGGCTCTCTAGGACCGAACTTGGCCACCCCTGCAGTATATGGTGAAGTTAAGAGGCACAAATCAATACATCAAAAGACCTATTTTTTACAGTGTATTATTAATACTGTATTATATGTACCATAGACTTTAAATAAGAACCCAAATATGCGGGTAGTGATTAATATGGTTCAGTGGCAACAAGTTATCGAACCCTAACTGATGTAATGAGTAGCTTTTTATTTCTTAAACAACCATAACAGTAGACATATCCTGCGGTTGTGGCAAATACTGTGCTCTGTTTCAGAAGGGTCAAATTATTGTCCTGCATCAAGAAAAGGAAATGAGTAATGTGATTGATGAAAATACTAGAATGTGGATAAGAACTGTCCAACACATTATTAAAACCTGGAGCATTGTGAATGAGTGTGATGCGAGATCACTTAAATCCTTAGTGAAATCCAAATAATAAAAGAACGACAGTATGTTTAATAGAGAAAGTAATGCGGAGACAGCTCATGGGATTGGGACTAAACAGCTGTGAAGCCTTATCAGTGAGGCTAATCGAAAAAGGCTTCAATTTGCTGGGGAGCTTAATGAATGAACTGTGAAGCATTAGAAAAAAGGTCATGTGGTCTAGATCTGCCCTCTTCTAGAGTTATGGGTGCACCAGGTTAAGAAGAGAGGCAGATGAATGTTTAGACATAACTTTACTAAAAGATTGAAAAATGAGGCCCAGTCTAATTGACAGAAAATGTGCTTAGTTCCTATGACTCTGATTTCAAGTTCTATTTTATTAATACTTAATATATATGTAATAATATTTGATAAAAATAAATATTTAATAATAATGCTACTGTATTAAGTAACAGAAGTTTGTTGTCTTCATTGTATATTTGTACTTTTAATACTACTTTAGCCTATATGTTTGAATTTCATTTGCTATCTCTGTGGTAATAGATAATAACAATAACAACAACAATTAATACTAATATATAATAATTCATATTAGTATTCTTGAAATTTATGTCATAATAAATGTAATAAATGCATTTTAAAATCTGACCAGTGTAAGTATACAGTACCTCATGTGTGAATTATAAATAGGAGAAACTATGGCAGTGAATACCCCATGCAAATCATGTATACAGTCATGTGTAAAAATAAGTGGGTTTTTTTTGCATGTGGAAACAAAATAAAAATCATCTGATCATAATGATTTTTTATTTAATTATGTTCTTAGGTTCTTAGGCAAATACAACCTTAGGTGAACAACAACATAGTCTTTAATACGAAATGCAGTAAAACAATGAGCAGTCCAAAATACTTATCATGATAAAAAACATACTCATTATAGTTGGTGCTGGCTAAAATGTTTTGCAAACATGAATATACAGCAGAAATGATTTAACCCTTCATCCTCTACAGTTTTGATCATTCATTGGGCATCAAATGTTGGCCCCTCCCTAACCTCTCTCTCTCTAACTGTTGCAGATACTGTAAGTAATTCATTGTGTCTGTCAATATGTCTGTCACTGTGTCTTTCACTGTGTCCACATGTGTGTGTGGTTAATATAAAGAGCTGTCACGCAAGTGACTTAGAGCTATCAGACTACATAGGTGTTACAATCCCAGCAGTTGCAAACCACCTTTTTTTTTTCTCAGAATACGGATAATTCTTTTAACGGATAAACGCTTCTGCCTTTCTGCTTGTCTTTTGCGAAGAGGAAAACAACGGTGACTCTACAAGTCAGGTAACACAAGTATACATAGACCTTTTTTCTTATTCCTACAAAGGTTTAGAATATCTTTTTTTGTTGTATTTTTGATTATGTAACCCGTTGATGGTTTCTCATCATCATTAATTGAAATAGCTAATTAAATATGGTTTATCAGAACTTATGAGACAGAAATTACACTTAAAATCTGTATATGTCAGAATATTAAATAGAACCAATTTCGTACATAGGTCAGAAAATTTATTTATTTATTTTATCATCTTAAAATAATATTTTATATATATGATTTTAAATATTGTATTTGATTTCTGTCAGTATGAACACTTGGTATGTTTCTAGTTGCTGTGTGTTGAGAGTCAGGATGGAATGCAACTATGGTGTGGATTTGGAGGAGTTGTGCCCAGTGTGTGGGGACAATGTGTCTGGATATCACTACGGTTTGCTAACATGTGAAAGCTGCAAGGTACAAACTAACACCTTATAAAAAGGCTTCATCACAACTAGTGCAAGACATACTATATATGTTTGAAACCTCTAGAATGTTCCAACCTCTAGAGCAGGGGTGTGAAACTAGATTCAGAAAGGGTTCAGCCATGTAGGTGCAGGCTTTCATTCCAACCAAACAGAAGTTACACTTGAAAGTCTATCGAAAGCTAAGAATGACTAATTAAACAGGTGTGGCTTCTGCTTGGTTGGAATAAAAGTCTGAACCCACACGTACCTTTCTGGATCCAGTTTGACACACCTGATCTAGAGTCTTTAATTAAAGACAGTGGAACCTAATTAGCATTTTTTTTATGTCTGTGTCTTGTTGATATAGTGTATTCAGAATTTGATATGACATAAATTTGTGTTTAAAGGGCTTCTTTAAGAGGACAGTACAGAACAATAAGCGCTATACCTGCGCAGAGAGCCAGGAATGTAAAATTGACAAGACACAGAGAAAACGATGTCCTTTCTGTCGCTTCCAGAAGTGTCTCACCGTGGGGATGCGCCTCGAAGGTGAACATTATGTTTTCCAAACCAAAGCCGTTAACAGTGTGCAATAGCCTTGAATGAGATCTGCTTCATAAAATAGATCTATATCCCATGAGCTTTTGGAAATGATTGAGAGGCTTCTTGGAATTTTCAGAAGTTTTTGTTCCCTTTTTTTCAGCAGTTCGAGCAGACAGGATGCGAGGTGGCCGAAATAAGTTTGGGCCGATGTACAAGAGAGACCGGGCCTTAAAGCAGCAGAAAAAAGCTTTAAACCGTGAGAGCAAGCTAAAGACGGCGCCCTTGCCACCTGTCCTGTCACCTGCACAGACAGACTATGCACTTAATAGCACACTGACCAGCATGCCCAACATCCTCGTAAATATGCCCTCTTCCACCATATCTGCAGAGTATGAGCAATGCCTGGACACCACACCTGTCTGCATGAGCATGGGTTCCCACAGCCCACTGCCTTCTCAATATACCTACCAACCTTTGCCTGGTCGCACCATTAAATCTGAGTTTCCTGACCATCACGCCAGTAACAGCTCACCTGGCTCGAATGGGGGACACACTTACATTAATCAGACTGTAAGCTCACCTCCACCCCACACAGGCCTGGATTTGCCTGCACTGGTTCTGGAGTTTGTGCGCTGTGAACAGGATGAGCTGCTGGTGCGGAGTAAAATCAGCACTCACCTGGCGTGTCTGCAACAGAACCAGAACTCCAGCAACTTTCAACCACTCTCACCTTTTGGCCTAATGTGCCACATTGCAGACCAAACATTATTCTTCATTGTGGAGTGGGCACGGAGCTGCAACTTCTTTAAAGAACTCAAGGTAAGGGACAAACACATGGCAAGTACAGTGAGAAGGGTGTATAAAGCTATATTAACATGAATATCAGCCAAGGATTGTCATCAGTACATGCACAACACTGACCTCATTATAAACATCAGTAGAAAATTGACTCTGGATCTATTACCATCTAAAGTCCAATGCCAATAACTCTCCATTGTTAAAGTCCAATGAAAAGTCCCTAGGAAAAGGAAACATGATTACACATTTTTAGTAAAACAGTATGATAAGGTTTGCAAATGGTGATTTGACACTAGCTTTAAACCGTGTTTGGATGCTTTCCTCACATTCCTTCCCATACAGTATGTTCATGTCCGAGTGTACAGATGGCAGTTTCCATGAGTTACCACATGACCCTTATGGGCTCCATAAACAAAGAACCTATCTAATGACATTTGCTTTTGCCAATTCTCCTTTTGAGGATTTTGCGGAAATGTGACATTGCATTGTCGTTATTCTCCTGCACTGCTACAGCCTTTTAAAAACTTTTTCTTCGTGAGGGACGTTGCAGTACAATTACTAAAGAACAGTCGCAAATACACATGGTCACAATGTTATAATAAACAGTATACACTCACAGAGATGTTAACTATAAGAGTGACGTACTTGCACTGAGCCCGAGATTAGGAGATGATTACCCACAATCCCGCAGTGATTGAGAGAGACAGACAGAGGGAGCGGCAGAGAGATAGATAGAGAGGAACCACTGGCTCACTGGTTGTGATCAAGTGACGCTTGGTGGCTAAAGCATATACAGCCGTATTTCAAGATCTTGTTCACTTATCAAGTTACAATTTATGAAACATTTTTGCTTTGTCTTGCAAAACACTTGCAGACCAAGTTACTCGCAATTCATGATTTAACTATGTTACTATCACGGTACATAATTTTGCAGTATAAGCTGTACTTTTACGAACTGAATTGTCTGGAAAAATATGTTGAAGCAAGCTATATTTATATAATATATTATATCCTATATTAATAAAAAAAATCATTAAAAAAGGCTGCTAAAAAAAAGACATGTTCATCAACAAATTCTAACAAAATATTAACATTTACGGAACATGACATTCAACTTCTCAACAGGCTGTGTGCATGGTTCCTTGGGTCACCATGGTTTGATGGTTCACCAGTGTACCTGCCACATACCAATTAATTCTATTAGGACAGAGCTACATTTACCAGATGATCTTATAATCTGTTGCTTGGATAATGACATTTTATAGGAAGGTTCAGGAAAGGTTCTGAGGGTATCTGTCATCTTCAGCACATGATCATCCATAAAGCTATACGTTCAAATAACTATTTATTGAATGTTTAATTAAGTTGAAGATTGCCATGCTGTATCTTTGTACTAATCCACAATGGATTTCTAATTTATATCATATTATTTTTTTATCATAGTTCACAGAAATAGCTACTGCAAAACTTCAACCATGTGGTTATCTGTCATCTTTTATCATTCTGTGCAATTTGGCAAGACCTGGCTGCTAGGGCTTTTATGAAAGGTGCTTGGGCCATGGCCTCTATATTTACAATTGTTTTTAATGTTAGAAATTTTCAATGTATCAATTTATGATCATTTATGTCCCATTATATATAAAGATTTTGGTCACATTATGTAAGGTTTCCACCAAAAACAAAAACAAACAAACAACAGGTTTACTTTGTCAACTGTGAGCACGTTAGATAGCACAAGGGTGAACAATACATCCTGCAGTGCTGAACAGTTTCATTGTCAGCTACAGTCTCTTTCTTATGTTTTGGTTTGGCAAAGGTATGCTTGTGGCACAATTACTTAAATGCTACAATCAGTGAGTAACATCTTTCACTATGAATTACAGTTGTAATGATGCATATTATAAAATTCCAATGTACAAAAAGTAGTGCTTCTAGTATTATAATAATCAAATAGTTGTTGGACCACACAGTTAATATAGACAAACGACTGTTACTAAATCACCGAAGTAAACGCAAGTTACAGAATGTCCATCTTGATAAAGACAAAAATTAATCTTTTTTTTGGTTGTTTTTTACATAAGCCATTAGTCATATACTAGATACTGATTTTTTTTAAAATACAAGAATGGTGCTTATTTAAACAGTATCAAAAGTACAATATACTTTGAAAAACGCATGCACACACATACACACAATGCTGCCTGCTATAGACTGTCCTGTCATCCCTGAGTCATCACTAGCAAAAAATATATGCCCAGCTGCATTCAAATCGATCTGCATTTAGTTGAGATGCAGTTGAGCTCAGCTCAGTAATAATGGTTGTGAGAGCATGCTTTCACTGTGCTGACGGACTGTTTCCGCCTTATATTGTCACACCTGGCCAGGTGAACTGAATACACATATTGAATTTCCTAACAGATAAACAACTTCCGGATATGAGCAATTACCTTTAATATGTGTAGACAAGAGTATATGGGGTTATGATCCCTGAGTGTCCTAATATTCTTAGGGCTATATTCAAGTCATGTCAATATTGGACATGTGGAAAATTTCTTACAGACAGTAAGTGTTCTTTATTTTTAACAAGATGTGTCTTTTCTAACCTTTTGTCAACCTTTCTTGGTATTGTTTATGACTGAATTGCAAAGGGCATATTATAGGGGCTTGATTGCTTTTTTTGTCTTCAATATGTTCATGCAAAGTATTCTGAGAACTGGATGGAGCCTTGGGAGAAAGATATGAGATGCAACTAGAGTCACCAAAAATGTACCGCACTTGAGATTACTCACTGTCCTAGAGAGTAGAGGTTTTCAAGTGCCAGGTTGAGTTTTCAGGCAGTGTCGAAGGCTTCCTACAATGAATTGTGACCTAACAGTGTTTATTACTGTGTTTGAGAACTTCCACATGTTGCACTGTGATAGTCAACTTTACTAAACATCACTCTAATGGTATGAGGTTGAGCTGGTTGGAATTTCTCTAAAAACAAGGTTTGCCAATTAGCCAGTCTGATTGGGAAGTATCTGGTTTTCCTGATGCCGATATCCATTATGGTGTTGGCATTACTCTTGGATGCCAATATACAGGGTGGGCCATTAATATGGATACACCTTAATAAAATGGGAATGGTTGGTGATATTAACATCCTGTTTGTGGCACATTAGTATATGTGAGGGGGCAAACTTTTCAAGATGGGTGGTGACCATGGTGGCCATTTGGAAGTCGGCCATCTTGGATCCAACTTTTGTTTTTTCAATAGGAAGAGGGTCATGTGACACATCAAACCTATTGGGAATTTCACAAGAAAAACAGTGGTGTGCTTGCTTTTAACGTAACTTTATCCTTTCATGAGTTATTTACAAGTTTCTCTTTGTTCACAGCCATTGACATGTCGAAGAGGTTAACACGTGATGAGCGGATCGAAATTGTGTTGATATCTGGTGAACGCAGTAGCCGGGTCATTGCAGCAGATTTCAATGCAAGACACCCCACGAGACCACCCATCTCCCATGCTACAGTTAGCAAATTGCTTGCTACGCTTCGTGAAACTGGTTCAGTGTTGGATTTGCCAAAATATGGACGCATGAAAACTGTCAATAATAAACAAATATCAGTGGCTGTCCTAGCTTCATTCAGCAAGAGCCCACAGCGTAGCACTCGCCGCATGTCACTGGAGAGTGGCATTAGTCGAACATCCCTTACATATTAGCTACTCACAAATCGCACCCTTACAAACTCCTTCTCCTATTGAGAAAAAAACAAAAGTTGGATCCAAGATGGCCGACTTCCAAATGGCCACCATGGTCACCACCCATCTTGAAAAGTTTGCTCCCTCACATATACTAATGTGCCATAAACAGGAGGTTAATATCACCAACCATTCCCATTTTATTAAGGTGTATCCATATAAATGGCCCACCCTGTACATTATGTCTGATACATGTGTGTGTAGGTATTCCTTTGACCAGTAGGTTAAAACCCCAATCCCGTTTTCATTTGTCCTTTCTCAGGTGGGGGATCAAATGAAGTTACTACATAGTTGTTGGAGTGAACTGCTGGTGCTTGATTATATTTCCAGACAGGTACATCATGATGAACAGGACACTATATTACTCATTACTGGACAAAAGGTACAGTTAAACACATAAACCCTCTAACATACACAAAACTTTAACATGTATTACCCAATATAGGAGAAAATACTATCCTTTGCTTAATATAATGTAAAATATAATGTTCAATTCGAGCTGATGTGATTACTTTCACAAAATAGAAAAGTATGCTCCAATGTACACTAATTTCTACAAATTACCAAATATTTCAGGTAAGAGGTACAGATGAAAGTCCTGGTATGCACTGCTTCATTTAGAAATTTTCCAAACAGATCAAAATAGTAAGGAAACTGGCACTGATCAGACTATTAGCAAACAGTCTAAATAATGCAAGGCAAGAACCTTACTCAATCACACACTCATTGTCTATAAAGGGTCACGGGGGCCTGCAGCCTATTCCAGAAGACTTAGGGTTCGAGGCAGGGTACACCCTGGACAGGGTGCCAATCCATCGCAAGGCAATTTGGGAATGCCACTTAGCCTAATTTGCATGTTTTTGGACTGTGGGAGGAAACCAGAGCAACTGGAACACAGACTAGAGGTAGGAATCAAACCCAGACCCTGAAGGTGCAAGGAAACAGTGCTAACCACTAAGCGACCAAACAAAGCTACTAAATATCAGAATTAAAGATACACCAGCTCGGAACAACTGGTAACAGATGTAGGGTGTAGACTTCAGAGTGTACTAATGTATAAGTTTGTCTCTGTATTTACTGTATGGCAAGTCTCATGATAGCGCCCAGGGGTGTATGATGGTGAAAGTGAATGTATATGTTTTGTGTGTTGTAGCTCATGGTGGCCATCTTTCTGTTGTTCTCTGGGAGAATATTGTGGTACCAGTTCATGTGACAAGAAACATCTCACACTACTTCCAGAGAGTGTGGTTTTTCAAGGCCTGCCACTGGGTCTTGGTTCTTGGAACATATTGTGACTGGTGTAACAATGGGGCAAGGCAGCATTGGTGTGGGTGTTTACCTCAATAATTCATTTGAGAATTTTGAATGGGTTGAACAGACAGGTGGAAAGTCTGTTTGAAAGCCACACTTGAAATCATGGGTCTCTTAAAAATGATTCGTTGTCATTCAGTTATCATGGGGCATGCCTTCATTTTTTGCTCTTCGCTCAGAAGGAGAAACTAGTGAGCTCATTAAGCACTAGAGCTTGTGGAGATCTTCAGTTAAGACCTCTGATTCTCTTTTACCAATTACTATGAGGCGGTGAGAATGCCGCTTCAGAGTTTGGTTGAAACCCGCTACGAAGGGGTAGCGATGGTGCAAGACATGTTGACCGTGCCATGGTATGGTTGCATGCTTGTTTGGGCTTCAACACTTCTACACTACTGGGCATCTCGCTGAGGGTCAGCAGCTGATGGACCGTGACCTCTGCAATCTGCAATTCTGCCGTTAGTTTAGGGGGAGCTTTCAAAAACTGTTAAGATATCGGCCATTGCCTCGACTACACCTTTGGTTCTGGTCTGCCACCACAACCAGACTGTAACAGCCACATTCCCTTCCTCACTCCAAATTCTGGTTTTGCTTACGCTGTTGCTGAAGATTTGCTTGTATGCTCAAATCTGGCCTTCGAACTTCGAGTCCAGGAGTCACCAAACTGTGATTGGCCCCTCTGGTTTTCAAGGCAAACTTTCTACCAGCGAACTTGCAATTGCTGCATTCATTTCATGCCCACCTTTAGGCCTGCTGGTTCTACACTGAAAAAATGATTAATTTAACCGGGTAGTAGGGGAACAACAAGGTGGACATTCATATCCATGAAAATTTCTGATAAACATTTTTTCAGAGAGATCATTAATTAGCATAAAATAACTGTCAACTATACAGAAAAAAGTGCATCACCTTTACAAAGTAACAGCACTGTTTCCTTTTCTACATAATTAATCTTTACTACTGTATTTTTGTTTTGAGTCATGAGACAAATATGACCCTATCCATTATTTGTGGTTACTTTCCAGCAATTATGAAGCAAGTGACATTAGCAATTATCTCCTCCTACAGTTACATTTTGATCGATAATTCTAGGGTGACCCATATGTTTGCATGTTTGTTAGGTGGATCTGACTTCTTTACTGACTCAGGCAGGGGTAACCCTGGGTGAGCTGGTGCGAGGGGCACAGCAACTGGCCCTGCGTCTTCAAGAGCTACAGTTAGACTACAGAGAGACCACCTGTTTTAAGTACCTCATCTTGTTCAATCCTGGTGAGACTACAATTACACATTTCCTGTGACTAGAAAATGTACACAGATAAAGTGGCATACATAAACTTCTGATTTGGGGCATTTGTGGTTGCCATACCATGCATTTTACCACAGTTCCATTCCTACTAGTTAGTTTTGTAACAGTTTCTTGCTTATTCAATACTTTTGGTAATACTAATGGTATTGTGCATTGGTAGTGTTGTTTCGTAAAAGAGGTGTGCAGGCTGTGGCGTCCTATGATACAGTGCCATCTAGGTCATGAACATTACAGCCCTAAACAGAGATTTCCACATTTTAGAAAGTCATTTATTTAAAGTCTTTTATTTAAGGACTTTTATTTAAAGTTGGCAGGAAAGCTGATACACCTAAACATTGCCTGTGGATAGTTGGAAGACAGTAAAATTAGTTGTTTGTTTGTGTTTGTAACAGTTTATTAATAACTCTGCTATTTAGCGAGATTCAAAATGTCTGCTATTTCATCTCTGCTCCCTTTTTCTTACCAGACGTGAAGCTACTGGAAAACCAGGAATATGTGGAAAATGTGTATCATCGGGTGAGTGGGGCTTTGCTGGAATACACACTGTGTGTGTATCCTCAGCATGTGGACAGATTCAGTCAGCTGCTGCTGCAACTGCGAGAGCTACGCATTCTAAGCTCCCAGGCTGAGAATTACCTGAGTTTTAAACACATCAATGGAGAAGTACCATGCACCAAACTCCTCATTGAGATGCTGCACGCCAAGAGAGCCTGTGTCTGACACATGGACAAAAAATCCTACATATTCACAAACAAATATATACTCTTATTGTTATGCACACAGAACTCTATGACCACAAAAAATCTACAGTATGCATTTGTATGGTAATAAACATTTAAGCAGATCTTAAATGTAATAAGCAGTGGAGGCATGTCTCAGTTAACAATGAGCTGTTATCATCTGGATAAATTGTGGGAGCTGGCCCTGTCTCTGCAGCAGATATTCATAGGTTAGAGTTTATGTAAAATTGAGGCCAATTACATAATGTTTCTTCCAACTCTCCCTGATTTGTTTAAAGATTGTTTTAAGGTCAAATAATGGTTCCTTCTCTTAAATGTATTACCTGTTTGACCTTTAATTGATAAAGCCATATTTTATTGCATAATTATTCATGCTCACATTTAACAGGAGTCAAGACCATATTCAGAACATTCCAAACAGCAAGGAATTTGTGAAAGTGCATGCTTTATTGATGGTTTTTCAATTCAATTCAATTCAATTCATTTAAATTCAATTTTATTTACAGTATATATTTGCTTTTAACATTGGTTATTGTCACAAAGCAGCTTTATGGAATCAAAAATAAAATTAAGAAAATGAGTATAATGTATAAAATAAATGTATAAATTAAAACGACCTCCCTGATGTTCAAGCTGAAGGCAACAGTGGCAAGGAAAAATGATCCTGAGATGGCAATAGGAAGAAACCTTGAGAGGAACCAGATTCAACACATCCTCATTTGGGTGATAAATTTATAGCAGGAATTGCTCAGCAGTCTGAGGCAGGAAAGTTCAGTATAAGAGGAGAGGTGTTTAATTTAGTATGGAGTCCACTTTCTTTCATTATTGGAGGGTCAGACTCATAACTGTTTGAGTTGAACTGTTAGTTTAGTTCTGAACTATTGAGTGACTATTAGTCACAAATGATCAGAGAACAGCTATCTGCATCAGCCAAGTACAAGATCATCTTCATGGTCAACTGTCCACATACAGTACATCCTCAGCAGACCACGTGGACCTCCACGCAGTGAGATTTGCAACAAGAAGCAGGGCATCAGGATGAGTCAGTAATATTATTTATGCATTTATATTAATATATATATATTAATATATTTATATTAATGATTGTTTTCCTGAAAAAGGAAAAGAACATTGACTGCAAATTTTATGATAATTTTATTACAATTATAAAGACCTCAAATGCAAATTCACTAGTAAAAAGCTAGATTTAACCAATGGTTCTGAAATGGTAGTCTCATTTATGTCTGTGTTATGTTATGAGCTGTAATTATCTTCAACACGTGTACAATACTTTGAACATCTTTCCCTGTAACAGAAACCTGTTGTCTTGCAGTTGTTTAACTCTGTCAATAAATCTTTATGTGGAAAATATTTTGTTGAAGTCATTTATACATTCTTCAAAGGTATTTGTTTGCAATGACTTCCTAAATACTATATCATTCAGAACTTTTTATTATTTTTTTTTTCAAGAGGCAGCACAGTGGTGTAGTGGTAGGCAGTGTGGCCTTGCACTTCCAGGGTTGAGGGTTTCTCCTAACCCTCGATCTGCGTGCATGGAGTTTGCATGTTTTTCATGTGGATGGTGGGTTTCCTCTTAAATTCTGTTTCCTACTGAAATTCCATTTCTTAATACTGAGCAGCTTTAATGTTTTAATGTTGGTGTTGGTGTTTTGTTTCTGCATTTATCTTGAGTAAATCTTTTACCCTAGTCAGGACTATATTGATTTCAGAACATTGAGCAAGACACCAGAGCACCCATTCAGACCAAGACTATAAGATGTACTGTAGAGAAGTCACTTACCATCAAGTTACCTATCAAGTGCCATTAAGGCCATTAAATGCAATTCAAAAGGGTTGACTTCATCAAGACTGGGGACACTAGGGGCCCAGAATCTGTAGCAGCACGCCTGCAACTACAACTACCAGTGTCTTTAGTTACAAGGGTATTAACTGCTCAAAAGGCTGGCAATGCAAGAGCCAGTATACTAGAGCTACAGTATAGTAATTGGCCCAAATTTTGGGTGGCTGTGGTTACTCTCTTTATTCAACATTCTGGGAACAAGTGCTGAAACCTTTTTTTTTTTTTTTTTTAAATGAAAGTCCATTTGATTAAAATTAATTTTGGGATTTTGCAAAGCAATCTTGGCATTTTTATCTTGTTGTTAGGACAGTAAAATTTGCATTTTGCAATTTGCAGTTTTAATGTTGAATGCCATTTTGTTGTCTATGAACTGTTGGGAGGCAGCATGGTGGCGTTGTGGTTAGCACTATGGCCTCACATCTTCAGGGTCTAGAATTTGGATCGTGCATTTTGGCCTGTGTGTGGAGTTTGTAAATTTTCCCCATTCTTGGTGGGTTTCTGTACTCCATATTAACTTAAACACATCTTCTGTTATATTGAACTTCTAGTCGCCTAACACTCAGTGGGACTGCAAATCAATCCCTGCTATCGGTTATCACCCAAATGAGGATGAGTGTGATTCTTCTTAAAGTTTCTTCCAATTGCCATCTCTGGGAGTTTTTCCTTGCCACCGTCACCCTCGGCTTGCTCATCAGGAACAATCTGATCATTTTGATTCATGCATAATTCCTTACACATTTCACACACAAGTATCTAATTTTCTTTTGATTCCGTAAATCACTTTGCAACAATGATCATTGTTAAAAGTTATATACTGTAGTAATAAAATTGAATTGAATTGAATATAGATAATGAATGAGTAAGAATGATGGCCATTTTCCCAAGGCATTAATTGACATATTGTAACTTAATTTAGGCATTTACGTGTACGACAGTTTTTGTCTATGCCAGATTTAAGTCTACTTAAAAAAAACCACATTTCATATCTCTTTTTTTAAATATATAATTTAATATAAATGATAATATAATTATAATCTTCTTCGTAATAGTTTGGGAAAATCAGGAAAATAACGAGTAGCAACCCTGATCATGACAACGGCAAGACTGAAAGACTTTTATATTGACAGACACGGAGACTTTTATTGTGGCTAAACGATGGAGAATCACAATGCTTGAGAAATTCGGGATTTTTTTTTATTCTGCTTTGATGCTCGCGCTGTGCGTTTAATTTTAAACCAAAGGGTCAATATTTAAACGGATAATGGAGTGATTAATTTGTGTTTTATGAAAAGACGGGATATAACGTAAGGTGCTAGACGACCGTCTACGGAACGAGTGAAGGTGTGTATGGGTGTTTGTTTAGATTTGCAGTGTGTCAAGGCTGTCAGAAGCTGAAGATTAGGATTCAGGTTCAGGTCTGTCCAACGTACGGTGTCGAAAATTACATGTGTACAGTAAAACAGTTAAGCGATTTATATGTTTTAGAGACGACCTTTGTGGACATTTGCCCTTTGCAGTCATTATGTTTTCTTCCCCAAACTGCAGCCACAGAGGTGGAAGCATACAGTGTTGAATGTCTCTGTAGCATTAATCTTTCAGTTTCACTCACTAGGAAGAAAAGCCCAAACGTGTTATTCGTGTTATTTTTATTGATCGATCGATTGATTGATTGATTGATTGACTGATTGGTTCTCGTGTTCCTTGCCATTACAGTTCCCCAGTAGCATTTGTAATAACGTTACAGGGATTCACACTGTCTTCTGATTTTGTTAACATAATTTTATTAACATATATTTAGTTGTGTATTTATGTATTCTAGAATGCAGAATAATAAAGAAAATAAACTTTATATAATTTTAATCTATTACCTGTGTAAGAGTGCTCTAATCTTAAATAAAATGTTCATTTTCAGTCTCTTTTTTAATGGAAGAACCGTGCTTGACCTGCTAGTTTCATTGTAATGCATTTAAACAAAAAAAATCATCTATTTCTGTAATTTCAGAATCCGGTCATTTTCCATAAAAGCAGCACGTGATGCTCCGCTGGATTCTCGGCACTCGCGGCTCGCATGGCTCGGCTGAGGTAAGAATGTCAGTTTTGTGTAGGCCATTGTGTTCTTTTAGCCCAAAGTGTAACTGAATGAGGTTAAAAAGAGGGGATTGAAAGAGTGGACCCAAGACGAGCCCTCAGTCAGAGATTACTTTATTGTATTTGTAAGGATTTCTGATATTGTCTGATATGTCTCTATGCCTATATAACAGTCCCCTCATTAAAAATTACAAAAAAAAAAAAAAAAAAGACATGGTAACACTTCTTATTAGGGATGGGAATCACCTGTCACAATTTTAGCATGATACCCAGGTGCGATTCAATAAGCATAGAAAATGTATAGATATCCTAATTTGGTATTACATTTTGTCACAATTTCAAACCTTTAAAGTTTAAAGTCAGTGTAACAATACATGAGTCTCCACAAAAAAAGAATCACAATTCATAAATTAATGTTTTTTTTTTTTTATTTTATCTCTGTTCTTCTACTATGTATCTCTACTTTCTGTAGCCTTTGTCCAGACGAATATACATGCAAATATCTCATATCCTCTGGAACTCTTTTTTCTTACTTAAAAATACTAATATGTTTCCTATCATCTGTCTGTCTCCGGGTCTCTCTATGACCTTCATGTAAATGACTTGTTCTTTTGATGAACGGGATGTATGGGACACAGAGCACCTGGACGAAAGTTTAAATATGCTCTCATTGGTGACAATGATTCAGACAAATAACGTGTTCAGGTGTGTTTGTCCCTCTCCCCTTAATTTGAGCCCGCATGGTAAGATGCGGCAGGCACATAAAGCATATATATACATAATTGTTCTTGTATTATTTTTCCATTATTTTATACATACAGTACCTGTTAAATTTTGGACACATCACTGGATACTCACTGATATAAGGGTTACAAAATGTACAGTGTCCAGAAGATGATGCATGGTTTAACATAAACAGTTTGATATGTAGGTGATGAGATGAGGATTAAATGAAGCTGGCTTGTTTCTTTTTTGCTGTGTTAAAGAACCGCTGTGCTGCCCTTTGTATTGGAGAGGATCAGCCCAAAAACTCTTACACTGAACTGCAGGTGCTTAGAGGCCATTTCGACATTGTTCGATATCTGGTGCAGATTGATGACATCAGGTAAACAATTCTTTCTCTATCTCTTTTTCTCTGTCTGTCTTTCTCTCACTCATCAGCCTGTCCAGCTGATAAGACTATCGACCTGACTTTCACACATTAGTGTAAGGCTTCCACAAACTGTTACTAAGAAGTTCAAAGCACACAAGGTATACATATGTGACCTTGTATGTATACCTTGAATTTTGATTTATTTCTAGGGAGCTTAGGGGCCAAACGTGCTCCAGCATGACAGTGCGCAAAGCAAGGTCCATATGAGCGAGGTTTGCCAGAATTAGTGTGGAAGAACATAAGAGCCCTGACCAAATGTTTGGACAGATTCTCTGCAGATCACTTTGAAATCTAGTGGAAATCCTTCCCAAAAGAATGGAGATTATTATAGAGCAAAGAGGCACTCAATATTGGATGGGATGTTCAACAAGTACATATGGGAGTGATGATCTTGTGTCCAAATGCTTTTGGGCATTTAGTGTATATCATCTCTGAGAGCAGGTTTATAAACAGCGATGAGTTTGGTTGGATATATGTCCTTCACATTACACCAGTTATTTTAGAGCAGTTCTGGGCTGCAACATGGTGTTATATGTATTTGTGTAATATGTAATACTGATTGTGGACAGGATATTTGTCATATATGTTTTAAAAACAGGCCTTTGATTCCTTTGTTTCAGGTTTGCATCAGCAGGAGATGATGGGATGGTGTTTGTATGGAATGTTGAGGTGGGACACTTGTATATGTGCTGTTTGCTTCACAGATTTTATTTAGACTAGATTGCATTTAGTACATAATAGTACATTTTTGTTTATTTAGATGAGTATATAATTAAAGTTTCAAGTTGAACAAAAGTCAGGGACAGTTGTACAGCTGTGAGGCTTTGGTACAAATACATCTCCTGGCCAAAAAAAAAGTGACATACTACAAAGTTCCATTCAGTCCCCTTTAGCTTTGATTATAGCACACATTATGGTGTCCAGTTCATGCGTAACAATTATTCCTGATGCTCCCAGAATTACTCTTTCATAGTTTTGTAGAGTCCTGGAACATGTCTGTGCCATCAGGGAAGAAAAACCTCTCTAATGGCATACCCTGGTTATTTACAAGTTCATTTTACATTTCACATAACGTTGCTGAGTCTAAACATGACGAACTAACCCCAGATCATAACACTGCCTCCAGAGGCTTCTACAGTGGCCAATATGTACTGTAGATGTGTGCGTCATTTCATGCACTTTCCTTCTTACTCTGATGCACCCATCACACTGGAATAGGGTCAGTCTGAACTCATCAGACCACATGACATTTTTTTGATCCCTATCAAATGTAAGCCTTTTTTCCTAATTAGTCTCACAAACGATGGTTTTCTTATGGCCATACAGCTGTTTAGTCCCAATCCTGTAAGTTATCCTCACATTGTGTGTGCGCGTGTGTGCGCGCGCGTGCGTGCTTGAGCGTGCGTGTGTAAAACCTACATTTCTTCCACAAAGTTGATGGTTCAGCACTATCCTTCCATCTTTTGATAATGTATTGAATGGCTCTTAACCCAGTTCCTCTCATTTCAAATTGTCTTAGTTGTTTTCTTGAAATGTTGACATGCACAGCAGCATAGCAGTTGTGGTAATTGCATACATGTTACAGAAAAAACTTAATCCTTATAAAAACATGGTTCTGTTTAAGAAATTCTCTTGTATATTCTGAAATGCAAGACTACAAAATGGTGTCTGTGTGTGTGAATTGTATGACAGACCGGAGAGCGGCTGGTAGAGTTACGAGCTCATTCTCAACAGATCACAGCACTGACGGCGTACACATGCACCAACGCAGAAAAAAACACCTCAGCCCTTATAACAGCTTCATCAGACCGCATGATGTGTGTATCCTTATATAAATGTATATACTGTAGATATACACATGCACACCTTTTATCTGCATGATCCTGCGAGTGTAATGTATAATCCTTAACACTGATAAAGCTGTGGGATGCAGACACAGGACAGCGACTACACACTGTGTCTAATCTACAGTCTTCTGTTAAGGTACTATGTTTAATCTACATATGAGCTAATTTACTTTAAAATGTAAGATTTGATCAAAACTATCTGATAGAGTACCAGTCAAAAGTTTGGACACACCTTCTAATTCAGTGCTTTTTGTTTTGTGATTAATTTTTCTACATTCTAGAACATTTTCAAAACTAGGAGATTTTCAAAACTAGGAAATAACACATATGGAATTAAGTGATTAAGTAACAACAACAGTCTGTTGTCATTTTAAGACATGAAGATCAATCTGTTCTAGAATAGTTCTTGCAAGGGCAGTATTTTTAAGTGCATTTGCAACTCCTGAAGCTCTCCTGAAGACCATCCCAGGAAAGCAAGACCAAAGCTTACCTCTGCTGCAGCGGAGAAGTTCATTTAGAGTTACAAGTCTCAGAATTGACCAGTAATCTAATCACCTCAGATTAGAGCCGTTATGAAGGCTTTACTGAGCATACGTAGCAGACACATCTCAATATCAACTGTTCAAAGGAGATTATTGCGTATTTCAGATGCCTTCATGGATGTATTGTAAGAAATAAACCTGAGGAAAGACCACTGAATTAGTAGGTCTGTCCAAACTTTTGTTTGATACTTTAGATGGAAATACTTTGTGTGTGTGTGTGTGTTCTCCCTGCAATAGTGTGTACTGGTTCTGGATCATCTGGATGTGTTTCTTTCTGGAGGCAATGAGCTGTGTGTGTGGAATCAAGATTTTCAGCTACAGTGTAAGGCGGTACATTACAGAGATTCAGGTAAGCACACACACACGTTTAAAAATATTTTTGTTTTACTGTAGACAATTAAAAGTACCTGTTTCTGATGGTGTGATTATTCCTTTATAAAGGCATCACTGCATTGGTGGGCTTGACAAAATCTTGTGTTGCTGCTGCCATAGACAAAGAGATTGGTAAGCCATCCTAAAATGTGAGACTTTTTGTACATACCAAAGATATCTATTTCCTGGTCCCTAATTTCTAAAAAGACGAATGTTTATTGTTTTGACAAGCTTTTAAAGCTTATGACCCACTAATTTAATAATTGGTCTCCTTAATTATTTAGCTGTATAATTCATCATTTTGAATAAGAATCATGTTTATAATGCAGTTATCAATGAAGTCAAAATGATTGCATTTTAAGTGATTAAAAGTATAATTAATGATTCAAATAGATTCAAAGTAGGTAAAAAAAAGTTTAGGCTGTGTGTGCAGTGTGAAATTAACAAGCAGGACTAGCTAATGGGTTCAGAAAAAAAATATTTTTCAAACACAAATATAGCAGAAATACAGACTAAATTGAACCTAACGCTAAAATATAAATTGTCAGTGAGTTTTTTTTTTTTTTTTTTTTAGTTCAGCCTTTAAATACCTCATGGTCATCATGTTTGCATTGTATTTTGTAAAAGCTAATAATTTACTACTTAACCCACACACACAATGACAGTTAATAAATGTTGGAGCAGAATATATTTATGTGAATAGTGTTATTGGGCAGTTTCATGTGTGGGGCATTTAAGTCAAACCGGGATTTTAATTGTGCAGAATAACAGATGTTAGAGCTTGGCTCCAAAGAATTGGAGTCAAGGAATAAAGTGAATTGAGTGAAAGTATAGTGAAGCAGCATAGAGAAAGCAACTCAACACACAGGCATATGATGTGACAGTGCTAGTGTCTGAAGTAAGACTGAAGGACAGGACACGGCCTGTCTGGTGGTGATTTGTTGAGAAGCAGCAGGTGCATTGGGAAAGCCCTAGGTTAGCAAGTTTGGTGACTAGTCAACCTGGGATAATAGTGCTGAAGGCAGAGCTGAAGTCTATGCAAAGTATCGTTACATACATAGATAATATTGCAATATTTGCAATGTTTGATTTGCTAATATTACTGATCTTTTTGTTTTATTAATTTAATGCATTTTAAAGTATTTAAAAATGGCTTTGAATATGACTATTGACTGATGTATCATTTATTCCATTATAAAATCAAATTCAAATTTTATTTGTCACATACACAGTCATACACAGTACGATATGCAGTGAAATGCTTAGACCTTGACCTTGACCTTTTCAATTACATTGACCTTTTCAATTATTTTAGTAATCTTTAAGCTGAATCTGTCTGAAACCGAAATGTCCATCCTGGCTGTTCGCCATCTGACTGACCATCAAGACACGATCCGGACACTCATCAGAGTCAATGGTGAGCTCATTAATTATAAACACACCACTACACAAATACAAATGTTTAAACATGGATTAGGTTAGGTTACAGCTTGTTTATTTTAGCATCTTTTAATAGAAATACGGTCTTGTTGTATTAGGGGTATCCTTTTTACTTTTACTCCACCACTTTCTGCAACAAATATCTACATTCAGTACATTTGTGGGTAAGTGTTGTTACACAACCGCAGTTATGTGAGGAATTTGAAGCTGTAATATTGCCACCTGCTGACTGTTGTAGAGAATTGTGCTGTTTGGTTTCCTCATCTCCATACAATGCTATATCATAATATTTTACCTGGGATATCTCTACTTTTACTTAGGAATTGTGTACTTTGTCTGCCCCTGAATACTTCTATACTTCATTCTAATACTTTAAAAACAGTTTGTTAACCTACATACTGTAATTAAAAAAACTTCAGCTTGGTAGACTTAGTTGCATATCTGAATGTTCTCTATTATAACAGTGTAGGTCTTCTATACACATTATGCTAACAAACCTGAAGAGCAACAGTCAAATACTTATTGACTATTACTATCAGTCTTTGGATTTGGCCTCTTTTTATATTGATTGATGCAACTAAAGGCAAAATGCCTTGTAGGCAGAGCCTATTTTTGTACTTTGTATTTCTAAGCATTATGCTAGGCGAGAATGAGTCTTACACATTATATATACATATTTATTTATATGTGCACACACACATACTCACACACATACTATTCTTTTATTCGATCCTTAAATAATGATTTTGTAATTTCTTTGTGAACTGTTGTGTGTGAAAGTCCCAGGAGACAAGTAGTTTTTTATACACACATCTACATAATTTGTTTTAATAAAAAATATAATCTTAAAAAATAAAAAACATAGTATCACTGACACATTGGAGACACTTTTACCTGCACCTTATCCTACTTTGTCATTGTGCTCCTAAGCTGGTCTCTTTATATTGATTAAGTGATGACTTAAAAATTTTGCAGAGCAGCAGATGTGCTTAAGTCCATAATTATGCAACTACAAATTATGACTTGCACTATATGGTCAAAAGTATGTGGATGCCAAATAATTGCATCCGGTTATAATGTGAAGAATTCTTATGCGGATATGTGCTCATTCAGCCACGAGAGCACAATAGATTGGACACTAATGTGTTATCACCCCTGTTATCCGTTATCACTCGAATGAAGATGGGTACTGCTATCTCGGGGAGTTTTTTCTTACCACTGTCGCCGTTGTCCTCGGCTTGCTCATCAGGGACAATCTTATCATTTTGATTCATACACATTCACATTTCATACACACTTAAATAATTCTTTTGATTGTGTAAAGCTGCTTTGCCACAATGTCAATTGTTAAAACGCTATACAAATAATATTGAATTGAATTGTTCCAGTTTATCCCAAATGTATTGAGTGGGGTTGAGGTCAGAGTTCTCTGTGCAGGCCACTCACATTGTTTTATACCAACTTTGGTACATCCTTTCATAATTTCTTATGTGAAAATTCGATTTGGTTTACGTGTGTTTTGGAATATGAAACGAATTATGCTCGTAATCCAAGGTTCCATATACTGTATGTATAAATTAATGTATTAATACTTGCTGTAAATGTGTAAGCCATAAAAAAACAAAAAACATGTAGTTTAAAAATGCAAAAAAATGCTTTATGCATTATGCTTCTTTTTTGGCCCATGAAAATGATTTCAGTATATGTTCTCATTTCATATATATAGTTACCGTGGAACCTTGGATTACGAGCATAATTCGTTCAGGAAGTGGGATCGTGTTCCAAAACACTCATAAACCAAATCATCATTTCCCATAAGAAATAATGAAAACTCAAATTATTCATTCCACAGCCCCACAAAATAAATACATAAAAATAATTAATACAATCTATAAAATGAAAATAAAACAAATTAATCTGCACTTTATCTTTAAAAAAAAAGTACAAATAAATCCCGACAGAGAAGTGTTGGTGTGTGTGGATGTGGGTGTGTGTGGGTGTGTGTGTGGAATTACCCCCTTCCCTCACCTCGTTTTACACAGTAACACTCCTCCTCCCTTCCCCACCTCCCTTTTTAAGTTTCACAACAAACACATACACACACCACGTAAACACTGTTTTAACAGGAAAGTTGAGTGAAAAGGTGAGAGAGTGACGCTCGGTGTGTCAAAATAAGGATCGCATGCGTGATACATGATACTCGGCGCTCGTAAACTAATACTTGCTCGGTTTGCGGAACACTCGTAAACCACGTTACTCGCAATCCGAGGTTCCACTGTATTTTTAATATGTTGTAGTTTTGTTCTAAAAACAAGCAGACGCCAAAATTAGTCTTTGTATTAATCAAAGAAACTGTTAGATAAGAAGATGATCTTTTTACTTTACTAATTTTGTAATTTAGGGAACAGTGCTTTTATTTTTTTTATTCAGTTGATTTTGTGCAGTAACTGATTGCTCTCTTGTTGTTTGGCAGATGATCTGTTTGCTAGTGGCTCTCACATTGGAGAGGTCATTCTCTGGGATAGTCTTGACTGGACAATTCAATCTTATGAGCGTATATTGTGGGAGGAACCAGATCGAGATGGCCAATCAGAGATCAGAATGGGGCAGCAGAAACAGAGTGAAGCATCCATTCAGCACCTGCACTCAGATGGAGAGGTGGGGCTCCTTTCCAGTGGTGACTGGACTATATTTTAAATTTTTTAATCTTTGGTCAGCAAATCTTTTTCTCTCTCTCACACAGTTGGTAGTTGCAGCAGTGGGCAGTGGGCTGTTTGTGTATAACACAAGGATGAAGACAGTGGTGGCATATAGGAAGTTTGCTCACGATTCTGATGTCTTATACACCACAATGCTGCACAATGGGTACAAATTTACATTTGTTTGTTTTATTTTCAATTCACCAGATGATGGAAGTATCATATAATGCAGTAGTCTTTTTACGGTTTTTGTTTTAAACATCCACCAATCAGCTATAACTTTAAAACTGCTTAGGTTAGGAGGCTCTGAACCCATGGTGTTTGGCTCCACAAAACCTTTAGGGGTGTGCTGTGGAGTCTGGCACCAGGACCTCCTTTTGTTGTGTCCCATGGGTGCATGATCCAATTGGAACCTGGGGAATTTTGTCAGATTGGCAGCTTTGGGCTCTTTGCCTGCTGGGCACCGTGCAAGACGGGCTGTGATGCACGGAGTGTTTTATCAACAATTTAATGGTGCTATATATACAGTATATAGGTCATTCAGGCAGACTACTGGCATAGTGGTTTGCATTGTGCCTTCACCTCCATGGTCAAGGGTGTGAGTCCTGCCTCGGGTTTGTGTGTGTGGCGTTTGCATGTTCTACCTGTGCTTGGTGGATTTTCTCCAGGTACTGTGGATTTCTAGCACATTCCAAAGGCATTCAAAGTAGGCCAACTGGAATGTAAAAAATTCACGTAGTGTGTATGTGAGTTTGTACGTGTGCATCTGTGCCCTACGATGGACTAGCACCCTTTACAGGGTTACCCCGCCTCGTTGCCTCAAGTCCCCTGGGATAGGATCCTGTACGGATAAGAGGTATAGAGAATGAGTAAATTAGAGTTATTTAATTCACATGGCCGTGGTGTTAATGTTATGTCTGATCAATTTATGTGGGGTGGTCTGAGAAAGTCCTTTATATTTTCTTATTTTTCGAGTTCACCTGAAAGAAACACTGTGTCTGTATGTGTCTGTATGTGTCTGTATGTGTCTGTATGTGTCTGTGTGTGTCTGTGTGTGTCTGTGTGTGTCTGTGTGTGTCTGTGTGTGTCTGTGTGTGTGTATATGTGTCTGTGTGTGTGTATATGTGTCTGTGTGTGTGTATATGTGTGTGTGTGTGTGTATATGTGTGTATATGTGTGTGTGTGTATATGTGTGTGTGTGTATATGTGTGTGTGTGTATATGTGTGTGTGTGTATATGTGTGTGTGTGTATATGTGTGTGTGTGTATGTGTGTGTGTGTGTGTATGTGTGTGTGTATGTGTGTGTGTATGTGTGGGGGCGGTATCTTTTAGACAGGTGATGTCTTGTTCGGAGGATGGCAGTGTCAGGATCTGGGAGTTACAGGAGCTCCCCTTGCCTGCAGAGCCTGCCTCCTCAGGTAAAAAGGACTGATTTCTGACAGTTTATTTTGTCCCAATGACCCTTCATGACTTGACAGTGGTAAAAACATGTGCCTTGACAAATCTCATGTCTTTCTGGGTGCAGATGCTACCATCCTGTGCACAATGTTGTGTAATTCAGTGAAATTAAGCGTAAACACAGGGAAAACACGCTAGTTCGTGCAATATCTCCTGCAAACGCACATGAATTTTGTAGTCGTTTTACATTGTCTCTGCTTGTTAAAGGGTGAATAATGATGGAAATTCTTAAAAGTGTAGGGCTGCATATACTTTAACTGGTCCATTTAGCACTTGAAAGGGAAATTAAACATGGAGCAACAAAAAATAGTTAATGCATTATTTACTCATTTGCATTCTCTCTCTCAGGCTTTTTTGGCTTGTTTGGCACCATTGGGAGATCCAATAAACATGGTAGTGTTCCTTCTAAGAAGCTTCTGGAAGTTTCTGGTTTATGCTCACTTGAATTGGTCGGAGATCTGATTGGTCACTCTGGAGCTGTACAGGTACTCTATACACAATACACACATTAACAAACAAGCATTTGTAAGGCTGAACATGATAACTGGCTAGTATTTTCCTGGATGGTAACAACCAAATAAACAAACAAATTAATAAATAAATACATTTGGGGCTTTCAAACTATCTTCTAGGGCTCTCTATGCCTCCATGTTAGAGCTCATCAGTATCTTTCACATTACTCATGTCACAGTTCTTAAAAATCATATTACTCCTGTTATTTAATTGCCTTTTGCAAATGCATGACAATGTCTACCAAAATAATCATACTCTATATATAAAGATTCTTCAGCAATCTGAACCAAAAAATTTATGGACAGCGATTCTTAGAATTTCCTACAGAGGCATGGCTTCATCCCTACAAGGCAAAGTAAACAGCAGAGGATGGAATGGAAACATCCTGAAACTCTGACTGAGGAAAAAGTTCAAAAGTCAAATATTTTTTGGAATTCTCAAGGGCCTGTTTTGGAATATTATCAGGAAAAAAGTTCAGCAATCAACAGTGCTTATTATAGTGAGAACAGCTAAAAAAAATAATGTATTTGTCTTTTCTAAAACTTAATAAAGTTGGTTATCTCTTTAAACAGGCTGGAAGATTCCACAAATTGATGTCACAATGTATATTAGCAACATTAGGAGTTAATCAGGAGCACACATGTGGCTGCAAAAGTGTCCAAGTTTAGAGGGACTGCCTTTTTGCCTAGATACCATGAGATAAATATTATGTATTTAAATAGTTAACAAGGAAAGAACAAAAACGCTTCATCGGCCATCATGGGTCACTCTGCTTGAAATAGCTGCTTAAATGCTTTTCTTCTGTGTTTCTATGCTACAGATGTTTCTGAGTTTTGGCAACAGCAGAATGGTCACTTGCTCAGCTGATCATCTGCTCATTTTGTGGAAGGATGGTGAAAGAGAGTCACAACTGCGCAGTTTGGCTTTGTTCATGAAGCTGGAAGAGAAAGGCTGCCTCTAAAACTTCTCACTCCTTGTTTCACTCATCGCTCCTATTCTTAAAGTGACAATAACTGTGACTGAACAATGAACAAGTCTTAGCTGTAACTGAGCATGCTTATTTTTTTATGGAAAAGTGATGGCTTATTTTTAAAAATGCAAGACTGTTGTCTGTTCTTAAGCCTTTCTGACAAATCATACTATATGGCCTTTTTTTTACCCTTTTTTTTTTTCAATGAATGAGTTGTAAATCATATCATAGTGAACCCTTTGAGGCTCTTTATATTTTACACAATTCAATTCTTTACATTTAAATTCAGGTTTTAAATATGTCTGTGAATATACTTGCACACAAGGTGATTTAAAATGTTAATATATTAACAATCTACTGTAAATGGCTATACAAGAAAGCCTATTTTTGTGAAGAAGTAATTGAAAAAACTTTACTTTTTTAAGTTGTGTGTATTTTTTAGGTTATGAATTTAAGACTGAAGAATTCTTCCAGTGATGTACACAACTACTACTGCAAGCTACTGCTGAAAGATTATATGGTACTGTTATGTAACATGTTAATATTTCTGCTTATTCTCCCAGGTTTCCTTCCCAACTCCCGAAACTATAAATAAATGTGAATGAGTTTGTGAATCTGTATATGAGCAATGACTGGCTTTCGATCCATGTTGTATTCCCTCGTCATGCCCATTGCTCCTGGGATGGGCTCTGGTTCCACTGTGAAGCTGGCCAGGAAATGCATCTCTTATCTCCGTAATTTATTTAGATTAATGAAAAAGAATAGATAATATCATCTTTTTTGGTGTAGTGCATTAAATACTAGGTGAAGGAGAACAACCCCATGCTTTTAAAAAGGGCTTGTCAAGCTGTGTGAGTACAGTGCCTAAGGCTATAGAGAGCTGACTATACTAGTGAGCTTACTGGATTTTTATGTAGATATGACTGATATCCGTTTTTTAAATATTCCATATAAATGTAGACAAAACTAGATTGTACAATGTGTCAGTCCTATGATGGAGCCTTTACAATAGCTGTGGGGTAAACTTGGATCCCGCTGGACAAAAAGTACTGCTAGTGTGAGTTGTTCTTGTAATTTTATTTGGGCTTGAGTATGAAGTTCACAGGATGAACAAAGTCAGCGGTTATTAATATGAACTTATATTAGGTCCTATCAGGGTAATTGTGGTTTAAATTAGTTTGTTTGTATTGATTAAGGGAACACTTAATCAGAACAGTATAGGCTGTAGTATAAAGGCTGTAGAAGGGCAAAAACTGAGCAGCAGAACTAGTATCTTTATGCAAGGAGGAAGCGGAGGCTCTACACGATGACCTCCAGCAGGCTACAGGTGTGTATGTTTCTGACCGAACTGTCAGAAGCAGACTCCATGAGGGCTCGAAATCCCAGCACTATGCAGCTTTATAAGTAATAACAGGGACAATCTGATAATTCTAACATATTCATATTTCTCATACTCACACATTTCATACTCATTTCCCTATTTATCTTTCAATTCTGTAAAAGTAAATTCTTAAAAAATATATATTAATTTAATTGAATTGAGGGCAGGTTGAAAGTGTGACAGGTGTGAAAAAGTCTAGTGACACTGTGGCAGACAGGGCCACACAGACCTCCATGTCTGTAATGGGATGAATCCTCAGATTGATTATTAGAGCTTATGCTGATGCAGTTGCCCCTTGGTTGCTCCTGGTGCAGGACAATGCCCAGTCTCATATAGACACTGGTATTGATGCCACTGACTATCCCTCATGTTCCCCTGACCTAAATCCATTTGAGCACCTATGGGACATTGTGTATCTGACACCAACAAGTAGTACCGCAGACTGTACTGTCCAGGAGACCAGTGATGCCCTAAGCAGGTCTGGGAGGAGATTCCCGAGGACACAATATGCTGACTCATCAGGAGCATGCTCAGGTGTTAGGAGCGCATAAAGGCAGGCAGGAGTCTGATTATTATATTATACAACGCAAGTAAAGTGTTCAACTTGAATAAGTTGTTCATCAAGATCCAACATAAATAAATAAACAAACACCATTCATGATTAGACCATGCCCATTTCAGATTTAAAGCTGCGTACAGATGATGATATGAGCTAGGTTGTAGCATTACACACAAGTTACGCACCTCGCTTCACAGTGGGATTTTAACATTTAAAAATATACAGTATATATTTTATGGAAAAATGGGTGTCCATAAAAAATGTTAATCTTTTCTTCATGTATTTATGCTGAAAATAAATCCCCCTGTATTTGTATAACATACATTACAATATTCCATTTTCATATAACTTTAAAGTACAATAAAGCTTATTGATCACAAAGAATCCCAGATAGTATTTATGTCACTCCTCCTTCATATACAGTACAATCATTTCCATATTTTATATATATATATATAGCTTTTGTTTCTTTTTGTTAATATTAAGAAATTCTCAAAAGGACTTTAAGCTGACTTTGACAATTATTACAGAATTACATAAAACATTATTTTACACTTTATTGTTAATATACATCGGGCCACATTCTGAATCTTTGAAATGTACAGAGCAGAATGTAGTGTTGCACATTCATTAACAGAACTATACACCTGATATAAACTGTAGAGAATTACTTCAATGTACAATTTATTGTGTATTCCTTTCTCATCTCATTAGTTCAGTTCTTTGAATCAGTTTTGTTTCTGGAGCTGTGCCTTCAAAAGCATAACTCCTTTAAAGCTGGACTCAAGGGTCGCTCAGTAGGCTTTCTCCTGAGTCAAGTCTGTTATGACTGAGGTTTGCATTTTGAAAACGCTCCCTTGCGTGCTCCCAGTTCTGCTGTCTTCTACTCCGGTCAGCAGGAACCTCGTCCACTGAAAAGATTGCTCCACAACCCAGCCCGGACTGAGGTGTCCGAACCTGCACCCCCACCTAAGCAGAATATGAAAGAGAAATGGGTGATGTGATGAAAAGGATTTCATGTGTAAATATTTCAACAGGATCCGTTTGCTGATTGCACACCAGAGAATGTCTTGTTTAGTTGGAATTTTGTGATCCAATAAAATGTTTTTGAAATATTAATATAAACATTTATTCCTTTTATTCAGACACACCCACATAAATAGTAGTTTGTAGCTGCAAAACAACCATTTCTTTTTGACTGGCTCTGTTTGTGTGTGTGTGTATGTGTGTGTGTGAGTGTATTTACAGGTTCGGTAATGCCTCCTCCATCTTTGCCTAGTCCCTCTCCACTCTTCCATCCCATTCGCTCCAACATCTGACGGCCCTTGTTCCGGTCACTGATCTCCCTGCACACACACAGACTTCAGTGATGATTACAAAAAGATACAAATCACCTGGAACAGCGGTAATGGAAGAACTACAAACTAAGTGTGATATATTAATGTTGCAATGTATTATCGTTAAAATATAGGGTAGTATTAGAAAGTGTAAGCTAGGTTTTCTTATATTTTTATATATTTTGTCTTATCTCCTATAGGTTTATTATTCTTATCTTAGGTAATTTTTTTTTCTATATTTTATTTCTTATTTTATTCCATATTTTATTCCTAATTTATCCTATAAATTAGTGTTTAGCGTAATTACACTGCATTTAGTGTTTTTTTTATTGACCGCTAAATGCATCCTTCAAGTAACTCATCAACGTATTAAATATAAAACTAAGGGAGCTCTAAAGTGGGTAAGAGCATTGAGCATCATATGAGTGTGCGAATGTATAGCAGTTTTGATGACACCTGTGATGACATACAAAGGACAAGGCATTATGCCTTTAGGTCTCATTGGTATAATAAAAAGTTTGGGGTAAGTTTTTGTGCGTTCTAATTCACAGCATTAATTTACATTGCAGGCTACAAAGCAGTCTTAGCTTCAATTCTTCATGATGCAGAAATATTTTGATGTGAATCCCAAAAGTGAAACCTTATACTGAGTTCTTATGATGTTTGGTGCAAAGGGAGTTCTTTAATAAAAAGGTGCTACCACTTGTACACTACTACTTAAATTTAGTGTGGTGTTAATATTACACTTACATCTCGGTGCAGCTGTCTAATGCTATTATGTAAAGCAAATAGCTCAGGTTTGTTAATGAACTGACATAACATACTAGTAAAATACTATAGCTAGTATTTCTCAATGTACAGTCTCAGCTTTTATTCTCTAGTGTTTAACTACAGGACACCATTGACTGTATACATTTAGTTTATAGCAGTGATTTGTAACAGGTTAACCCAAGTGTATGGAGGCGTGGAAGTGACGTACACATGCACAGATGCAGGCGCATCGTCTCTGTAGAAAGTTCCCTCGCTTCCCACTGCCTGTCTCCGGTTCTCTGCTCGGTCCTTATATTTATTGCTGGAAACACAGCCACCTTCGTATGCACTGTTCTAGACACATACACACATTTTTAAAATGTCAAACTTTCATGAGGCTAGAAAATGTTCATAGGACACATATGCGCACACACACACAAACTTACTTTAAGGCCATATTTTAGTTTTATCTGTTTGAGCTGTCTTTGTCTCTGCACCTCTTTGTCCTCTTTACTCAGTACAACAGCTAAACAAAAACATGCACACACATCAAATAAACATGGACATTTTTAAAATTTGTTATAATTATCATTTAAAATCATGTGCTTTTCAGCAACATCATGTTACTCCTTAAAGTATGTACTCCTACATAATCACGTATACCTGTGTTTTCTTCTGGGCGGCGGTGGCTTAGGTGAGCTAGCACTTGTCCAGGTTCGCAGGCATCACATGTTTCCGATCCCATGTGAATGTGAAAAGATAAAACTGTCTCACCCAGCTTCACTTCATCACCATGTGTTAAAGGGCAAGGGTCACAGCGGACTTTAGGCTGCAGACAGACACAAACACAAAGCCAGTTACATTAATGTTCCCAAATGAAAAGTATTTGTTGGTCAGAATATCTGTTCACATGGAGAAAATCGGTTGTGTCTATAGTGTGTTAAGAATGAAATCAGCAACACTACAGTTACTGTTTAGGTAAGAAGAATTACAATTATTTAAAAAGAGTATTTCTTACATTGTCATTTCATTGATCGTTTACTACAGTGCACGACTCACAACCACAACAGTCATGCATTTACCAGTTGTCTGCTTAAATGTTTTAGCCATGATCAATGGAGTACAGTAAAGAATATGTTTGTGATAATTTTAGCTTTGTGACATCATATTATGCTGCTGGCCATAAAGGTATAGCCATGGTCAGCAACAATACTCAGATAAGCTGTGGCATTTAAACAGTTTGGTTGGTACTAAGGGGCCCAAAGTGTGCCAGGAAAATATCCCCCACACTATTACAGTACGTCATCACCTCTTGAATTTTACAGCAGAAATCGAAACTCATCAGAGCAGTCAAAGTTTTGCCAATTTTCTATTGCCTAAGTTTAGTGAGCCCATGCAAATCATAGCCTCAGAAGTTGTACTCTATGTGGTTTTCTGCTGACAAAGCCAATCTGCTTCTAGGTTAACCATGTTGGGCTTTCAGAGATGCCCTTTGGCGCACCTTGGTTGTAACATCAGCTCAAACATGTCTGGTCATTCTAATCTGACCTCTGGGAACAACATTGCATTTCTGCCCAGAGAACTGACACTTGCAGGATATTTTCTTTTTTCCGACCATCTGCTGTAAACTTTGTTTAAACTTTGGTTCTTAGTAAAATTCCAGTAGATCAGCAGTTTAAAAAATGCTCAGACCAACCGGTCTTGCACAAACAACCATGCCACCTGTTGAACTTTAACAGATCGTCTTGACCATGTCTACATACCTAAATGCATGGAGTTGCTGCCATGTGATTGGCTGATTAGATATTTGCTTTAACAAAAATTTGAAGTGGTGTACCTACTGAAGTGGCTGGCAAGTGCATCAGTAGAGTTTCGTAATAAAGTACAGTGGAACCCTGGATTGCGAGTAATTTGGTCTGCGAGTGTTTTGCAAGACAAGGAAAATTGAAAGCCAAGGGTTCTTCTCTCGTCACTTGTAAGTTAAACAGGCTGTAGCAGTGTGGGAGATGAAAACACTGTATCGCTGAACGTAGTATATCAGAATGCTCTTGATTTCTGAGTGAAATTCCTCTGAACGGGTTGGAACTCTAATAATATTATTGAGCACTTCCAAACAAATATTCCATCTAACACTTAAAAGACATTCTGAAGACAGGAAAAAGAAGTATAAAAATTAAAAAAGTATTAAAGAAGTATAAAAAGAAGTATAAAATAGAAAAAGCAAATAAATCCAGGGCATGAGGCAGTATTAATGAGGTACAATACCTGTAATATTCTGTTGCCATTAAGCACTGTGCCATTCTGACTGCCCAAGTCTACCAACATGTAACACTGCTGCTCGTGATCAAAATACACTTCGGCATGACTCTACACACAAACACACACCAAATCACAACTCTGCATAAAAAAAAGGTTTTATATACACAGTATATATACTGTACAAAATTCATGCAAAGGATAACTCGAAGTTATGTGGAACCCAATTTAAAAAGAATGGATTAAGAGTTTGTGAAACATTTAATAAATATTCAAAACTCACATTCTACATTTAAGCTAGAACAAACTAGACTTACAATAAGCTGTTAGTTTTACACCTGAAACTCAAAATCTAAGGTATTGAGGAGTTAAATTGCATATCTAAGCTTCCTAATATTGACAGATTATACCTTACTGACTCCCATCTCTGGAATCCTGATGGCATGGTCCATATCCTTCTCACTGCAAATCCACAAACATACAACAAATTCATATGAAATAATGATTTGCTAAACCACACGGAGTAGATGCTCTCTGACGTGTTACTGACCGGCCGATAGTGGCGATGCTGTCAGCTGTGAGGATAAAGAGAGTGCCGGGCTGCAGGACAGGAGAGCGGACTACAGTTACTCTCACACACGGGGGCCATCCTTCTGTAGCACACACATATGCACACACAAGCTATAAAGGACACTGACAAGTAAGGTTTATACTGTAGGTGATTGGCTAAACACTAGTAAAATGGTCTAAGGGGCTATACAGTGTACACCATTTTATGTTCACAGATGGATGGAATGTTATATTAAAAGAAGAGTCAGAAAATGATTGTGAGAAAATCATAGTAAAATATATATCACGACCAAGAATCAGTGTTCCAGGTAACACTAAGTGTAATTACTGTATTTATATTTTAGACTTGATGCTAACAAACTTGCTTATCTCCATAGTTAGAATAAGAAATTAAAAGGATTTGTGTCACTCTGGTATCTACCTCACCTTCCATTAGTTGCATGTCTCTCTCCGGACTGTATGAAACTGGGGAGGTAACTGGGGGGGAAGACAGAGATGCTGATGAGGATGATGTTGAAGGATATTCCTTTGTCCTGGACTGCAAGATCTCTCCTTCCTCTGGCTCACTTTCGTTTTCCATATATGCAGAGTGCAAGCTCCAATCCTTGTGTGAACGTGACTGCTTCTTACTCTTTTTCTTTTTTTTCTTCTTTTTCCTGTCTTCAGAATGTCTTCTGTTATTTTTATGCAACCTGCTACGAGAACGAGTCCTGCGTGTCCTACTCCCTGAACGAGTCCTGCTCCGTGAACGAGACTCGCGTGTTCTGCTCCGCGAACGAGTCCTGCGTGTCCTGCTCCGCGAACGAGACCCGCGTGTCCTGCTCCGCGAACGAGACCCGCGTGTCCTGCTCCGCGAACGAGACCCGCGTGTCCTGCTCCGCGAACGTCGTCCTTTTCTCTGTGTGTCTGTCTCACCCCTCTTTCCCAGGCTATCCTCCTCCTGATCTTTTACAGCTTTTGGCTTCTCCTTCACTCCAGTGTTGTTCTGTTAGGTAGGAAACAGTAAACCAATTAGGACAGAGAATTTGGGAGGATAAAGGATTAGGTGATGGTCAGCAAACTTTAATTGGCCATAGTAGATCGAAACATTTGCCAATACTTGTATAAGAAAACAGGAGCTTGATTTTTAGCTTGTTGGCAAACTTTCAGTTTGTTTAGAATTTAAAAGTTAAACGTTACGTTCTGAATTACAAATTAATGCACAGCTGCATCGTTGCTATATCAGTGTGGACCACCAGAGGGGTTTATGATTTTAAAGATCATTGAAAAAGCACACTTTACAATCAGTTGAAGAAAACTGTATCAGGCAGCCAATAGGGTGTGAATAGAGAATAAACTGCAACTCAACACAGTTGTAATAAATAAAGCAATGACTTTCCACAGAACAAAATTTTCACCATGCCAGAAAATATTTTTCATATGCTAGAAGGAAATAATTTGGGGGCATAATAAGTGTAATAGATTTTATTTGTTTGTTAACTACAATTGACTTCTTTTAATTTCTTTTTTATGCAGCAAATGATATCTTAGCAATAACAAATATAATAAATATAGGCAATTTCACAATTTCAACTAATATTGCTCTGTATTCAATCTTGGATTGTGAGCATAATTCATTTCAGAAACACACCTATATCGAATTTCCCCCCAAAAATTCATTATATATTATACATTATAATAATTCATTTTGGGCTGTGTGCAGGGAGCAGGGTGGCTATTGTGTAATACGATTTTCTCTCTCTCTCTCACACACACACACACACACACACACACACACACACACACACACACACACACACACACACTAAAGGAATCACTGCTTCTCTGTTGCCTAAACTGGAATGTTTTTATTCCTGCGCGACTTTAACAAGGAACCCATCTAATGACACTTTCTTTTGCCTCTTTTTGAGGATTTTGGGGAAATGTGATGTTGCATTGTCAAGAGAACAAGAGAGAACCATAGGCTCAGTTGTGATCATGTGACGCTTGGCAGATAAAATCGTATACATACTACTCGTATTGCATAACCAAGTTAAAATTTATTTAACATTTTCGCTCATCTTGCAAAACAGGACAAGGCCAAGTAACTCACAATCATAGGTATTATTGTACAACTTATTTGATCTGTTTATACAATGTGTTTCCTCCCACAGTCCAAAGGCTTACAGATTAGGCTAATTGGCATTCCCAAATTGTCTGTGGTGTGTGAATGAGCATGTGAACGTGTGTGTGTGTGTGTGTATGCCCTGTGATAGATTGGCAGCCCGCCTTGTGCCCCAAGTCTCCTGGGATAGGCTCCAGGCCTTTGTGACCCTGTATACAGGGTAAAGTGGTATAGACGATGAGTGAGTGAGAGAGAGTGTGTGAAAATATTGAGGTATTTTATATATATAGTGGAACCTTGGATTACGAGGATAACTCGTTCAGGAAGGGGGCTCGTATTCCAAAACACTCGTAAACCAAATCATAATTTCCCATAAGAAATAATGAAAACTCTAATTATTCGTTCCACAGCCCCAAAAAATAAATACATAAAAATAATTAATACAATCTATAAAATGAAAATAAAACAAATTAATCTGCACTTTACCTTTAAAAAAAGCACAAATAAATCCTGACAGATAAGTGTTTTCGTTGGTGCACGCAGGCGCCGTGTGTGTGTGTGTGTGTGTGTAATTAGCCCCTTCCCTCGCCTCGTTTTACACAGTAACACTCCTCCCCCCTATCCCCACCTCGCTTTTTAAGATTCACAACAAACACACACACACAACGGAAACACCGTTTTAACAGGAAAAAAAAGAAATCTTTCTGAGACTGGCATGAGCGTATATTAACAGACTCACTTTTTAAGTTTCACAACAAGCGTATAAACACAGCGGAAACACCATTTTAACAGAAAAAAAAGGTATGAGCGCATACTAAACGAATCACTTAAGTTTCACAACAAACGCGGAAACACAGTTTTAACAGGAAAAAAAAGAAATCTCTCTGACATGGCGTGAGCGCATACTAAGAGAATCACTGCTGTAAAGTAAAAAAAACAAAAAACAAATGCACCAGCACCTTACCTTTGAAAAAAATCGCGACAGAGCAGTTTCTGTCTGTTTGTGAAGCCGGTGAGGGGGTGAAAAGCGGAGAGAGCGTCTGTGCGTGTGTGTCTCGGTGTCAAATTGCGCGCGCACGAGCAGAGTTTCTCTGTGTTTGCTAAGCCGTGGGGTGAGGGGGGGAGGAGGGGGAAGGTGAGAGAGTGACGCTCGGTGTCAAAATAAGAGTCACATGTGTGAAGCATGATACTCGGCGCTCGTAAACTAATACTTGCTCGGTTTCCGAATAAAAAATTATTAAAAATCTTTGCCCGGTTTGCGGAACAGTCGTAAACCTGTTACTCGCAATCCGAGGTTCCACTGTACATATAATAAGATTAAAGTGAAAACTACCTTTATTTCTTATATAATCTGCTACACTAACGAACTTGTCCCAGCGTTGCACGAGTGCAAGTTTTTTTTCGGTATGCTGGAACCATGATCAGAATGCCTGCTTCACATCTGAAATGCTGGCCTCCCAGGAACTCCTTTAACGACCCCAACTTGAGGAAATGGCTTGCAGTGTGGTCAGGATTGTACGGGGGATTTGGCAATACCTCCAAGCTAAGTTCCTGTAATTTGTAAGTGGTATTCATCAATGATTGTGTATACAGGTTGGGACAAATTAACCATTGATTTTCAAGGATCAGGTTTTCAACTCACTGAATGTTCACAGGGACGACTGCATTAGGCTTTAAGCCACCTCGGCTGGTTTCATCATTTACAGATGTACGGCCTTCTTTAAATCATTTGCACCGTACAAATGTTTTAATGCCGCCAAGAGTCTCATCACTGTAACGTGCTTCTGTAAATGTCAATTGGTTTTAAGCCTTCATTATGAGAATTTGCATCAAAAGTCCTGGTTTGACTTGAACACCTCTAGTATTTCAACAAGGGATTTTGTGAATGGAAATAAAAAAAGAGGGATTGATTTTCAAAACAGAGGTACTTGCCTTCAGCCCTGAAAACCCAGAGCCCTGTAGAGTTTTAGGTTTTCCCTACTTTTGACACACCCGGATCAGCTGATTAGCTAATAATTAGACCCTTAATGAACTGGGCCAGATGTGTTATGGGTAAAATAAAAACTGTAGAGTGTAAAGTTTCCCCAGACTGGTGATCTGAATGCGTGCTAATTGCGTCTGTTGCTGCAAAATGTTCTCCCTCAGATGGAGGTGTCATTTACCTGGGATTTAAGCAGGTTGCATTTCTTTTTGCCCTCTGTATTCTCTGGTCGCTCTACGGTCTTCTTGCGCTTCCATGGGTTGACATTCTCCTGATCGCTGGCAGTTTGCCCTGACTGAACTGTGGAAAGCTCAATACGAGAGTGGAACTGATACTTTCCACTGGTGTGGTCATAGTAGTAGTAGATCCCTGTGTTGGCATCATAATACAGCTGACTGTTCTGAAAACAGATAATTCACCAGTTAAGTTCTTTAGAAATTCCTACCCATAATATTCTATACTATGGTGCGAAAGATATGAATTATCATATCTTAAATTAAAAGGTCAGTAAGCCCTCTACCTAGCATAAATAAAACATGTTAACGTTGGTTAAAAGTTGACATTATATATTTACAGAGACTTTAACTGATAAATGGCAGAAGACTCCACGGACACTGCCCTTTCCTGTTGAGCCAAATGTTTACATACAACTAGAGTAAAGATACTCAATCTCAGTTTTTCCCAACTCCACATAATCTATGATAGTCAATCAGAGTCTCTCCATACACACCTAAACACTATGTGGGTATTCACTGTCAGTGACAGTAACATAATAGAACAATAATACTTACCTGTATTAATTATATGACAATTGTAGTATCATATACTACACATACTATCATATCGAAATAAATAATGTAATACAATATTACATATTATAATACAGGATTACATTATTGTATAATATTGCATTAACCTAGTGTGCAATATGGTACTTACTGTTTGAGGACACCTTATATTTTATCGATATGCTGTTTTTTTTTTTTTACTTTACTTGATAGCAAGGGTGAGCAACCGTAACCGGGAATAGGCAATTTCCCCTTGGGGATTAATAAAGTTCTTTGAATCTTGAATCGTACTTCGCTTACATCAGAGATAATTGTTAAATAATAACTTTGAGACAGATTTATTTCAGCTTTAATTTATCACATTAGAATTTCAGTGGCTTATATCCTTTTGTAGGGTGACTGAATCTTTAAACAGTCTACAAGATTCTAAAAACTACTGTAATGGCTTTGAGAAGATTCTGATTGTCTAACTGTCATAATTGGGAGTAGTACATTTATTTGTATGACAGGATGTACCATTATGAACAGTGCCTTTCTTTCCTTGATACCATGGTAAAATCTCACCCAAGACCATAGGAACAAAATAAAGATCACCAGAAGTAATAAAGGTACAAGAAACATCTGAAGGAATTAAAGAAATGACATGGTGTACATCCTCCATTAAGATAATTTTACAACACAATAGGCTGAAAAGCAGAGAAGACGACCCACAAGGCTGACAGAAGTAATGGTAATTAAGATTATAACTATTGTGAGGAGCTTGTTACCCCAACCATTTCAATCATATTCATTTAAAAGTCAGTGCTACCAAATAGTAACAAGATGTATGAAGTCTTTTGACCTGGAAATCTGGAAATGTTGTACAGTAAAATCAAAGCTGAAATATTTTTAAATCACCACTTATGGGAATAAAGTAAATACTCTTGTTGATATAACACATCAAAGATTACTAGATTATAGATTAGTGGAAATAGTTCACAAGTACAATAATTTCAGTTCAGTAAATGTATTTTACAAGAGAAGATTCAGAAGTAAACCTATGCAGTTTGGCATTGTCAGTGTTATGAAGGCAGCATACCGAGTCGTAGTAGAAGCCAGTAGAATGGTCATAATACATTCCTGAGCTCTCATCAAAAACAAAGCCCGTCTGACTGACGGCCTCTTCTGCTGTGGCTTTTAACATCGCTGCTATAGATGAGCTGCTGTCGACAGCTCCCTTTCATAAACACACAAACAAATTTTTAATTACCTTCAGTTAAGAAAACCCCAGTCCTTTAGTTTTAATAAATTATTCCAGAAATAATAACCACATTATTTTGTATTTATTTAAAGGAAAAAGTGTGTAATCTACTGCTTTGTTCTGACTTTTAATGTTAATTTACAATATGTAACATTTCTAACATACTGTACCAGTCAGACCAATTCACAATCTACTGTCAATGTATACACATCTGTCCTCAGGAGACTGATTCCACTTTATGGAAACAAAAATAATTAAAAAATACAGTATTACTCAAGATCACTCCTGACTAGTCTTATGGATACTAAATGATTTAATTATGAAATCATTTTGAACTAAGATCACTTTTCTCAAACAATTCTAATTTTTTCAACCAAAATATTTATTGCACTCACTCAAGTAAAAAAAATGCTTCCTACACAGGACTTTCAACTCTTGTAAAAAAAAAAAAGCAAAAAAGCATTATTTTACCTTATTTTAATAACCCGAAAGTGAATACCTTAAAAACTGTTTAACGTAAATAGAATGTTTTGGTAGAAGATGATGATAAAGAGCACACACACATCATCTCTCACTCTCTTACACACACACACACACACACACACACACACACACACACACACACACACACACACACACACACACACACACACACACACACACACACAGTGGAACTAGTATAGTGAGTAACCTGGTTTGCGAGCGGTCCTGCAAGACGAGCAACAATATCTTATAATTTTTTACTTGAAAAATGAGAGAGTCTTGATATACGAGTACCAAGCATAAGCTAAATGTTTATTTAACATTTTATTTATTTTATTTTATCTAATAGTTTGCTAGGTAGTTTAAGATTAAATACATAGTTTACAATGTAGACTTCTAATATATTTCTCTGTAGCTTTCAGTCCTTTCTCAGAGTCTCTGTGTAACAGCTAGAATCAACATGTGAGGTTTTATTAGCTAAGAGTAAATTATACCCCAATTAGAACTATACATGTCTATCTCTGTTCGGACAGTAGTATATATTTTATTTATAAGTGTGCGTGTGTGTGCATGCACAGACGTATGGACACTTGTATGCATGTGTAAAATATTTACCTTATTCTGATAAAAATAATAATGAAAATGCATGTGATGATAAAGTATATACTAGCTGCAAAACACAAGAAATGAAGGAAATGTAATGATTTGACACATGTGCATTGAGGGACATGGAGTGCATCAAAAAGAGCCAATCAGTACCAGGTTGAACCAGGCAGCCTCCTCCAGGTTCTGACTGGCTGGTACTGTTCCGCCTCTAGCCTTTGATTCGCAGAAAATGAGCAAAGAAGTGTTGTGATATTGAGCATGCACTAATATTGGAAAGCTGTAACTGAGATAGCAAAATGAGAGAAGTGACGGCATTGTAAGGATCAGTTCACCCAAACCAAGACTATTACTGAATGAACTGTGTGAATAAATTTGCCTATCATGCTAAACTTCATTAAACTGTAAATGTATTTGTATATTGTGCTTCCTCTATTGCTTTCTCGTTTTTTTATTTACAGTTATGTATGACTAATCCATATAAAACAAAAAAAAAGTTTCTATTTCAAAGTTCTGAGGAAAAATTTATAAAGCATTAGTGTATAGTGTGCTCATTATAACAGCACATACACTCCTGTTACCTCTGTTTCATCCACGTTGGTCACTTCATCTGCCTGCTGTACACTGGCTGATTCTACCTCTGTTGTAACAGGATACGCATCATAGGTCTCCTGGATGTCAGTATTGTTGTTCAGCGTAGACTCTGCAGCAGCCTGATAGTATCCACTATAGTAATAACTGTAATCTAAAAAAATAAGATAAACACAGTTTATTGACCAAGTACAATTTTTAAGCTCCACATTGTACTTTCTACCATTGCAAAAGTTTAACACAGACAAGAACAACAACAAAAAAAACTTTTTTGAATTGGTTTACCATGAGGTGGTGAGATAATGTAATTATAACTGGAGTACTTCTAGATTTTTAGTATCACATCTATCCATCATGTAAATAATTTACACAAGTTTAAAATTACTATTATTTCACCTCATCTTAAAATGATTAGCAGAAATAACCCCCAGTAAAATAACTCCTGTCCAAACTGATATAGTGCTTCCAATAGATCCTGTGGGAAAATTAGATTTTGCTCGTTCTTTATCATCATCTCCTACCGAAACCAACACAACCAGGTACAGTTAGAGTTTAAGACACGGAATAATGCAATATACACAGCATTTTAAATGATGTGTCAAAACAACAAACAAAAGTTTCTAATTTAGGTATAGCCTATACAGTATACACACAATGATCACGTGACCCACTAATAATCAAGTGCAACCTGCACCGCCATGGACCCTAAAAGAAGCAGTTATAACAGAGGGCATGTGTTTAAAATAAAACAAATAAATAAATAAATAAAATCACATGAAATGTGCATGTTATGACCATGATGACACTCCCATCTCTGATACCTGTACATCAAGCTATGTTGTACTCTTCTGTAGTAAAGTAAAAAGCATGAAATGTCATTCCTGGTGTGAGATTAGTCCTAGAGTTAGAACCCGTGCGCATGTGTGTAACAGCACCTGTCTCATACTGCGTGTAGTCTTCAGTCTGAGTCTCGGCTTCCACTCGACTTTTCTCTTTCTTCTTCCGCTCATGAAGCTCTGCGCTCAGTTCCTCAACCTGCATTCCATACAGGCACAGAACTACAGTACTGTACAAAAGTCTTGAGACACCCCTTATTTCTTTATAGAAAATAAAATTTAATAATGTAGATTAAATAAAAGAAATTGTGTAACGATACAATTTAAGAACTGATTGTTTATGTAACAACCCTCAGCAGCAACCTCCTTTCCCTTCTCATCTGTTCCAACCACTCAGCATTCAGCATCACCCTTATACTAATCACCATCCTGATCATCTGTCATCATCTGCACCTGTTTCTCACTGATTCATGCCTGAAGTTTTTATGCTTTAAAGACTAAAGGACACTATGTGGCTTAACAAACAAAAATCATTCCTCATTCCTCTGAAACTGAGAACCAAAAAAGTAATTCAAGAACTATTCTTCAAGACTACATTTAAAAAATACAAGAAAGTCTGTATTGAAATCAAAATATGAAAAAACGACACGTGTGGTAAGACTTTTGCCCAATATTGTAATGCATAGTCGGAGAATAACACCTACTGACAAGGAGAGGCATTTAAGTATATCTGAGGATCAATGAAGCATTTGTATTACCTGCTGTCTGAGATCATGGTTGAAGCTCTCTGTGCTCCTCTGAAGCCTTAAACTTTGGTCCAGCTGCTTCTGCACTCTCTTGAGTTCAATCTGACACTTCACTAACTCCTGCTGCAGGCTCCTCATCTCCATCTGCAGATCGGATACTTCTGACCCGCAGCCCTCCATCTGCTGACGTGCGACCTTAGACGCCAAAGACGTTTCCTGCAAAACCGTTTTCTCGGATTTCATTCCATCGTCCTCTTTCAGGTTTGTCCCCTCAAACTCGGACATTTCCTTTGTCCGCTGGGCCGGAATCTCATCTTCATTGAAAACGTCTGGTTCGGGCTTGCACTTTTCCTTTGGAGAAACTGATTTTTCTTCCGTCAGCAGAGTGATATCTGTTTCCCTCTCCATGCTCCAGACACTCTGAACCTAGCAGTGAGTAGAGGAGTAAATGTTGGCTCTTTAACACTCCTCTTTTCTCATTATTTAGCAACACCTCTCCTCTTCACCGTGGCCATGTATTTTTGTTATTAACAACCTTCATTTTTTAGAACATGCTAACTGCTTACTTCAAATAGTAGTACTATGAAAATATTTTTTAAATGAACATAAAAAGTCCTGCCCATCTTAGGGCTCTTTTTTAGAGAAGGTGAGTATGTACAAGAGATGAAGTCACCTTTTTGCTTCATAATTACAAACACATTAATCTCACCTTGGTCCAAATAGCTTGAATATAGTATCTGATAATTGACTAATTGATCTTCCCGGTAATGTAACCACACAGTATAGTAGCTGAGCTGAGGTTAACGTTACCTGTTCAGCAGTGCTATCTGTCTCAATAGTCTCTATGCAGTATGTACTACATGACCAATTTGACACAGGGCCCTCAGCTACAAAACACACACACACACCACCCCAGTGAATCAGATTTCAGCCAAACTTATAGCCGTTTCATTTTTTCGCTTCATTTCTAAACCAGTAATAAACGCCATATAATTCATCTGCCTACAATTCTTACTCAAATACAATTCTACTTAATGATAAAGTGAGCTACAATAAAGAAACTTTATGTATTTATATTCCATATCGTTAAATGCCGCCATTTGCAGCTAAACAAATGGACGGTTCTTCTTCTTCTTTGGGCTTACTAGCAACTTCTACTCTGAGTGCGCATTACTGCCATCTAATGCACGTGGTTGCTTCCTGCACTCAGTCATATTTCAGCCCAAGGGCGGCACGTGGTTTAGTGCTTAGCAGTCTGGCCTCACACTTCCAGGGTCAAAGGTTCGATTCCCACCTCGGGGTCTGTGTACATGGAATTTGCATGTTCTCTCGCTGCTTGGTGGCTTTCCTCCAGGTACTCCCCTCCCACACATTCCAAAGAAATGACGATCAGGTTAATTGGTGCCCCAGGTTGCCTGTAGTGCCTGAATGACCATGTACTGTAGGTATAATCTTAAAAAATCTTAGAAAAGTAAATTAAACCTTGTGTAGGTGGTGTAGTCGTTAGCACTGCCGCCTTACGCCTCCAGAGTCCGGGTTTGATTCGGGTATGTGTGCATGAAGTTTGCATGTTGCATTTAACTCATTTGCTCATTTCACATACACTTTGCACACTGTTCTGCTGCTATGCTCATGACTGGATATTACACCTCAATTTCATCTCAATTCTATTTTTTTTTTTAATTACTTGTACATAATGTAAATTTTACAGCCAAAGGTTTTTCATATATATTTTCTATACTGTCATTTTTAAATTATACTCTTATTTCATATTTTATAATCCTTATTTGAATATTTTCTTTTAACTCTTTTACTCTATTTTTCTTTTTATTACTATATTCTTATTTCATATTCTTTATTTAAAATACTTTGTTTCTTTCAATTTTTAGGTCAAGGGCGGTTGTTAAAACATTTCACTGTACATAAATCATACTGTGTATCATGGCTGTGTATGTAACAAATAAAATTTGAATTTGAATGTTGTCTCTTCCTGTATTTGGTGGGTTTTCTCTGGGTACATTCCCAAATTCCTCACAGTGTGTGAATGAGTGTGTGTATGTGTGTGTAGAAAGAACATTCAGGCACCATCATGTGTTGTGTCTCTATCAAGGTTGTCAAACATGGTAGAAGTGACCAGAAAGCAAATGTTTCAACCACTTATTTGTTACTATTAGTAACACTGCTATAACTTTTAAACTTCTTACACCGCACAGGTTTGATTTTGGATTGTACAAACTTTGCACTAAAAGAAGACATATTTTGCAGTAATAGCAAGAACTTGCAAATACAGAAAATAGCTAATACTATTTATCAGTCAGAATATTCTATGGTATCAAAAACATGGACACCAATCCCTTCCCTTCTATTCATAAAGTCCTTACTTACTTATTCCCATTCATTTTGATCCTGACGGTAAAATAAGGGCTGAAATGATACTATTTTAAACAAGCCCTCATCAGATTGCCCATGTCCATTTTACCTTGAGGGCCAACACAGTAGCTCTTTAGGTTTTTATATTTTGTTTGTAATTGTTAATATATTAAACATAGATTTGATACTGATAAAGGGATAGAAATGTTTATCAGACACAGTTAATACATGAAACTGGCTGAAGAGTAGCTATAATGTATTTGCTAATATCATACCGTCATCAAGCTTCTGTATTGTATTATTGTTATATTATGTCTTTTATTGGGGCATGGGTCGCTCAGTGGTTAACATGTTGGAACGCTGATCAGGATGTTCTCGGTTCAAGTCTCGACACTGTTGGGCTGCCACGTGTAGGTGGCTGCCCCAAACTGCTGCTGGTGCAAAAATCCCATATATTTCCACATCCATAGCACAGGGCTGTCTTGAATTTGATTTTGGTGACTGGTGAGACATTATGGGCAAGGAACCAGTTAAGGACAACTTGTATCAAATTAAAAGGTTTAACATTATTATGCTGGAAGTAAAAAAGTTTAAATCCCCAGAGAACAACAATGTCTGAAATACTTACAGAACCAACAATCACACCATGGTTAATTATCATTGAGATCACATAACCTGCCATGTTAATGTTTGACATTAACTGAAGCTGCTCTATACCCATATGGTCTTGTGCATTAAACTGCTGCAAAAGGATTGGCTTATCGGGTAACTGCATAAATCAGCAGGTGTACAAGTGTTCCAATGAAAGTAACTGGAATGTGTATACAATTTGGACACTATTTGGAGTAAATGTATTGTGCAGTGGCCAAGGAAATCAGTTTCATACATGATTCTGCTTGTTGCCTAAAGAAAATATGTTCTTATTTTAAGTTCCCTTTCCTTACTTTTCCTCAAAAAACAAAAAGTATTAAAAAGAATAACAAATAGATTTTTTTTTAAGTGGAAGCATAATATATACAAGATTCAGATACACAGTCAAATTTCCAAAGTTAATAGAGCAATAGAACAGATATATAGAAGATATGCAGTATAAGCAAGCTTAACAAAAATATGTAAATGAATATAAATATTAAACATAAATAAATAAATAAATAAATAAATAAGCTAGGTAAACGGAGACAGCAACAGGAAAGATTTGTACTTTTCTAAGATTTAAAGAGTGCAATTGTGGATGTGGAATTTGGACATTAGAAAATAAATGTAACTGTGGCAGAAAAATATAATTATATTACTTTTTAAAGTGATAGTATAAGATTTATGAATAAAATTTAAAATATACATTTCGAGTTGCATCCAAAATATTGCACCACTCCACAAGTAAAAAAGATGAGGAATACATTTTTTCTGTTGGCTACTAACATTTACATAGATCTGTGATGTCCACAACCTTGCAATTATGGAATTAACTTAAATACAGTGTAATATTTTAAAGGCAATTTCTATAACATTGTTACATTGTTAGGAAAAAGACATCCCATGTTTGTTTGTTTTTTCAAATTTATGTTAGCAATTACTGAAACCCGATACAACAGGTTTTTTTTGGAACATTCTTATTTAGGTTATGAATAGTTTGATGTACAAGTTCATCGGTATATTTTCTATCAGTGATAAGACACCTTCTATGCTTGGTTTGTCATACATGGTTACTATTTCACTGGCACTAAGGTGAGATTTACAAAATTGCAATATACCACTTAGAACAGCATTAATCACTATTTCAAATTATTTAAAAGGAATTGGAAATTCATATTTGCCTATGAAATGGCCTACAGTATGTAAGCACAGAACCTAAACCATCAAGTAACAATATAAGATATGTAAACTTTATAATTCTTGGAAAGAAAAAGTGATTTTGAATGGTAGTATAGCATTGTTTCATAGTAAAGCTTCATTTAGAGAAAAATGAAATCGCAAGATAACAAATAAAAAAAACGTTTGGAAAATGTGAAATGCCTCTTTTTCACGTTCCTATTACAATAATTTGAAACATTACAAGGGAACAATACAAGGGAACAACATACTGTAATTACAGTAAACGAAAAACAATATTAAAGTATTTGCAATATGAGAGAATATATAAAAAGGACAAGGACAATGAGGGATGTATTACCAATGGACACATTTTGTTCAGTTAAAAAATATTGTGCAAATTTCGAAGTCTGTTATTCTTTTTATCAAACATAAAAACTCTGTACAAGTAATTACACAGTAGTTACACAACATTTTGCTTGTGATTAAATATGATTAAATAAGGTGGGAGGATCCTGAGTATGTGCAGTATAGTGTACATAAGGGGATTGTAAAGTAGCACAAGTAGCCCTGTGTGCATCATATGTACTATACTAGGTAGTGCAAAAACAACAGAAAAAGTAATATAGTAGTAGTGAAGTAATGTGCATGTAGGGAGTTTGATGGAGGCATGGTGGTGCTTTTATACAATATACAGTATGATACTGGATGAATGTCACAAATTTGTGCAAATAACAATTATTTAAAGACGGTTGTGCAAATAATGATTTAAGACAGTTGTAAGATCCAGTTCAACTGTTTATGAGGGTGATTGCTTGCGGAAAGAAACTGTTCCTGTGTCTGGCAGTTTTGGTGTGCAGTTCTGTAGGGCCTGCCAGAAGGGAGGAACTATTATATCTAATGGCTTTAAGAGATTCAAGAAGGGAGTTAATTTCCATTATAAATAGGCCCTCCATCCTCAATTTTCATATACTCATTTGTGACGTAGTTGTGACGCACTTCCTGGTTGTTGCTGAAAGTGGCCCAGAGCGAGTTGAAAAACGTATTCAGATGAGCGAGAGCGCGAGACCAGAGCGGAGCGTTTCCGGGAAGTAAGAGTTTCAGTAATGGCGGCTGTGTGTGTATGCAAGCCTCAGCTCGGAGGTTTCAGTTTCGAAAATTGTAAAAGGTAAGTGCGGAATAATATAAAATACAGACAGGTGGCATATGTTATATTTGTGCTTTTAAAGTTGTTTATTTTGCTATTACGCTGCGGTTTTATTAGTGGCCAAAGAAGTTGCTAACATGCTAGCGGTCTGTATGAATGATTCAGCAGATTTTGTTTAAACTAAATCATATTGCGGTTAGGTATAAATAAATTTGCGCGCCATGTCTATTACAGAGGAAATAAATATTTCCTTAATTTATCAAATATTACATATGTTTCTGCTTATTCCTAAGATCAACATAACCTCAGACTCTGTACATTACCTGTACCGGAGCGCTAGCCGCATGCTATACATTATGTTCACTCGACGCAATGTAAAGCTTCTAGAGAGCTCTTTAGAATTAGCAACGATTACTGGGCTTGGAGTTTTTTTTAAAACCTTTTTTTGTAGGTTGACTTGTGTATTAACAATAAGATGCTCCTAAAACAATAATATATATATTTATGTTTTTAAAAATTTGTTTGCTCTCTCTTGGTCATTTTTCCATTTAAAAGACCCATAGAGACAGACTGCGGGTGTATCGTGTAACGTTTTCGTTTGAGCTTATTTCACCCGAAAAACACGTTATATAGAAAAGGGTGATGAGTTGTTGGCAAAAGATGTCTTTCCCAGAGACTTTCAGTGTCATATTAATTGGAATAATATTAATATTAATATGGACTCCAGGGTTGGGAATCAGCAGTCACTTCCCGATCAATTACCACCGATTAGATGAATGGTGCGAATCTGTATCACGATTTTAGAAACATCCCTATTTCATATTATATTTTCCACAATTTTAAAACTGTGGAATTGAACAAGATTAATTAATTAAATTGAACAAGATTAATTAAACGTAACCCATTGCTTATATTAATTTTCCTTACTTAAAAACAAAAGGCAGCATTTAAACGATTTATTTACCTTAAAATTCAATTGAACAAAAAGCAATTTTTACTGACCAGCAGATGTTCATCAAATTAATTGCATGTATATAAAAAATATATATAATATATAGAATTAAAAAAAATAATAATCTAAAAAATTATACAGAAATTCTGTTCGTCTGTTGTGACTGAGGTGACTGGTGATTCCCATCCCTAGTTTCCTCTGGGCACTGCAGTTTCCTATTATAGTCCATAGACATGCACAGGGGGCATGGGACAATTGGTGTTTCCAAATTGCCGATAGTGTGTGTCTGTCCCCTGTGATGGACTGTCCAGGGTCTATCTTCTCTGGTGCCCTGAGTCACCCGGGACAGGCTTCTGGCTCTCTGCTACCCTGTAAATAATACCAAAAACACTTGTTCAGTTAATCAAAAACATAATTGATGAGACAACTAGACAAAAGTGACCAAACTTGAAATTTAATTCTATAAATATACTAGATAAATTGTTCAATAATACTTTCGGGAATAGGGCAACGATTTTAATGTACTGTATGTGGGTTTAGCAAGGGATACACCACTTTTAGGAACTTTTAAAAACCTGATGTATACATTAGAGATTCTATTTATGAATTCATTTTTTAAATTTGCAGTTCCTCCTAAACATGAAGTGCATTTGAATATAGGAATGGTTAAAATGAAGCTATGGAGATCGAGAATTTTTTTTTTTTTTCTGTCCTCAAGGCTTTGCACAGAAAACACTTGGTGTACATGGGAATAAAAAGTTTTACTAAGTTTTTTTTTTCATACCTATTTCTTTATCCTGGCAATGTCTATATAGTAAACTCAGACTTTCACTTAGTTAGTATTAATTTTATATGGAAGTATTCTTTTCTTGTAAAGTCTTCTCAAATTTTTTTTATGTGTAAAGGGTACATTTCTGATATCCACTTCTAGGAAGGTTTAAATAGGGCATTTAATCAAAACATTTTTTATAAATTGTACAGTTTTTTTATTTATTTATTTATTTTACTGAAAATCTGATCAATAAAACGTTCTCCCAATTCATGTTTATAATAGAAGGTTGTGATTAAACAACGGAATTATTTTGCATCAAGGACAAAGCTTACTTCCTCAGTTAATATTAAGTTCTCAATATCCCATTAAATTAAAAGGTTTTACCAGTGGTCTGTAGTTAATATGTATGTATTATAAATTTTTGCATTTGTGTTGAAGTTACTGTTTCTGTGTTTTCTTTAGAAATGCGCAACTAGAAAGTAATGCTACAAAACTTGGATGCAGAATCCCAACTGCACGCAAAACCGGCACAACTATTTGTGGGGTTGTCTATAAGGTGAACATTTTATAACTTACAAGCAGCTTTAAAGTGGGGTATCTTCTAAATGTATTGTATTATAGTTGTCTTATTAGTATTACAGTCCAGATTATTGATATTAAAATCCCTTCTTTTTGAGTAAATGAAAAACATCATTCTTGTCTTGAATTTGTGAGTTATTTTCTTCTCCTCCCAAGGATGGTGTGGTTCTTGGAGCTGACACAAGAGCAACTGAAGGAATGGTTGTAGCAGATAAGAACTGTTCAAAGATCCACTACATCTCTCCTAATATCTAGTGAGCTCTGAATCACATAACCTATGTAACCTTTCATTTATTTGCTCCTCTAATCACAGATTTACTTCAATATAATTGTGTGTTTGTGTATGTAGCTGTTGTGGAGCTGGTACAGCAGCAGACACTGAGATGACGACTCAATTAATCGCCTCTAATTTGGAGCTACATTCTCTTTCCACTAACCGCCTTCCAAGAGTTGCCACAGCCAACCGCATGCTCAAACAGATGCTCTTCAGGTGACCAGCGATCTTGCTTTATATACAACGGTTTGCAAAATATTACGATTGATATATGGTGTATATAACATAGTGACGTGCATGCCCTCAAAAGTGGTTGGATGACCAATTAAATAAAGCTATGGCTTTATTCTACTGTACTTCGCATTCTACTGTACTTCGCATAATTTGGAGACCAGCGGTATTACTCTCGGTGCTATCCATACCATCTAAATATAGCATCTAAATCTGGTTCAACCCAAAATTTTATTAAGCCATATTGGCATTTTTAAACAGCTACAAACATAAGCTATTAAAATAAACTTCTGTTACAACAGAATAGTTTCTGACGGACCTGCCATCTGGGGATTGTAACAGAAGTTGCCTATGGTTAAGACAAGTGTTTAAGTGATGATAAACCTAATTTAAATGAAAACTTCAACATGCCTGTGGTAGTAGAGTTTTTTTTTTTTTTTTTCTTCCTTCAAATAAATGATGATGCCATCATGCGTTATTAAATTGATAATTTATACTCCAAATTGTACAAATTGTTCTTACTGTTCAACTGCCTCAAGTCTTTAACTTGACCACGTATTTTGACTGTAGTTAAGCATGGTTTCCGCTAGGGGGTGTTAAGATGGACTGTCGTGCGTTGCCCATGAATAAATTAGGAAGGTGGAAACATCTTGTACATAAACAGCATTATGTCTGGTCAATAGCTACATTGTGATGTTTCTAAAACAGTAAAAAAAAACATCAATATAGATCCATATTTGACTGTCGATAGGCCAATTAAATATTGTGCAGTACTTATACAAATAAGTGCCATTATAATGTAATTTTATGAATGCTCTTTATTCTTAATAATGTAAATCACTGCATGCATCCCCCCCCCCTTTTTTTTCAATTTTATTTTTATTCTAATCATGTGTTTGTAAGGGTTGATGAATGTATGAATGTGGGTGTGTTTGTGTAGATACCAGGGATATATTGGAGCAGCACTGGTGTTGGGTGGTGTTGACTGCAATGGTCCCCATCTGTACAGCATCTACCCTCATGGCTCAACAGACAAACTACCCTATGTTACCATGGGTGAGTCTCGGATACTTTTCTTTTAATTACATGTCTTGTACTCCATGCCAGGGTGTTCTTTATTATTCATCACTCACAAACTTAGGCATTCAACTTGGACTGAAATGTGTTCACACCCATGTAAATACCTTGCAGCAAGGTCACTCATTACTCTGTTCTTTATAGTCCCAAAAATATTATCAAGATACTGTTCCTCTTGTAGGCCTTTTAGCAGGCTAATTATTAACTTAAAAAAAAAAAAAAAAGCATGCATCGGACAAAGATGCATTCTTTGGGGGCGGGGTGAATTGCACAGTTTGTATTTTTTAGAAAGGGGTAAATATAGTGTAAAGGGGGTAAAGATACTGTAAATGTAACATTAATAAAATTCAAACTTAACATTGCCAGTGTATTTCATGATCAGCTTTTATGTGATGTATTACTATATATTGATCTACTTCAATGTTAACAGGAAGAGCTACAGATGTGTGAAGACCAGTTTTCTAGTTTTGCCGTTGCACCTCACGGCGACAGTATGCAGTTGCTGGCTTTGACCACTGAGTGGCGCTATATAACTATAGACCGACGCGTCAGACCTTATTTCATTCTCTCAAGGATTAATGAGCCGCAGCTCCTTTAGAGCTGCACGTAGTAGCGGATAAATCAATAAAATCAAGTGTAACATTGTACTTGAACGAATTCATAATAACAATACTAAAATTACAGTACAAATGTAGAATTAAATTTTATTAGTATCGAATTTAAGCAAAGTAAATGTTAACACAGTGAGCCTTTAGATTTTATCATGTGTAATTAGAAAGCCTACGCGTGTACACTGTAAACCCTAATGCTCAAAGTAATTAAACATAGAGTACTGTTTACCTAAATAATTGTTTGAGTACAATTATTTGTTTGAGTAATTGTTTGAGTACGTAAGTAACAATAACTTAAGTAAAACTTCCACCAGTGTAATCTCTACGAGTGCGCCACGAGAGATCTATAGAGTTTGGTGGACGTTTTACTTAAGTTACTGTTACTTACGTACTCAAATTATTACTTAAATTGTTATTACTCATTCAATTATTTAGGTTAATAGTCACTTTGGAAAATGTCACTTTGCGTCACCTGGCGGTCATTTCACGGATTGCCTTGAAATGCAACTGATTTATTTTGCCCGCTGTCATTTTGTCGCGGCAGTGAGCGCGACGGTAATAGACATTCTCCTCTTCACACATCTGTATGTAACTTCTGTGTAATTGGCCATTTGTTAGTTCATTTGATCAGGGAGTGATGTTTTAAATTGCTGAGTTTTTTTTCCAAGTTTTCAGAATATGCAGATTTGGCCCTTTCAATGACCAGACCAACAGTGACATGAGGCACTGATTTTTGGATGAGATGGCTGAGGGTGTGGTCAGCGGTTCAATTTAGATTGTAGCTTTTTACTGGGCTTGAGGTCAGGGCTCTGTATAGGTCACTCAGATCAACTCCTGAAGATCAAAAATCTTTACAGACTTCAGTTTTTGCATTGACATTGTCATGTTGGAACATAGCATCCAAAGTTTAGGCTCTTTCGGTGTAGGGAAAGTGTAACACTAAAGCAAACAAAACCATCATATACTTCTACATTAGACAAATTAAAGAAAGGTGAATTGAGGTGCCAAGTAAATGGTGTGACACAAAAATGGAGGAAAAAACTGTTAAATGGTAAAAAAAAAAAAAAAACTGACAGGTGATTTTGTACACCAAGGTAACAATAAACTGCTCGTTGTAAATTATTGCAAAACATTAAAAAACGGGGGATGTGGCAGTTGAAGTCGATTTTAAATCTGCTTTCACTCTCCAATACAAGTCTTTATAATTTTTTTCCCCTTATAAGTGTGACCGGTATTAAGTATGCTACATTTGTATAGTATGAACACAGATTTGATTTTGTAGTGTCTAATTTGAGTACATGTGTTTAGGCTCTGGATCCTTGGCTGCCATGGCTGTCTTTGAAGATCGATACAGGCCTAACATGGAGGTGGGTTTTTTTTTCTCATTGGTCTTTTTTTTTATCAGCTTTTTTCATCCTTAAGGACTTATTAATGATTTCTTCTTAACGTAATAGGAAGAGGAGGCAAAGCTCTTGGTGCGTGATGCCATTGCAGCTGGTATATTTAATGATCTGGGCTCAGGCAGTAACATTGACCTGTGTGTGATCACCAAAGGCAAGGTGGACTACCTGAGACCACATGATGAAGCCAACAAGAAGGGTGTTAGGTGAGTTATTAATATGTTCAGAGAGTATTCCATTGTTCAGTTTTAATGACTAATAATTTGTCTGTGCAATTCTTGCTGTTTATGCTTCTGTGTCTTCCAACATTCTTTTCAACCCACTAACTATGGTTTTCATTATGCACATGTGCCGATCTATACCAACTATTGTGTGAACCCCCCTCACCCCCTTTGCAGAACCGGTGACTACAAGTACAAGCGAGGCACCACTGGTGTTCTGACCACTTCAGTGACCCCAGTTCAGATGGAAGTGGTGGATGAGTCTGTGCAGACCATGGACACCTCCTGAAGCATGTTGTAACTCTTATGACAATGTTCCACAGTTTACAATAAAAAAATGTGTTGAAAAGCCTTGTTGTGAGTCACTTCACTGATGATATGAAAGAAGGAGGACAAACCACAATTGGATAAAATGTTCCATGGTAAAATTTTGCTAGAAAGCCTTTCACTTTTTAAAAAAAAAAAGCCTTTTTTATGTTAGCACAAAAACTACTTGGAGCCACTGAAGTACAATTGCAACATCAATTAAAAGCAGAACATTGAATAATAAACATGTTTAAGCTAAATGCGTATTGTCTTTGCCCAAATTGTAATTATCTACTGTGAATGTTTTTGTGGATTCTATTGTTGATGTTCTAAAGTATTCTTTGAAAGCATGTTACAAGTGTAGGCTAGAACCTTGTCTCCCAAGGCCAGTTGCAACCTGTGAAACAGCCAGGACATGGGCTTGGCATTCACGGTCAGCTATTAAAAGTGCCCACCTGTTAGTGAAATAGGGTAGAAAGCCATTCAAGTGTTTGGAAATATAGTATATTGGTGTTCTGCTTTTGCCAATAGAATAGTCATGTTTGTCAACTGTATGCTTTTGATCTGGGCAGAATATGAGGTACAATTCACTGATCATTTAATTATAGTGCCATTTTGAGATAGCAATGGTCAGTTCTCAAATTTAGGCATAAATATCAGAGCAAGGAACAAATTGTGAAATTAATGAATATAAAAGTGGTCAATCCGTAAGTGGTTTCACATATAACCAGGTAATATGATGCAGCTTCATACGTATCTGAACAACGATGGATTTGATTTTGTAATTTTACCACTTTACACCACCACAGTGGATTTGAAGAAATTAAGACATAACTAAGGTGTAGATTTCTAACTTGCAAATAATAATAATTTTCAATTCATTAAAAAACAGCATAAGTATGCAAAGTGTAAATAATGTACCATTATAAACTGTTCTGGTTATAGGCAATAGGTCCATATAAACCAAGAGGTAGACAAGGTGATTTATTGTATGAGGTATATCACAAAAGGATTGTTTTAAATCCTTCACTAATGCTAAATTGTGATTCACTCATCACCCTCCTGCCATCTGGAAAGAGGTACCAAAACTTTCGGCTCTCGCATCCAGACTGTGTCACAGCTTCCCACAAGCCACCCTTCTCCACAATAAAAAGGGACTGGACTAATAAACACACACACACCTCAGTTCAATGAGACTGGACTGATAAACACATACACAAACACCAACCTGCAATTGCATTTTTGCACAATATTTATTACCTATTTGTTAAGAAATGTTAACTGTTTTTCATCATCTTCAATCATGTCGGGCGATTTAATTGCACTACCTCAACTCATTACCCCAGAGTATTGCAATGTGCTGTGCTGTCATGTTCTTGCTCGTATTTGCACATGCACTCTATGTTGTCTTTGTATAGTACTTAGAAAGTTGTGTTCATTTATGGTGTTAATGTTTTGTCTAGTCAGCTAATTAGGTGTCTTAGTTAGCTAGTTAGTTTTGTTGATCTATGTTGTATGTATGTAGTTGAATGTACATGAATAATTTATAATGGGCAGCACAGTGTTGTGGTTAGCACTGTGTCCTCACACCTTCAGGAGCGATGGTCTGTGTACATGGAGTTTGCATGTTCCTGCCTTGCTTGTTGGGTTTCCTCCGGGTACTCTGATTTTCTCCCACAACCCAAAGACGTGTAGATTAGGCTAAGTGGTGTTTACAATATTGCACTTAGTGTGTGTGAAAGTATTTGCTTGTGGCCTGCGATGGATTGGCACCCACCTAGTGCACTGAGTCCCCTAGCAGAAGCTCCAGGCCTCCCAGGACCCTGTACAGGATAAGCAGTAGAGGGAATATGTGAGAGGGAGAGTTAATAATTAATAATGGAACATTACATTTGTCATTATTGTTTGCTTCTGAAGCCTAAAATAACAAACATTATAACATCTTAGACCTAGTGGGCACACACAAACTGAACAAATGAGGACTACAGGTGCACCATTAAGGACAAAGCCATAGTGACCTACACTGCATGGGGGAAGACATTTTCTACTTGGTGCAGTCATGTTGTGTTCTGGTTTCAGCTGACATTTATAGGCTCTACCTTTAAATTTATAAGTAAATTGGCCACTAGATGTCCTATGCAGCTTAAAAAAAAATCCAATGCAACGTTTAACTGGAAATAATAGTGTTGCCATAGAATTTTGCATCATGTCAAAACTGATCTTGCCACAATTTCAGCATTACAAACATTTAACAAACATTTAATGGAAATCATTACAATAATCATAAAAGCAGGTGCAACAAAGGGTGCCAATCCATCGCAGGGCGCACACACACACACACACACAAACTATGGGAAATTTGGGAACACAAATGAACCTAATGTGCATGTGTTGGACTGAGAGGGAAACCGAAGTTCCAGGAGGAAAGCCACCAACCACGGGGAGAACCTGCAGATTCCCTGCACACAGACCCGAGGCAGGAATCGAACATAATTATATAAGTATATATACACACAGCTTCAACTCTTTTGGGAAGACTTTCCACAAGGTTTAGGAGTGTGCTTTTGGAAGTTTGTGCACTGTTGCGCAGTCATGTTGGAACAGACAGGTGCCATCCCCAGACTGTGCTCACAAACTTGGGAGTGTGAAATTGTCCAAAATGTCTAGGTATGCTGAAGCACTAAGAGTTCCTTTAATTGGGATTAAGGGGCCGAAAATGACTCCTGAGAAACAACCCCCACATCAGTTCCAACATGACTGCGCACCACTGCACAAGGCAAGAGCCATAAAAACGTGGATGAGCAAGTTTGGTGTGGAAGAACTTGACTATCCTGCACAGAGTACTGACTTCAACCTGATAGAACACCTTTGGGATGGATTAGAGCGGAGACTGCGAGCCAGGCCTTTTCAGCGCCATATTAAACCCTATGGATTAAGAATGGGATGTTACTCAAATTCATATGTATGTGAAGGTAGGTATATAAGATATGCACGTTTGAACTTTAAATGGAAAACACCCTTATATCATCAGATGGCGTGGTACATTTTTTAAACAGTGCTAATGAGTGTGCAATTAAATTCCACATGAACAAAGTTGCGGACACATCTAGTATATTAGATCAATTAAAAGGGCTTATGATTATTTTTAAATAAAATGGAGAAAAATTAACAGTTAAATAATTCCAGTCATTGTTGTTTTGCCTTGTTTGTTAACATTCTGATGCTTAGTCTAACAATGTCAATCTGTGTGAACTTTGGCATCTTCTATTGAACTTCCTCATCAAATATACGGTAATAAATTTGTGCAAACTTTGCCAATCATTCATCCTGTCTTCGCCAGTTCACACCTTCCCGTCAGATGTCAGGTGCTCATGCCATATAACAGATACCTATCTGGGAGGGGAAAGCTAATCACATGCTTCCTATGAGACAGGTGAAACCAGCTTTCTGCTCATTTTTAACTGTTGCTCATGTTGCATCACAGGGTGAGGCAACACGCGTGTGCTCACAGAAACTGTCAATTTGTTGAGCAGTTTTGTTTAAAATAAAAATGTGGCTTTGACATAGAGTTACTGCCAGGAGTAGTGATTCCTCCTCAACTTTTCCACATTTTGTAATGGTACAACTTATGAGACATATTTGCAATTAATCTACAATAAATCTATAATATTAGACAATATTAGACAGCAAGCAGTTCTCTACACACATGTTTAGACGTGGCTGTCAATCTCTTTGTCCAGAGTAAGATGGATGAAGTGAAATACAGAGCAATGACAGAAGAAAGTCTGTTCCAGACACAGGAGATAGTATCAGAGATAAATCAATCCTTTTTTTACCAGAGTGCTATGAGGTTGAAAGTTCAACATAACAGGAAAAGTGTTGAAGGTAATATACACAGTATATACACTCACCTAAAGGATTATTAGGAACACCTGTTCGATTTTTCATTAGTGCAATTATCTGATCAACCAATCACATGTTGCTTCAATACATCTACATCTAGGTATTTAGCAGACGCTCTTATCCAGAGTGACTTACATTTTAATCTCATTACATCTGAGCAATTGAGGGTTAAAGGGCCTTGCTCAAGGGACCTGGGATCTTCTGAACCGTAGTCCAATGCCTTAACCACTGAGCTACCTTTATGTCCTGGTCACGACAATCTCCTGAACTCCAAACTGAATGTCAGAATGGGAAAGAAAGTTGATTTACTGTAAGCAATTTTGAGTGTTGCATGGTTGTTGGTGCCAGACGGGTCGGTCTGAGTATTTCACAATCTGCTCAGTTACTGGGATTTTCACGCACAACCATTTCTAGGGTTTACAAAGAATGGTGGGAAATGGGAAAAACATCCAGTATGCGGCAGTCCTGTGGGCGAAAATGTCTTGTTGATGCTAGAGGTCAGAGGAGAATTCAAGCTGATAGAAGAGCAACTTTGACTGAAATAACCACTTGTTACAACCGAGGTATGCAGGAAAGCATTTGTGAAGCCACAACACACAACCTTGAGGGGCTACAACAGCAGAAGACCCCACCAGGTACCACTCATCTCCACTACAAATAGGAAAAAGAGGCTACAATTTGCATGAGCTCACCAAAATTGGACAGTTGAAGACTGGAAAAATTTGCCTGGTCTGATGAGTCTCGATTTCTGTTGAGACATTCAAATGGTAGAGTCAGAATTTGGTGTAAACAGAATGAGAACATGGATCCATCATGCCTTGTTACCACTGTGCAGGCTGCTGCTGGTGGTGTAATGGTGTGGGGGATCTTTTCTTGGCACACTTTAGGCCCTTTAGTGCCAATTGGGCATCGTTTAAATGCCACGGCCTACCTGAGCATTGTTTCTGACCATGTCCATCCCTTTATGACCACCATGTACCCATCCTCTGATGGCTATTTCCAGCAGGATAATGCACCATGTCACAAAGCTCGAATCATTTCAAATTGGTTTCTTGAACATGACAATGAGTTCGCTGTATTAAAATGGCCCCCACAGTCACCAGATCTCAACCCAATAGAGCATCTTTGTGGTGGAACGGGAGCTTCGTGCCCTGGATGTGCATCCCACAAATCTCCATCAACTGCAAGATTATTAAAAATGTTTTTCTAAAGAATGCTTTTAGCACCTTGTTGAAGCAATACCACGTAGAATTAAGGCGAAAGGGGGTCAAACACCGTATTAGTATGATGTTTCTAATAATCCTTTAGGTGAGTGTATGTGCGCTATATAAATATATGTAATTCTGATAAATTGTATATATTTAAAAACAAATTAAATAAATTTTTCTTTGCCTATCTTTTCAAAGAAACAAATATATTTTAATTAAAATGTTTTTATTTAGGCCTTTTTCTTACCATGCCTAAGCTATATGCCAAGGGTACATAGCTAATCCAACTCAGTTGGAGGATAGCAGCAAAAAGCAAAAACAAATAATGCATTTAAACAACACAAGTATTAACTTTATGAACTTTTAAGGATAGAATATTGCATCTATCCTTCTACATGGAAACATAAATAATAGTATATGTGCTCTGTTGAGCAACACAGTGAATCAAAATGAAATTAGAACAAAAATCACATTATTTATTGCACCATACTAAGAATTTTTAAAGGCTTTAATTTCAATTTGAAGCCTCAAATTCCATGTAGCAGAATTAACAAACATCTTTGACAACCAGAAACACTTTAAGATTTTTTCAACCATAGTATTCAACATTTTGGATTTTCAAAATTCGAGGAAAAGAGGTCTGGAATTTAACCAGGGTTTCTCTGTCCAGTAAAACACTATAATTGTCACTCTTTTTATAATTTCACTTTTTTTTTTCACATCACGGCATCCCACACCCACTAGACATACACAGCGTCTGCTATTACAAGCAGAATACAATTCAACAATACAAGCAGAGTACTGTACCTGGGTTTATTTTTTGTGAGCAGAACAAGAAGACTCTTAACATTCTGTTGCATCAGCAATGCAAGCTATTCCAGAAATTCAAACTGATCATTGCACAAAGTAAACTGAAAATTCAATGATCAATGTTTGTTTCTTCCACTATTACAATTCACTCTTCCTTGCTCATCCATCTGCTGTCACTGTTCAAGCACATTACTGTATTCTTAGATCTTAGACCCATAACTAATAGAACATTTCAAACAATTTTATTAGGATTTTCTATACTGTTTATTCCATTTAGGTCACGGGCTGGTGAAAGAGGAAGACACCTATAATGAGGGGGCAGGGGAAAGAGTCGTTATTCACAAACCAGAAACTGGTTAGACCAGCTGCCACATATTTTCTCACAAAGACAACCGGCCTAAAGAAAAGGATGCAGGCTAAAGAAAAGGACGCAGCCCATACCAGTATAAGGCACGATAAAGCACGGGAATCAACAAGCTATATAATGAAACAAACTGAGAAACAATGAACCAGCCAATGTCATGGCTCAGTAAAATTCCATGAAGTAAGGACAGTTGGCAGACCACATGAGGCATTTACTAGTTGCTTGCAAGACATTTTCATTAAAATTTTCAAGTAATTTGCAACAACAAAAAAAGCCCAACACAAAAACAAACAAAAACAAACAAGAATACATATTAGTTTCCATCACCTACCGCTACTGAATATAAATGCTCTAAACAGTAAATAACAAGATATCATCATCAGAAAAACACCAGCCAAACACAACACTCCCACTCCACCATTATTTATACTATAAATAGGTAACCAATGCCCTTTACTGAATGTTCTCTTCATTTATACATTAACTTTTCTCAGTACACTTTCTTTTAAAGTTACATACATAATAGTAATTTTCAAAATCACAATTTGTAGAAGCAATTTTGTAGAGCTAAAGGAATTGATTTCGCGGGAGCATGTTCCATTAATTTTTCTTGCATTACAGGCACAGAGTCAAACAGACCAGCACTTCCATAACAACTGTGGTCACAGGATCATGAGTTTCTCTGTAATTCTATCACACACAGATAACATGCCAGGAACACATACCATATTCACTGGCTGAATGTGAATGTTCTAGTCTAGACCTTCAATCCATAATTTACCTGGAAATATCACTCATGTTTAGAAGTATTTCATATTTTCATGCTATACCAAAACATACAATTTGATCTTTATTACAGAAATGATCATATAATACAAATTCATCATAGCTTGTGTGAGGTAAACTACTGTATATTATTTTACACGCGCATTATCAATATCAGCATGCAAATGATGGATTTACAAGACACATTTTCTAACAATGTACTCCTTTTACCATAGTTAATGATTGAACCCACATTGTTCAAATGTTGAAAACATAAGTCATAAATTACCACAAACCATTTATTGGAACATGGAAAATTAGCATGTGCAGGCATGACAAATGATGCAAGAGAGTAATGAGCCAGCATTAGAAAAGTCAGTTGGTGAAGGTAAAGCTTTATGGGTCACTTTATGGGAGCTTTATGGGGAAATTATTTTCTGTGTGCAGTGTCAGCCATAACAGCAGACAGGGTTAAGAGCCTTGCTCAAGGGCCTAGTAGTGGCAGCCTCATGGAGCTGGGGTTTGAAACACTAACTTTCTGGTTATTAGCCCAGAGCCATAACCCACTGAGCTACCACTGCCCATGTCAGGTTAATGCAATGACATTGAATTCAGATCCTACACTATTAAATCCATCGAGTGGTAAACTGAAAAACACTGATCATCTACAGTGGCACCTGTCAAGGCCTGGGACATATTAGACAGCAAGCAGTTCTCAAAGTTGATGTGATGGAAGCAGGAAAAACTTTCACATGGGCTAAATGGTGAATGCTAGACAACTGGGTTAGAACATCTACAAAAAGGCAGGTATTATGGGGTGTTCCTGTTATGCAGTGGATAGTACCTAAACAAATTATCTCAGAAAACCACTGAACCAGTGATCATGATCGCACCAGGCTCACTCGTACACATGGGGAGTGAAGCCTAACTTTCTTTGATCCAATTCCACAGAAGAGCAACTGTGACTCTTTCAGCAACACAATGACATTATTAATGTGAAAATATTACATGAGAATTAACAAAATCTGAGACATGCAGCAACAAATCTCTAGGATCTTATCTGGATATATCAAAAACATGTGACTAGTAAACAGCATTGTGTTATATATATGTGTTCCATATTTCAAGCAGTCATTGGCCTTTCAAGGATTTGGATTTCCCTCCACTGACTGGGCAAAAATGTAATAAAAATATCCTAATATTTTGTGAATTACATTTGTCTTGGACTATAGTGTGCTTTCACTGTAGCAATGTTATACAACATCACAACATGTCAAAATGTTCTGTCAAAAGTTCTAAATTCTGTCAAAATGTGGTTGATATATTGTATTGATGACGGACGAGTCTAACCAGTACAGGAAAGTCTCCTCCAGCACATCCAGGGGTTAAGGTCGGGACATTGTCGTGGTCAATTCATGTGTGAAAATGATTCCTCATTCATCCCAGAACCACTCTCTCAATTAAAGCCTGATGAATCTTACCATTAACATCCTGAATAACCATTATATTAGATCAACTTGTTAGTGTGGACAATTAGAAAAGCTTCACTTTTTTAGTCTTACATTTTTACATGCTTTACATGTTTCTACTTTATATTTTATTTTATTGTAACAAAATTTTCTGAAATTCTATTAGCATTTATGCCTCCTTACATCCTTTTTCTTTTCAAGGTCACAAACAGGCGTGTAAGCATTTTACAGCGTATCATACTGTGTATGGTTCTGTATGTGACAAATACAAAATTTTAATTTGAGTTTGATAGGGAGCATAAAGATCTGACTTTGGCGCAATGGGGGAAAAAAAGTCATGTGGTCTGATGGATTACACATCGAGTCTATTCCAGGATAAGAAGGAAAGTACATGAAGTGATGCACTCATCATACATAGTGCTCACTGTACACGCAGTGTTATGATGAGTTGCTCAGGTCTAGGCTCAGCAATGTTATCTGGCAATAAAATAAGGTCAGCTGACCTGAATGAACTGAATGACCAGATTAATGGAGTTTTTCCTCCCTGATGTCACAGTCATATTCCAGGACTCAAACAAAGAATGGTTTTGGAAGCATGAAGACTCATTTTCACACTTTAATTTGGCCACCACATCAAGCGTCATAATCAAAGCTGGTCAAATTAAATATTGGTGCCTAGGCAATATATTAGAATAAACATTATTTTCAGGTGTTGCAATATGTTCCAGATAATTGAAACCATGAAAACCTACACTTTAAGATCTGAGGGGAAATACACACAAACACAAAGTTCAAAGCAAGATCATAAACTGTGCTATTGAGGACTGTAGTTATCCTTTAACTATGCGCTCAAACATACAAACACACACACACGGCAAAAACTGTGGTCATGGCTGGTATTCATGTAATCCAGACCAGTTATTCTGGACACATCAAAAACATGTTCATACATGTATGGAAGATCAAACTCTTACATGATGGGGGAAACTCTTAGATGAGAAGATCTTATCAGGCATCAAACATTGCTACTGTAACAATGCTTTTGTGGGAGGTCTTTTAATAACGGCAATCATGCACTCACTGATAAGATGGTTAGCTTGGTAAAATGGCAGGTGCCTATGTCATGTGTTAAATCTATTCTGGGCCGTACGTAAAACAGGCCAGGCTGGTTTTGGCCATAAGTGCTTGAAATAAGAAGCACTCTAGCTTGTCTAGAGCGCAAAAGGTGCTGGAACCCGCTGATGACAAATTTCAGCTTGCTCCTTATAATTCTAACCAAATTTGACTTAAACTGGTTTAAACACTTTCAGAAGAATAAAAGAATGATTAAAACAGGGAAATATTTATACAAATTTAAGTTAATGTTAAATTCACCAGAAAACAGATACTTGTGATGTTCTTTTGGACATGACTATGAAATAAGAAAATTATTAATTTACCAAGATATGTTACATAACGTAGCTCAACATCAGGCCCCGAGTCATTATAACTCACAGATCATGTGACAATGACTCACGAGTCTATGAACAAAAGTGCCTTTGTGACTGTTAGCTGTTTCAGACTCTTTACTGTAGGTTGCAGTATATACTGTATTTAGGAATGTATTATAAAACAAAATGGTCTATAATATACATAACATTTATTAAAGATACTTTACATAAATATATACAAAAATAAACATGTAAGTAGATTTAGAAATGCTATACTGTTTAAACAAAAATCAGTTCCATCATTCATACATCCTTATAATATACACCCTTGTTGTACATTATTCTGCATATGGTTGTAAATGTTTTTATGCTAAACCTAATGCAAAAACCTTTTTTTTTTTAACTTTTGTGGTTAGAAAACAGTTACTGTTTGAGAACCTGTGACAATATTACCACACAGACAATAAAATGAAATAAATCTGAGGTTGGTCACATAGCTGGTAGCAGTGGGTATGTACAAAAAACGAAACCACAATGGTGTAAAAGAACACAGCAAATCAAATGACTTATTTAGTCTATCAGAAGCAGAAGGCATTGAAGCGTTACACTTTAATGAAACAAAAATACTAAACTTGACTAACTGCACCAGATATGTTCGTGTCAAGTTTTAGTGACCAAATAATATTTTGAGCATATAAATGACAAACTCATGCACACACATGCATGCACACACGGACAAACAAACACTTTTATACAAACTCAGTCAAAATCATGGCATGTTTCCCACAAACGTGAATCCACCTTTGTGGAGTTTTGCTACCTGAGAAAGTCTGAACATTAGTCTAATGTATCTCTATTCAAATAATTCACAGTCTTCATTTATAATTATTTTTTTAAATGGACATACACCTTTTAAATTGTACTGCTATCAGTTTGGCCTGTGCTAGATGTATAGATGCTGCCCTTCTTAGAATACTTAAGAGAGCTGAAGGAGACTCTCATCCTCTCCACAGTCCGACTGCTTCGACACAGCAACGTGTTCTTTACATGTGACCTGAAGTCCTCTGACACAAAATAATACACAAATGGATCCAGGCAGCTGTTGAGGCTGGCCAAGCACAAAGTGGTGATATAGAAGCCATATCCATTGTTAGTAACTCCTGTTGATAGCAGAGCATAATGCACAACGAGCATCATATTGCTAGGAATAAAACAGACCAGGAATGTAACAAGAACTGTAATGATAAGGACCATGGCCCGGTGACGGTTCTTGCCAGCACTGCTTCCTTCCATCATGGAATGTCCGAGTTTGCGCATCATCAGAACATAAGCTGTGACGATAACTGCACATGGTAGAAGGAACCCCAACACGGCCATCACCATGAAGTAAAAGAATGGCTTCGCTACATCCGGAAAGACGTCTCCCTTCTCAAAGTTTTTTTTTTGGATATTGTTGACGTCATGGCAAGTGGTTATGTTAAGCCCAGACAGGTAGGCCGTCTGCTGGTACAGAAAGAGCGGTGTGGCACTGATCCAAATAAAAGCCCAGATGCTTACGGATAAAACAATAGCCAGTCTATTGTCCGTCCTCTGCTGCGTGAGTGGATGAGCCACCACCCAGTATCGCTGCACGCTCAAACACGCGATGAATAGAATAGAACTGTACATATTTCCATAGAAGAAGCCCACCAGAACTTTACACATCTCCTCCCCAAAAGTCCAGTTGTTGCCTTTGATGTGGTAGGCAATCTTTAGTGGGAGCCAGATGATAAACAGCAAGTCAGCCAAAGCAAGGTTGGCCATGAAAATAGATGCTGGGTGGGTCTTCTTCGACCTGAACACAAAGACCCATATTGCCATGGCATTGCTGGGCAAACCCACAACAAACACAAAAATGTAGATGATAGGAAGGAAAACTGTAGTCAGGCTACTCTTTAATGTGCTTGCTGTAATATCATCAATGAGGGTTGAGTTCAAGTCCGGATCCTGAATCCCAATAAAACCTCGTCCTTTCTTCTGGCTCACTGAAATATAGATAATAAAAGATAAAGTTTCTGGCTAGTTTAAAAGAAAACAGAAAGGTAAATACTGTGCTACTGAAATGAAGGACAAGAGCATATAAACACTATACCTGTAGGAAAGCGGCTAACTTTTGTTGGTTAATAATTACTTAAAAATACAGAACACTATAGAATAAAAGACTTTCATTAATCCTTTATATTAAGAGATCAATACGTTAGATTAGATTCAAAGAAACACTTATTTGTAGAGAGTTGACCTGGATTAAGAAGGTGAGTTCACGCAAGAACAAGAACAAATAAGTGGAAACAAAAACTCACCTGACGACGAAATACAAGCGAAAAATAACAGCAAAGGAAGAATTCCTACTGCAGACATTATTATGTTTTCAAATAAACAAAAAACGCTATTAAAAAGAATTATATTAGTTCCCGAGCTGAGTCGTGTTTAGCTAAAACAGGCAGCAATCGCGGTCCTCTTGAAACTACCTGCAACACCTCACCTTCTCCTTTATTGTCCTGCGTGGTAACAGAAGCTCGAGCACGTTAGCCACGTCCATCTCGCTGCGTCACGGACAGGGGAGCGCACGAGCACGCAACATTCTTACATTTAATCTCATCTCATCTCACACCCACTTAGGTTTCGAGTGACGAGAGAAAACTCTGACAGCCACAAGAAACGCGTCTAAACATTTTAACTAAACGCCTCAACTAATCAACATTTACGCCTTTATCTTGTTAACATCAGGATTGTTTTTCCATATGTGAGAAAAATAACCGTTTTTTTTTTTTTAAAAAGTGAGAACAATATATAACAGATACTAAGAAACAGGAATATTAAACAAACTAAATTGATAAATACAACAAAACAGCAAAGAAGTAAAAAAAAAAAAAAAAATCGAGAATACTATACCATAAAATCTACAAAGAAAAATGTAAAACAAAAATTATTATTTTTAATTACTTTAAATAAAGTTAAACAAAATAAAAAACAACAAAATACTTTGGAAAATATCTGCTAATGTCATTCTGAAGACAAGAAGTGGGGCTTACTGTTACTCAATATATAATATAAAGCTAAAATGTATTATAAAATTAAAGTCATCCTCTGTCTTTCAACAACAACAAAAACAACAACAATAATAAGAATAACAACAACAACAACAACAATAATAATAATAATAATAATAATAATAATAATAATAATAATGTCTTTAAAGACATGTCGGTGAAGATTCTTAGTCATCCTGGTGAGGTAATCTGGAAGATGAGTCATGTCAACAGGACGTCTTTCTTGTCAGGTAGCTACGTTTCACTACTCATCCAAGTAGCTTCTTCAGTCTGAGGTAAGTTGGTAAATTTCGCATATTTGAGTCCTCCTGGGTCAAAGGATCCTTCCCTGTCTGAAAAGACAAGAGTGAAAAATATAAGTCTTTAAAAGAAAAGCAGATGTAATAAAGAACTTCACTTGAAAACATGAATGAAAACAAGAATGACCAGTTTCTATTTTGAACAGCAGGAAGTTTTTATCCGGTTTTATCCGCCATCCAATTCCCTGTTACTATGGAGACAAGGAATTTAAGAGTGTGTGTAAATATAAACCTGTAAGCAGACAGAGCTGCTCGAATGGAAAACTAAACAACACCTTCTTGACCAATCAGAACAGAGAATTCAGCATTGTCTAACCCTAGGTGTAGAACAATTAATAACATTTATAGCACTGATTTATACTGTAGCACCCTATGTATATATATTTTGATCTGTTTCATGGATGATTTAAAATCACAGTGGGTTTAGCACCCCCAGCCACCCCCCACCCCCAACATTCTTTAAAGATCAGTATGAGGATCATTCATAACTCACATTAGGATATGGTAGAATATATAAGATAGAATGCGGCCTCCACTGGGAGGCTAGCCTTGCAATGAAAGATAGTCCTTTCATCAATTTAATATGCAAGCAGTAACTCAAGCAAAATAAAGCAATGTAAGATAGTGGTGGATAACCAAGCAAAATAGTTCTAAAGAAAATAAAATAAGTACCAGTGTACCTAGAATCCTCTAATCTAAGAACAATATCTAAATACACCAGAGCTCCTTATATAACCTGGCTCTGTGACTTGCTTTTACAATCAAGCGTAATGTATACTTTACAGAGATGTGGTTACCTGTACTAAAAATTAACAGACATATAAGGCAGGCTATAAAATAGCTCTGGGTTCCTGTTGTCTCTAAGATTACAACCATAAAAGGCAAATAACATAGAAATAGCAGTCATTTACAGACGACTCACAGCTTCTACTAATATCCATGATGACAACATCTCATAGATTCTACCGAGTTGCGGGTAACCGCGTACCAGAAAAACTCACAGAGCATTCAGTTTGTCAAAGACATCACTGTCTCTGTCTGAGTTGCTGAATGCACTTATTTATAGACTATTTCTTCTCTACAGTAGTCATTGCAGTTCCAAGATGAGGTGGCAGCTTTCGAGTACCTTTTACAAAAACCTTAAGCTGCTTTTCTACTTTTCTTCTCCCTCCGGACTGCCATCCTTCTAGCAGTTAGCTCAGCACCACGATCAGCCTATCGTGAGCCGGGACAACTGACAACTCAAAGCATTAGCATGACCCATACCAAAAGGGGGCTTAAATCAGACCTAGATTAAAATGAGCAATATTTTACTGTACAAATTAAGAACCGACACAGTTTGAAAAGGACACCATAATGCCACCAAAAGGTTTTCTGTACTTTGAACTAAAATGTACAGTATCTTAGCATTTAATTTAGTCACAGCAAAAAATAAACAATGGTAAGTGTAAATATAAATGTAAGTGTAAAGGTAAATATATTCTCTAAAATTGGGCTGTGGTTTCCAAAACTTATTCATAATCATGAGGGTTTCCATCATAAAGTAGAATGTTCAAGAAAGTCTAGAACCTTCAGCATTGCTGAACTTAGACTGTCTGAAGGGCTGGGGCAAAAATACAAAGGTCACCACATTAAATGGACCCCTATCAGTAGCAAATGATACTCACCGGAGTCTATGTACCTTAGTAATGCATCCTTACTACAAAGGGTGTTCAAGTCAACCTGCGAGATTTTATTGTTCGGAATAACAGTTATGAGTGACCTCTATTTCTCTACATAAACCCCAGCTACACCAAAGTACTTATTCCAACGTTTCACTAGTGCCTGGATACCATTAAGGTAGAACTTTTCCCCAGTACGCAAGAACCATGATCAGATTGATTACTTTATGTGTGAAATGGCGCCAATGGGTGGAAATAGCTTGGAGGGACGTCAGGACTGTAAGGGGGATGTGGCAAAAACCAAAACTCTTAACCGAGTTCCTGTAATGCGCAGGTGGAGTTTGGAGTTTGTGGAGTTTTACCGCAGCATCTCAGTTTTATGCCTTCATTCACAAAAAAATCATCACAAGTGTTGATTTGATTTGAACACCCCGTGTTATATTTTATCCATATTAATTTATATGGATGGAATGTTATGTGACGTACAAATGTGTTAGAATTGATGTTCCAGCTTAAATTGCACTATAGCTTTAAAGTAATAAAACAGTGTTTACCCAAGCATTTTGACATTTTAAATGGCACTTTTTTACATTTGATTTTCATTAAGCCATACAAAACCCGTAGCTCAGCATTTTCCAAAATCTAATAATTGTACAGGAAAAATTTTTAATAATAAAAACAAATTCTGCAAATTTTAATTTATTTTGACTTGTCTGAAATAAGGACAGTGTCAAAAAATATACATACAGCACACTTAATATTTGGTTCAATGTTCCTTAGCAAGTTTCACCTTTAGCAGCGATTTTGGTAGCGATCAATTCAATTCAATTTTATTTGTAAAGTGCTTTTACCAATAGCCATTGTCACAAAGCAGCTTTACAGAATCAAAAGAAAATATAAAAATACGTATAAAATTTAAGAAAATGTGTATGAATCAAAATGATCAGATTGTCCAGGGGATGACGGTGGCAAGGAAAAACTCACAGCGATGAAAATAGGAAGAAACCTTGAGAGGAAGCAGACTCAACAGTGAACCCATCCTCATTTGGGTGGTATAAGATAGCAGGAATTGTTTTGCAGTGTTAGGCAGCTAGAAGTTCAATATAACAGTAAATGCCTTAATGTGAATATGGAGTCCAGTTCATTACTGGGGGCTCAGGTTGAGTGTAGGAAATTCCAGTCCTGAACTATTGAGCGGAATAGTTCAGTGGAACCAAACCCAGTCAGCACATGCATCCCAAGCAGACCACACGGGCCTCCATGTGACAAGAGCTCCAACCAGGATAAGTCAGGCAGGTCCAGAGGGCAGAGGAGGTCTGGATCACTGGCAGCTCTGAAGCAGCATTTGCAGCTTGACAGAGAGACAGACAGGGAGAGGGAGAGAGGCAGAGGGAGAGAACAGAAGAGAAGAAAAGAGAAGAAGACATGAAGGTTAGGTATGGTCACAGTCACATAATGTATGTGAATGTGTATGTGTTGGTCAGTATATATTTAGTGAAAAGTGCCAGCAGGGACTCTGGCAGGACAAACTATGAAAGCATAACTAAAAAGGAGAGCCAGAAAGAAACACAGATATGAGGGCTTTCTGAAAAGTACAGCAACTAGTCCCTTCAGCGTCAACAAACCTGAGTGATCAATGTGAGTGGGGAAGACATTATTTAAACATACCAGTTCAATATAATGAGGTCCTTTAACAAAGGCAAATCTATTCACAAAAATGCTTCGCTAAATAGGTTTTCATCCTGGAACTGTGTCAGACTCTCAAACATTAATTAAAAGGCTATTCCATACCTTTGGGGCTTTGTAAGAAAAAGCACTGCCCCCTTCTGTAGTTTTCATGATACCTGGTACAGACAAGTAGCCTGCATCCTTTGATGGAAGTAGGCATGGCAAATCATAAGACACTAGCAGTTCACTCAGATACTGCGGTGCGAGTAATGTAACATACATGTAACAACTTTGTTGCTACATACATGTAACAACTTTGTTGTTACATGTATGTAGCACCCTGGTCCTGGGGGAATGTTGTTTCGTTTCACTGTGTACTAACTGTATATGGTTGGAATGACAATAAAAGCCTACTTGACTTGACTTGAGACCATTTAATCCTTTATAGGTAAAAAGTAGTATTTTAAAATCAATGCGAAATTTCTCTGTGAATTAGATAGGAGTGTTGTGCTCATATCTTCTGGTTCTAGTGAGGATTCATTGTGGACTAATTGATGTTTGTTTATACACCTAGTTGAACATCCAGACAGTAAGGTATTACAATAGTCCAACCTAGAGGTGATCGTCTGCATCGTTTAGTGATGCATCATTAGTGATGCATCGTTATTCCTTATCTTGGCAATATTTCTAAGATGAAACAATGCTGTCCTGGTAATACTATCTACTGTACATGTGCTTCAAATATGGTCCTAGCACTAACCTCTGTCTTGTCAGGATTAAGCAGAAGAAAGTTAATAAACATTCAGTCTCTTATGTCATTCACACATTCCTCAACTTTATTAAGCTGGCTTTTCCCATCTGGTTTTGCTGAGACATTTACTGTAACTGTATTCCATCAGCATAACAGTGAAAACTAATACCATGTTTATGAATTATGTTACCCAGATGAAGCATATAAGCTGAAAAAAGCAGAGGCCTAAAATCAAACCCTGTGGAACACCAAACTTCACTTCAATAGGAAGAAACCTTGAGAGGGACCAGACTCAACAGGGAACCCCACTTCATTTGGGCCCAAAACACCATAGAGCAGGCAGAATAGTCACCATTTAAAACTAAAAACTGATAATGATCAGTCAAACAGGATCTGAGCCAAGAGAGGGCCGTTCTTTTAATTCTACTAACTTTTCTAATCTGTGCAGGAGAATACTATGATCAAAGGTGTCAAAAGCTCAATGGTGTCAAGTAACACAAGCAAAGATACACAACCCTGATCAGAGGCCACAAGGAGGACATTTAATACTTTAAAAAGTGCTGTCTCTGTGCTGTGATGAGGCCTAAATCTTGACTGATACAGTTTGTGGATTCTATTCCTATTTAGATATGAACCTAGCTTCTGCACTACCATCTTTTCCAGGATGTTAGAGATAAAGGGGAGGTTTAATATCACCCTGTAGATAGACAGCTAAAAGATCTTGGAATATACCCACTGCTGAGTGAAGAGTTAACTATTTTCAATAGGGGTTCTGTTATTGCTGGTACTATTTGCTTGAGAAAATGTGTCGGTATAGGATCTAATACACAGGTTGATGATTTTTCAGAAGAGAAGAAATTAGTTCTCTTCAAGGGGAGTAAAACATTCTAGGTTCTCATCTGATATGATTAGTTTATCATCTGCATTTAGACTCTTTGTCTAAAGAAACAAGCCGGTTTAAGAGGAAATATTCAAATCTAAAATTCAAAATACAGCCCTGGGGGTCTTTAAGTAATAATTAAAGAGATCAACTGAGCAGGATTATTGTTTGTGGCTACACTTGTCATGTTAGTATAGAGAACTTTAAATGCGTTAAATTTGTGTCCATGTTTTTGTATGATGGTCAAATTATCATTGTAAATAACTGCAATGCCTCCTCCTCTATCAGTTAGCCAAGGCTAATGTATGTGGCTGTATCTAGGAGGGCTAGATTCACTTAAAGATACATACTCATTCTGTTTAATCCAGGCTTCTGTTAAACATAATATAAAACTTCTGATCTGTGGTAGTTTCATTAATGCTGAGCGCTTTAGATGTTAGAGATCTAACATTCCTAGCTTCAGATCAGATGTGCTGGCTTGGGATGAAACCTGAGAGACGACTCTGTGCAGCTAGAAGATGATTGGATTAGCCTGTCTGCTCCCTGGCCTGGGCTCTGGTTAGTAACTGATTTACTAGGCCTGTTCTGAGACTATGAGCTACAAAAAATGAGAGCAACTCTCTACCCAATGGGATGGACACCATCCACCTCCAACAGGCCAGCTTTGCCCTCAAAGATACTCCAATTGTCTATAAAGCCCACACTGTTTTCGGTGTACCACCTGGACATCCAGTGGTTCAGCGACCATAACCTGCTGTAAGCTCTATCGTCACGTCGCATTGGAATGGGGCCAGAGAAAATTACTTCATCGGACATCGCCTTTGCTAGTTTACACACAACTGTAAAGTTATGCTTACTATCCTCTGACTGACCAAGGTGTATATCATTAGCTCTAACATGTATTACTATCTTTGAGAACCTATGCTCTCCTACAGCTTTAAGAATACCTGCTATGTCTAGCACCAGCTGAAGTCAATCATCATCACTAACAGGAAGTTCAGAGGCCTTGGTGTTGGCAAACCAAAAGACATTTTTTGGATTTTTACTGAAACTGAATTAATCAATTAAATAGGTGTAATAGATTTTTGACACTGTAGGTATAATCGTGATCTTGTTTTGATGTTGGAAAAGTACCGACATGGTCAAAAGTTTTGAGAATGACACAAATATTAATTTCCAGAAAGTCTGCAGCTTCAGGGTTTTTAGATCTTTTTGTTAGATGTTACTATGCTATAATGAAATATAATTACAAGAATTTCATAAGTGATAAAGGCCTTTGTTGACAATTACATTAAGTTTATGCAAAACTATTTTAATAATTCATGCAATATTTGCAGTGTTTACCCTTCTTTTTGAAGACCTGTGCAATTCACCCTGGCATACTGTAAATCAACTTCTGGGTCACATCCTGACTAATGGCAGCTCATTCTCACATAATCAATGATTGGAGTTTGTCAGAATTGGTGAGTTTTTGTATGTCCACCTGTCTCTTGAGAATTGATCTCAAGTTCCCAATGGGATTAAGGTCTGGGGAGTTTTCAGGTCATGGACCCAAAATTTTTAATGTTTTGTCCCCTGAACAACTTAGTTATCACTTTTGCCTTATGGCAAGGTGCTCCATCATGCTGGATTGGGCGTTGTTCGTCACCGAACTGTTATTGGATGGTTGGGAGAAGTTGCTCTCGGAGGATGGTTTTATACCAGGTGTGAATAAGCCCACTCCCTTGGCTGAGAAGCAATCTCACATTAATGGACTTAGGATGTTTTGCTGTTGGCATGACACACGTAGTGTTGAAGTAAATGAAACGTTGTGTTCCAAATTCTTGAGGATTCCTTGAAAGATGCATGTTGTACAGTCATTCTGCCTCAGTAAAGGAACAGTAGTTCAAAGAGATAATTGAAAACAAATGATTGCCATGACATTCATGTTTATAATGAAATGAATGTAATGTAAACTGACTACATTTTTACAGAGGTACTCTGGGGCACTTCCACATTTACTCGTAACTAACACATCCATTACAGAACTTTAAAATATGTTATCCTTTGTTTAGATGTCCTACGTAGTTCGCAACTGGACTCCAAAATGTTCCCATGTACAGGGCACATGTTCTGTGTGTGCGATTGTGAGAGCAACTTACAGGGCACTATCATGTTTGTGGTATCATTGCTACTGTGGGAGTAAATTACAGGTCACCTTATCATGCTTGCTCTACTGTGGGGGGAGTTTAGATGGCACTTTCCACCTACCTTGGTACCTTGTTAGAGGGCAATTTATTAGGGTTACTCTACTGTGGAAGCATCATTGAGGTAATTTGATAAGTTTCACCCTCCTGCAGGGGCACTTTAAAGGCCAATTAATCACATTTCCTCTATTGTAAAGGTGCCTTGGAGGGCCTTCCTGTGAGCCACCAGCCCCCCATCCCCCCACTCAACAATGACCATGAGGATAGTATTAAACATCATTTGCACAGCACATGATAGTGTTGCTGCAAAGATAATTCAACACCTCCCATCCAAACAATCACACCTTGACAATAATGAGTGGAATGCGATTTTAAATTTTTCATTTTTGCTGAATTGGTCTATTCAATAATACCATGGATGATCATCTGGTGGGCGACCATGGGTGAGAGCAGAGTCAGGATAGACAATATTACACACAGTGGGAACAACAACCAACCACACCCAATGTTTAGTCATGATCAGAACATGCCTCAAGCTACATCACTTTTGTGTAATTTTCCTACATTGTGCAATTTCTCTATGGTGCACGTAAACTGAAATATATTAACCAAATTCTAAATTAATAAGCTGCCTACAAAACACGCAAACATCTCAAGTCCACTTTCTGTTTTACCAAAATAAACACAACTGGTTTTCTTCTCTCTAGCTGCACACAAATACACACATGCACACACATGTGTGTGGGCCAACACTATATTTCCAAAAGTATTCGCTTATCAGCCTTCACATCCATATGAACTTGAGTAACATCCAATTCCTAATCCATAGGGTTTAATATGATGTTGGCCCACCTTTTGCAGCTCTAACAGTTTCGACTCTTCTGGGAAGGCTTTCCACAAGGTTTAGGAGTGTGTTTATGGGAATTTTTGACCGTTCTTCCAGAAGCGCATTTATGAGGTCAGACACACAAACAACACATGAATTTTCTGAAGTCGAAGACATTATGTTTTGGATGATTAAATTCAGGTAATCTCAGCTTTGTAAAGTGTTAAGCATCCTGAAGTTCACTTAATTGCCAAGCATTGCCTCACACACACTAAGAAGAACTGCTGAACCGCACAACCACAACTACCAAATCTCAAGAAGATGCCTAAGCAGTCCTATGCAACTTTTATGTAGATGACTGTTTGGAGAGCATAGCTACAGATGAGGATGTAGTGACCTTGGCTAGTAACCTCAGAACCTTGTGGGCATGAGGGTGCTAATGCCCATGCCCATAGTATACAGTATATATAGTCAGAGAAGTGAAAAACCTGGATGTAAGAAAGGACACTCTACCAGTCAAGAGAGCTCTTGGCATACAATGGGTATAGGCATAATTTTGTGGTGGGATGGAGGTTGTAGCCACCCAATAATCAAAACCAGCCTGTACAGGACTTTTATAAAACATGATACATTGACTGGCTTTCTTGATTCACTGCAACTGGCAAGCAAATAATAACATTCAATTGTATGTATTTGTATATCTATGCATCCCATGTATGTGGGATGGGAAACATGCTGACTATTGGAAAACATGGATAGCAGCACCTCTTCGACTTCCATGCTTTGCAGGTGTTCGCAACAAGCCAATTCTGCAGTCCGAAATGTAATTAGCAACTATATGTGCTGTAGGATCAGTGGAAAGCTAGGAGAACAAAAAATGGCGAATCTACCTCAAGATCGCATCTTGCCTGACAAACCTTCTTTCACAAAATCCCTGGACTATTTCAGGCCATTTGATATAAAACAGAACAGTCAGAAGGTGTGGTTTCTTGGTTACCTGCCTTACAGTCAGGGCTGTGCACATTGAGTTGACACGGAGTCTTGCAGGAATGCAATTCGCTGTTTAGTGTGCAGAAGAGAAACATTTTTGATTTTTGTTTTGTCGCTCTCGTTACAAATACTGTGCCACTATAATAAATAAACCTGAAATTTTTAAGATTCAAAACTAGTCCATAGTGTTGCAAATTCTTAACCTGAACAATTGAATTGATTAAATATTATATCATAAAATATATCATTGATAACAAGACACTTTTTTCTCAATTTGATTTAAAGAGTTATGTTTTGTGAGTTATTGATATTAAATTAGTTATGTGAGACGAATTAATAAAGTCAAAATAGTATAAACAAACAAAAATAAAAAAATAAGGCTATTGAAAAAAAACTCATGTTATCTATCTGTCCTCATTCAAACGTGAGGCTGCTAAAAATACTACAGAATATCCTACACTGCATGTGCGCCCTCTTGTGGTACGTAAGTTAATAGCTACGTGAGCCTGGGAGAAGTGTAATGCAAAAATAATCAGTTACATTTTTAACATATAGTAAATCGATGAACATCCACAGCAGCAAGGCATGTCAGTATTTTATTTGATGTTTTATTATCAGCTTGCTAAGCTATTAAAATCATTTACAGTTCAGAACCATGAAAAGTCTAAAGGATCATTTTTTGCCCTAAGCTGAATATACCCTTTACATCAAATTTCTATATACACGCAGAATTATATATATACAAGACATGAATTGAAACAAACTAAATTAAGATATTCTGAAAGAGTTTCTGAATCATTAATCATGTGTTCAGGAAGAACACTAAGAGCTGTTCATGGTTGTACTTCTGACCCCAAGTTACCCAGAGGAAACTCAGGCTTATATTATTACTGTAATTGTAATAATAAAATTTTGTCTAAATACATCACAAACACCAACACCAAGAGAGAAAATATTAGAAAAATATATGAAGCATAAACAATATATTTCAAGAGAAACCCCATTTTACCAAGAGAAAAAAAAAAATTAAAATATTGTCTAATGTAACCAATCAAATGAGATCCTATAGCAAGGTGTCAAAAATGTTATGTTGCAGTCTGGTAGAAGGACTGAGGCAATGCTCTGTTTCTCCAGTGAAGAAAAATATATTTACTTAGAAATTATGTTTACCTTTGGCTCCTTTTCCTATGATAGACACTCGTATTCTAACCATGACAAACTCATTCTCATTTCACATGCGTCCACGTATCCAACTGTGCTTTCCCAACAGAATCCTAGGTCTTTTGTTTCCAGAGCCTTGTTCCTAGGCCTCAGGAAGCACAATGTGGTCTCTTACCTTAATTATTGGATGCCGTCTTCCCAATAGGTTTAGGCAGTTCCAGACAAGTGCCTATTTTTTTCTGTGTCAGAGAGGAATTTTCCAAAACAAGGTTGCATAAATAATCTTTTCCAAGTGTATCAATCCCATGTGCTCATCTAAAGGGTGCAGAGAAACTTATAAAAAACACAGCTTAATGGGCATGTATGTGGGGTATCTTGTGTGTGTATGATAATGAAAAACAATGTTTTCAAATTTAATAATAAAATAATTTAGTTTTATATTAAGAAAAATATATGTTCAATACCAAACTTCTGTGTCAAATGTCGTGATGTAATTAAATAATGGCAATCAAGATAAGAATAATGTTATTTTATACAATAAATTGCTATACAACAATCAATATTTAGTATAAAGTCAAAAAGATATCTGTGGTATGCTGGGGTCACTTGCTCCATCGCTGCCTGCTTGATTTCTTCCTGGAGATCATGTTCAGAAATTTGCCACAGAAATTCACAATTCACCTGAAAATTCCTTAGTTTTAGCCTTTTTTGTCCAGCCACATATTTGTTGCACCCGCTAACTAAACCATCTGATTCTAAATAGCACAACTATTTGGTTCAGTTCAATTTTGGTTCAATTAAAATTTAACTGTACTCTTCAGCAAAAATTAAAAGCTGTTCATATTAGAACAAACAACAACAGAAACAGTAGTCAAAATGTTCAGTATCATACAGTTCCCTTTAAAAATATTGAGATGGCACAGTCAATTCATTTGTTTTTATTACACATTCAAAACATTTGGGTTTGAGATCAAAATATGAATAGAAGACAATTGATCAGAATTTCAGCTTTAGATTTCTGACATTAACATCTGGATGTGTAAAAAAAAAAATTAGAACATGGCACCTTGCTTGGACATACACATTTTTCTAAAATACAGATGTTTCCTCATGCCCTGATGGGCCTGGATTTTTCAACAGTAAATAGCTCTGAATGTGCACTATTGGGTTGACCCCTGGGTTTTGCTCATGAACACTGCATTTTGCATTTTTGAAGACATTTGACAAAAAAGATAATTTACTCTATCTATGATTACTTTTGTGACACCCTGTTCTACTTGCAAAACTTTTAAATGTGTGCAAAATAATAATAATAAAAAATGTCTGTAACTACTATAGAGTTACTTAAATGGTTTTTAAAAATCTCTTAAATTTGAGCATAGTACCAATAGTACACTTCCATCACATATTGTTTGCTTATTTCAATGCCTTTGTAATGGTGCCCAGAGCCAAAAAATGTTCCTGTCAAAATACTTACTGCCTTGACTGTTAACAGTATTCAGGACTGCATAAATAACATTAAATACACAACAGTGTGAAATGTGGACAAGACAATAAGTGCATAAAACAGAAAAATAAATGCACAGGACTAAAAGAAAAACAAACAAACAAAAAAAAAACAGAAACTAATTATAACCCCAAATGCTTCCTTCACAGGCTGTGAAGCACCACAGAGGCATGGCAATAAGGTGTCCTGGGGTAAGGATACAACACATCATTTAACTGGAACCGAGGGTGGTGAGAAGTTTGAGAGAAGTTTGGCAAGGCACAAATGCAATGTTTGTCAATGCAGAAATGACACACTGTAAACTATGGTTTTCCCTGATGGAGTTTTTGATGCAGTTGACTATTTTGTTAATTATTTTGGCATTACACATTCAGACACTATGCCTCTAACAGTAAGCTTCTTTTTCTATATTTGCATAATATTCTGTACAAAGTTCACTTTCTCAAAACTGCCCACACAGCCTTGATATAAATGCATTCAGTGGACAAATTTTAAGAGTCTGGCAGACATCTTTTTCCTTTGATTTCTACCATGAACAAAACTATATGTGATTATACAGATGTATTTGCAGAGATCCTTATATTTAGTTTAAAAACTAGAACTTAAAATAAATGAGCACATTCTGAGACAAATATTCGAGGTGTTCTGGTACTCAAGCATTTTCAATAAATGAACATGTAAATAAATATGCTGAACTGCTGGGGAATCATTTATGACCAATTATAAAACTGTGCTTTTAAAACTTCATATCATGGTTTTTTAAATCAAAATTTCAGTTTGACACAAGATAGCAATAGAATCTAATTTTTTGTTTTTATTATAATTTTAGCAAGACAGACATTTTGAATGGCCCCAAAATGAACATGTGTATTAAGAATCCTTAGGTTTCTTAAGAATATGGTTATAGAAAAGTTAATATTCAATATTACTTTTTAATACACCCAGAATATATAATCCTTAGTTTATATAGGATAATGCATGTATGTGGGAATATACTATACATAGTACTGTGCAAATGTCTTAGCCATATGCAAAAAAAACCCACAAAAAATGCAATAGAGTAATGATGAAACATGAATATGTGTATAAAAACAATCCACTATTGTATGCAAAAAAGTATTAAATTAACAAAGTCAATTTGATGTGTAACAACCCTTTCCTTTCAAAAATGCATCAGTGGCCTCAGATTCACTTTGAATAATTTTATAAGGAAATGGAAAATCTGCCGCAGTTCTTCTGGGGACTCAGTAATACCGGTTTCTGTAAAACCGGATACTTTATGATGAATTTTCATGAATTTTTTATGATGAAGTCAAACATTTTAGTCCAAATCTCTATTAAAAAACAGGGTACCTAAGACTTTTGCATAGTATCAATAGTACACATTGTGAGTATATGCATGTATGGTGATTGATCATAGTAGATTTTATTATTGTATCAAAGTAACAAAGAAACAAGAAAAGTAATAACTCTTTAGTGTCTTACTGTGATGGTTGATTTAATTTCCAGACCAAAACAAAAACAAACAAAAAAAAGCAAAATATGTGATTTTGGTGGTAAGGTTTTGCTATAAATAATTTAATGCTTTTGGCCATTATACAATACTTTGTTTAACTTACAAAGTCTAAAAATAAATCAGTAAAATATTAAGAAACTCCAGAACTGTTGACACCCTTGAGGGAAATAAGCAATAATTAGTACATATACAAAAAATATTCAGACTGACTTCACACACACACACAACACAAAGAATACACTTTTGCTTTATTTCCTTCAAAACTCCTTTTTTTCATACATCACAACCATACATAGATCCAAAATCTTTTAACACAGATGGATATAAAAAATATAGGCAATTAAAATACCATTAAGCACAATAAGGAACATATTTACCAAAAAAAAAAAAAGCTTACAAGGTTAAGATTTTGCAGGATGGATGAGCATACTGCCACCACATGTAGTGAGGAGCGCAAACACCCAAAAAAACTGAGACAGTTTAGTTGATTTTTGGGTTGTTCAGAGTCAAAATTTAATGACTAGATGCCATCTTGAGAAAATCAAAACTCTAGAAGGTGGTAGAAGGTTAGCAGAAAGAAGCTCTTTCTAACAGCAACTAATAAAAATGCAGCACGTAAACCTGACTATTGCAAGAACAATAACGTAAACTGCATTCTCTTATCAGATTGAAAAAAAAAAAAAAAAAGAAGTCTGTTCTTTTTCTATTCTATTCCCAGGGAGGCTCCATGAATTACTATTGAGTGGGTACTGATAACATTGAAAACTTTTTCCACAGGAAAAAATAATTGAAAATGTTAAGCTTAAAATATTGAATGTGTTATTCTTTTTATACATAACCTTAGCAAAATTTTCATTAAGGGTGCCAGTAATTCTGGAGTTATTGTAAAATATATAAACTATTTTAAGAATAACTTATCATGAAACTTATATATTTTTTAAATCAACCCAAAAGCACAATCAATATTCTTTGTGGAGCAAAATGTTGGCAAAGGAATCCCTACACATTACATTTCCATTTGTAGCAGACCAGTTTCTTTTATGTTTGTCCAAGATAGGTAAGATAAAAGCTTGAAGAATCTGATAAATGTGGGAGCATGGGAATTATAAGCATTACGAGTCAGCCCAGCTTTGCTCAACAATAGCTGAAACTCTCTTCTCATACTCTCGCTTGTTTTCTTGATAAAGTTGTGCTGCCTGGCTGTTGGCTGGACTGTTGGGGTTAGGTTCATCCAACAAGGACTGCGAAAAGGAAAAGAATATATATTACAGTGTGTTCTGTCATGTCATTTCTGTAATTTCTCCCCCACAGTGGCACAACATGGATCAATATGCCAAACAGAGTTTACGCACTAAAGGACATTTAATTCAGCAATCATTGTAGCATGGTATAGAGCAGTCATAATGTGTGCTTCAAATACGTTCTATGTCTACTCACTCATCGTCTATACCGCTTTATCCTGTATTTAGGGTCGCAGGGGGCCTGGAGCTATCCTAGGAAGCTTTGGGCAAGAGTTGGCGTACACCCTGGACAGGGTGCCAATCCGTCGCAGGGCACACACATACACTCACACACCACGGGCAATTTGGAAGCACCAATTAGCCTAATCTGTAGGTCTTTGGACTGTGGGAGGAAACCGGAGGAAACCCACCAAGCACGGGGAGAACATGCAGACTCCATGCACACAGAGATGGGAAGCAAACCCAGACCCTGGAGGTGCAAGGCGACAGTGCACCAGTTAGCAAGTGAACAGTCAGTCCTCAAAGATCTACTGTAGCATAATTTGCTGGGAAAATTTTTTTCTGGCTATGATAAGAAGGTGTCAAAAACAGTACATCGTAGATTCCTGTGTATTGGGTTACATAACCACAAACTAGCCAGATTGACCCCTGTCCACTGCTGCAAGCTCCTACAATGGGCATGTAACCATTAGAACTGGACCACTGCTTAACATCGTTGCTGAACAAGTACATCCCTTCATGAATTAGCCAATGGCAGTGGCTTCTTTAGCAGGACATTGAACCCTGGCACACTGCAAACGTCATTTAGGAATGGTGTGAGGAACATGACAAAGAGTTCAAGATGTTGACCTATCTTCCAAATTTACTAGATATTAAACTAGCATCTGTGGGATGCACTGGGGAAACATCGTCTTGTTGCCCAAAACCACATTTAGAGGTTTTGCGGAGCTCATGCCTTGATGGGTCAGAGCTGTTTTGGGGGCACAAGGAGCACAATATTAGGCAGCTGATTATAATGTCATGCCCGATTGGGGTAAATATCTATGCAACAGAGTCACCCCGCATCTGGAAACATATGGTTTAACTTCCACTCTTACAAGTTGAACATTACATTAAAAGTGCAATGCATCATCTGTGTTTAAACACAATGTCAAATGTTTTGTTAAGATCATCACTTACCTGGATAGAAGTCAGAATAGAGGATACATCATATGTGGGACTCCAGCGATTCTGAAGAATATCTAAACATATACTGCCATCTGCATAAACTGTGAGATTATAAAAGTTATTTTCTCGGCAAACACTGCCACAAACATATTGTAAAAATACTGACAATGTAGGCTGGTATGGCCGGTAGATTATTAAAAAGGCTGCAGCCTCAAACAGCTGAAATTATTACATTTCCTAAATTTAAATCCTACAAAATACATTAAGCAAACATATGCTTCAAACAATATCATACAATCATGATTTAATAGCATTACAAACTGTATATTAAGTCATAAACACAGTATGTTACCAAATCTTAGTAGGGCTGGAGAATATGATGGTATATACTCACTGAACATTTTACAGCACTGACGGAAACCTTTCAGACACTTTCAAGTTTCCCCATTTTGTTATGTTTCATACTGATCTTAAAATGGATTCTATTTCCTTTTACCTAATCCTTTTTACCTTTGCATTCCGAAAACAATACTCCACAATGACAAATTAAAATACATTTATTTTTATATATTGTCTCTACAATATTTCCTACACATTTTCTTTTGATTCTGTAAATGACCATTGTTAAAAGTGCTATTCAAATAAAAATTTTATTTGCAATTGAGTTCTAGTGCATCATAATCATTCAGTGGTCCTTGAACTGCTCCTACAACTTGAACATTCTTCTGTGCCTAACTGAATTCATTTGCCATAATTAGGCACAGCACACACCTGTGTATATAAGGTCTTACAGTAGATTGTGAATGTCAGAGTGTAAATGGGATATTTCAGTCTTTAATTCTTTTTTCTTCTTCCATAAATTAACAGAACACTCCAAAAACCTGTTCTTTGTTGTTGTAGAGTAGTATGTGTAGAATGATGAAAAATGGATTTGAATCCATTTTAAGATAGGGCCTCTGTGACTCAAGTAGGCTGTTTAAATACAGCAACAACACTCAAATAGGCTATGGCATGTAAGCAATGATTGGTATTATAGGCATAAAGTGTGCCAAGGAACCATTCCCCACACCATTACACAACATCCACCAGTCTACAGTGGTGACACCTTGGATTCTTGCATTTGGCATTAAATTCCTTGTGCAAACTCAGCTTTCTTTTTTTGGCAGACAAAAGTAGAACCCAACACGGAACAGGTTTTTTTTCCTTGCCACTGTCGTTGCTGCCCTTGCTTGCTCATCAGGGACAATTTTGTCATTTTGATTCATACAAATTCACATTTTATAAAAACTTCCATAATTCTTTTGACTGTGAAAAGCTGCTTTGCAACATTAACAATTGTTAAAAATGCTATACAAATAAAATTTAATTGAACTGAATTGAACATGGTCTTGTTCTGTTGTGGCCAATTTCAGACCCTCAATGTTTGTCAACTTGTCCATCCTGAGACTCCACTCACCACAACTTTACAGAGTGATTATCCATATTAATGTTGCCTTTCTTTTAGGTCAAATCTGACTTGTCATTCTATTTTGACTTTTCCAATCAACAAGGTGTTTCCATCTGTAGAACTGCTTCTAACTTGATGTTTTTTTTTTTCTTTATTACAGCAATCTGAGCACACTTGAGTAAGACTGCTGTGCAAGAAAATCCAATTTTCAGTTACAGAAATCCTGAAACCATTGGGTGTGGCACCAACAATCATGTCACAGTCAAAAGCACAGCGAACCCTCTTTTTCCAATTTTATTTTGATATTTTGTATATTGTATGCATGTTTTTATGGACTGTACTGTAGCCACATAATTGGCTAATAATTGCATAAGTAAGTGTTCCTAATAAAATGATAAGTAAATGTACTTCATCTTAGAAAAACATTTTAGTTGAAAAAAAAAAAACATCTATGTGTAAAGTCTTTTAGATTCATGCTATGTTTTGTCATATTAAACAAAGAAATGACTGACTAGATCTCACTCACTCAGCATCTATACTACATCATCTACAGTATATAGGGATGCAGGGGCCTGAAGCCTACACAGTACACACTAAGGGAAATTTGAGAATGCCAATCAGCCTAATCTGGATGTCTTTAGACTGTGGGAGGAAACTGGATCACCCGGAGGAAACCAACCAAGCACTGGAAGAACTTGCAAACTCAATGTACTGTACACAGACCCATGGCTGGAATCAAACCTGGAACCTGGAGGTGCAAGGCCACAGTGCTAACCACTACGCCACCGTGCTGCCCCTGACTAGCCCTATTTACTAAAAAATATTAATATGAACATTTATCTCTCACACTTTGCTGTTAATACAATTTCAAAACGAAAAAGTAACAAAAAGAAACATGATTATAGACAATAAATTTCAGGAAATAGTTGCTCACCGTTTGGGTGGAACATTTTGGAAATAAATCGAACAGTAGGAGGCTTATTTGGATATTCTTCTGAAAATTCTATCACAAGTTTAAATGTTCCTGCAAGAGTACACACAAGTCACATGACAGAAAACAAAAAATATTTTGCATAGGCAAAAACAACAAGCTAAAATAGTTAAAGAATATTTATTAAGTAGAATGATAACCACTTAAGCCTGTCCCATGTTATTACAGGTTTTTATATTTGCATGCCATCAAATTATACAAGGCACAAAAAATTTTACATTTTAGGTAATCACACATTACTTCATAAAATGAATCAACAGAATTACACAAGTCCACTGCTTCATTAACAATGATTTTCTTCCATACTGAGGAGAGGATTTTCATCAGTCCCTTACTCTTCCCCTGACCCCCAATTTTGTACAGAAATGCAGAATTATTTAAAAAGACTACAGTGGATGCTGAATTACTGATCTTGTGCTGTGATATGATGAAAAACAAAAACTTACCATCCTCAAATGGTGTTCCTACAGGTCTGAATAAAAAAAAAGAAGAAAAAAAAAAGAGAGAAGTTACTTCAATACTTTGTCTTCATGTGCATTTTGTTTATTGGCAAACCATTGCCAACAATAAAGTTCCCATGTTTTATCTTTGAAAGCAGATCAGATTGTATAATTTTGCCCCAGTTTCATTAACAAATATGACCTTTAACTACTCACCCGAAAATAACGGCATTCCACAGCATGATATTGTTTTCTGAGGGAGCACCACTCACACCAGTTGGTGGGTCTTCTTGGAGCCTAACAAACATTATGCAAACATAAACTTGTAAATAGTCACATTAGGATCTCAAAGAAACTGGCCTCTGACCTTCAGTGATGAAAAGTCAGGAGACAAAAAAAATTAAATAAAAAAGTTTTTACAACCTCAACATCGCTACAAGTTTTTTTATTCAGTTCATCATGTATGGTGCCATTTGTTAAAGCACTCCAACATGTCAGTGCAACTTGCCTTGGGTATTCAGACGTCTTGATTTTTCTGGTGTACTTGGGATCATTATACTGTTACATGATCAAATTTTACCCCAGCTTAAGTTGCTGGACAGATGGCCTCACAGTTCACATTTGACTCTAGCAAATTCTGGCATAAAGTGGAACTCATCACAATCTTAACAACTCAAGTTTCTTAAGTCCTGGCTGCAAAACAAGCCCAAAACATCACCATTCAGACACTATGATTCATAGTAGTTATTGTGATGCACGATTTAGTTTTCACTAAGCATGGCACTGTGCATGATGGCACACACCTCCACCTTGATATCATCAGGCCAAACCATATTGGTCCATAGCTTATGAGGTTTGTCTGAAGCCCCACTGCTGACAGGAAGATACTTATTTTGTAAATATTTGTCTTAACCACACTTGGTGGTGAATATCACCTGGATAAAATGCAATCAGATCCAAAATTATTGGCACCCTTGATGAAGAATTTTTTTTGTGGTTAACTAGCTCAATAATTACTTTATAGTTTATAGTAAATAGTAGATTATACTTTATAGTGGCAATTGTGTTCTTTATTGAGTAAGCATCCTAAATCTGTCGATATGGGGACATTTTTCCCCTCAAAGGACCTGGAACCTCCTTAAGATGCATGGCATCATTAACTCCACGGCGAACAGTATGATTTAAAATTTATATCTGACCACCTCATCCAAGAAATTGCATGTGGTTCATGGTTGTCTTCCACAGCAGGGCAATGTTTTAAAACAGATATGCAAATCCAGATAAAAAGGTGCAAATTTCTTGCAACAAGCACTAGGTTCTCCCTCATGGAAAGTAATCTATTGGTTTACAAATAGATGATGATATTCTTGTCCAAGAAATCCTCCACAGTAGCTTCCATAGATAATATTACCATATATGGTGACTTTTCCTGCTTTTTAGACATTTATCCAGTTAGATGAATACTCTAGGAACCAGGCAGTGCATTGCAGATAATGCCCACAGTGAAATTCCATCTTCTAGGTGCTCTTGCATTCAGGTTCCATGTTTCTGGGACTGCTAAGCCAAAGTGCTCAACCAGGTAACCACCTTTTAAGTTGACCAAGAGTGCCAAATCTCTCTTTTCATCTGAGAAAAACAGATATACTCAGGAAGAAAACCTTTACATAATGAGAGAACCCACCTCAAGCTAGTAGCCACTAACCCTATACCCATATCACACATGATCTGACAGGTCATGGAGACAAGAAGAAGGGACCGTGTCAGTACGACACCAGTGTTCAATATAAAATATTGAGACAGTCATTATTTTATTGAATGGCTCAGCCCGCATGCCCGATAAGTTTTGCAGGTGATTGTTACCACCCATGGCACTTTGGAGGGAGATAAAAAAAAACAATATAAATAAATTATGGCATTTAAAGATTTCCAAATAACTGTGTGTTTCGGTCGCTGAATAAGACTGAGACTGATACAAAACTATCAGATTACTGTATTTACACACACACACACACACACACACACACACACACATAAATATATATATATATATATATATATATATATATATATATATATATATATATATATATGGTATAGTGTGTATGCATACCGTGTATATATGTGTGTGTGTGTGTCGCCAACATAAATAACTCGGGAGAAATCCATATACATACAGAAATCAAAAATAGGAGCCATTTGGCGTCACATAGCGTTACTGCTACACTGCGAGCTAGTAAGTTAGCATGACTAACAAGCCATCTCGCCGTTTTAAATAGCTAACAAGCATGACTGAAAAACATTTAACAAAACAGCTATCTGGAATAAATTCAAGATACCTTTTGAAGTCCCTCATTAGTCGCCTCCTTGCCGGGGTAGACATGTTTCGATTTTAATTTGTCATAAAACGTGTAGGAGTGATAAAAGGGCAGCTTCAGGTCTAGGTACCGTGTTTCTTTCCTCCAAACAACAAGTGACGTCATACCATCCTCCGCCAGGAAGAGGGCAGGGGACACGAAATAACTCAATAAACCACATTTATTTCACCAAACCTGGCTCCATAAAGGACGTCAGTCTTAACCTTCACCAAGTTACTATTGCAACATATGATTTTTGATAAATCTGTTTCGTGCAATGTTAGTTTATCTCCAAAAATTCTATTGGACAAGCCTTGTGTTTTTGTATTCCCGTCGGGTAGAAACAATTTCAAGAAACAACGTTCCACTTTATAGAACCCAGGCAGTTCAACGTCTGTCAATATAATCATATTAAACAGCGTTTGATTTGGGAATTAATCGTAATATTGTAATAATTACGAGTCTATAAACAATAGAGTAGTGTGAGTGTGTGTGCTAAGATTGCTTCTGGCCATTTTTCTTTTCCAAATACGGTTTTACACGTATAGTTTCTCAACGCACAGTATTACACACACTCACCGGCCTCTTGGGGTATTTCCTGCTCATTCATACAAGCATCAAATCATTGAATCATATGGCAGCTGCACATTGCATAAAATGATGCATATACAAGTCAGGAGCATCAGTTAATCTTCACATCAAATACCAGAATGAAGAGTGGCGGGCACTGTGGCCCTGCATCTCCATGGTCAGGGGTTTGATTCCTGCCTCAGGTTTGTGTACTTGGAGTTTGCAGGTTCTCCCCGTGCAAGGTGTTGGTATGAAAATGTCAAAATATGAGAAGAGATACTGTTGCAGGATCTTAAGAGAGCTGTGCATGAAATACTCTCAGTCATAAAAGAGGAAAGAGCTAAAATTTCACCAAAATGACATAAGAATCTATAAAGACAGAAACAAACAAACAAACAAACAAAAACAGGTTATTGTTTTTAAGGTGGTTCTACATGTTGTTGAATTAACTTTCTGAATTTTAGGGACTACACATTAAAATCTATTGATATTGTTATTGTTGTAACCTGAGGTTGGTGAGCATCCCACAATTGCTGATTAATTCACAGATGCATAAAAACAGAATTGGATGGTACTTTTTCTTGCTCTCATGTCTTTACCTCCATGAGAGCATCAGATACCGCTGCTGAATGATGGCCAATAATCAATGTAGGACCACGTACAGCAGTGACACCTGTGATTTCATGCTAGCCATTAAGCATTCATTAACAGCCCAGGCTAGTTATATTCAGATTGGTTAAATGTTAGCATATAAGGCAATTAAGCTGTTAAATGAATACTCATGCCAAGACCTCTACTTAATGTTGGCATATGTATTCACTGTTGCAATGTAGCCTACAAACTAGCAACTTGCAATACCACTCTTTGTAATGCTTCGACATGAAAACATATTAACTTTGCATATTCAGTAGCACCATACAAACCAACAAATATTTCATCAAGGTTTATTGAAAAACTTTGGCAATATTTGTTTATATGACGTTTATGTGTCCTGCTTAACATATTTTTACCTTATTACATGACTTACAACACATTGTTTGTTTATTCCGATGTCAAACCACAGGTGCCCTTGATGAAAACATCCAAATCACTGTAATGCTTCTGGAATTAAATTAAGTTTACAATGATCCCCAGAATTATTGTTATCAGGCAAAATAAGTTGGCTTTCATGCACAGAATTAGGAGGAAACTACAGTACCCAGAGAAAACCTACCAAGAATGGTGAGAACATGCAAACTACATGCATGCAGACCCAAAGTCGGGATCCCTTGATCCTAAAGGTTTAAGGGCACACCCACTTTGCCACTGCCACCACCAAGTTGCTGTGCAAAAAACAGTATAATGCAGATGCTGTGATACCGGCAGTGGCCATGGATGATTACAATATGTACAGTATTTACAATCACAATTAACAGTGATCAAATACATAAAAAAAAAGATATATTGTTGGTTGCAATTGTAATAGCACGCCATCCACCATCTAAGGATACAGGACCAGTTTTCTCAGAACACACAGAAAATTGTGTTGATGATGGTAAGTCTTTGTAATGCTTGTTGTGTAACATGATCTGCTACACATTAATCTGTGCTCTACACATAAGAATGTTTAACAAAAATATTTCTAAAATGAACAAACATACTGTACAGTACCTTTCAAGCAAACATTTAGAATATTCAAACATTACAAACAGATATTGTCAAGACTCCACATATACAAAATTACAGTGGTTCTGAGCTCTCAGTATCAGAAGGTGGCAGTATTGTCTGCTTGCCATTAAAGAAGGGGAAAAAAGCACAAAAACTGATCAACCACATCAGTTGAACGAATGAGCAGCCACATAAGTTGAATGAATGGTGGACAATAATGATCTTGGAGTGTTATGGCTGTATCATATTTCATCAAGGTTTATTGAAAAACCAATTAATCAAGAGATTTCTAAATATGTGTCATGATAGACACCATAAGAAACAGAATGATACAAAACCAGGAATGTGTGGGTTGTATGATGGATAATGACTTCAATACAAACATTACCACTCAGTGCTGTGAAAAATTTAACTTTCCCCATACAATATTACAATACCATGATATCCAGCGGCATTTACTCTAACTGGATGTTGACCAAATCTCATATAACATTGTATTATCAACTGCTGTGATGTGAGTTGAAGATCGGTATGGAGTACAGAACAATCATATTTACCTTATGTCTAGCAACCTCTACATCATGAATAAAATCCATGATTTTAAATTAAAGGGCCTTTGCTCCAACCTTGACTAATCATGTCTTCATGGAATTCCCTTTGCACACAGGAGAACAGTCACGCTGAAACAGGTTTGGACCTTGTGCTTACAGAACCGTGGAATTTTTATGTGCTACTGGATGCAAAGACATTTTAGACAGATGTTTGATGAAGAAACAAATTTGTATGCGATAGTGAGTTATCCACAAACTTTGGGCCATATAGCATTTATGTAGAATTCATTCTCATATATAAATGTGCATTCACTAGAATATTTAATCTCTCTTCCAAGATCTTGCCTAACCATGATCTAACATCCCCTACTTACTTCATTAACTGCCTTGCATCAAAGTACAGTAGCAAGAAAATTATCCTTTAAAACATACCTGATTACCATATTACTCAGAACATGCTGTCTGATCTTCAGCCAATTAATAATTGATGAACCCATTCAACCTAAACTAATAACACACAAACATGTGCATGAATTAATATTACATGAATTGTTCATGCTCATAACAGGAAAGTGCACAAACAGAAACTGATTACATAAGATCACATGAGTACTAATAAACAGACTTGCCTTCAGTTCTGTCCTAAATGCACTGATATTATTTTGATTAGAACTAAAGTCTGTTCTTTAATTGCATCTATTATTGTAGTCTGTTTTCAAATTACCTGACATTCTCTATATTTGTTATTACATAATCTACCAACCAAACTTATTTCTCAGGCTTTTAAGGTCTGGGCTTCAGAAAATGTTAATAAAACAGTGTTTCTGACTCATTATGTGTTCTGTGACATTCCCACCCCACCAAGGAATACAAGGCTGCAAAATGTCTAGTTGTCTAGTGTCCCCTTTCTGACTAAACTCAGGTGGCTTTTATTGTCATTTCCACCATATACAGCCGTATATAGTATACAGTAAAATGAAAGACACCCCCCCCCACACACACACACACGAATAATGCCGCTACAGAACATGCTGTCTGATCTACATCCAAGTCATAATAGTTGATGAACCCATTCCACCTAAACTGACAACAGACAAACACTTATGTGAATTGAGAATGCTCATGACAAGAAAGTGCACAGTCAGAAACAGACTACTTAAGATTACATGAGTACTGATTAAACATACCTGTCTTTAGCTCTGTTTCCAAGCCCTAAAAACATAATAAAACCTAAGTGCACTGATATTGTTTTGATTAGATCCAAAGCCTGTTTAATAGACTTCCTCTATTATTGTAGCCTAATTTAATCTGTTTTCAGATCAGCTGACATCCCTGCCTGCTTTGAGTATGAACATACCCATTGGATTTGTTTGATTGTTTAAAAAAACAACAATTGGTTTTAGCAGTGATATGCAGCACCATCAGTAGCCAAGGCTGTCTTATGGGTAAGCATTTGTGAGTGCCCTAACCTACTGCAGTGAATCACAGCACCCAGTACTGTTACCTCTGCTCCTGACTTGCCTAATTTGCATGTTGTCACACCTCTGGATAAAAAAAGATGGCAATCTGTCCAAGTGTTCACTGTATTTCTCTCTCTCTCACACACAGAATCTAACACCCAAACTAGCACCAAAACCTATTTCTCGGTCCCTAGCACTCTGGGCTGGGCTTCAGAATTGTTTAATAAATCAGGTATCATAAAATTTTCTGTCCTGTGACATTTTCACATACTGTACACATTAAAATGAATTAGTATACTTTCAGAATAATGTTGTTATATACTGTAAATTAAATAACTTGAGTAGCTACAACTACAATAACTAGAATAATAAAAAAAAAACATTTACGTATATATAATTATATAACATTTTACATTTGGTTTATTTTTTGCCTCAAATCTTTTTCTTTACTGATTTTATTTTTATTTTGTATTAATCTCTGCAATCTTTAATTTTAGGAACTTCAAAAAAAAAAAAAAAAAAGCAACGACACACTTGGGAAAGGGTTTAGTCTTGTCATTGCCCATGCATGCCCACGCCAGATTTTTAATATGGCCAGTTGAAGACAGACAAAACAGAGAGAATCAGGAAAAGGTTCTTCCTGCAGGCCGTTCAGGCACTACACTACATTTCATACTATGTATTGTTGTTTGTGTAACCATGAAAATTTGATATGATTTGATTTGATTTTTGATTCACGGCTGTGCCACACAGTAAAATGAAAGCGCTCTTAGTGCATGAAGCTCCCGTATTCTCCATCATGCTTGGACTGTCAGGTTTAATAAAACACAACCCTTTTAAGGAAGAAAATGATTAACAGCTTCTCTTTAACGTACTCTCAGGGGTCAAGAGTCCTGCATCAGTTACCAATTCTTGTGTACATTTTCTTAGTCCAATAGAAAACCTTGTAGATTTTGTACATACTCTGATATTATTCCCCAGTCCATTTTCTTTTTACTTTGTACATCTCCAGATTCTAATTCAGAAACTAGTCATATAGAAAATGTCTTGGGTGGCACTGTTATTGTGGGGTATGTTAATGATACGAGGCAGGAGGTGTTCAAGAGCATTTTGAACAGCTTTGTGAACTGGTGTTAGAGCAACCATCTCCACCGAAATTCCAGGAAGAGTCTGTGCTGTTGTAATGTTTTATGCGGGAAGTGGTTGGTTCAAACAAAAATTCTAACAGACTGAAGAAGATCATAAGTAAGGCTAACTCATTCCCTCAGGCTAAGCTGAACACAGTGGAGATGGTGGGAAAATTGTCAGTGATCATGAAGTACCCTTCCCACCCACTCCATAAAATGCCAAAGAGACAGAAGAGTCCCTGCTACTCGGATGACTCTTCTTTTCAGAATTGTTAGTGTACAATTATGTTTGGAGGCTTGCTACACTCCATTTTGTTCATCTACTTAATGATTTAAGTTTATATTGATTTATACTGATTATATTTATTTATTTTTAAGAATTCTGAAATAGTCATCTTTCTTCACAATTCCAAACAACAACAAAATATAATGCTACCACCACCATTCTTAACAGTTGGTATTGGGTTCTTGGGGTTAAATGCCTTACTTTTACTTCTGCAAACATAAAGTCAAAACTTTTCTTTAAAAGGCTTCTTCTTTGTCAAATTATTTTCCTGTATCAACCAAAGAAAACTATTAAGGAGATTGCTGAAACCACCAAGATTCGGTTAAGAACTGTAAACTGCATTATTTGAACCTGGAGAGATATTGCGGAACTATCATCTTTGCAGAACAAATGTGGTCAAAAAAACATCCTGAATAAGTGTGATTTGAGATCACCTTAGTGATATCATATTGTAAAAAAAAAAAAGTGGAATTCACAGCTATGTTTAATAGTGAAAGTAAGAGCGTTTCCACACACACACACACACACACACACACACACACACACACACACACACACACACACTGCGAAAAGACCTCAAGGGATTGGGACTAAAGACCTGTGTCCTTAAGAAAATTATTTATCAGTGAGACTAATCTGAAAAAACGTCAATTTGCTAGAGAGCATAAAACATGTACCGTGGAGCATTTGGAAAAGATCATGTGGTTTGATAAGTACAGATTTACCCTGTTCCAGAGTGATGGGTGCAAGAAAAGAGGTGGAGGAAGTGATGCACCCATCATGCTTGGTGCCTACCGCGTGAGCAGTGTTATGAGTGGGGTTGCTTCTGTTGGTCAGGTCTAATTCAGCAACGTTATGTGCTCAAAAATGACTACCTAAAAGCACTGAATGACCAGGTTTTTCGATCAATGGATTTTTGATTCCTTAAAGGCACAGGCATATTCTAAGATGACAATTTCAGGACTCAAATTGTGACGGAGTGGTTCAGGGAGCATGAGACATCATTGTCACTTATGGATTGGCCAACACAGTCCAGACCTTTAAACGTGACTTACCTGAAATAAACATTGTGAAATAGACTAAATGTGGTCCAACAAAATATTAGGGTGTGCAACTTTGTTTTTGCCTTTGGACTTTACCACTGTAAAAATCCAGTTTCTAAATCATTGTAAACTTCTGACCACAAGTGCGAATATCAGGAAATAAAAATGGGATTTCGTACTGATCTGTTGATCTCAAACCCAAATGATCTCTCTCTCTCTCTCTCTCTCTCTCTCTATTTCTCTGGCAGATAGTGGAACAGTTATATAAAAGAAATATAGTCATATTAGAAAAGTGCTAACATGTGTCTAGTTTGGCTCTTAAGGCATCTTAAGAGGCTGTCTGTGGCTGAAATTTGTGAAGCAAAATGAAAACAAAAGTACAGTACAGATTTACTGTAGAAAATGTTTAAAATTTGAACTTATCCAGTTTTAAATCTGGGCTGGTTATGATCCATCCCCAAGGAACCCGATGGTGTTGCAGAGTGCAATTTGCAAATGGGCACATTACAAATACCGTACAACAGGGAAAGGATAATTTCCTAAGGTGGGATTTATTAAGAACAAACTATGGTCTTTTACTGAGGACAATAAACAGAACAGATTGATTATCATGTGCATGATCTGTTCTCCCTGCCGGGTTTTGAAACCTTGATTAAGAATTTGGGCTTGTGGAAAAGCAGAAGAAAGCTATTTTTAAATATCATCAGTGAGTGTGAATGTATATTTTATTGACTTCATAAAAGTCTTTACTGCATTCTTTGTGAGGAGATTATGTAACACTTAATACTGACCCTTTTCCTGAAGGCAGTAGCCCTAGCGCTCAAGACATTTAAACAGGAAATTATTCTTTAAATTTTAGATGTTTCCTAAATGCAGTAATTATAGTCACTGTGTTTAATATACTATTTCACCATTGACAAAATTGACATTGGGCTATAAAGGCAAAGCAAGAATTTAATATAAATTATGGTTGTAGTGCAGCATGAATATTATTAATATTACTAAGGTTGGACAGTCATTCCTATTAAAATGCTCACAAAAGGGGAAACAGTGTAGGACAGGATCCTCTGTATAAACCATGACATTCTTATTCAGTTAAATACTTCAAATGCATTCATTCAACACTTTGCTCTTTTTAACTATTATTTCTACTGCAGTAAAATACCAGACATTTTTATGTGACATGCAGGACCTTTCTCTTTTTTTCTCAGGGACCTAGTTTCCAGTTTGTTTCAAATTCATGAAAAAAAGCAGGTCAATTGGTGTTTGCAGCCTAGAGTATGTGAATATGGTTACTAAGCAACCACATCACACTGATGATAGCAAAGACTTAAGCGATGTTGGTAACTAGGCTTCTGCTTCATATATATCAGATCATTATACTGCTTATACTACACAGCTACACATTATTTAATCAAATTACTTGACATCAGAAACGATGTGTGACCCTGGATTCATTATGTGTCATTTGCTCTTCCATATCCCTGGTCACATTATGTATATATTATATGTTATATATCAAAACCTGGACAGCTTGGATGAACCACCAACTTCCTAAATATGGTTTGAAAAAAAAATCATGAAAGACCAGAGAAGGGATGTGCTCTGATCAAGCATAGTGCCCACTGTAAAAGCCTCTGGAGGCAGTTTTATGAGACTGGGATGCTTCGGTTAGTCAGGTCTAGGCTCAGCAATGTTATGTGGCAATACAATGATGTCTGCTGACAACCTGAATGTACTGAACAATCCTATTTTTGGATTTTTGTCCTCCCTGATGGAACAGGCTTATTCTAGAACAATAATTTCAAGATTCATTGGCCTCAAATTGTGAAGAAGGAACCATTTCAGGTAATATTCAGACATTTTATAAAGTGTTAAATTTGATGCAACAATGAAAGAGAATAAAATAACGCTGATCTGGTCCCAAGACTTCGAGCTACCAAACATTTTACTCAATCTGTGCAAAAAACTCTTTTAATAAAAGCAAGCTTTTAGTCAGAGACCGTCTATGCCGTGAAGAAGGTCTTTAATTGAAAGCTTATTTTTATTAAAACGTTTTTTTTTGCACAGATTGAGAGTGCAGATGCCGCCAATGAACAATCCACCAGACTTGCACAAAGTTTGAACCAAACATCTGTTAATTTTTTGACCCCTCTCTCTTTTCACTTTAGTTCCCTCACTTCATAGTTCTCTTAACAAAAACTAACAAAGAAAATGGAAACGTCCCTAACGTCATGCCCATTATTCTATATGTGCCTTGTCACTGCAAAGCTGAAATAATTAATTTGCTAAATTATTATGGGGCAATTTCTCAGTAATATCAATAATAATAGTCTCAATAACAGCTATGAGGAAGGTTTAATCAAGCTTTTAACATAAGCTTTGATTTACTATATCAGATATCCAATGGTAAAAAGTTTTTATGCACTTTGTTATTATTTTCTGCCATTGCCTTTTAATTGCTTGAACATGTATCAAATGTCTATGATTCTTTACATCTTCAGATGCATGCTTAGGCTCAGCGTTTTATCGTCATGATACATATGATTTCTGAAGGGCACCACTCCCTTTGTCACCAAGACAACCAAAAACATAATGTTGGCCCCCCGTGTTAGACAGTTGGGATGGTGTTCTTTAGATTAAAAGCCTTGCCCATTTCCCTCCCTATGGAGAACTGATTGTTGGGGCCCAAGAATTCAGATTTGTTTAATCTGATCAGAGAAAGCTCAACTACAATGCTCTTAATGGTATTGTTCAAATTCCTCCGGCTATTTCACAAGCTCCTCTGTTGTTGCCTTGGTTCCCAATCCAAGTCCCAGTGTTAATACGTGGAAGAATATTTTTGCCTCATCCCTGATCAATGTGGTGTCTTTAGATTTGTTTTCCTACAATTGTTTGTACAGATGCATGCTGCTACATGTTAAGTCGATAACTGGCCAATAATAGGGTATTTCAGACTGTTTAAAGAGAAAATCTGTTTGGTGTCTGTACCAATATGATGCATTGGAATTATGATACAGTGAATTGAAGCTGAAATAAATGTGTGCTTATGTAATTATAAAAAGGGTGTTACAAAATACCCTTGATGATATTAATAAGAGAGCGTAACTGACTTAATAAAAGTAATGAATAGCAATATGTGGATCTGTGAAAGACTGAGATTGTTGATCTTTAGCCTATGTGTATGCAAAATCATGGCCTCAGTTGTACATGCAGAAGTAACATTGCTAATTTCCCCCCATTACTCATTACTCAAGGCATGAGCTGTTTTTCTGGCTGCCATGGATGCAATCAGTGCTGTGATAATGCTGTGGTGACAGGCGTCACTAGTAATCAGTGTTCATTTGTCCACAGTGCTCATTTTTCACCATTTAGCCTCATTGATGAGTTTCTGAACAGGCTGTGCTACAGTACATTAAGGTCAGAGTATTCAGAATTCTAATGTTGACAATTCTGGTGCTGGTCCACTTCTATATACTTTGATGTAAATCTATAAAAATGTATCAGTTCTGGTTTTGAGCTGTTGTGAAAAAATGCACCAAGCTGGCTTTGCTTTGCAGATCTAGAGCAGATGAATCAACACAGTTGGCCCTAATCCAGTGCAGTGGGCTTGGTGTATGTGCAAAGCTAAAATCATGTGAAAGACTGAAATTGATGAAAGGGAAATTTAAGGATAAATCATCATCACTACAACTCTATTGTAGATCAATTCAGAACAAAAGTCTGCAGTATCATATCACCTGATTTAGTACCTACTTTAATTTAAAATGATTTCAGTGGGTTTTGGAGAATACTTTTTTGTTTGTTTCAGGCCATCATCTTATTTCATTTTGTTTAGTCCCCCCCACCCCTTCTTGCTAATCTTTTTAAGCCTCATTTTGAACTCAGCACATGTCTCATCCTGACCTGAAGGACGCCTCTGTTGGCTTACTGGGCAGTTCAGCTGCTGCTTGATAGAAAAAAATGTGCTTCCTGTTTTGGGCTCAAGATAATGATGCTCTTATTTGCCGCGCCAATAACCACTCTGTTTTATAGAAAGCCCTAATAAACCCCCCACCCCACCCCCACCTCTCAGCCCCTACACACACACGCGCACACACCACCACATACCTTGTGGGTTACATTTTCTGACATACCTGAACTAAACTGCACGGCTCGTTAGCAAGCCTTTCTTGAAGTCTCACACTCTCAAATTTACAAATGTGCCGTCCAACAGAACTACATAGGATATTCAGCTCCAAAAATGCAAATGCAATTCTGAGCAGAAGAGTGTGTGTAAATGAATGTGTGTAAATGTGTGCGGCAGATATTCTCAGTGAGCTTGTAGGAGGCTGAAAAAGATGATTAATTGAAACTGGCAACGGAGAGTGAAGCTGCTACAGAGAGGCAGTGTGAAATGATCAGTACAAAGTACATTCTGCTTTCTGATAATTGCTCATATCAACTTATCATTATTTAGCATTTAACATAAAGTTATATAAAATGCAAAGAGCCAGTACACTGGCTACAATATTGTGTCTACATTAAACTAAAACACCAGAACAGGTTTGTTACGAGTTTCCCCATACATAATATTAATGCAAATAATTAATGGTATGATGCATCTAAACTTCATCCTCATTTACTCACTCACTCATTATCTATATCGCAGTATCCTGTATGCATGGTCACAAGAGGGGGCTTGGTCTGGAGCCTATGACATGAGTCGGCTTACATACTGGACGGGGTGCCATCCATCGGGGGGACACATACATACATACTAATTTCATACTTAATCTCAATAACACAAATGAAAATGTTTGGCTTTTTTTTTAAACACAAATGCTTGCACACTTCCTTGCATACATGAAGAGACGCACTGTGTAAAAAATAACATACAGTATGAAACGCATTTTCATTTACACACTGTGCATTTCATTTACTGTCCTCATCAGTTGCTTTGGCAGGGTTTCATTTCCAGCTACAATGTTTGCTCAGAAGATAAATAATCGTAAACAAACCTTGTCAAAGCTACCGCATGACAAAAATGAGGAGCAGTGTTTTATTGGACAATATTTAATGAAAAATATACCTCATAAACTTAACCAATACCCCCTCAAGTAGAAACAATCCACACGTTTATCATTTTTGAGTCATTCAAGGAGATTCAGTAGCACTCTACAAATGCGCAGAGGGCCAGATCTGACCTGACAGAACAGAGGTTATAGAAAAATATATATATACTGTATATATGTCACAAGAATAAACACCTCATACAATCAATCAACAGAACAGCAAGCAGTCACCATTAAAGGTAAGTTAAGTAAGGAATAAATCAGATGGGATATTCTGTTGTGGTAACTGATGGTTGTATATAAAAGCGAATCCCGAAGTGTTTTCATTCCTCTTATACCACAGCAATTTCCCAAAGACTTACTTTATTGCACTCCTTATCGGTTTGCAATTAGATTCCTAAACAGGTACACTTCTTTAACATTCTGTATATGTGTTTGTTTGTACAGTAAGTCGCTCTGGATAAGAGTGTCTGCTAAATGCCTAAATGTAAATGAAAAAAAAAAGAAAAAAAAAAAAAAAAGAAAAAATCCCTGGTCTACACCTGGTGCTGTGTGTGTGAAGTAAAAAAAATTATCAAGTTATAAGGAACACTGTCTGTTTTGGAGACTTTCCTATTGCAGAAAAGTTACTGGTTTATCTTTTTACCTCTGGGATTGACACCAGGTAAACATTTCCGGAAATGCCCCTTACAGAAAACCTCATCATATATATGATTGTACATATTTTTGCTGAACAATAAAATGTTTTTAGTAGTCACCTTAATGTATTGATTTGAATAGAAACAAGAACACATTACAATGAGTGCATTAGTAAAAATCTGGGATTTATCCTGCACTTTTTTTTGTGGTATAAAAGAAAATAACACCATATTAAACAATTGAAACATTCGAAAGCCTATTTTGTATTCTTGACAACTGATTAAGCAAAAGCGCTACACAGACAAGGTGATACCTATAAAAGTCTATAAAAGTTTAGGTCATTAATCGTCTAATAGTAGTATGTTAGTGGTGATTTGTAGTGTAATTAACAACACTATATAATATTTATAATTTCTATGTATACTATTAATTGATTTCATTGGATTAACGTACAAATGAATGTATACAAAAAATCCATCACACACACCTTAACTTTGTAACATGTAACATGAACAGATGGTTGTAATTGTATTGCTTCAAGATTAACACAAAGGTTCAGTTACCTTAACTTATTAAACATTCAAAATACCCTCTATTGGTAAGGATGTGAAGGAAATTAAATGGAGCTTCTGTAAATAGTTAACAGAGAGATGGAGCTGGAGAAAGAGTGCGAAAGAAAAAGGAGGCTCTCTGTCTGTTCACTCGATCATTCATCCTTTAAATTACATTATAAAATGTCCAGCCTCTTTTACTTAGTCATAATATACAGTCAAAATGATGTAAATGATAAAAGATGAGGAGGACAATAAAAGAGCAAAATATATGCCTAGGAAAAAATAAAATGAGGGTTTGAAAAGAGGCAATATCCACTGAATAAATCTCTCAGATCCCTTTGTCTGATCTCAGTCCATCATCTTTCAGGCTGCTGTGATCAATGTTGTTATAAAACTTGGCAGGTGCGCCCCCAGTGCCTGCCAACCAATCCCAATGTGTGAAGAAGGGAGCAAAATTGGTGCCGGGCTGCAAGTGATGCACATCGTGGCGTGGTGCACCACCCCACAGGCCAAATGGAACAATGCGATGCATGGCCCAGGGGAAATCATAGCCACAGTGGTCCTCAGCTGACACCCACACGTTGAAGACCATAAATGCCCAGGCAGTAAGACAGTGGCAATGCAAAAGTAAAGGATCCACAGTAGTCCAGAGGCCCACACTGATAAGCTCCCATGCTGACAAGTACTGTGTAACCAGGCTGAATGTCTGCCGGTACTGATGATGCACAGCATGGAAGGTGGAATACAGCCAAGCAATGCGGTGGTGCAGCAGATGCCAAGCAAAGTACTGGAAATCAAAAAGCACCATGCAACCTGCAATACCAATCAAGAATGAAGTGAGCGAGGGTGCATGGCGTGGAAGTGGCACAGGTGGGCGCCACAGCCATTGTGCCACGGCTGCCGGGAAGATGTAAAGCAGGTGGTTGTAGGTGGTGAGTGCAAGTGTGCTGCCCACGTTGGACCATGTGACTGTGCGATCTGGGTGCAGCTGGTAACGGCGAATACTTGGCCACGTTGGTGCCAGAAGGTCCAGAGTGGTGTAGAAAAGGATAAGGATCAAGTAGGTAGAGACAGAGAGAAGCACAGGGAAAAGTGGTGAGCTGATAGTGCTGGCATGGTTCTGACGCAGGTAGTCCCAGAAAGGCTGAAGTAGAGCTTGTTCAGGAAGCGGCCATGTTGCGTTTGCGCCATCCCACGCACCCCAAAGAGACCTGCTGAGCCTCTCCACACTCATTCTGTGCTCTTCGAGAGAGATGGAGGCAAACCCACAGCTTGGCTTGTGTCCGTAGCAACTCCAGTCAAGGTGATGCTGCTGTTTGCAGAAGACAGAAGAAAGTTAGAGTCTCAGTTCAGGGTTCTGATGCTTTATAGAATTTTGGAATGGCAGATAGTCTGCAGTCTGAAGAGCCAAGCGAGGCAGGACTGAAAAGCTCTGTGCATCTAAGAACCACCTCCTACATCCGCGCTCTCTCTCCCTCTCTCAATCTCGCTCGCCCTCTAGATCTATCTCTCTGACACTCTCCATCTCTCACTTTCTCCCCTTTTCTTTTTACTGTGTGTCTGAGAGAGAGAAAATGTGTGAAGGAACTTGTCATCAATGTGAGAATGATCCAGGCTACTGATTTTCTTACCTCAATATAAAAAAAGATATGGAGTATGTTTCTGGCTGTTTTATGTAGCAAATGAATGGTGAATGAATACATGGTTGAAAATGGTCTACTAACTCACTGTAATGTGAGGAAATGTGATGAATCAGAAACACTGCCACACTCTCAACATTGATAATAGCTATTAAATAAACAATGCACAAAATAAAATATGATTAGCCTATATCTTTTTTTCCTGCTATGCTTTATGTGTGAAAGAGCATTTTCCAGGTAGTAAAATCCCTATACATTAAACTAAGATTGTCCAAATGCAATACTCATAATCAAATAACCTATATAATCAACCTGCTGTAATTATAGGTGCAATGTGGTTATCCTTCAATCTTTATTCCACAATAAAAATTACGCTTCAGTTTTCAGCACATGATAACTGATAATAGAGAAAACCATGTAAATAGTTAGCCCACTGTATTATGGAAACCAGCCACAAAGTCAAACATGAAATAGACCATAAATATTGTGCAGTGTCTATATATTTTTTAATCTTTTCTTCTTTACCATTTTACCAGAGTTTAAACTTTCAAAAATAAAAGTCTGCAAACACTAACTCAATGGAAATCTGTTTTCAGATTTACATAACAACACATTATATAAGACCCTAGAGATAAATATGCATAGTTGTTTAGGCTTTAGTAAGCTATAGACTGTATCCATTTGCTAGGTTTTTCTATCACTGTGGCTCTTTCACACATGCAGATGTAATTAATCATATCTTGGCTGTCAGCGACCAGAGGCACTGCTGATGTCTCACAGAATTTCTTTCTACAGCAGGAAGCAACAGTAACAGCGTGGCATGCCATTTTTTATTTGTTTTTTTGAAAAACAGAAAGAGGAGAGAAGGGGGGGGTCACAGCTCAGCAATGATGTTCTCTTTGGAATTCTTTACTTAATAAACTCATCCTGCACTCACACAGTGCTGCCACATTGCTATGCATATTAACACACACATCCACATTATTAAAAGCATTTTACATTAAATCTTATTTTTCAGAAAGCTATATATGCTTGGTCCATGACATGTCTGTGATGGGTCCCTGCCCGATCTGTGCACGTTGTTCTAATGAGCTGGTTGCAATACTGTATAGTCCTGCCAGGGGGAGCAGTGATTTCTGTTAAATGCAGTTCTTGCAATGTCAAAATATTTTCATGATTTCATGAATAATTTCATGATTAAATCAAGTATGTCATCTTGGACCTTATATACAGCGCCAGTGTTTGAGCACCAGTCACTATGGTCAGAGAATGAGTCTCTTCTTCAAATTATGACCTGGTCTGGTGTTTGCAAAATTCTAACTTAATCATCTTTCTCCGTTTGAAAAGTTTTGCATAATTCACAGCCAACGAGCACTGAGTATCTGGCTTGCTTCTGTTTTCACAGTACGTACAGTATATGTTTCCAGTAGTAACACCTTTCCTGTATTCATTAATACATTGTGGTCATGGTAATGTTAGACCTTAATGTACTGTAGAACCAATTTTTTAAAAAATATCGCTAGGTTTTTTTTTTTTTGTGTGTTTCTTACATTTTGTCTAGACAGTGATAAATTACCTTTCCCTCTATTTCGTCCTCCTCTGTGAACTCTTCAGTGATCTTTCTCATTCCTTATATGGTCACACTTCTTATGCTTCATGGCCACATGCCTGTAAAATACTTTCATCATGTTGCTTTCCTAGATTTCTATGCAACATGCAGATGACTCATTCTCTTTTGATGTATTAACAAATAGACATGACATGTTCTCAGGAAGGATAGGGGACTGCTGTGTACAGTAGGTCGATGCATGCACACACACACACACACACACATACACGCATGCACACACACACACACACACACACACACACACACACACACACACACACACACACACACACACACACACACACACACACACACAGCCCTTGAGCTGGTGCATACTAAGATACTGGGCTAGTCCATTGATTTAAATTCCACATTCTATATGGCACTCACTGAGATGTTATTGGTGTTGTTTGCTTTATACTGTAGCATGTAGGAGTACTTGGGTAGTTATAAGTAAATGTTTTGGTTGTCTCCTTTCTCTTCTAGGCCACATGGACCTCTCTTCTTCTCCACTGCCCCTTCTACTTGGTGCATTATCCATATTTCCAATGTGGTCAGGTTCAACCTATTCATTATCTGCAATGCCTTCTTGCTGTTTACAGTATATACCTCATTTCCTGTTTGTATGGTCATCCACTCACCACTTACTATTATGTCTTGATTAACTCTGTGTCTTTCTTGTGCAGGTTGACTGAGATGGACATGCTTGCATCTTCTGACTCACTGTTTCTTCTCGCAGATTGATGGAGTTGGGCTTCAAGTAAATTTGCATCCTCCCTCACTTTTTCCTTCCATCAGTTGATGGATCTGGATCTCAGGTAGGTCAGAACATACCCTTCATTCTCATCTTCCAAAATCCAAAATGAACCAAAATTCTTGTTGACTACAGCTGCTGACTTATCCATTTTTTTCTTGGTCGTTGGCTGTGCACTTGATTCAACTTCTAGTGATAAGTAATTGCACGGTAACAAGAGATACCAGTATAATCTGCCCTTTCCCTTTTTGGTTTTATGTCATAAACATGGCCCTCTCCCATTCTGCGGACAACTGTGTGTATAACATCTTTCCAATGATTGAGCAGTTTTCATGTGTCTCCCCTGGGTGAGAGATTTCTCACCAGTACACGGTCGCCTGGGTGCAGAACTGAACTCCTTACTTTACCTTCATGTTTTTTTTTTTTTATATTCCTTTCTGCTATCTTTCTGGCATTTTCTTGACAATTTCATATGCCTTCTGCATTCCCTGCCTCCATCTTTTTACATACTCCTTATGGTCATCGGTCCCTCCTTCGGGTGGTCATCCAAAGAGAAAAACAACAGGTAAACAGATAGTGTAAGGGACTGCCCCTAGAGGGCACTGTTGACACTACTTTTTTAGTTTGCGTAGTTTTTGTGTGTAGACTCAGTTTTCCAGAAGGCACCTCGGTCAGGTGATAACTGAGTTCACCTGAACCGAGGTAGCTCATCAGAATTGTTATAAATAGCCGGTTGTTCTGGGAAACTGATTCGAGCATTAATTATGTTAAGAGGGCATTACTTTGTTTGTCTTTTGTTTTAGTTTGGTTTTGGTTGAGTTTGGTTTTATGTTAAAAAAGGCTCTATATGGTTTGTGATTGTTGTGTGTGTTCTATGCCTGTGTGTGTGTGTCTCAGCCTGCGTGTGGGTTCTCAGCCTGTGGGTTCTATGCCTGTGTGCGTGTGGGTTCTCAGCCCGTGTGTGTTCTAGGCCTGTGTGTGTGTGTGTGTGTGTGTGTGTGTGTATCTCAGTCTGCATGTGGGTTCTCAGCCTGTGTCTGCTCTAAGCCCGTGTACGCTCTTAGAGTGTGTGAGTTTCGCTCACAGGAGCACGAGTGTGTGTTGCCGCTCATAGGAGCGCGGGTGTGTGTTGCTGCTCAAAGGATCACGGGTGTGTGGTTCCGCTCATGGGAGCAGGAGTGTGTGTGGTTCCGCTCATGGGTGCAGGAGTGTGTGTGTGGTTCCCCTCATGGGAGCAGGAGTGTGTGTGGTTCCACTCAACGGAGCCAGTGTGTGTGCGTGGCGCTCATAGGGGTGCGAGTGGGTCAAGCTAAAAAGAGCCTGTGTGTTTGTTTAAAGCCATTGTGTGTAGAGTAATAAAAGAGACTGTATTTTAAGTTTGGAGAGTTACTGTGCTTGAGTTTGTTTTCTGTTCATGTCTTGTTTGATTTTGTTATTAAAAGACTTTTGTTAAGAAAAACAACCCTCTGTGCCTATGCCTGCCTTTTAAAGCCCTGAGCGTTAACAACAGCCCGGACTACCCTCAGTTCGAGACAGGTAGACACGTTCTACCTGCCTGTTTCCTTGAGGGTGATATGGGGTTGTTTATGACCCTGTGGTCCCACAATTCTTTGTCAACAGGAAGAATAATTGATTTTCAAATTCTGCTCCCTGGTCATGATCAATCTTTTGGGGAAGTCCGAATCTGAGTGCGTGGTCAGATTGTTGACTATTAACAATGTTGTTGCATAAGTTTGTGCAAACCTTGTAAACTACTAATATATACTCGTACCCGCCTTTATTTTTATCAAGGTGCAAAAAAATGCCGGTTTCATGCCGGCTAAGGGTGCTTATTTAATGGTAAAATGGATGTCTGCCAGTTCTGCTATCTATCTGCATCCCATTACATTGAGCTTGGCACTCGTTATTACATAGGTAAGCAGATTGTTGCCATCGTAGACAGTAAAGGTGGCTGCATAATACAGGTAATCACAGAACTTCACAGTGATTGACCACTTTAAAGCTAAACACTCCAGTTTCCCTGAGTGCAGATAAAAGTTTCGTTCAGAGACTGTCAGTGTGGGATCCATATGCAATCACTCTAAGTTACCCACTTTCTTGTTGGTATAAGACAGCACCAAGTCTCTGGTTTGAGGCATCTGTGTGGAGTACCAAGGGCTGTGTAAAATCTCTCTCCAAAATCTGCTGGTGTTCTGTGCATACAATGGGTTTTTCAGAAAGCACTCCTTTCTTTTTGCTTATTGTGACCCTAAGGCCATTACTTTCCTTCTCCTTTGTCTCAGCTGTTCCCTTCAGCAGATCATACATTGGTCCAGCAATCTTGAAAAAAAAACTTGGATAAATTGCCTGTAATAACTCAACAGACCTACAAGTACAGCTTGCAACTGTTTCACTGTGCCAGGTCTTTTTCCTTTAAAGGTCTTCCAACTGCAGTGTCAGCAGGGTCCAATCAACCAATTCCCTTCTGTTGACACAATCCTCCCCAGTTAATGTACTTCTTGTTTGAAAACTTCACTTTTTTTGGCTTAAGCTTAATTCCACATGGACACAAATGCTGCAGGACCCTGCACACAGCGTTAATATGATCTTCAAAGGATTTACTAAACACCAATGTGTCATCAAGCTAAGGGACACAGTAGTCATCTCTGAAATCTTCTAGACACTGGTCCATATAGCATCGGGGGCATTCGTCAGACCAAATTTGGCCATAAATCCCTGATATGCTTTCCCTTGGTCAAGTAATGAGAACCAAACATTCTCTCCTAGACTGTTCATGATGTCTTGAACAAGTGGGATGGGCTGTCTATCAGGGTTGTTCTTTCGATTTAGTTCCCTATAGTCTACACAGCCGTAAACTTCCATCTTTTTTTCTAACACAAACCACAGGTGAGGAGTATGCAGGGTTTGACTTTTCCCCCATTCATGAGCTATGAGGTCATGGAGGTAGTCCTTTATCTCTTTGTATGGGGGTCTAGGTAAGTATGTGTGATAGTGTAGTGTCTTTCAACAAAATGATCAATTGCAATCCATCTATGCAGCCAATGTTATCATCAGACTTCGAGACTAAAGTTGCTTCCTCTCTTAACATCTATTTTACAAGTTGTCTTTTATCCACTGAGGTGACTGGTTTAACCCATCCCTATTTGCTGTCTGCTCATTCACATTATACCCAATGATTTGGCGCATTTGTCTGCTTCTCATCATTAGTACTGGTGTGGTAAGTTCACTGTCTTTCTTTTTGTCCAGCTCTAGTCCTATGTAGGGCCAAGTGAAGTTCTTCAGATGCATCTTATTTCTGAGATCTTCTATCAAGGTCATCTCTGAATGCATTTCCCTCAACTCATTCAGGATATTGAGTTCAGTCTCCTCAGTGTTTTTCTTTTTAATGTTAGTATTGTTGTATTGCACACTATGCACTTTCATAACATTTGGTTGAACAAGTTTGTTTCTATTTTGGTGTTCAGCCTCACGACACATGCTAAATTGACTTTATCAAACAGTAGTTCATCGCTTACATCAGCTTATGTTAAATAGGGTCAAAAGTCACCCCTGATGCTGTCATTCTCCAGGCCAATCAGGATAGTATGGGGAAGCATACTCTAGACTAGGTTAGGCAGGTACTTTTTGTCTATTTGTCCAGGTTCACCCATCTGAGCTCACCCAACCTCCGTTTGTAGACTTTCCTGCTCTGCATCTGCAGTCACCAGTGCGATTTGTAGCTCTGATGTTTTTTCATTACCCTACTGTAATTCACATATATTATCTCTTAAACACAAAAACTCAGACATACCCTCATCTTCTTGTTTACTCAATCCCTCTCTCTCTCAAGATGTTTCACAAGCGCAGAGATGAAAATGAGCAGGCTTTGGTGAAAAACAGGCTTTGGTGTCAACATTATTTATTTATTCATTCTTTTTCATTCATTCATCTTCTATAGCAATAGAAGGATAGGATTGGATTATACCACATACAGGATTAGATTGGATAACCCTGTTGGAGCTAAAATTATGGTTTTATTCTGTCTGGATTGTAGTATGTTATAATTACATCTAGATATAGCATATGTAGATCCTCAATTTTTTGCATTTACTACAATATTACTGTTGTATATTTCTATAAATAAATTCATGAACTGTAATGTCATCATATTGTCATGTGTGGCACAAACCTCTTGCTGGTGGAAATTCATGTCACCTGTTCATTTGTAGACGTGTGCAAGAGTTTTATCATGGTGGAAGGAAAGCAATCACCCTGAGAAACTGACTCAGACCAGAATCAGACTACACTCCTGGGAAAATATTTCATCATCCTAACAAACAACATTTTCAGGCTCATGAGGTGAAAGAGAGAGAGAGAGCGAGAGAGTGAGAGAGAGAGAGAGAGATGGAAACACACCTGAGCCTTACTTCAATTTGTCCTATAGGTATCCTGAGTTTATTTTAGTAGTAATGATTACGATATAAAAATGGCTAAGCTACCATACCGTAGCATGACCTTAGCTAAGAAAAGCTTAATTATCATAATTATCCATCACACACAAAATTGTCACCTTCACTCCTTAATTCTAATTATCATAATTATCCAGCTTTCCAGGTCATCACATATTTTTTCTTACATGTATTAACAATAACATCTTAATGAAAAGCTTCAACATGAAGACACTTTCATATCTAAAGTGCTATTAAGGCTTTTCTGAAGTATTTAGACTCAACAGAATATGCAAACTCCACACACATTGCCTGAAGCGGGAATCAAGCCTGGACCCAGGAGGTGCAAGGTGGCAGTGCTAACAACTAAGCCATCAGGCTTCCTTCATTTCTACTTACTGGACAGATCTCGTTTCCCTGTAACATCCATCAACCAGTAAGTGTGAGGGCTTACTGATGTGAAGACATGTTTTAGTACAGTACAGATTTTCAAACTTTATACTGTACCATACTCAGAGGAAAGCCCTCTCTACCCTTTTACATACATGAGCTCACACATACAAAATATCGGCTATTGATTCTGTGACTGACTGAGAAGAGAGCATATACCATCTCTTTCAGTTTTGTCGTCTTGGACTCCTGGCCAGTCTACTGGATTCAAGCTCACAATATCCAGACAATAGGTTAAATGTTTTTTTTCTATCCTGCTAGTGCTTTCTGCCTCAGATCCATTTGCATGTTCTCCCTGTCCTTGGTGGGTTTCCTTTAGGTATTCCTGGTTTCCATACGCCTGGTTCATCATGCATAAACTGTAAGTACATAAATCTATATTACCCACAATAATTTAGGGATATTGTGAGAGGCTCAGTGGATATCATATATACAGTGTTTGTTTCACTTCAGATATTTTTGGGATTGGGAGGCAATTGTATTGGGGTGATAGACACACCTCATTTTGTGTTTTCCATGTAATGGTCTTATTGTGTACAGGTGTGCATTATATTTGGGCCAATACCAAAAGACAACCCTTTTCAATGTGTCATCAATTTTAACCTTCTGTGGGTATAAAAAGCTGGTGTTGTCAGTAAATCATTCCAAGGTTATCATTCAAACAGCCATGAACACACAACGTCACTTAACCGATGAGCAGCGCCACCAGGTCATGGCTGGTCGGTGGCAGGCAGTCAGATGTTGCTCGTGAACTTGATGTGTCTTAAAGTGTCATCAGCAGACTTGCATCAAGACACAGAACTACAGGCAGAGGTCATGACAGACCCAGGAGTGGAGTCCCACGAGTGACAGACCGCAACGATGACCAGTACCTATGACCTATGCACTTAGACATCATTATGCAACTGCCACACAGCTGCAGGCCTGTTTACAAGATGTGAGGGGTACTAGGGTTTCCAGATATACCATTCACAGCTGACTCCACTGCTTTGGCTTGAATGCCAGACAACCGTTGCAAGTGACTCCACTGACACCAAGACACTGTCGTGAACGTTTGCAGTGGGCACAAGACCATGTGACCTGGATAATGCAGCAGTGGTCTACCGTCCTGTTCACTGATGAGTACTGGGTCACCGTTGCTGGGGAAGGCAAGGTGAGCGATACGCTGAGGTCAACATGGTCTCAACATGCTTTGGTGGAGGAGGTGCAACAGTCTGGGCAGGCATCACCAGTCAGCGCAAAACAGATTTGGTTATTGTAGATGGCTCTGTCACTGAACGTTCTTACCTCAGAGACATCATAGAACCCGTCATCATCCCCCAATTCTGCCAGCACACCCCCAACTTTCTGTTCATGGATGATGATGCTCCACCACACCATATGGTATGGCCATCAATGTCAGTGACCTGAACCCCATAGAGGACGTCTGGGACAAGTTGGACTGATTGATCAGACCCCACCCCCACGTGACCTGGCAGAAGTGCGTGTAGCACTTGTGGGAGAGTGGAACGCATTGCCTCAGAACATCATCATGAGGCTAGTGAGGAGCATGAGTGGTCGCTGTCAAGCTATCATTGTGGCAAATGGTGGAAACACCCACTCTCCTTGTTAGTGTCTAAATCTTTTGGGTAATACATATTAAACTAATGAAAATGGCATTTCTTCTCATACAGTATTATTAATATCAAAAGGAACTTTTAGTTATTTCATTAAAATTCAGAGGAAATAGGAAAAGCACTCATGTAAATATCAATATCCCTAACTTATTGTGAGTAGTGTATTTAGTAATGTAATCTGGTGGTATGAGATTTGTGTGTATTAATATAACTGCATGCTGATATCATGATAAAACTTGCTGTCTTTACTTTTTTCCCACTAAGTGGCTAAATGAAAAATATACAATCACTGGCCAATTAAATAGGAACAGTTGCACCCCTGCTCCTTCGTGCTATTATCTAATGGCGTAATAATGGCATTAGCATGATACAAAAAGTCATGCGTAAGACAAACGCTGCATATGTTAGAGCAGTAGTTAAACTATTGAGAATCCATTCCCCTGTTGCCATAGTCATTTATAGCTTATTTGCCTCCTTCAAGTCTTGTAAGGACCCTTGGCACATAGATACTATGGAACCTTGGATTACGTGCATATTTCGTTCCGGAAGCAGGCTCGTATTCCAAAACACTCGTAAACCAAATCAATTCTTCCCATAAGAAATAATGAAAACTCAAATAATTTGTTCCACAGCCCAAAAAAATAAATAAAGAAAAATTATTAATAACGTAAAAATAAAACAAATTAACCTGCACTTTACCTTTAAAAAAAGTTAAAATAAATCCCGTTCCATTTGTGCGCGCAGGCGTTGTGTATTTGTGTGTGTGTGTGTGTGTGTGTGTGTGTGTGTGTGTGTGTGTGTGTGTGTGTGGGTGGAATTAGCCCCTTCCCTCGCCTCGTCTTACACAGTAAAACTCCTTCTCCCTTCCCCCACCTCGCTTTTTAAGTTTCACAACAACACTCACACACAATGGAAACAATGTTTTAACAGGAAAAAAAGAAATCTCTCTAATTACACTCGTGTGAGAGCAGACTAACGGAATCACTGCTGTAAAGTAAAAAACAAAACAAAACAAATGAACCAGCACCTTACCTTTGAAAAGAATCGGGACAGAGCAGAGTTTCTGTGTAGAGCAGAGTGTGTGTGTCTGTGTGAAGCTGGGGAAGGGGGGGTTGTAAAGGCGAGAGCGTGTGTGTGTGTGTGTGTGTGTGTGTGTGTCTGTGTGTGTGTGTGTGTTGGTGTCAAAAAATTCGGCACTCGTAAACCAAGTTACTCGCAATCCGAGGTTCCACTGTAAAGTATTTAGTGTACCCAGTGTAAGGATCTATCCAATGATGGAAACTACACAGCACTTCGCCGTCAAAGTCGCACAACAAAGTCGCTCTGGATACGAGAGTCTGCCAAATGCCTAAATGTAAATGTAGGTATGTAGGGATCCTTTGTCTGGAGTAGACGTTTATCCCAGTATTTTATGACTTGATTCCAAATGATCATAAGGGGTTGGCGTTATCCTGGTCCATTACTGAGTAGTATTGCCAATCCCATATATCCCATTTATACTTTTCTAGGATAACAAGGCAGTAGCCATAGATATCGTCTGTCAGCTTGGTGAACATTTCCCTATCTCCCTATTCCTAGTCCAATTATAAGTTGTAAAAGTATCTTCTGGCATGTTGAGTCTTACTATGTCTGCAGGGGTCCCATCTGTATAAGTACTTTCCCCATGGCTAGAGCTGCTAATTCTGATTTCATTGTTTCATTGTTAGTTTCATTGTTGTTTGGTTTAAGGAATGAGACTCAGTGGGTTTTTAAGGACCATATGTGATCTCAGTACAACTAGTCAGTAATTCTCTGATAACAACAGGACATTTGCCAAATCTGCCTCTTGCCAGAAGATGCTCCCAGATGATTATCACCATGGATTTGGCTCATTGCACTTCTAGGGGTCATACATAGACTATGTCTATGAGGTTGTATTGCTGTGGGCTTTTCCTAGAAATTTCCTTCTTTAAAATTTGGACAGGGTTGCACTTGTTTATGATGTATGTTCATCGATTTGTTAGTCTATGGAGTATCAGGATAGAATCATGACACTTTTAGGGTGAGTTGATTTTCTGGGGAATATAGTAGTGGAAGTTAAATTAAATCAGGATACAACTCTGCAGTAAAAAAGAAGTCAGTTAACAGTCAAATCCTCTGCATCCTATGTGCTGTTTTAGAAAATAGTTTCCAATTGCATTACATTCAACTTTTAAACCTCAGTAATCAATGAACATCTATACAATATAACATCGTAATATGAGAGAATAGTTGGGCAAGTGGAAGAATGTTAATTGTCTATGTCAGCTAGACAATGCACAAACATTTAACAGCAAGCTGAAAACTTAAAACAGAAAAGCTGATATAAATACTGTAATGCTGGGTTGAGTTTTACATAGCTACTTATAGTATGTGTTTACCTAATGAAGTAGTAATGGGCAAACTTTAGGAATAGTATTTATATATCTCATCCTTCTTTGTTATGAATATGTATTTACTGCACAAAAATGACCATACGAACAGCATATTTGGGTATATTATAATAATATTAAAATGCAATATACATTACACAGTATGTTGTACAGGGGGGAGCATGTTTCTTTACTGTGCATATGACAATAAACCTGATTATATAAATATACATTATAGTATACTGTATTCACTTTTTGTACTAAAATTTAACTAAGAACAAATTATATATAGTTCAAAATATTGTATATTTTGTAACATTTTTATGAAATAGCTAACAATTATATATTAAGTGTTAAGTTCCATTATTATTTCTGATTGTTTGTGTTATAAAATCTTACTGAAACAATGTTTTGAGAAAACAAGCTCCCAAGTGGCCTAAACTGGAGACTTGTTTATCCGGTAACACAGTTAAATTTAGAGTGGCACAAGGTGTGCAAATATAATGGTTGTAGATTAACGAAGGGGGAGTTTGGATGTTCTTAAGTGTAGCAGGTGTGGGCAAGTGCTCCTTAGTCTCTAAGGTGTGCTCTCCAGAGTGTACACTGCAGGTGCACCAGTACGAGTGGAAGAGAGTTTCCATTTTAGTACTACTGTATATTCAATAATAATATAATTCAATAATACTATTATTACACTTGAGGATTTAATAATTATCAATATTCTTTATTGTGTATTTGGTAATTGTTGTTAAATTGGAAAAAAAATAGTGATGCATTGGCATGTTTTATACCTTTATATGGAAATTAAGAGACGATGGACAGATTTGTGTTTTTAGGTAACGTTGATGTTGTCCAGCAGGCCATATGATGTCATAGGCATACAGTGCTTCAGGGGCCACCAGGCAATATATAATTGCCTGGTATCTACTGTACACTCATTGCCTGGGTGTGCATCCTTGGACACACTTGTGTAAAGTTATACAAGTAACTTAAATATTTACTCATTACATGTCTTTTCATAATAATTATTTAAACATCATGTACTTATTAAAGTAGTAGTATCCTTTACTCAATACATGTTATTATGACCACAAGGAAATATTTTATTTCATTTTGTATAATTGCTTAAATTGAAGTACCATAAGGGGTGCTGACTTGAACCCCTTTTACATGGAATGGCAGATAATGCTAAAACAACCTTTAATAAGGGTGAAGTTAAGAAAAAAATTATACCAAAATGACATGATACAAGAATGAAAATAATAGACATCTTCACTGGTCAGACTGGCACAATCAGTTATTTCTTGAATTGATTTCCCATGTCTAGCTCACGTATCTATTTTCAGCCTGGCATGATGTGGTTTTAATATTCAGTAAGCCTGTCCAGGCTTAAATCTCAGACAACTACAATAATTGTATGCACTTGCACCTTGCATTTGTGTTCATTACAGTGTACATACAGTGGGTATACGGGGTGTATGTCAAGGTTAATTGTGTGTGCAGGTGTGTAACAAGCATCAGAAAAGATTATGGAATTACCATGGGGCCTCAGCTCAGTCGTCACATGTCACCACAACAACGGAGGAGGGCCCCGCTCAAAAGGAAATTCAAAAACAACTTGTTTTACCACCCTAAGGCACTATTCACCTTGGTCTTCCATAACTCTCACACACTTCTACAGAGACCAGCCCATCTGTCCAAGACATCACTTATTTGCCATACTCAGGTAAGCTTGCTTGCTCACAATTGTTTTCAGAATTAACATTATACACTATGATTGATTTATTTAATCATGCTTAATTATGAGACATATTTCTGTAGTGTATAGTTAAACATAGACAATTAATATGACCATGGTGTATATTTCCTGAACATTGAGGCTACAGTGTAGTGTTTAACCAGCATAACATTTGTAGGTTATGATTTTTATCTTATAGTGTTGATTTTTTGTGCATAGTATATTTTATGACTTTTTCAACTGTGCAATTTAAGGAAAAGTTGCAAATTGTCGATCCTAACAATAAAATAAGTGTATTTAAATGCCACTGTTTCCTTTTCATCTTGTTCATAATTTTATGTTTACTTTAACTCCACTTCCCATCTGGATAACCTAAAATGCTTGATTTACAGTTAAATAATAAATATTTAATGCCCTAAACAATTATAACAAAAACAGTAGTATGAACAATAAAAATATATTAGATAATGTTCATAATCACTGCATACACAGCATATGTCATAGAAATTGCTTATGGCAGAACCTTGTACATATTTGTAAGTTATTTGTACAGTACATGCATTTTGTAAATGTGAATTAGCATAGACATGGTTAGATGTGTTATTGTATATTTATTTCTTTAATCGAATCTTTAGTCCTTTTAAATGAATTAACTGTTATGTAACTGTAGGAAGTTTTGGCCTTAGCACCTCGAGTCTTCATCAGGTGTGTGACAATGGAAATTATGCAGCGGAGATGCATGCGTTGTCGTTACTAACAGTCACAATCTCTACGGTATTAATAGACAGAAGAGACAGGAATGTGTCACACACATAGTACTAACATGACAGACAGATCATTCTCCACCAGAATCGTACTTATTCTAAGATAAGAGTAATAAGCTGGATGAACAGAGTATGATTCAGAACCGTACCATTAAATTTGATACCGCTAATTAGAGTGCCATATCCAGTGAATGATACAAACCATGTGTTGTGCTTAGATCAGGTGTTTTTTTATATCAGTAGTACAAAAACATTATCTATTAATATTATTATTTACAAATTATGTTATTGTTTAAGCACAAAAAATTGGTAGCATATTCTCTTAAAATAACTCCTGTTAGTTTTAAACTATAACACTATTTTTAGTGTTTTATGTTGTTTTTAAGGCTTTAATAATAAACTCTTTATTTTCAGACAATCTCTGCTTCACTGAAATATATTTTTGCTTCTTCATGCCACTTTCTTGGATTATGCATAATTGTGGTCTAATTGTGCTTTCCTTTAATTTTTTTCAAATTATGAAATGTACTGTATACGACTAGTAGTATATGAAGGTGTACTGGGGAGTTTCTTATGCAAAGACAGATGGTCTGGAGATTGTTTACCCAGAACTGAGGCTTATTTCTCAGTTGTGCTTAAATCAGTACTTAATTTTATCCTGTAGTACAGCTTTAGCTATTAGACATACGGTATTTTGTCTGTGTTTTTCTCAATAAAATCATCTCTTTTGTGTGCAGTGTACTTTGCGCAGTGATCATGCCAAGTCAGCTAGAGGGAGCAATGGACGCTCTGATCCGTGTCTTCTACAACTATTCTGGTAACGAGGGAGACAAATATAAACTGAACAAAGGAGAGCTGAAAGAGCTTCTGAACAGTGAGCTCACCGACTTCCTCACAGTAAGGCCACGCGCGCACACACACACACACACACACACACACACACACACACACACACACACACACACACACACACACACACACACATTTTCTGGATACAGCAAAGAGATGGAATGAGAATGCCTGACAACAAGTCATAAATACATACAGAGAACAGAGCACAAGCAGAAACAACAAATAGTTTGTTAGGTAATAAGTCATTTAAAATAATCATTTATTTGTTCATTTGTTGATTGATAACATTCATAAATACCACATATATTAGAACCCGAACTTACTGAAAGTCTGGTTCCTCAAGTTTTCTTCTTATCTATGAGATTTTCCTTGCCACCCACTCAGCTTGCACATCAGTGACAAATACACAATTCTATGTTATACATATTTCCTCACAATTTGTATTTTACAATAACTTATTTTCATAATTTTTATTGATTCTGTAAAGCTGCTTCGAGGAAATAAATAATTCTTTATAAAAACACTATGTAATTTAAAAATGAATTGTAATTGAATTGAATGATTTTTTCCCCCTACCTAAATATTTACACAGTGATATAGTGGTTAGCACTGTGGTCTTACACCTCCAGGATCAAGGGTAAGTCCCGCCTTCAGGTCTGTGCATGTGGAGTTTGCATGCTCTCCGTGTGCTTGGTTGAGGTTCCTCCGGGTATTCTGGATTCCTCCCACGGTCCAAGACCATGCAGATTAATTCAATTACATTTTATTTGTATAGCGCTTTTAACAAAGATCGTTGTCTCAAAGCAGCTTTACAGAATAAAAAAAAAATATATGGAAATGTGAGAAAATATATATGAATCAAAATGATCAGATTGTCCCTGATGATTAAGCCGAGGCTGATGATAGCAAGAAAAACCTCCTTGAAATGGCAATGGGAAAGAAATCTTGAGAGTAACCAGACTCAACAAAGAACCCATCCTCATTTGGGTGATAATGGATAGCAGGAATTGTTTTGCAGTCATACGGTGTGTTAGGCTGCTGGAAGTTCAATATAACAGATGATGTGTTTAAGTAAAAATATGGAGTCCAGTTTGTTATTGAATAGAGAATAATAGTATATATATATATATAAATATATATATATATATATATATATATATATATATATATATATATATATATATATATATATTAGAGGGAGAGAGAGAGAGAGATTGTGTTCTGTGTATTTATTCTCCTGTGCATTTACTCATCTCACACTGGTGTATATTTGCACCTTACTCTATGTAGTCTTTTTGTATACAGAAGGAGAGGAATGACAATGAAGAAGCAAAAAATACTTCACAGCTTCAAATTAAAAAACCCATCCCATTTACATATTTTCAAGCTTTACACATATACACATTATTTCTTCAAGCTTTACATTTATTAGCTATCACTCCTCTCAGAATTTTCCATATCCCCTTTCTATTATGCCTGTGGCTGCATAATGCTAATAATAGCAGTTTTAGCTTTTTAAGTTAGCTGGGTTTCCACAAATGCAGTTTTAGTATATGTGTTTCCCGTTCATATAATGAATACACCATTTCTTCACAATAAACTGAGTGATTAAACAAGCCATCTTCGAGATGCCGTGTCTGGATCGCAAAAAATCCCTTGCGATGACTGTGAGTAAAGCTGACAAAGCCCAGCCAGGTGGATTTAAACCTTGAACCTTTGTGATCAATATGGCATAATGCTCAGCTGGGTGGGCTGTGAGGTCTCTTTTGTTATGTTTGTCTTTGTCTTTAGCCAATTGCTATTTGGCACCATACGATTACTTACACTAAAAAAACAGTGTAAAAATACACAGTTGAACATTAGTTTATTAATGCAATCTCATTTATATTTCTCATCTTTTGAGTTTTTTTGGGTTATGATGCTGGGAAGACCTGCAGATGTGAAATGAAAGGATAAGAAGTAATATTCATTTTAATTCAATTCAATTTTATTTGTATAGTTTAACAACAATCATTGTCGCAAAGCAGCTTTACACAATCAAAATCAAATATGGTTATTCAAACTCTATGGAAATCCTGCCATATACAATTATTATTATTATTATTATTATTATTATTATTATTATTGTAATTATTATTATAATCTTGTAGACGTTAAAACAATCTACAATGAGAATACTAGGATTCCATGTTAAAATGCCAGGATTACTACTGGCAATGGTAGTCTCAATGGGCTCACTATATCTATAACACTTTCCAAAGTGGGAAATCACCTTGCAGCAGAATACCTCCAGAACACTACAGACAGAGGCACAAGTTTACTAGGCGTGACTTTCCAAACCATCTCCTATATGCCTATTCATCTTTACTGCTAATTCTGCCCATATTGAACAGAATAGATGCTTACTCCCCTTAGATGGTTGGAAAGTCGTTGGATTCGACTAGTGCATTTGCTTGTACAGTTAAACCTTGGATTGCAAGTATAATTTATTCCGGAAGTGTGTCTGTATATCAGAGCACTCATATATCAAAGTTTTCACCATAAGTAATAATGAAAACACAGATGATTCATTCCACAACCCAAAAATATTAATATAAAAATAATTAATACAAAATATAAAGTAAAAATAAAACAAATTAACCGGTCTTTACAACCATACACACACTAATGGAAACATTGCTCTTTCAGGAAACTTCTTTAACAAGGAACCTCTTTAATGACACTCGCATACACGCACACACAAACACACACTAACAGTGACTGCTTTCTGACAGAGATTCAGAGACTCTGGAAACTGGATGTTTAAATAGGAACCTCTCTAACGACCCTTGCTTTTGCTTTACATGCGTACATACACATGTGGTCACAATTTTATAATAAACAGTACACACACAAAGATGTTGTCTATACGAGTGAGACATGCGCTCTGAGATATGCACGGCAGCCGAATAGCCCACAATCCTGCAGCACGAGAGAAAGAAGAACCATTGGCTCATTTGTGATCATGTGACGCTCGGCAGTTAAAATTTATTTTTAAAAATTGCTCATCTTGCAAAATGCTTACAGTCCAAATTACTCGCAATCCAAGGTTCCACTGTACTGTTCCACTGGAACAACCTGTCAGCTTCTTCTGATTTGGCACCCTCTGGAATGTTACCTTTGTTTGTGGATTTGTCAATGTAATGATGCTTTGACTGTGACCTAGCATTCCAATATAATCATCTTGAGTAACCTATGGTACATAAGGGGCATCTTGTAACAAGGGTTGCTTGTTATTCTTGTTGCCAACACAAAAGGAGCTTGGCAAGTGGTGTCCAGAGAAAAATGGCTGCAACTAACAATGTATGTAGCTGCTGACAACTGACTATTATTCATAGTGTAGTTTATAATTAATTGTTATATATCTGTGCAAAAGCACATTAAATAAATGCTTTTAGTTTCAGATTATTTATTGAGGGAAAATGGATAACACCTACATTATATCACCCATGTGAAAAAACAACCCCTTAAAATAATAAATGGTTGTCTCATCTTTAGCAGCAACAACTACAAACAAAACCTTCTAATATGTGGAAATTAGACAGTCTTGGTATGGGGGAATTTTGGCACACTTTCTTTAAATTTATTTAATTCAGCGAAATTGGAAAGTGCCCACCTTGTGCCTATTTAAGCAACAGCCCTTTGCATTTCATTTGTTTTAAACAAGTTACTCTTGTTGCAAAAACAGTTGCATGTGAGCTTCAGATCATGGATTGATTCTAGGTCCCATTAGTTACTTTTGATAGTAAAGCATGGGGCTGGCAATTATCAAGTCTGGATACAGCATGTCTAGTTTAACTGCAGGCAATTATCAAATAAAATTGGTTATTTGGTTGATTGGATACAGTAAGTAAGAGGACAGTGTATTATCACACAGGGCCATTTGGTGTTGGAATGTTTTTTTCTTAATTTATTTTTTAAGAACTGTATTTTGTGTTTATTCAGGTCATCATTGTCTTTAATTTAATTTTAAGATTTGATACCAGTAGGTTTGACAAGTATGCAAAAATCAAAGAAGCAAGGTAAATGGTTATGATAACCCAACTTTTTTGTAAACTTTTTTAAAAATATAGTGAGCAGAATAGCATCTCAACATACTAAACCTGGACTGTTGGGCTGCAATAGCAAAAGATCACATCGGTTTTCACATCCATCAGCTAAGAGCAGGGATCTAAGACCCAGTGAGCTTAGTGGGCTTACTTACTGTAGCTGAAGATTGAAAAAACATCCCAAAGTCTTTCCCTAACCTTCAACTGCCCTATAGGCCTCTGTGTATTTGTATTAATATTACGTTGGCATTGTCTATTCAATAGTCATACACAAACATATTTATGTTGTGTTGTGTTTACATTTTTAACATTATTGCCACAAATTTAACATCTATATAATCTGTTCCTCTCTGTCTCCCCCTTCTAGTCACAAAAGGACCCTATGCTTGTGGAGAAGATTATGAATGATCTTGACTCCAATAAAGACAATGAAGTTGATTTTAATGAGTTTGTGGTACTGGTGGCAGCATTGACTGTTGCCTGTAATGACTTCTTTCAGGAAATGCAGAAAAATAAATGAGAGTGCAGACTGACACACTCTATAAAATATATATGTTATAATACTGTGCTAAAACTTTCCCTGTTACCTTGTGATTGTACATGTGCACAAATAAAGAGTGCGTATGTCATATGATGGTGTGTGTCATAATTGTGTGTTTACCTGAATCAGAAAATGTTCCACTCATATTTACTGGATATATTTGTGAAATGTATCGATTAAAAATATGACTATTGGAGAAAAAATATAATGGATATGATCCTCTTTGTCCGAAATCAGAATTACCGAGTTACTGCCACTGAAATACAGTACTTGCTTTTACACACTGAGTTGTATACAGGTCAAATCAGAGGATTTCTGTTGTGTGTATCAGAATTTGTCATAGATTTTATTTATTAGTTAATTGCTGTTCATAAATATAATCAAAAGAGTGTGCAATATATTCAATAAAACCTGTTTGTGATGAGCCTTTATGACTTATGTTTGGTTTGTGTTCAAAATAAATAGCCTTATTCAAAGAATCCAAAATTATGAAAGTTTTCTTGAATTATCATGTTCAATAATATAATATAATTATAATTAAACATGATAATTATTGATAATTGAAGTTGTCCTAGATTACAAAGCTGAGAAAGTATTTTTTATATTGACCAATATTAATAACTATTAATAACTAAGAAATCTTATTTAATTGACTATTTGAACATTAAATAATTTTATTATGCAATCTTCAGCAAATGAAAAAGAGAAAATGAGCGAGAAAGAGAGAGAGCAAGAGCGATACATTTGAACATATCTTTGACATGTACTGTATTCATTCTGCACTGTCGCATATATATACGCTACTCACAATAAGTTAGGGATAACTCAGTGAATTTCATAAAGTGTTTGTTTCACTTCAGACATTTTTGGGATAGGGAGGCAATTGTATTGAAGTGATAGACATACCTCATTTTGTGTTTTCCATGTAATAGTCTCATTGTGTACCTTATACTGGGGCCAATACCAAAAGACAACCCTTTTCAATGTGGCATCAATTTCAACATTCTGTGGGTATAAGCTGGTATTGTCAGTAAGTCATTCCAAGTCTATCATTCAAACAGCCATGAACATACACCATCACTTAACGGACGAGTGACAGACCGCAACGATAACCAGTACTTAAGGACCTTTGCACTCAGACATTATGCAACTGCCACACACCTGCAGGCCCGTTTACGAGATGTGAGGGGTACTAGGGTTTCCAGACAAACCATTCGCAACTTTGGCTTGAATGCCAGACGACCATTGCAGGTGACTCCACTGACAACAAGACACCGTCGTGAACGTTTGCAGTGGGCACAAGACCATGTGACCTGGACAATGCAGCAATGGTCTACCGTCCTGTTCACTGATGATATTGATATATATATATATATATATATATATATATATATATATATATATGATATATCGGGTGACATTGCACAGAAATGATGGTTGTCACCGTTGCTGGAGAAGGCGAGATGGAGGAGCTGTAACAGTCTGGGCAAGCATCACCAGTCAGCGCAAAACAGATTTGGTTATTGTAGATGGCTCAGTCACTGCTCGTTCTTACCTCAGAGACATCATAGAACCCATCATCATCCCCCAATTCCGCCAGCACACGCCCAACGTTCTGTTCATGGATGATAATGCTCCACCACATCATGGCAGAATTGTCACAACTCGACTTCAGGACCTGCAGCTGTGTGGCAGTTGCATAACGATGTCTGAGTGCAAAGGTCCTTACGTACTGGTTATCGTTGCGGTCTGTCACTCGTGGGGCTCCACTCCTGGCTCTGTCATGAACTCTGCCTGTAGTTCTGTTTCTTGAAACAAGTCTGCTGATGACACTTTAAGACACACCAAATTCACGAGCAACATCTGACTGCCTGCCACTGACCCGAAAACCCGCCACGGCCAGGTGGTGCTGCTCGTCCGTTAAGTGACGTTGTATGTTCATGGCTGTTTGAATGATGAACTTGAAATGACTTACTGACAATACCAGCTTATACCCACAGAATGTTGAAATTGATGCCACACTGTAAAAGGGTTGTCTTTTGGTATTGGCCCCAGGAAGCTGGAGTGCCTCATATGGTATGGCCTTCAATGTCCCCTGACCTGAACCCCATAGCACTGGGACCAGTTTAAGCAGAGAATGGATGATTGTACCCCACCCCCACATGACCTGGCAGAACTGCCTGTAGGACTTGTGGAAAAATGGAACGCATTGCCTCAGAACATCATCATTAGGCTAGTGTCAAGCTATCATTGCAGCAAATGATAGAAGCACCCGATACTACACGCTATTTTTTGTTATTTGGGGCTATCCTTATATATCCTTATATATATATACACACATATATATATATATATATATATATATATATATATATATATATACACTGTATATATATAGTTCTTATAAATGGTGGAAATCTATTCAGATAGTTGTCAGTGTGCATTAAACATGTTACATTTAAGCATTTGGCAGATGCTCTTATACAGAGTGACTGACATTTTTATCTCATTACATGTCTGAGCCGTTTGATGGTTCAGGGCCTTGCGCAAGGCCCCAACAGAGGCAACTTGGTGGTCGTGGGGTTTAAACATGGGACCTTCTGAACCGTAGTACATAGGACTGATTATTTAAGGAATGACAATGCTGAGCTTGTTTTTGTACAAATTATAAAGCTCAATTTTTAAACTATTCTGACTCTTCATGACTCAGTTTCAGATCGTGAGGCTGTAACTGTTACTATTTTATAGTTTATTTTTGGAAGTAAGCACAATGTTGATAACAGTAACTTGTTTGCCTGCTGAAACAGGATAAATCTTTAGAATAGTACTGATAAGTAATGATAAGTTATTGCCCTGAAAGTCCCCAACCTCTCCTTATGTACACAAAGGTCAAGTCGCAGTTCCTTGTGGGGAATCTTCCCATGTCCATTTATGGTTTTTAATTTCCTCTTTTGCTACATCACTTTGGCACGTTGGGATGGGGCCAAAGTATACTACAGCACAGCTACTGTACAACACATTCTCCCCATTGTCAGGGCTATAATGCCAGAATTAGGGAATAAAACTCCCCCAAGAGCATCTAGGCTTTGCCTGACAAAAAGAAACGCTGATCACGCTTACTCTTACCCTTTCTAATGTCTGCATGCACTCGTCTAATGCTGCAATCTTCTCCATTAGAGTGATAATATATTCATATTTATCCCAGATAAAGTTAATGATGAAGGAAGAATTACTAAACATATTGCACTCCACACACTAAACAAGCTAAATGTTTCATATAATGTGTTACCTTATTTGAGAATTTGTTGATATTATTCCATAAGTATATGTCATACTATATATACTGTACTGTATATATCATATACTGTATGTATCATATTAGTTATCACATTTTTCAAAGTGAAAAAGCAGCAAGGAAAGTGAACTGTAAAACAAAATAACCTTAAAGCACAAAACCTTTCATTAAAAATGGTGGAAAAGCAGTACAGTGTAAGTGAAGATACAAGCAATCAACTCATAGGCAATAAGGAAGCAACCCAGCTCTCTCAAAACGTCATTTATAAGACATTTAAATACTGAGGGAGTGCAAGAGGGCCCATAGGACATTACATAATACTCATAGTAGAGAGGTGGTGCTAAACATTTACAGTGCAGTCATATGAATAGTCAGGGGTTAAGACTCTGGCTTTGGTCATATTGAAGACTCGCATGTGATTTTGCTATGTGCTGCGTTCTCTGGGCTTTCCACTGGGGCATATTCACTCATGAAGTCCCAAATGATCCCCAGATATTATGGACTGACAAGAGGGATATCATAGACTGGTGGAAGGCACTGACTTGAAACAGATGGGACTCTGTGTGGAGCTTCATATGTCTATCCCTGATAGGTGCTTCATCAATGGCATGAATGCAAAGCAGCTGGGAAAGTGGCTGTGTGTTTTATTCCTCTATAGTGTCTTGGTCCATAAAGTTGCCAGCCAATCTTGAGGTGATTTAGAATGGTCAAAACAGCTACTGGCGGTTTTAGCTAACTAGTAGTGTAAATGATTTAATTGAGAACTGTTTTTAATGCAGTCTTGTTTCAGTCACTTCCCATTGCATTGGAATTTCTGCTGCTGTATGTGGGCGAGCAGTGAATAGCCAAACTATACTGGCATAGCCAAGGTCAGTGCATTTGGAGTAAAAAGGTTGCAGAACTAGTGATTCATGGCCTAGAAAAATACAGAGAACATTGCAATAAGTACCCTTTGCAAAGAGCAGTCTCTTCAGCATATTTATCCCATCATAAATGCAAAGTTGAAGGTATGGGGGAGCATGGTGCAAAGGCAGCACATAAAACCTGGAAGATTGTGTTAAGTTTGGAATCAATTTCCTCCAAGTGGCTCCTTGATAAGCCACCCATGAGCGTTGATGGCAACCATGGTTGTTCTCCCACTGTCTCCATATGTTCACAGTAGTAATCCATTTGAATTTGAGTTGAGAAACCGATACTGTTGTAGTATAAAGTGCAGAAACACAAATCCACAACACTGTTCAAAAGATTCCGTAAAAAAATGCAAACAAGGGTCAGGTGATTCCCTGAGAGTTCCAAATGTAATGGGGATTATATGTGGGCTGTTTCCATTGTAAAAGTATTGTAAAACGTGATATCCTTCCCAAAGTGTGTTGCTGCTCTCTTGTGGGCTCATACTGTACATGCTGCCCAGACATTTCATATAGGCCCAATGAATGCAAAGCAGCTGCCATCAGCTATCCACTGACATTTTGGTCCTTTTATTTTTAACAGTAAAAACCACTCTGACCTCAACCTCCTCAGAATCTGGTATATGCAAATAAATTATTTTTTTTGTGCCTTGCAAAAGTATTCATACTGCTTGAACATTTTCCCATTTTCTCACGTTAAAACCACAAACGTAAATTTATTTTATGTGACACATAATTGTGAATTCAACAAAAATTATAAATGATTGATTTTATTATTATTTATTTATTTATTTTACAAATAAAAAGCATGGTGTGTATTTATATTCAGGCCCCCCTATACCCTTAACTAAAATCCAGTTGAGCCAATTGCCATTTGAAGTTACCTAATTAGTAAATAGTGTCTGCCTGTGTATAATTTAACCTCAGTATGAATGCAGCTGTTCTGTGAAGCCCCTTCTTCTCTTAACCTCTCAGCGCTAAAATTGGCCTGCTTACTGCACTGGCCAAAAGATATGGCTAGCCACTTCTGATCTTCTTTTGCATGTTGAATTTAAAATGTTTTATTGGCCTTTTTTCCATTTCCAGCATGGTCAAGCCTAAAACCACTTATCAGCCTGCAAGGAAACTTTAGCTTCTTGTCTCTCACTTGTTTAAATATTTTATTTACCTCTTTATTGCATCAATACTTTCTATTGCACCAATACCACTTTGCAGCAGGGTTGGATGCTCACTACAGAGCACCTCTATCCCCTATTCAGCCTCTCATCAAAGGTGATACACCTGGTCTGACAAAAAGTGGTATTGTTGCATCCCTAGTTTATTATTTTAAACAATTCCACCCATTTTATTTACCTATATATTATATGTTTGGCAAGTCATTTATGGCTTCCATGTTCATATTAAAAGTAATTTTGAGTATAACAATCTATTAGCTCAGTTTTTATCAGTGTGGGTCACAAGTTTACATACACCAAGCTGACTGTCTCTTTAAATGATCTGCAACATTTCAGAAACTTAGCATGCTCACTGAGGCCTGTAAGGCCCAAGTTGACTACTGAGTTGAATAAGTATTAAATTTTTTTGTGGGGCGGGGTGAGAATTGTATGGTCTGAACATGATGTGAATGTGCTGGGACATCCACTAGGGGGAAAACAGACAACTACCCTGAATACTTTCCATGTGTGAATACTGTGCATCTAAGATATGCAATTGTGTCCATCACCAGTCAGGCCCATCAATTTTTGAACAAAGATTTTTTCACCCAGCATTTCACCTACAGTATGTACACCACTTTGAATTTGAAATGAAACACTTAAAATATGCATAAATCCAGACTTTCTGCCTTAATTCAAGGGGTTTGACTAAAGTGTGGCATTAACCATTTAGGAATTATTGGCATTTTCATATAGAGGACCCTAACAAGGGATGTATGTATGTATGATTTTCATTTTTTGCAAACAATGACTGCGTAAAGTCTAGAACACATGGATATGACCATATACTGTTTCCTCCTTCGAAATGCTTTGCCCGGCCTTTACTGCAGCTGCCTTCAGCTCCTGCTAATGTCAAAAAACTTGTCTTTGTTCCAAAATTTATCTGCCTCACTGTATCTCTACCTGACAGGTTCATGATTTTTTTGTCAAGATCTTAAGTGAAAATAATATCTCTTACCCAGAATGCTGATCTTGGTGATTAGCCACTATTGGCTGAACAAGTGATTCTGCCATACTTTACAAATCTAACCACTTAATCTAAGGTATGTAAGGTTTCCAACAAATTTGCTAATAAAAAAAATAGACCATTTATTTTCATAAAACTGTCGCTGACTTCATAGTTTAAACAATTCAGTAGTCCGGAGTCCTGAGGAAGACTAGTGGGTCAATCAAACACAGCCAAAGCCCCCACTGATATTCATCGTAAATAAGCTGTGTGCTTAATTTCCCCCACATATTTTTGCCTGTAACTATCAGGCTAAGTTCATAAAGGTGCAAAAAAAAAAAAAGAAAGAAAGAGGGGGACGGAATCAATTGCCAGCGAAAATGTAGGGAACATAACTACTGCTAGTATTCGCCTAATTGAATATACGTAATATGCCACCCTGGAACGGTAGAGGGCAGCACGAGGTTGATGTTTACTATAAGGTTGCTATATTTTGTGTGTCTGCAGTTTCTCGATTCTTTCTTTCTTTCTTTTTTCTTTTTTTACAGAGAGACGTATTTAAAGTATTTAGAGAGATTTACTCGGAACCGCAAAGAAATTAGCAGTTTTAAACCACATATGCCTGATTACACATGGCCCTGTCCGAAACTCTATTCACAGAAACTACCTTGTGTGCAGTGTTAGCATTCATCGTGTGTGTTCGCTACCTGTTAAGAGTAAACAACAGTAAATTTCTCTATTAGACAATGCATACACAGATAGCAGTAACTGGATAAACAGTGTGTTTTCCTTCATTGTAATGTTGGAACCGGGATTTTTTTTTCTTATAAAACACACATTCATAAATAATAGACTTTGATAAATCTTCTTGACCATGCATTACATACTTCACCCCAGCAAAACTGATCTGTTGTTCATCATATTTAATCCGACTTTCAAAATCTTGTAATTGTAACCTTGATAGCTCGATGACCTCACTGCATGCAACATTGGATAACCCATGAATTATCAACTTTCCAATCTTACACTCATGTAAATTTCATCTTTAAAACACCATAAAGATATATCCATTTCCATTTACACAGGCCACTTATGGGCTTGTTTAGTTTCTTGTCATTTTGAGACTGGACAACTACAGCTCACTCCTGGAAGGTCGGCCTCTGTGTGCCATTCCACATCAGTGTGGCTTGCTTTTTCAATCCTCCTAAATTCTCCCATACCACCCCATTACTATGCTCCCTCCATTGGCTTCCTGTAGCTGCCCCATCAGTTTTAAAACATCAGTGCTTGCTTACAAAGCCAAAAACAGGCGAGCACCCACTTACCTCAGAGCACTTATCACACATTATTTAGACTGATGGTACTCTTAGTCAATAACCTAGTAAACCAGTATCAGGATGTATTTAGTGATAGAGACTTCAAAGCACTTATTTAAGTCGCTCTAGATAAAGGCATCTGAGAAATGCTTAGGGCAGTTTATATTTCCCTTTAGCAAAAATTTGACTGATGAAAGTAAAATGTCACGTTAACTTTGTGAAAGAAGGCTGAACTTAAATTTTAAAAAGACTATTATTAATCTCATATAAGATTGTTGTTGCTTGGTGGGTTTCCTCTGGTAATCCGGTTTCCTCCCACAGTCCAAAGACATGCAGATTAGGCTAACTAGTGTTCCAAAATTGCCTGTAGTGTGTGAATGAGTGTGTGAGTGTGTGTATGTGTATGCCCTGCATTGGCACCCTTTCCAGGTGTACCCCTCCTTGTGCCCTAAGCCTCTGGGATAGGCTCCAGGCCCCCTTGACGGGGATACAGGATAAAGCGGTATAGACGATGAGTGAGTGTGTGAGAGTGAGTAAGCTTGTTGTTTTACATTACTTTGCTTTATAAAGAATTAATTTACAAATCAATATTAAGATAAATTGATCAACACATGCTAAGTTATTTGACATTAATCTTGTGATATATAAAAAATCTAGAACTAGCTCACAAAATAACATTTTGGATATTATGCAAATTATGAACTACGGAAAGGGGTGGAGAGAGTGGATTTTTTTTCACATTTCTTTGCCAGGTACTAATAGTAAATTCATTATCTTGTGACGATGACTATGGCCTCATGGGTGCAGCCGATTAGGGGCCCCCACAATGTCTCATCGTTTAATGGCTTTTTATGACTCGTCAGTAAAGCTTGACTGAGTATAGCTTGCTAAGTCTTTGATTTTTGCTAATTCTTGTATTGGTAAACTGTGCAACTTTACAGATAGCGTAGGTGATGGTGTTTTCAATGTTGGTTATTCTTCAGTTGACTGTTTGACTTATTGTTCAATTGCTATATAGCTGCATAGATTTTGCAAACATAGATTAAAGATAGATTTATCTTAAAAATGCCCACAATGTTATTATTTGATCACGTCAAGCAGCAAGGGAGTGAAGTGAACAAAAGCAGTCGGAAGACTGAGCAGGCCCATGAAAAAGTTTTCACTAAGTGATATATTAAATTGAATTAAATTTTATATACTATTATATATATTTTTTATATTTTATACATATAAAAGTATTGTTGCCCATCCATATTGTAGGAACAATAAATAATAACTTGACTTCTAAATTGATCATTTGGAATCAGAGTGGCTTATATGAAAGGCAACGCTTATTTTATCAAAATAAAATCTTATAATGCTGTGATATTTAATTATTTAATTAGGACAGAAAGGACAAAAGTCTTTTCACATCTTTAAAGGATTCAACCAATCACAGATTAGAGCGTCACCTGTGACAAATACTGTAATTAACACATTCCCAGGTGTGTAGAAGAAGAACCACAGAACATCTAACCTTCACTTGAAATGCATCTTGACCTGACAGCATGCCAAAGATTCAACCACAGACCAAAGTGCTGATCATCGAGAGCATGAAAAACAAGTCTTCTGCTGAGGTGGCAGACATCTTTAATGTATCTAAACATCAAGTGGAGAGAATAAGAAAAGGATTTAAAGAAACTGGTGAAATACATGACAGGCTCAGGTCAGGCAGACCCCGTAAGACAACTGTTCAAGAGGACCGTTTGTTGGTTTGACAGGCCAGGGCAAACCCTTTTTCAACTGCAGCAGAGGTACATAACAACTCGTCAACAGAAATTATGTATCTACAAGTTTCAACAGTTTGTGGAATTCTTTCACACGGTGGTCTCAATCATCTATTGAACTGCATTCCAATCGTCGCAAATACTGCAATAGAAAACAGTCAAGTTCGGTCGAGGAAAAATCATGGTTTGAGGTTACATTTAGTATGGGGGGTGTGCGAGTGTATGGCAACATCAACAGCCTGAGGTATCAAGACATTCTTGCTGCCCATTACAATTACATTTACATTTAGGCTTTTGGCTTTGAAGTTTTCGTCACTGGATAGATACTTACACTAGGTTACTAGGTTACTAACTAACTGCTATTAGTCAAACATAATTGGGAAGAATTTTTGTTTTTTTTGAAAGGGGGAGGTGGGTGGGACAAGGGGATTAGTCCAAGTATAGTCGTTGTTTAAAGAATGTCAAAGACTTTGCTGTACGAACATCTAGAGGAAGTTTGTTCTACCACCTAGGTGCCAGAACAGAAAAGAGTCTGGATGAATGTCTTCCTCAATCCCTGAGAGATGGTGGAACAAAGCGAGCAGTGCTGGAGGACCAGGGAGACGTGGTGCAGTGCGTGGTGTGACATTACATTCCATTACATTGAAAACCACAGGGGGCAAATTCTTCAGCAGGATGGCGCTCCTTCTCAGACTTCAGTCTCTACATCAATGTTCCTGAAAGCAAAGAAGGTCAAGGTGCTCCAGGATTGGCCAGCCCAGTCACCAGACATGAACATTATTGAGCATGTCTGGGGTAAGATGAAGGAGGAGGCACTGAAGATGAAACCAAAGAATTTTGATAAACTCTGAGTCCTGCAAAAAATTTCTTTGCTATTTCAGATCACTTTATTAATATGTTATTTGAGTCATTGCAGAGACGTATGGATACAGTCCTCCAAGCTGATGGGAGTCACAATATTAATTCTTTTTCCACTGCACCATGACTTTATGGTCTGTACTGTACATTATTTCTGTAAATTGACAAGACTTTTGTCTAAGCAAAGTCTGACCTTTCTGTCCTTATTAAATAATTAAAAATCACAGCATGATTTTATTTAGGTAAAATAAGCATAATCTAGAGGACTTTGACTTTCATATAAGCCACTTCTTATTCCAAATGATCAACTAGAAGTAAAGTTATTATTTGTTGTTCCTACAACTAAGATAGACGACAAGACTTTTGTCAGAGTGTGTATACTGACTTCACTAGACATTTGAAGGCATGCTGTGGTTTCTGGCACCAAGCAAATTGTAGCTGATCAACAAGCAAGGAGGACCAGGTTTTCAAACAATTTTGAGGCATACAAGCCTATACCCTGAGAATCCAGTTAAATGTATCAAAAATAAAAATGTTTATGATGGGTTTGAAAAGTGTTCTTGCATGGATACTTGTGGTCTGACACATTCTTGCGGTCAAAGATACTGACAGAACATAATGTTAAACACATCATGTTATCTTTGCTTGCTTGTGAAAATGTGGTAAGGCCTACTATGAGTCCAGTGAGGGCAATTATGTTGACAGCCAGCTGTTGGGTTACTGTAACTGTTTGTGTGCTTGTAGAGCACAATTAAGGTGTATTATAGACACAAAACCTTCTTTGCAAAAAAAAAAAAAAAAAAAAAAACTTGTTTACTTTGTATTTACTCAAGAAATATCTTAGAACTTAAACGTCTCCTTTTCTGTGAATAAACTAAAGAACATTTGGACACCATCATGTGTGTGTTTGTGTCTTTCCCAATTGACAGTCAATCGACAAAAGTGTCGAGGCACAACAGACAGATCTAGTGGTTTATTCATTCATCAATTTTTAAACCTATAAGGCTGTTTTGAGTTTTTCTAAACAGCTGGTCTACTTGGAACAGACAGAACAGTCTCTGTTTACACAGAATGGTTCAAAAAGCAAAACCATCATGTGTGCTGAGGATCTACAGGCTAAGACCACCTTATTGATGAGAAAAATCAAAGAAGAATTACCAGACTGGCCTAAACTGACTATAAATCTATAGTAATTCAAATAATCATTACTTTCTACCACTGCAAGTAGAAAAACATCTCAGAGCATCTTGATTTGTCCAGTTTGGGAGAGACTGTGTCAAAGAGAGCCTCAGTTACCTGTTGTTGGCTAACAGGCTGCTAAGACGCTTAACAATAAGTCTAGTATAAATGATATCTAATGATAAATATATTTATATTTCTGTATTTTATGTTCTCTGACCACTCCTGCAGAACTTTCACTCACCCAATGCTTTTTCTCCCACCGGTCTTTGCCCCATACCCTGAATGAGTTCCCTCCCAAGGTGTATTCACATTTTATACCCAGGGTTTTCCTGAGACCCAGATCCATGTGAACAGGATGTGATTACTGAATGTCAAAGCATATTTACTTTGTATTCCAGATTGTTAGCGCTGTTTATTGATATGTCTCTTCTTAAAGGAAAGGAAAGGTCATGAATACAGTACTGCTCAAAAGATTTAGGCAGATGCAAAAAAATATGCAATGCAAGGATGTCTTCAAAAATGATTGCGCTAAACATGCAGTATTAAAAATACTTTTAAAAAACAGTTACTGTAAAGGTTAAAAAACAATATTTGGCGAGAAAGCCCTTTGCTTTAATATTGATTGTGGCATTATGGACAGTTTGGGCATTTTATAAAGAAATTTATTGGAAAGTTGTAAAGAACAGAGAATCTGCAACTGTTCCGCTGGAGACTTTGTCGCACTTGCATTTTTTTTTTTTTTACAGCAATGTTTTATGTATTAATTGTAGTATGTTACATTATGTTATAAATGTCATAAAATAAGCACCTAGGACAAAATTTGTTCAAAAAGTATGGTGCCTATGACTTTCATATAGTATAGTATCATATGTTAATTAGTTAGTCATGTGTAAGGCTGTCATCAAAGAAAAAGGTGACTACTTTGAAGTATGTACTGTACTATATAAAACAGTTTTCTTTGTTTATAGAATCTTGGCTTGAATCATACTGTATATTAAGATGTGTTGTAATAATAATAATAACAACAATAATAATATTTTTCCATGGTGGTGCATGTGATTTATTTAGGAGATAAATTCACATATTGTACAAGTATAAAATGAATTATGTTGGTGAAAATTATTGTATAATTATAAATTTTTGTTATTTAAAAAATCTTTAGTGTGTCATTTGTTTCAGTTGCCTCTGCCCATAGGTCTAATTGACTCATGTTATAGAAAAATATGTAATCTGTTTTAATTTATCTATTTCATAAATATTCAAATAGATAACATTTTACAAACTGTTTAATAACTACCATAAGGTTTAGAAAAGCATATTTATGTTGGGACTTTTTTTTTCTTAAATGTGTTAAATATTAATTATATTATCTTAGAAAATCAGAAGAATGTTAAGTCTGTATGAACTGGTATGGTATAAATATAAACCTGATTTTAGTACAATATCCCTTTAGTTTACATACTGTTTATTACTTTTTATCAATTTAGGTCACCAAAGATTATTATTTGATCAATTAACATACAAAATGAAAAGATCAGTGCTTCTTTGATTCATTCATAGGAGGGCTATACTGTAGGTATTTACGTTCAATATCACAACTCATTTATAAGTGTGATATAGGGCTTTTATACAACTGTTTTATAACCAAAAAAAATATGTTGAGCAACTGCTATTTCAGACAAAATATGGACCAATATTTTGTTAATTTTGTTCTAGCAGTTAAAATTGTTTCTGGATACTTCAACAACCTACAGCTGAATAGAGCACTGAAGCCCCTATGTGTAGTACTTGTTTCAGTAAATCAAATTAGTGCTATAATTGGACTTTTTGAACACACAAACAAGTGAAATGATACAAACAATAATTTTAACAGTCCTCTTATACTAAATATCATCACATTTGGAGTGCCGCCTGTCCAATCAAATTAGTCGACCATAACTAACTGTTGTATAATGTGTTTCATTCATAACCTGCACAGACACAAGATTCACTCTCTTAAATGACAGATTTCAATTATTCAGGGAAACAAGTTTATTTAGGGAAACCAATTATAGGTATGCAATCTCCACCTTTCCCTCTATGCATGATGCCACACTGCACTGTAAGTAAAATTAAAAGTAAAGCAAGGTGGGTCAGTATTTATCTCCCCCCATCAAAAATTAGCTAATGAGTAATGGCCCTAACATTTCCACAAACTTGTTAACACACCACATACTGAGACAAATTCTGATATTCATGTAATATCATCTCACATTTGTTTTGCACAAAAGTTTTATCAGATAACCTCACACTCCTGAATCTTCATACAAATGCACACTTTGGCCTTTTAATCATAACCCAAATAAAATATCTATGGAAATTTTGAAAACAGAATTCCAAAAGACTTTCAAAGGTTTTAAGTACTAAAGGTTTTTAGAAATCGACCAATACAGTTAATGGGCTAAATGCTTGTTTTTTTGTGTATAAGAAACATTATAATTCAATTACTCACTCTCTCATCATCTATACCACTTAATCCTGTAGTCAGGGTCACAGGGGGCCTGGAGCCTATCCCAGGAGACTTGGGGCACAAGGCAGGGTACACCCTGGACAGGGTGCCAATCCATCGCAGGGCACACACATACACACACTTACACACTCATTTACACACTACGGCCAATTTGGGAATGCCAATTAACCAAACCTATGCCTTTAGACTGTGGGAGAAAACCGGAGTACCCACCAAGCACCAGGAGAACATGCAAACTCCACCCAGAGACAGGAATCAAACCCGGCCGGGAATCGAACCTGGACCCTGGAGGTGTAAGACGACAGTGCCACTACACCACTGTGCCGCTATCATTCAATTAACAATTTTAAAATTGTTTCACCACAGTTTGTAAAATATCAGAGTAATATTATTAGTAGTTAACAATTTTTCTTTACAGAAATTGTAAATTATAAAAACTCCACTCTTATTTCCATTGAATACATGCCACTGTGTAAAAACTCTCAGACAAATTAAATTAAACATTAAATTAAGCATAACCTTTTGGTTTACGGAGGCTATAGGAAAAATTTAACAATATCACATCATTAACAATACATTGTTTATCTCTGAATATTTTTCCTCGGGTGATATTGCATGAGATTTACTCAGTGCTACATAAATAAGAGTTTTTTTTTTTATAAAAAAAATTATAGTTATTATTTAAGAATGATAATTCTTCATGTATTTTTTACATTGTACAACTTTTATCTTTTGGAATAATCTATAAAATTGTATTGCATTTTGCAGCATTGCAAATTTATTTATTTATTATTTCAAAGAAAAAAATTCTTATAATCAATTTTTTGTGTTCTTAATGTACTTAATGTAATTTTAAAAGCCATCACCCAACATCAAGCGTGGAGCAAAGGCTTCAGACACTACAAATATGCTGATCCTGGCGACCCATTTTTATTCATATATTGGATACTATTAACTAATACATTTAAAACTTCCAATTTAGACAATCTATTTGTGCTTAGTTATCACCTTGTGCGGACAAAGTACAAAGTAGACTTGGTGTTCACAAAATGACATTCAAAATTATTTTATTTGACATTACATTTAATTGATATAAATATGTTAATGAAAGCATATAACAATTAAGAAATTTAAGAAATCTGTGTGCACAGACAAACATATATAACAAATCGACCAAATTAGAGCAATTTAAGAATGCTTTATCTACACAGAAACATCATGTAGAACAGCATAGCCTGTAACAGTAAAATATTTTTTAAATAAATAATAAAAAATAATAAATTAACAATTTCTCCTTATCGGATACCGCTGTCCACGCATGCATTCGAGGTTTATTCTTATATTTTCTCTCTCTTTTTTACATCACTTGCCCTTTTAATTCTCTTACTTATTTACTGCAAAAATAAATAAATAAATAATAAATGAATGATAATAATAACAATAATAAAAGATTTGTGGACGGTGTATGCAAGGATTTGTTTTTATAAACAAAAACTTTCATTGCAGGTATCGTACCGTGTCAAATACTGCAAATATGCGCGCTACATTGTGTGTTATGTGCAGCGTTAGGTGGAAATGTGTTAAATAATGGGCCTGATTGTTAATATATTAGCAGAGATAGATAGCTAGATGGATAGATTGATTGATTGACATCCGGGTCCTTATGGTTTACTTTTTTGCAGATCAACCTTTGAATGACAGGGCTTTGAAAGAGAAAATATTGTATAAAAAAAACCGACAAAAGAAGATATTCGAAACCAACGCGTGCCATTAGGAAAAACTCATAGAGACTGTGTGCTCGAGCGCTTTACGGCGCAATGACGCGATGCTCGTGCCGCGCCACACGTCACTATCTGTCGATGACGAGTTGCAGAGTTGCGTGGATGCACTCGCGCTTGTCGGACCCGCGAGTGACGCTGGCACCATGCCCGGAAATGTGGGCTGGTATAGGTGATGCGACTGCAAGGCCGAGCCATTGGACGCCATGTTGGAAAGACCCATCGATCCAGGTCCCGTCGGGCCTGCGCCTCCCAAGCTGCACTGCGAAAGTGACTGCGCCATTGCAGGCTGGCGGCCGAGCGCGGGCGGAAGTTGGAGTTGAGAGACACTCGGCATCCCGGCTGCCGCCCAGCGCGTGTCGTTTGCGTGAAACGAGCAGAGGCTGTCGTTAATTGCTGCCGAAGGAAACTGTGGTAAACCGTGATGAGTAGGAAGTAATGTGCCGGGGGTGCGGAACACGTTTGTGGTCTTCTTGCGCTTTTTCCACTTGGCGCGTCGATTCTGGAACCAAACCTGCGACAAACAAACCACACACCTGATGATCCTATGCAAAGACTAGCTCATGATCACAATTTTACTTATGAAGTGATCGTTTTTTTTTTATGAGCTAACGATTAAGGGTAGGTTATTAGCTAATGTTTCATCAGCCTTAGTTTCAGGTTTATACTTTTAAGTTGTCTTGTATTAAATCTATTTTTAGATGATTATGTTGGTTCTTTGGGAAATCGTTAGAATAGATCTATATAAATCTATGTGATAAACACAACTATTGCCGTTGTTGTTGTGTTATGTTACACCAAAACATTACTCGACAAAAGAATTAAACACGACAATCAATCAATCAATCAATCAATCAATAAATAAATAAATAAATAAATAAGGTGGTAATGCATATAGGCCCACGATAAAAAAATGGTTAACATGGAATACAAAGAAGGAAGAGAATGCAAAAGTACACGATTAATTTGCTTAATTTGATGTATTATAAATCTATTATGTATGTGTGTATAACTATATTATAATTACAGAACAATAATCATACGAATACATTTTAAAATCGATTTAAAATAGTATCAAATGACGACTGTTTGGTATAATTCTATTGCCAGAATATTGTCTATTGGTTGAAGACATTAATAAAATGTATAGTTATCAGCTATGAATAAAGAGAAACAGTCAGTAGAAATTGCAATGTAAACAAAGGTAGAGCTCGGGTCTCGGATGAATAGTAATATATTATTATTCTCCCGAGACCCGGACTCTACTTTTGTTTACATTGCAATTCTCATATATCCGGAGACTTGTTTATTTATATATATTTCACAGAGAATAATTATATGTATATATTTCGCATACACTGTTATATGCATACATTTATCTAAATCGTAGATTTTCAATGGATTATATTACCCTAAAAAAACACTATAAATCACCTTAAATGTAATTTATGTGTCTCTTGTTAAAGTGGATATTTTATACCAATCGAACATGCAAATAACATGATTTTGAAATGTAGACATTAACTGAGCCTGCATCTTTTTGTATAGGCATTTTAGTATAAAGTCTTACACTAATTTGGCGCAATCCATTATGCAGCCCTTCCCTCAAGGTCATTAATTAATGTCTCGTATGTCTAAAAGCGCTATCATGGACTGTTTATGGTCTTGCTCTGTGTTTATATCGCAGACGCTTTATAGAGACCTCATTCAGGAGCTGTGCGCAGTGATTAATGGGAACGTAATGGCTTGGAAAAAGAGAAAATGACAATTTATACCACCGGTTCCCGCCCGTTTAGTGGATTTAAAGAGTGGGTGGAAGGACAAAACTAGGGCATCATATTAAAAGACACACGTTAAATCTGGCCTGACGCGCATTCTACTTTAGACGGAAATGTATTTTATGTAATATATTTCAAACCATATTCAACAAAGAGAACGCAAATCCTACCCGTCATTGGTGAAAATTATTAGGCACATGTTCAGGTCTTTAATGCTGCCTTATTAAGGGACGAGATTATTGAGATGATGCGCGTCATCGTTTTCACAAACGACGTTCTGTGGGTTTAATAAATAGTCCTACAGATTAACAGATAAATGTTAACACATTTTAGCGATATCGGTTATATAAGCTATCACATACGAAATCCTAGAAATAATAGCTAGAAACATGTACCGTAACTGGGCAAAAGACGTGGCGTGTGAAAACAAATAAATTTGCAGGACAAAGGCTAAATTTAATAAACAAATAAATAAATAAACCACACCAGAATTATCGGGTAATTATGCAGGTTATTAGTCTATTTGCATGGTTTCACATTTAGATTAAGGAGTCAATAAGAGTAATAGATAATACTAAACTAGGTGGAAAATCATTTATACTATGCAGTGTCTAGTAAACTTGGAACTGACCACGAAGAAATCCAAGTCGTACTCCTAGTATCGATTAAATAAGCTATGTGTACAGGTGACACATGACGGATGACAAAACATGAATCGCATTGTGCGTTAAATAGCTGGATTAATGACTCAAAGACATACACGATTAATCAAACTATTAAACGTGAGTACAATGTTAGGGAAACAACTGATAATCATTATAAACAATGGCGGTGAATGTCATATACAGTGATATAATTTAGAATGATTTGAATTACATATATTATGTTCTTTATTGTCTTTTCCGTCTATGGGGACACATTGCTGTACAACTACAGACAAATTATATAACTTTCCTCTATTTCAAACTTTTCTAGCCTTCCCGTCAGAGAAAATTTAGTTATTATATTACTATTGTTCGTCAAATCATTGCTTTTTTTTTTGTAAACTATTTGACTGGCTGGTAATTCGAATGAGGCCCAAAGCATTTTTCTTTTCTTTTTCTTTTTTTTGTGTTTCATTTGACTTGTTTTGAAAATATAAAGTTAATGTAATAAAGTAATAAATATAATGTAAGTCATATGACTTACATTACATATGATATTATAGATAAAACTCTTACCAGTCAAATAATAATAATAATAATAATAATAATAATAATAAAACCCTTATAAGGTAGGTTGTTAATAGGTTATTGTGATGGAATTAAGCCTTTACGATAAGGTACCAGTTTAAACTGGCAAAAGTAAGTAAACATTTCTAAACGGACTTACCTGCACGCGCGATTCCGTCAGGCCGATGCGCAGCGCGAGCTCCTCTCGCATGAAGATGTCAGGATAGTGAGTTTTGGCGAAGCTGCGCTCTAACTCGTTGAGTTGCGCAGGTGTAAAGCGGGTTCGGTGGCGTTTCTGTTTCTGTGTTTGTTGACTAACGGATTGTGCCGAGTTTTGGTTTTGTTGTTGCTGTTGTTTGTCTTGCTCTTTGCCGTTCGGTTGATTGGATCCGACGCTGCCGAGCTCGTCACCGGGCAGATGGGTCGCGCCTTCTAGAGTTTCCGGGCTCGGGCCAAGTTCTCCGGTATGTCCGGTCTCAGACACCCCGCCACTGACTCCGAGTCTGCACTTCAGTGCGTCTCTGTGTCCCAGAAGGTCCACCGCGGCATCCTTCATCCCTGCAAACCACATCCACACACACACCGAGGTCAAAACATACCCATGGTTCCCGCTTGATTAGCGGTTACAATAATTTCCTTCAATCATAATAAAAGACACGAGTTACGGTAAAACTCAACGATTATCGCACAGTGAACTAGTTTGGAGTGTGTCGAAAGAATCACGCTTGTTGTTACGCTTACACAAAACACGAATAATACGGGAGGACTGCACACACCCCTCAATTACGCATGCTTCAAGTGTCTAATTCCATTCAATGCCATCAATAAACCTAAATTACATCATAATCTAATAATGATAATTACATTTCCTTCCAGTAAATTAGATCACTTTAAATGATATTAGAATTAAACAAGGAGCAAATTGTCACTTTTCACTGCTTGGTTAAAGAAATGAGAGCGGCGTAGAAAGCGAGGCTGAGAGAGAAGGTCTTCAAAGCTTACAGTGCACATCCCGAGCGCAGTTTCGCGACAGTTACTCACCAAGCCGAGCGTCTAGCAGGTCGACGTGCGAAAGCATCGTTCGCCGCTCAAGGGTGATGTTTTATTTTTCTAAAAAAATCACTCTGTGATTGTAACCTATTTAATATATGTATATATATTGGGGTTTTAAAAAGGAAGTCCCCTGTATTATAATGCCCTTTAGAAGAACGGGGAGGTGCTTAATAGTTGGATAGCCCCATAAGCGGCTTCAAATGAGAGCCAATCAGCTTTTGAAGCCGGCCCATGTCAGCCACTCACATGCGTTCATTTCTTTTCATTTCTCACCGAAGGGGATTTTTTATGTTTTTATCCCAACTTCCAAATTCGAGACCGATTTAGTGTTTCGTCAAAGCGTCGATCTCTTCTAAAAGAGACACCTACATGCACACAGTCACAGTTATTTCTGATACAAAGAGTAAAAAAACAGCCTCTTATCTTCATATCTGATAACATTATTATTATTAGTAGTAGGATTTTAGTGGCATAATTATTATTTCGTTTACACGCAAATAACAAGCCCGGAGGCACGAGCGCATCTCTGCAAAACACCTAGAACCCTTAAAAAATTCGCAGTTAAAATTTGGTTTCGATTAATGTAACGAAATGCGTGCTTGCGCCTTTAAGACAGCATCTGAACTTCTTGTAATGAAGTAATTTTCAAGACCATCAGGCCTTTATGCAATTAGTGCTCACTATACTAATTATAGCCTACTAATGTACTGCGAATATCAGCCGAGGTCATTATAAATCAAAGGGAGGCGAATTATCTATGAAAACCACGAAATGGAAAAACATTATTTTATTGATTTTTGTTTGTTATGCTTTTATTACCCCAGAATAAAAGCTATTTCTTTCTGCCTGTTCAGGCCAAACAAACTCAACGACAGCGCGATGCATGGAGCCAAAAATGTTAATTGTAGAGAAATTATACTATATATATATATAATGTCAAAAATGTGGATGTGAACCGTGAGCTCCTTTGTAAATTACGTTTCTTAATGGGACACAATGGAGGCGTCCAAGCGAGAATACTCCCCCAGTCAGGATTCATGACACAAAAACATGCAAAAGCAAAATAAGGGAGAGACTGAATCCGTTGGATTGATAAACCAAAATGTCAGCGGAACATCAAAGACGGCCTGTGAGTGAAGAGTTGTGGGTATGTTCTTGTTTTCGCTCCTGCTTTTTGGCGAGGAAAAAAAACCGTTGTATTGAGCACTCAATGGAGGGTACGAGACATAAATACGGGGTGTAGACGCATGGCGAAGCTAAAAGCGCAATAAAGCGAAAGCGATGCTTTATGCATATGTTAGCATGATAGTCTGAAAGAATTTTACGTGTTAAAAAGGAATAAAAAATTGTGTTGAGTGATTTTAAATCAGTGCATTATTTAAGTGCTTGCTCCAATTCGTCGCTTGATTGATGGCGTACTTCGTTTTTACGACTTTTCAATAGTTCGCGCCTCCTTTTTATAGCTGTACAAAGTGAATTGCTCTCAGCACGGGTCATAATTATCCGGTTAAAACGCGACGACAGACGCTTAACGACGCTTTCACAGAAACCGAGAATCACTTGCAGAGAGATATTACTCGGAGGACAAAACTATAAATCAGAAACAAACTGCGCCCGACCCTCGTGTTGAATTTACCAGGCTTCCCACCCTTTCTTTTGGTATCTTTATTCAGCAGTAAAGGATTTTCCGTAGCGGTTCAAGTGATTTTTCCCTAATAAATAGGGTTTAAATGGTTGCGCACAGCCGGGAGCAGGTACACAACAACCTCGCTGTGAATACATTGGCTGCTTCTAATGCAATTCATTCTGTGTGTTTACCTCGTGCAAAATTGTACAGATTGGAGATCTGCACACGATGCCAGAACCTGAAAGCTACACTGAGATTACCGGCTGTCTTTGTGAAGCGCGAAGAAAGAGAAAACCGTTTTATTAAATGTTATGTGGATAAAACCCGTTTTACCGCTTTACACAGAGAGGAAAAATGGGTATCTATAGGCTCCTGCAGCCAAGGTGAGAAAAAAAACTTACAAAGCAGGCCTTAGTACATAGTACATTAATACCTTATAATACCTAGTAGTAATATTAATAATAATAATAAATGATAGCTTAAGTTTTAATTTACTAATTAGACTAAAAATTAGACCTTCTACACCTGAGACAATACGTGGATCTTCTTTAATGTAAAATTGGAAGAATTTAATACGGTGTAACACTGTAATACAGGGAATGGCTATTACCATATTATTATATTAATAATAATAATAATAATAATAATAATATTATTATTAGTTGTTGTTGTTGTTGTTATCATTATTCCTGCACTGGTTAAGGATTTAATAATCGATTTAAAATATTTCTGTGTGTGTGTGTGTGTGTGTGTGTGTGTGTGTGTAATCGGTAGCTGAGTCACACTTCTCGCACAAAAGCACATCAATCTCATACAGCCTATAAATAAAAACAGACAAACAAATTCGCGGCATGCAATTCAATGCAGCGTATCTGGGCGGAAAGTAGACATTTTCACGCACCCTAGAGACGAGGAGTGACTTTTAATAAAGCCGCACAAGTAAAACACTGCACGCGCTTCAAAGCTGAGAAAATTTCCGTCTTGCCAGGTTCGGGAAAATAATCAAGGATTTGTTGCACCGTAAATTAGAAAAAAAAAAAAAAACACGTTTTTTTGTTGACCTGTGTACGTATGTATGCATGTATGCATGTGTGTGTATGCATGTGACATCCTTTTCTCTGACTGCAAGCACAAGTAATTTGCAAGGCACTCAATTTGAGAATTTCTAAAGAGCAAATCGATCGTGCCCCTGCAGAAACGTCAGTTTAACAAATTAGATTCGCGAGCTCGTGCAGCCGGATTGGGTGGTGCGCGTGTCAGTGAGTGCTTAGCTCGTGGGGGGGATGTAGGATGCAGGTAGCGCATGCTCATGCTCCAATTAGTAGCGCTGCCCTCGGAACGGGGCCTCGATTAGACCGTGATTCGGCCCAAAGCAATATAATTATGATTCCAAATAAAATAATCAGCATTTGAAGAGCTATTTCCTTAACGAGACGCAGGGGCCGAGTGTCACGGAGCGGCGGCGGCTCATTAGCGCCGTAATGAGCCTGTGGGGGTGGAAGGGGGTTTAATAAATTATCGAAATCGGGATAGTGAAGACGGAGCCAAAACCGAATGAATCTGCTCCAGAATCTGCAATCTAACAATCAATTGGAACTCGTATCACACGCGACGAGCCATAAAGTTACATTTGTAGAAAGGAATTCACGGGTGAATTGGTAAATTAATCAATGGTGCTAAACCGTTTGAGATTAATTTCATTAGGACACTCTCGTTATCAGACACCCCGCTGAAAAGACCTCCAATTTATTTTATCTGCTGTAAAAAAAAAAAAAAAAACACTTATAGGCCTACTTTGACCTTACAATTGCCCAGGTACAGTAAGATGGAAAGAGAACGCAACTCGAAGGCAATTACTTTAATAAAGCAGGAAGGGCAGGAAGGGAGCAACTTGTTCAAGTAAATAAATTGAAGGGTCCTAATTTATTGGCGTTTAAAGAAAGAAACAAATTGTTAATTTTTCCATGTAATTTTTTATGTAGCTAATCTCTCTCTCTCTCTCTCTCTCTCTCTCTCTCTCTACTATTATTTTACTCTTGCAGGAACGAAGAAACGGATGCAAGAATTCTGACCAATGTTTATGATTCATGGCCAATATTAATTTCATTCTTCTATCCAGGTGACTTATTAATCATATTATTCATGAACCCCAGACATGCCTAAGCTGACCCACAACAATTCAACTTAACTGATATGTTACTTTATTAATAATGTGCTAGTTCAGTCCGGAAGCTCAGCTTACTTTCAATGTATGTAGTGCTGGTCTGAATAAGCATTTTACCATCAAACAACAAAATACAATCTATGGCAGTACAGCAATCTGGGCACACTAGAGGGCCCAAATGGTTGATGTATATACATTGAACCTCTTTGGGGTTTGTGTGCCTAAAAGTCTCTGTCCCAACACATTTTAGAGCGGAAAAAAATCTGAGCCTAATTGTATTATTATTATTATTATTATTATTATTTATGTTGTTAAAGTACAGTACTAATAAATACAACCACAAAGGGCCAGCCATCAGGGATCAATCTGCAAATTGTCTCAACAATTCAATAAATTGCTGTGCAGTGGCGGATTTAGGAATTTGGGGGCTCAAGGCGAACATGGATATGGGCCCCTTTGCATTCAGTGATTCAGTGAAAACATTAACAGGTTAACTAATGCATAATTTTTTTCTACAATTAGAATGTAACTCATTGTCAGTTTACATATCTGATACAGATACCTTTGTATTTCATCATGATCAGCAGACTAATAGTTGATGATTGGCCTCTGTCTTCTGTGCTGTTTCATTAAAGTAAGAAAACCCATGACAGGTCAATGGAGTGACACAAATAATACCAAAGAATACTTATTAAAATGATTACCTCTTATCTTTATCCTTGCCTTCCCGTCGTTGTGTTACTCTTCTTCACTCTGTTTGTCTGTCTGTCTGTCTTCTTCTTCTGTCCCTTTAATGCTTTTGATTTTATGTATTTTCCATGCTACTTGATTGCTTTCTTTTTCTCCTTCGAATCCTTTTAATGTATTTCACTGTTTCTCTTCTTCTCTTCTATTTTTACTTTCCTCTTTTTTTGTATTTTGTCTATGCATCTCTCTCCTTCTCCTTTATTCATTTTATTTGATTTGGATCTCTCTCTCTCTCCCTCTACCCCTCCCTCTTTCTTCTTTTTGCTTTCTCCTCCTCAGATGTTATTTTCAGGTCTTTCCTTCTCCTCCCCCCTTTTAGCACTGTATTTCTTTAGTTTTTATTCTTTCTTCCTGTTTTTTAAATTATTTAAAATAGCTTAGTCTTCCTTCATCAAATGAGCTTTAGTTGGTGGGAAAAACCTGAATATTGGGGTGTTGGATTAACAATAATATGAAAATAATGTTAATGAAAAAATATTTTAAATAATTAGTCTTATTGTGTGCCTGGCTGGAGTGAATAGTGTCGGCCAAGACACTAAAATCTGGCTTTGCATGCTTTGGCTTCAACAAACTTTGTTATTACTGACTCCACATCCACTGATTTTCTGACTTTGTGCTTAATGTAGAGAATAGCACATGCAGACAGCCTCTCCTGGGACATTGTTGACCTGAGGTGACCTGTGACTATGCCAAAAAAAATGTGTTACCTTTGCCAGAGATCCTATTGATTGTCTGTTCTCCTCCCGTTATTTCCGTTTTTTCTGCACCACTTGGTTAACTTCGTTTCATGGCTGTAGATGGAAGTCTCGCGCTCCTCAATCAAACTGCAGTGAATAACTTTCCGCTTTCACACGGAATGTACTATTTTAGTGTATGTTGGGGGGAGACTAAAACGCTTCACCGCAACTCGTGTGGCGTAATGGCATTCTAATGCTATTTCAAAAAGTGAATTTAAATTATTTTTAAAATGTTGGATGTAAGTGCTGGCTAAAACTACTTAGTTAGGCATGGTACCCTGGCAGTTTGGGGCTCTAGGCGCTCGCCTACTTTTGCCTAATGGTAACGCCGCCTCTGCACCTGTGTTCATTAATGGTCTCTTAGCACAACACACTGAGCAACATAGTCAGGTTACCATCAGGTCCAGGGTTTTTTGCTGACAAGCTAATAGGAATGCTGAATCAAAAAGTAACATAATATGTACAAATATACCTGTCGGAAAGTTAGTTTTAAGATAAAACTGATAAGTAAACAGTTTTCATGATGATTGGTTGGAAGTGACTATATTATTCTAATCTTCCTCTTAAAACCACTATGGCTATGACGAATTCACAATGGTGGCTCGTGTCCTCTAAAGGTCCTCTTTCTCCTGTTGACCCCACAAAACATGTTGAATATTGACTTCAGAATTACAAGCTTTTTCCAAAACCATCAAATACTTCTGCAGTTTGCATGCAGTTGTTACTTGTTACTTGAAAATGCTATTTTGTCTTTTACTGGTCTTCGTCTTTATACAGTCAGTGTAACTTTCTGAAGACCCTGTCTGTGCACAAATAAAATAAAAAGTATTAGCAAAATTATGTTAAAGAATAATTTTATTAATGTGGCATGGTGGCGTAGTGGTTCGCATTGTTGTCCTGCATCTCCAGGCTTGAGGGCTACCAGACCGTTTAACTAAAATTACATCACAGTGGGTAAAGCAAATTTGGGCAGCAGAGTGAACCAAAAGAGTATTTGTAAAAACATGAGATTGTTTAATTGTTTAAAAACCCAGTCCAATCTGTTATAGCCAAATTACCAAGGATGTCATATAACGAAACCTGTCTGGTCATAGTTATAACAACCAAAAGCAAAACAAAGTCCATTATTATGAATTTTTAGTCTAAACTTTGAACATTCTTTTAACATAGTTTTCTATGTTAATTTTGAAAATTGGTGATCTCAATCCTTTTTGGTAATTCCCAAGGGATGGGGATTGGGTAATCACATCCAAAAAAACAAGTGAGTAGAATGTAAATTCATCCCTCAAGTGACATGGTCAGCAAAGGAAAAAAAATGGCATATATTGTAAACAGTGGCATGTACTGTATAACATTTAAGAAATGTATTCTTGAATATTTAATTCACACTAAAAACAGCCCGGTCACCTGTGGTCACCTGAACACTGAACATGTAACACTGCAAAGCTATTTTTTTGTTATGGATAGTTCACGCCATCTTAACAAGAAGGCATACATTTGTGTTTGTCACAATGAACAGACTCAATGATGAAAGTATAATCTACTTTTTCATTTTGTTGACGATTCTACAGTCAAACAAACGGTCAGACGAAGGAGATTGTGAGCATTTATAATGAGCAATTAAAGGAGTCAAGACCTCAGCCACTGTCTCTGCCTCTTGTCAAAATTCAACTTAAAGGGCTCTTGGAGCACGAAGACAAAAGCACGCGTGACTTTTGACAGTAATGTAATGTCTTAGTATGAGCTTGTCAGGGTGTGATGGAGAGGTGGGTATGCGCATTGCTGACTGAAAAATAAATTGTATATTCCGTATACCCGCCTATGTCCTGCACCACATTGTGCAATAACTTTGCATTACTCTTGAGTTATACTGCAATAACTTTGCATTACTCTTGAGCTGGATTTAAACCATGCATGTCCAGGGTTGGGGGCACAGTAGCCAGTAGTCCCACAGTCCAAAGACATGCAAATTAGTTTAATTTGTGTTCCCAAATTGTGTATGTGTGTGCCTGTGTGTGAGTATTATATATAAATGTATACACACTTCAGTGAAAAAAAAATAGTATGTATAATATATATATATTACATACTATTTTTTCACTGAAGTAATAATATATATATATATATTATACTATATTATATTAATAATATAATCATGTTATCATCATAGTGTACATATCGATATACTGTATAACATTTAGCTATAAATGTACCTGGAGCAAACCCACCAAGCACAAGGAGAAAATGCACCCAGACCTGAGGCAGGAATCGAACCCTCAACCATGAGGGCCACAGTGCTAAACACTATGCCACCGTGCCACCCTTTACTGTACTTCTACACCTGAAAATATAAGTAGAATTAGCACCTGCTACTGTTCAAAGAACGGTTAATAACAAAAATGAATACATTTATATTTCTGCCTAGTTTTTTCAGTGCAATAATTTCAGTGCAATACACGTTTCATAATGATTAATCATGACTTACAATAAATCTAAGCAGTTCGGAAAACAACTGTCACCCCCCTCCCCACAGGTGAAGGGTTTAAGCCTGTTTAAGGTCAAGCCATAGCTTCACGACTTGATTTAAGTCTGGACTTTGACTAGGCCACTAACAAAACCTTAATTTTCAGATCATTTATTTGCTGCATTAAGTGCGCTTGAGGCAACGAACTGATAGCCAGACATTCTGCTTCAGGATTTTTTGGTAAGTCATTCAGGTCCTGAAGCTGAAGTCCCAGATCATTACACTACCAACACCGTGTTTGACTGTTGATATGATGTTCTTTTTATGAATTATAATTTTATGCCATATGTTTGAAGTCAAATGTGAGATGAGCCTTTGTTTTCCTTTTGATCAGCAGTGGCTTTTGCCTTGGAACTCTTCCATGGATGACATTTTTGCCCTCTGTCCCCTTCTAATTTTTGAAGAATGAACTGTGGGTCTTTTTTTATGAGCATCTGGGTGAGTTGTCGTTGTGCTCTTGGAGTGGTAACATTTACTACTGTTTCAAGTTTTCTCCATTTGTGGATAATAGCTCTCACCATGGTTCGCTGGAGTCCCAAAGCCTTAGAAATTACTTGGTAACCCTTTCCAGACTTATACATTTCAATTACCTGGTTTCTCATCTGTTCTTGAATTTCTTTAGATTGTGGCAAGATTTGTTGCTTCTTGAGATTTTTTAGCATGCTTCACTTTGCCAGACAGGTTTACATAGACAGGTCTGGCAGTGATCAAGCCTGAGTGTGGCAAGTGAAATTTAAGTCAGCTTTCCAAAAAAATGTGGTTAATCACAGTTCATTCATGATTTAGCAAGAGGGGGACAATTACTCTTGTTTTCTGTTAATTCCATCAAACTGCATTTTGTATTTACTTTGTGTAATATTAAATTTGGTTTGATGATCTAAATAATTTAAGTGTGACAAATAAGAAAGAAAAATCAGGAAGGCAAATATTTTTTCACAGTACTGTAAGACTATTTCTAAATGTGGCATGTTATTGTCTGGGGGGCAATGTGGCATGCTATATGTTACTGTATGGTCGATCTATAGGTCTGTATAACAAAGCTTCATAATAATATGCAATCTAGACTTACAGTGAGATGCTTATTGAAAAGCTAAAGCTAAACTTCGGCTTAATCACAGAGAACTGCTGTCCAAGGTCATCAAAAGGTTATGATTTTGCATGACAATGCAGGTCCTCACACTTCTGGCCACACAGTCGACATCCTGCAAAAATGGAATTTTGAGGTTTTAAAGCATCTTCCCATAGTCCTGATATTGCTCCATTGGAACACTTAATCTGGTATATTGCATGGTAAAAAATCAGTAAAACCAGTTAAAAAAAAAACCTAGAAAATACAGTAGCTAAAAACCTCAGTTTAGTAGTGAAAGTAAGAGCATTTCTATATGCACACAGTGTGATGAGAACTCACAGGACTGGGATTAAACAGCTGTGTGGCCACAAGAAATCCACTTGTTAGTCAGAAAGAGGACCACACCATTGCTATTTATGCCCGAATTAAAAACAAAGAAAATTCAACACTATGGAAGTAAGCTGATATTCTAAAGCAGAGTAAGTGAAAATATAAAGAGAGGTCTACAAGATTTACAGGTCTGTTCACCACCTCCAAAGTTTATTGTGCTCATATTTTGTCTACATAGTACTAGTAAAAGATTATATCTACTTTATCTCCTGTCAATTACACTACCTGTAGTTATATGAATATATAGTACATATGCCTATTGGTATGAGAGCATTTCTTACCATTACTATGCGGATAATAAATCTGCTCTTTTTTTTTTTTTAACAACATCTGATTTGAAGTCATAAAGTAAAAATTTGAACGATTTAATAAACACAGGCCACGTCCAGAGAACAGATACATAATGAGCTCTGGAGCAGCACCTATGGCATAATTTTAGTTGGAAATAGAGTTCCAAAGTCCACTAAAATGCATGAGTTATTCTGTCTCTTCTTATACATATCATAGATCACTGTGGTGTCACTGAAAAGCTACAGAAAAGCTATTTATAATGGTTATAATAAAACCCATGAACTGTTAAAGCATAATCATCAGCTCTGTGGTGGATTTAAAAGGGTGAGGTTTTTAATCTGATGAACACCACACCACTGTAAATCATGGGGTGGCAGTATCATGCTGTTCAGGTATTTTACTAGAAAAGAGACTGGTGCAAAGAAAATAGAAGGCATCATGATTAAAGAGGATTATCTAGAAATACAGAAGGATGCTGAAATCATAAAGAAATAAGCCTGAAAGTTACAACTTGACTGCAATTGAATATTGTAGAAGGACGATGATCTTACCACATCTCCCTAACTGTCACAAAAAGACTTAAGTACTGGAGTTGCCATCACAATACCTGAGCAAAGAGACCCACAAACTTGGCAAAGACGCATTATATTTGTCAAAAGAAATGGGTAAAAAAAAATGTGTAAAGTAATAAGATAAGCTTGTTGAAGGATACAAAACCACTAAATTCAGGTTCAAGCTAATTATTTCACTTGGGAAACATATGGTAACAAACCTTGTGGTAAACATTTTTATCCACAAATAACGTCAGTGTAAAAAAAGTGTACCTTTTAATCAGTACACATATACACCAGCCACATAATTTTATTGGAAAGTAAACAAGACAATGTTTGTTCAATTTGCAACTTCACCAGTTTTGGCAACCATGTGGCAATTGTAGTCACATATTTCTGTTGGTAGGTTGTAGGACTGAAACCCATGTGCTTGTCTTATAGTTACTATAGCTCATCCAGCTCAAGGTTTGACTCCTTGTGTGCTCCTTAGTTGCTTTTCTGCTCCATGTCTACATGATTGCATCACATAATTGGTGCAGAATTATCATCTGCTCATTGATGCTGCGAATGTGCTTTACCACATTCCAAATCATGCTGAAAGTAGCCATTATAAAATGCTTAAATTGTGGCCCAAATGGATGTATATGGCTAGCCGCAATATTCAGGCAGGCTTGTGGCATTCGCACAATGCTAAATTGGTATTAGGAGGCCACTTATTCCTTATTAGGTATAAGTGTTCCAAGAAAACATTACACTGAATTGATGACACAAGGTAAGTTGGGTCTGGATTCATGCACTTAAGATTTCTGTTCCTGGCCATGGTTTATTTTTCATGGTTATTTTATGTTAAGTCAGAGTAGCTTTATTTCCACTTTAGAACAGTCTGACCATTCCATTCTGACCTATCTCTTCAACAAGACATTTCCACCCACAGAACTGCCATTCACTGGATGTTTATTGATTTAGTTTGTCCCCCTAACTACACATTCTGCAGAAAGTGGATCATGAGACTGTTGTGAGTAAAAATGCCAGGTCAGCCATTTGTGAACTACTTAAAGTAGCCCGTGGCATCCGTAACCATGAAACAGTCACTAGAATCATATTTTGAGATGTTTATTGTAAACTTTTACCAAAGTTCTCAAACTGTATCTGCATAAGTGTGCTCATTAGTTTCAATGGCCACTGGTGATATTATTACATGAGCAAGGGTCTTTTAATAGCACAACAAAAACTACTTAGGTTGCCCAGTACCTTATGCAGTGCCGTGAAAAGTATTTTCACAACAAGCAACAACTGCAAACAAGCTTTTGCGATAACTGGCAATGAGTCTTTCATGTCACTGTGGAGGAATTTTTGTTGTTTTAATTCAGCCACATTGGAGGGTTTTCAGTATGAATGGCTTGTTAAAGGTCATGCTACAGGATTGAAATCCAGACTTGACTAGGCTACTCCAAAACCTTTTTTTAGCCATTCAAAGGTGAAATTGCTGCTGTGTTTTAAATCTTTTTTCTGCTGCATAACCCAAATGAGATTGAGGGCACGAACTGATTTCCGAACAATCTCCTTTAGGATTTAATAGTATTTTATGATATTCATGGTTTTATGAATATTTTATGACAATTATGGCAAGTCATCCAGACCACAGGCCACTACCATGTTTGACTGTTTGTATGATGTGAATTTTTTTAAATACTGCATTATTTTTACGCTAGATATAACAGGACACACACCTTCCAAAAAGTTTAGCTTTTGTCTCATCTTTTGTCTACAGGATATTTGCCCAAACGTCTTGGGGTAATGCAAATGTTTTGAACAAATGTGAAATGAACTTTTGTTTTCTTTTTGGTCAGCAGTGGCTTTCACCCTGGAACTCCTCTACGGATGCTATTTTTGCAATCTCTAAATGAAAACTGACCTTAACTGAGGAAAGTGAGGCCTGCAGTAGATGTCGTTCTGGGTTCTTTTGAGCTCCTGGATTAGTCGTCATTGTGCTCTTGGAGTAACTGTTTTCCATTTTCTCCATTTTTGTGGATAATGGCTCTCGTTGGAGTCCAGGCTGGAGTTGCAGGCTGATAGATTTCTCAACTGCTTTTGAATTTCTTTAAATCGTATTGCTTTTTGTAATGTTTAAAAATGCTTCACTTTGTCAGACAAGCTGTATTTAAGTGATTTCTCAATTCAAAAGTCAGGCCAGTGTGTGGCACAAATCAACTTTCCGAAAAATGTGGTTAATCACAGTTCATTCATTATTTAGCAATGGGGGGAGATTAATCTTTCACATAGGGCAATGTAGGTCTGTACAGGTTTTTTCATTAATGTAAGTTATTTAAGTGTGACAAATGTGCAAAAAAGCAAAAACAGGGCACTGCAACATGATGCTTGATAATAATAATTAGTATTATTATTATTAGGCCCTCAAGTCATTGGGCAAAACGGTGACAACAGCTCTTCTCTAGTCATTTACAATCATGAGACTGTATACTGTGATATTACGGACTGTGACCAGTCCATCGAAGGGCACACAAGCATACACATTACAGGGAAGTTGGTAATGCCAATTAGCCAACTGTGCATTTCTTTGAACTATGGGAAGGAATCAGAGTACCCTCAAAATAAAGTATGTGAAGTTATTTTTGCAGGGAATTCAGGGTTATATTTTAAGAAGCAAATTATTTTTTGATCAACATGATTTTTACCAAAGTAGCAGTTTTTGAAACTCTTCGATGTGACATATCTTGTTTTGATTTTTACCAAAAATGATCACGCTTTAAGTCAGGGGAACCAAGTAGTTGAGGACAAGTATAGAAAGAATACTTGAAAACGAGGTCGAGATCGCATTGCGCAGCACTAAAAACTACCCAGTACATAATTATTAATGTGTAAAAGAACAAGCTACAAATAAAAAAAAATCTAAAGTTGTACAGTAAGAATGTTTTATTTAATTTCGTGAATTTGAATAATCAACAGACAATGCAGAGGCACAATATTCATTGTTTTTTAAATAAGTACAAAACAAGTGACAATAGCCAGACTTATGAATCATTGTTTGTAAGAAGTCCTGACTAATGGAATGGACATTTGGTGCAACTAGGTGTTCACATCATGCCTCCAGTTTGACAGAGTCTAAAACACTTCTGGCCTCCTTATATTCTTCGGAATCTTCCAGATCCAACCCAACTTCCTGAAATACAAAGAAATGCCAGACAAATCAACACTGAATTCACATTGTAGAGTATCCTCAAAAGATTTAGATTCTTAGGAAAATTATAAATCTACACTACTTTGCGTGTGTCTGGTTTAATAGCTGCAGCACCAATCCTTTATCTTCTTCACCCAAATTTCAATCTTGTTCTTTTCCTGAATTTCCCCAAGTCCGTTTTCCCCAAACATAACATTTTCATGACAACTGCTCTGCTGCCATGTTTCAACCAGAAACACCTATTCTGAACTCTACCTAAGCTGATGTGCTGGAAATAAGTGAAATACAATATTACTGGCATGCCACAGATCTGCTACAACAGAGAGATTATTTAATGGCAAAAATGAATAAACATACATACAGTCGTGGCCAAAAGTTTTGAGAATGACCCAAATATTAGTTTTCACAAAGTTTGCTGCTAAACTGCTTTTAGATCTTTGTTTCAGTTATTTCTGTGATGTACTGAAATATAATTACAAGCACTTCATACGTTTCAAAGGCTTTAATCGACAATTACATGACATTTATGAAAAAAGTCAGTATTTGCAGTGTTGGCCATTCGGGACTGCAATCTTCTCTGCTTCACCGAGACATGGCTGAACCCAGCGGTGCCGGACCACGCCATCCAGCCGGCCGAGTTCTTCTCGGTTCACCGCATGGACAGGACAAGGGACTCGGGGAAGACAAGGGGAGGCGGCGTGTGTTTAATGGTGAACAGCGGCTGGTGCAACAGCGCGAGCGTTGTTCCTCTCGCACGCTCCTGCACACCCAACCTGGAACTATTGACCATCAAGTGTCGTCCTTTTTATCTTCCTCGGGAGTTTACATCGGTCATAATCAGCGCCGTTTATATTCCACCACAAGCGGACACGGACACTGCCTTATGCGAGCTGCATGAGGCACTCTCACAGCACCAGACACAACACCGGGACGCTCATTGTGGCGGGAGACTTTAACAGTGCCAACCTCAAACGCGCAGCGCCGAACTTTTATCAGCACATCACATGCCCAACCAGGGGTGAAAGGACACTGGACCATTGTTATACAACAGTCAAGGACGGCTACAAGGCACAATCTCGTCCACCGTTTGGGAAATCCGACCATGCCGCCATCTTCCTCATGCCAAAATATAAACAAAGGCTTAAACAGGAACTTCCGGTTCAGAGGGAGGTCGCGCGCTGGACGGACCAATCGGTGGCCGCGCTTCAGGACGCACTCGATGACGCAGACTGGGACATGTTCCGGAACAGCTCCGATGACGTCAGCATGTTTACGGAAGCGGTCGTGGGATTCGTCGGGAAACTAGCGGATGATACCGTGCAGAAAACGACCATCAGAACGTTTCCCAATCAGAAGCCGTGGGTGGATAAAACCATCAGCGACGCTCTGAGATCTCGCGCCGCTGCCTACAACGCGGGACTTGCATCGGGGGACATGAACCAGTACAAGGCTGCGTCCTATAACGTCCGGAAGGCGGTTAAAGAGGCGAAGCAGCGCTACGGAAGGAAACTAGAGTCACAACTCCAACAGAGTGACTCTAGGAGCCTGTGGCAGGGACTAAGGACAATAACGGACTATAAAACACCAACATCCGGTATGACGAACGCGGACATGACTCTGGCAGACGAGCTGAACACCTTTTATGCTCGCTTCGAGGCTGCAGCTAAAGACGCTAGCGTTGCTAATGCTAGCGGTGCTAACGGCTGCAGAGAGGAAGTCACTGCCAGCACCGGAAACGCGTTCATCATCTCCGAGCATGACGTGAGACATCAGGAAAGCAGCAGGACCAGACGGCATCTCAGGTCGAGTCCTCAGAGCCTGCGCAGACCAGCTTGCACCTGTGTTCACAGAGATATTCAACCTCTCCTTATCTCAGTCGGTGATCCCCACATGCTTCAAAGAGTCCATCATTGTTCCTGTTCCGAAGAAACCACATCCTGCTTCCCTCAATGACTATCGACCTGTAGCCCTCACATCAGTGGTGATGAAGTGCTTTGAACGGCTGGTCAGAGACTTCATCATCTCTTCACTACCCGACACTCTGGACCCACTACAGTTTGCATACCGCCCGAACCGCTCCACAGATGATGCCATCTCTCATCTCCTCCACACAACACTCACTCACCTAGACACTAGAAGGGGGAATTATGTTAAAATGCTTTTCATTGACTACAGCTCAGCATTTAACACCATAATTCCCTCCACACTCACCACCAAGCTGGAGCATCTGGGACTCAGCTCATCTCTGTGTCAGTGGATCTCTAATTTCCTAACTGGGAGACCACAGGCTGTAAGGATGGGTGGACACGTCTCAGCCTCTCTCACTCTCAGCACTGGAGCCCCACAGGGCTGTGTTCTGAGCCCCCTGCTGTACTCTCTGTACACACATGACTGTGCGGCCACTACCAGCTCCACCACCATCATTAAGTTTGCTGACGACACCGTCGTGGTGGGCCTGATCTCTGACAACGACGAGACGGCCTACTTGAAGGAGATTGGAAATCTGGAGAACTGGTGCCAGAGGAACAACCTTCTTCTAAATGTCAGTAAGACAAAGGAGCTGATAGTGGACTTCAGCACTAAGCAGGAGAGGAACTACCAGACCCCCGTCATCAACGAGAGCCCAGTGGAGAGAGTGGACTGCTTCAAGTACCTCGGTGTTCACATCACGCAGGACCCATCATGGTCCTGTCACATCAACACCGTGGTGAAAAAGGCCCGACAGCGTCTCTACCACCTCAGACGCCTGAGAGACTTTAGACTGCCCTCCAAGGTGCTCAGGAACTTTTACTCCTGCACCATAGAGAGCATCCTGACGGGAAACATCGCATCCTGGTTCGGGAACAGCACCATGCAGGACAGACGAGCCTTACAGAGGGTGGTGCGATCAGCTGAGCGCATCATCCGAACTGAGCTCCCTGACCTGCACTCTGTCTACAGCAAGCGGTGCTGGACCAAGGCCAGGAAGATCATGAAGGACCTCAGCCACCCCAGCAATGGACTGTTCTTTCTGTTGCGGTCTGGGAAGCGCTTCCGCTCCCTCAAGGCCAATACAGAGAGACTGAGAAGGAGCTTCTTCCCGCAGGCGATACGGTCTCTCAATCAAACCAATACACTGGACTAAACACCCTTGCATTTTCTTGCACACACAGAACGGACAATTATGTCAATGCACATTGCACATATATGCACATATGCACATTTTGCACACTTCAAGGACTTCTTTTCACACCCCCCTCATCTCATTAAAAAACTACCTCAAGTTTTTTCACAGACTATAGTCGTAATATATTACATCACATCCCACTTCTGACAAGAGCACATTCTTTCATACTTCAGATTTTATGTATATATATATATATATATTGTAACTTTGTTGGAATCTGTTTTATAGGTTCCTTTTGTAAAAATATTTAAGGTCACGGAGCGGTCATATAAGCATTTCACTGCATATCGTACTGTGTATGACTGTGTATGTGACAAATAAAATTTGAATTTGATTTTTGAATTTTCTTTTTCAGGACCTCTGCAATTCGACTGGGCTGCTCTCAATCAACATCTGGGCCAAATCCTGACTGATAGCAACCCATTCTTTCATAATCACTTCTTGGAGTTTGTCAGAATTTGTGGGTTTTTGTTTGTCCACCCGCCTCTTGAGGCTTGACCACAAGTTCTCAATGGGATTAAGATCTGGGGAGTTTCCAGGCCATGGACCCAGAATTTCAACGTTTTTGGTCCCCGAGCCACTTAGTTATCACTTTTGCCTTATGGCACGGTGCTCCATCGTGCTGGAAAATGCATTGTTCTTCACCAAACTGTTGATGGACTGTTGAAAGAGTTTGCTGTTGGAGGATGTTTTGGTACCATTCTTTATTCATGGCTGTGTTTTTGAGCAAAATTATGAGTGAGCCCACTCCCTTGGATGAGAAGCGACCCCACACATGAATGGTCTCAGGATGCTTTACTGTTGGCATGACACAGGACTGATGGTAGCGCTCACCTTTTCTTCTCCGGACGAGCCTTTTTCCAGATGCCCCAAACAATCGGAAAGAGGCTTCATCTGAGAATATGACTTTTCCCCAGTCCTCAGCAGTCCATTCGCCATACTTTTTGCAGAAGATCAATCTGTCCCTGATGTTTTTTTTTTTGTTTTTTGAGAGAAGTGGCTTCTTTGCTGCCCTTCTTGACACCAGCCCATCTTCCAAATGTTTTCGCCTCATTGTGCGTGCAGATGCGCTCACACCTGCCTGCTGCCATTCCTGAGCAAGCTCTGCACTGGTGACACTCCGATCCCGCAGCTGAATCCTCTTTAGGAGACGATCCTGGCACTTGCTGGACTTTCTTGGACGCCCTGAAGCCTCCTTAACAAAAATTGAATCTCTTTCCTTGAAGTTCTTGATGATCCTATAAATTGTTGATTTAGGTGCAATCTTAGTAGCCACAATATCTTTGCCTGTGAAGCCATTTTTATGCAACGCAATGATGGCTGCACGCGTTTCTTTGCAGGTCACCATGGTTAACAATGAAAGAACAATGATTTCAAGCATCACCCTCCTTTTAACATGTCAAGTCTGCCATTCTAACCCAATCAGCCTGACGTAATGATCTCCAGCCTTGTGCTCGTCAACAATCTCACCTGAGTTAACAAGATGATTACTGAAATGATCTCAGCAGGTCCTTTAATGACAGCAATGAAATGCAGTGGAAAGATTTTTTTCGGGATTAAGTTCACTTTCATGGCAAAGAAGGACTATGCAATTCATCTGATCACTCTTCATAACATTCTGGAGTATATGCAAATTGCTATTCTAAAAACTTAAGCAGCAACTTTTCCAATTTCCAATATTTAAAGTCTCAAAACCTGCCAGACTACTACAGATGTGTTTTTGCAAATGGTACAAATGTGACCATACCTAACTGCCATCTCTCCTTATTTTCTGTTCTCTCCTTTACTGCTCTCTTCTCTCTCTCCCTCTCTCCTTTCCCTCTCTGTCGAGCTATACATGTTCGCTCCTGAGTTGCCAGTGATCCAGACCCCTCTGCCCTCTGGAGCTGTCTAACCCGTCCTGGAGTCCTGCTTCTCGTTGGAGATCTCGTCGCATGGATGCCCCGTGTGGTCTGCCTGGATTCGTATGGTGGCTGGGGATGGTTTCCATTAAGACTGTCCTATCATCGATTGATGCTCTGGGGACCTGTGACTTCAGTTGTTCGATAGCTCAGGACTGGAATTTCCTACAGTCTGGAACAAACTGGACTCTTTTTAATTTTAATTTTAACACATCTCCTGTTATACTGAACTTTCAGTACACATTATTATGCTGATCAATCCCTGCTATCCGTTATCACCCAGATGAGGATGGGTTCCCTGTTGAGTCTGGTTCCTCTTAAGGTTTCTTCCTATTACCATCTCAGGGAGTTATTCCTTGACCCCGTCGCCCTCGGTTTGCTCATCAGGGACAATCTTATCATTTTGATTCATACACATTGCATACAAACTTACTTCTTTTGATTGTGTAAAGCTGCTTTGCGACAATGTCAATTGTTAAAAGCGCTATATAAATAAAATTGACTTGACAACCATTATGACCAACATGTAGGGTTTTAAATTATTTAAAAAAGTCAACAAATCAAAAGTATGCAATAAACCATTACATACTTTGACTGAAAATGCATTTGGAGAATTCAGTGCTATTTGGAGAACTCACATGGGTGACTGATTTGATCATCAAAGATAAAAGAGGTGTTTAACTCATGCTTACCAACATCTGCTGCAGATCAGCATGAGCCATGGCTAAGCGCCGGTGACAGTCTGGAATCATCATTCTCGACTCCTGCAACACCTCCATCTGTTACACATGCAGCCATCTTGGTTATCATCAGAAATGCATTTCAAAGAAATTCTTTTTTTCCTGTAGTCTCTTCAAATGCAAGTTACATCGCTCTTTCTTACACACAACAACCAGTAAGGACAAAGAAACAAAATGGGGAATTTTAACAAGTGTGTGTGTGTGCACGTTTGCGCATGCGTGTTCTATTCATAGTGTGTCCAAAGCCAGCATTTTTTCTCCTTTCAATTTTAGGAGTTTATTGCTGTTGTCACAGGTGGGATACAGGTGGTCATAATGGGTAAAGGAGGTGGAGTAAATGGCCAGTGAGTAGGTGTGATTTTATACGTTATAACGCGTGGCCTTTTTTTTTCTGCTTCCAACACATCAACTTTAGGGACAAAATGTTCTCTTGCTGCCTAATATAGCCCATTCCTGTAAGGTGCCATTGTAACAAAATAATCAAGGTTATTTACTTCAACCATCAGTGGCCATAATGTTATGGCTCATCAGTGTGTATACTGTACACACATTCTTTCTTTTTCTGAGGAATTTAAATTTATGTTTAAACATAATTTTCTTTGCTCTAATGCACTGTGTGTTATGAAAGATTTTTATTAGAGACAGCATTAACATCATCAGTGGCTCATCTGTATGATCAGACAACATGGATTAACTTTTGCTCCTCATTCACAATGAATGGGTGCCCATGACCTTCTATCCTGTTCCTTTGTCTACATTTGGTAGGTCCTAAACATTGCATACCATAAACACATGACTTTTTGAAGATGTTCTGACACATTTGTCTACCCAGTTGTGATCCAGGTGGCTAACCACCACAATTTGGTTGTAATGTAACTAATTTCTGCTGCCTACACATCAACTTCAAGAACTGGCTACTCACTTATCATACCCCACCTGACCGGTTCAATCATATTGATAAATGTTATTCACATCACCTTTCAGTGGTTTTATTGTAATGGCTGATCGGTGCATCTGTGGGACTCTCCAAAAACCCACATATTCATTCCATGTTTTTTTTCCCTACATTACTATAAACCAAAACAACACTGAAGTGAATATAATAAAATGATTTTAGATACACTACCCAGTCAAAGGTTTGGACACACCTTCAAATTCCATAGTGTTTCCTATTTTTTTAAAATTTCTATCTACATTGTAAACAGTGCTGAAGGCATCCGAAATATGCAATAATCTCCTTTGAACAGTTGATATTGAGATGTGTCTGTTACCTATGATCTGTAAAGCCTTCATAATGGCTCTAATCTGAGGTGCTTTTGATTGGTGCGTTGGAGGCTGGCAACTCTAAATGAACTTCTCCACTGCAGCACAGGTAAATTTGCTTTGCAGGGATGGTCTTTATGAGAGCCAATGTTTATGACGGTATTGTTCTTTCAAGAACTATTCCAGAACAGCTGAACTTTGTGACTCTTGTTGTTGTTACTTAATTACCCAACGCCATACTTAGATACTTCATAGTTTTTAAATCTCCAGTATTGTTCTAGAATTTAGAGAAATAAATTCAAACTTGTGTCCAAATTTTTGACTGGTACTGCAGTTATGTATTTCATATTTTCTGTGTTAAGTCTGTCAGGGTGCATACTTTATTTCCATGTACAGCAATATTAAAATGGTAGCTGAGAGACCAAATTATTTTAGCTTTAATCTACTGCAGCAGGTTTTCAGTCAAAAGTTTACACACAAGATAGCCTTACACAAACTTCTCAAAAAGCATTGCTGATTCTTTTCTCATTCCAATACATGGCATTCTAATTTGTCCTTTTGGTTGTCTAAAATGTATCATTAAGACTATTGTCCTTTTAAAAGACCAAGTTGGGACCAGGTAAATTACTGGCTAACAAACCACACCCATACATGCACCACCTTAACAAGCGCCTTACTAATTAACTGTTATGTTTTGTATTTTTTACATTTACCTGTTTTTTGATAACATATTCGTCCCCTGCTTCAGCTTTCAGGCGTTCAATTCTCTCCTCCTGCTGTTTTGCCTCCTTTATGTATAATACCTCTTCCTTAGCCAGCCTGCAGAACAAAAAAGAAAGTATAGGAGACATCATGGGCTGCAACAACTCAATCATAAAGATATGCTACATACACTCACCTAAAGGATTATTAGGAACACCATACTAATACGGTGTTTGACACCCTTTCGCCTTCAGAACTGCCTTAATTCTATGTGGCATTGATTCAACAACGTGCTAAAAGCATTCTGTAGAAACGTTGGCCCATATTGATAGGATAGCATCTTGCAGTTGATTTGTGGGATGCACATCCAGGGCACGAAGCTCCCGTTCCACCACATCCTAAAGATGCTCTATTGGGTTGAGATCTGGTGACTGTGGGGGCCATTTTAGTACAGTGAACTCATTGTCATGTTCAAGAAACCAATTTGAAATGATTCGAGCTTTGTGACATGGTGCATTATCCTGCTGGAAGTAGCCATCAGAGGATGGGTACATGGTGGTCATAAAGGGATGGACATGGTCAGAAACAATGCTCAGGTAGGCCATGGCATTTAAACGATGCCCAATTGGCACTAAGGGGCCTAAAGTGTGCCAAGAAAAGATCCCCCACACCATTACACCACCACCACCACCAGCCTGTACAGTGGTAACAAGGCACAATGGATCCATGTTCTCATTGTTTACGCCAAATTCTGACTCTACCATTTGAATGTCTCAACAGAAATCAAAACTCATTCCAACCAGGCAACATTTTTCCAGTCCATTTTTCAACTGTCCAATTTTGGTGAGCTCGTGCAAATTGTAGCCTCTTTTACCTATTTCTAGTGGAGATGAGTGGTACCTGGTGGGGTCTTCTGCTGTTGTAGCCCATCCGCCTCAAGGTTGTGCGTGTTGTGGCTTCAGAAATGCTTTGCTGTGGGTTGCTAGAGAGAATTCTATCCACCAGATCAGCCCAACATTTATTGCACACTTTTGTATCTGCCAACTGGATTCAAAAGAGTTGCTTTATGAGGTACCAGCTTCTATTGAAGATGCTTGAGATTGATGCCCAGAAGCTGCAACAATTGTTCCCTTGGGTATACTACAACTAAATAAAATTCAGAAGTTGGCTGAACCAAAAAAAAAAAAAGAGAAAAAGATGTGTCCTCATTTTAGCACGCTCAAATAGAGAAGCGATAGTCACTCCACATGGTGGAGGGCAGTTTGGTGATGGCCCAAGTGGCCCAATGTGAAAACATTAACATGCGTGGATTGAGAGTACTGGCCAGTTCCCAAAAGACTACCTTTTCCTTAGGGAATGCTAAATAACAGCAAGGCATCTTTATCAGTATATCTCTCAGACTGATCATTTACCAAATTTGACCCACTAGTTAGCCTTTAACACAAGACAGCAACTGAGTAAAAAGAGTGGAGGCTAGCACATGTCTCCTCCTTTAAGATACAACAAAGCCACCCCCATAATCTTTATTTGAAGTGTTGCTTATGCTAGGTCACAAGACAGTTAAACAAATTTGGAGTGAGGTCACAACGATGACTCCAAATTCAAAAGTGTTACTTGAGCTACACAGCCTTCCACACCAAACAGCATGACCAATTTTGCTCATGTTTAGGTAATATGCACACTTTTATGCATTCATTGGTAGCCAAATGACTGACTTTATAACAAAACTTAAAAAAAAAAATTAAACAATGATACTTAACTCTAATAGGCAGTCCCCAAATTATAAAAGAAAGTCCAAGATGTCTATTAATGGTTATACATCAGTAATAACTCATTGCTCCCATCGAGGGGTTGCCACAGTAGCCCATCCGATCAGCACACCAATTTTGCCCAAATTTGTAAGCATAAGTGGTACAGTATAATCAAAAAGTTTACTTTATATCCATTACATTTTCAACAGAAGAAATCATCAAATTACACAAATCACAACTGAAATTTAGTGCCCAAACCTCACTAATGTGCATAGAAATCCCACAGGAAAAGCTACTCCAGGAGAAATTGATGAAAAATGCGATGGCAAAAACAGAAAAGTGTCTTAACATACATCACAGCTTGTTGCATAGGGAGCTGTGTAGCTGCGAACCAATCAGAATGATTGTGCTGACCCCAGTGCCCACGAAAACATCTTACAATGGAGCAATGGAAGAAGGTAGCCTAGTCAGATAAATCACATTTTATTTTACTTTATGTGGATGGCTAAGTGCATGTGTGTTATTTTCCTGAAAAAGAGATAGCACCAGGATACACTGTAAGAAGAGGCAAGCCGGTGAGCCAGTGTTATGCTGGGAAACCTTGTGTCCTGGCATTTATGTGGATTTTACTTTGACATGTACCACCCACATAAAAATGTTGCAGACCAAGGAAATCCCTTCATGGAAACAGTATTCCCTAATGGCAATTGTCTCTTTAAGCAGCAATATGTACTCCGACATGCTATATGAATGTCATCTAATTATGTTTTTAAGTATTTGTTTTGGTAAGGTGGGTGGAAGCAAGCAAAGTTTTGTGAGAAATGGTGGTTTGGTGATGACAAAATTTTATCAAAAGGACTATGTATTCTGAAAATAATCAACTGATTGATGATTAAAATGATTTTTAACACAAATGTCCAACTTCAGAACAGCATGTTCACTTATGCTTAATACTCAGGCTCATTTAGCATGAATTACCTTTTCAATGCGGCATGGCATGGAGGCGATTAGCCTGTGGTAATGCTGAAGTGTTACTGAAGACCAGGTTGCTTTGAATGCAGCCTTTACCTCTTCCCTATCATTGGCTCAGATGTTTCTTATCTTCTGCTTCTCTATGGTGTTCAGGCCAAGTAAGTTGGCTGCCCAATCAAGTATAATATCATGGTCAGCAAACGAGTTGGTGGTACTTTTAAGTCCGGCTGGAAAAGGAAAGCTGAATCTTCATAAAGTTGGTCAGAGCGGACCAAAATCAGCAGATTCTGGACTTCTGAAGGTATGCTGTAGTATCTGGCACCAAACCATCAGCAGCAAATCCTTTAAGTCCTGCAGGTTGCAAGGTGGGGCTTCCATGGATTTGACTCATTTTACCAGCACATCCCACAGATGCTTGTTTGATTACAACCATTAGGTTGTAGTAGCATCCACATCAAAAGAAAAGACCCATGGTTTATCAGCAGACCATTTCAAGAACAATTCATGTAATAATGAAGAGAGAAATAAAGAGCGGTTCCCAGCTCTGCCCAAGGCTGAAAATGTTTGCTCTTTAGTCGAACATGGGCTATTCTATTGGTCTTAGTTCCTTTGTAATCTACATTAAATAATAAGACAATAGACTTCATGTCTCTCTTCTGGGCTTTCTTAGCAACTTTTTATTAAACATCTTTTCACATACATTTTAAATGTGCAATTAACACTTTTATTGATGCAAATTTGAAGGTCGGCTGTTTAATATTTGGACCTATTAATTTCCAATTATCCAAGAATCCAGGCAAAAAGCATCCAAAATACCATACACATACATACACACACACACCCCCCCACACTCACACATATTTAGACTGTGTCAGGTGGCAAATGGATCACTTTTACTTGATTGTTACTGAAAACAGGCATTAGGAACACTGAAATTTTAATTATTTATCCATTTTAGTCAAATTAACTAAATTCGGCAAATAAACTGCAGAAGGCAATAGACGCAAGCGTTTAAAAATGTCACTATTGATAATGATTGCAGGTAATGGGATTTTTTCCTTCTGTCCGATGATACCACTTGTCTGGAATGATGTGGCGTTGCTGTTTTTACTCACGTGTGGTGATCTATGAGGTTCTCTTCTATAAATCAGACGTTTAAAAGTGGCTTCTCTTACATGGAATTACACCAGATCAGATACATCCAATCAACTTTAATATTTTAATATCAATCTTTAATATTTAACAAAGTCATATAACATTTCAGCCCATGTAGCATATGGCGTAATGATGTATGCAGTACCAATCAGCACTCAACAATGCTGATCGTTTTAATACTCACAATTAGTTCCTGCCGAGACAAATTTTAAATAGGAACCAAAACACATCTAAATGAAATATGGCCAGTTCAGAAAGCAAAAATTTTTTTTTTCCTTTAAGTAAAAGCTCTAACATTGGGGGACAGGCAGTGGGCACTGTGGGTGAAGAGGAAAACAGTATCTAAGAGATAGAGGGATGATTAAGGGTTGTTTTAAGGCAAAGGTGCTAAATTATTCCCGTAAAGCTGAAAGACAAGTTAATGGAAGTGTCGTGCTAATGTTAATTTCTAATGCTGCAGCTCAACTTCTTTAAGATGGCGCTGCCAGTGCAATTTTGCTGCGCTGTAATAGAAAACGCTTCGTACTGGAAAATCAGGGGAAAAAAGGAATCAGAGGCGACACACATTCCATTGCCTTTAATACTGTAGTTTTGAAGTGCCAGTGCCTGCAGACAAAAAAACAAATTGCATTTGTCATTTTATTAAGCTCTGTCCACTGAGCTAGACCCAAAAGTGAGCAGCTGGATTGCAACAGTACAATACACACACACACACACACAATAAATAAATGATTGAATGAATGAATGACTTGGTTGAGGATTTGGGCATCCTACTGGGAAACCTTGGATCCTGGTTTTCATGTGGATTTCACCTCAGCTTGTATCACTTTAACATTGTTGCAAACCAAGTTGTGTCATTTCAAAGCGATGGTATCCCAAAATGGCAGTGTCGTACTTAGGCACACTGAAAAAAAAGGTTCAGTAATAATTTGGGGAACATGACAACAGGTTTAAGGGGTTTGCCCTGGTCTGTACATTCCCCAGGTCTCAATCAGATTGAGCCAATCTATGGGATGTGCCGGACAAACAAGATTGAGCCATGAAAGCCTACCTCAAAACTTACAGGACTTAAAGGATCTGTTGCTCATGTCATAGTGCTAGGTACCACAGCACACCTTCAGAGGTCGTATGGAGTCCATCATGCCTCGACAAGTCAGTGCTGTTGTTGCGGCACAAAATAAACCTTCACAATATTGGGCAGGTGGTGTTAAGATTATGGCTGTTTGGTGTACTTTTACATTACATTTTACTTACATTACATTTCACAATGTATGCAACATTAAGTATGCTATATTACTTGGACAGTGGTTTGGCCATGTTTTAGTATGACTTTATTGACTATTAGGCAGATTTGTTAACCATGGATACATTAATATAGGCTTTATATCCATGGTTTCCCCAATGGAAGTTACATGAATAGCACCTCAGTGTTAATTATTTATATCGCACATCAAGTCACGCAGAGCACTATGGAGTACATGCTTTGAGAATAAAGATTTCTCTATATAAAAAGTTTGGCCCTGCAGTAAGAGCTTGGCAAATAAAACCCACACACTCCAAGCTGTTACAGCATGGTGTACTTTTATAAAGCAGAATTCTTAATTATTATTATTTGTTGATTCCGTAAAGCTGCTTTGCAACAATGACAACTATTAAAAGTGCTATATAAATAAAACTGAAATTAATTAATTGGTGGACTGTTCTCATTTATCAACTACACTAAAAGAAAGAGAAAAAGAAAGACATTATCAGACGGGGGATATTACAAGCACAAACCAGGTGATGCTGGGCAATTTTCCAAATTAAACTGGTTCATTTTTATTAAGGTTTTAATGCAATTATCACAACGTTCTAACCATGTGTGATATGTCTTTATACATCTTTTGATGCCTTAATTAGGGGCAGTGTTAGCTTAAAGGGTAATGGCTCTGGGTTACTGAGCAGAAGGTCGGGCAGAAAGTCACTGCCACTGTTTGGCCCTTGAGTAAGGCCCTTAACCCTGCCTGTCCAGGGGTGCCGTTCCATGGCTGACCATGTGCCCTGTACCAAAATTTCTAAGCTGGGATATGTGAAAAATGGATAAGTGAGAAATAAGGGCTTAACTTAACCCTAACCCTTAGCACCATGGCATTACACCTCTAGATTTGAGTCCCACCTTCGGGTCTGTGTGTGGAGCTGGCATGCTCTCCCTGTGCTTGGTCTATGTACTGATGTGACACAGAAAGAAAAATAGACCTTTTTTTTTACATTTAAAATAGATATGCATCAATTGATTAGCCAGTGACCAGAACTGGTTGTTTTACAGCTTGATTGGTTGTGACCGATCAGCCTTGAATATAAGCGATTCTGTTTTGGGAGCAGAAGCTTCCTAGTGGTGCAACATAGATGCATTTTTATGCTGTGACTTTATCAAAAGTCCTGCATGTTAAAATATCTCAGATAATTTTTTTCTCAAAAGTCTGCAAGTGAATTAGTCTAAAAACTCACTCATTACACTCGCTTACAACCACACGTCTGATCACAACTGATCAACTCACACTTGTTGTCAAGTTGAGTTTTTAGAGGCATTTGAGGTGGCACAACATTGCAGTTTCCTAATAAACCTACAGACAGGTTTCTTTATAATCCTCTAAACTATTCCACACATTGGCATTCTGTGTGGTAGAAATAATTTATATGCTACTGTTGTTAAAGGGTTCAAGGTTCGCTTAAAGAATCCTGGTGACTCTGCTGTACAGACATCTAGAGGAAGTTCATTCCACCACCTAAGTGACAGAACAAAAAAAACTGTCTAGATGCACGTTTTCCTTGATTCCTAAGAGATGGTAGGACCAGCCGGGCAGTGCTGGAGGTTCTGAGGAAACCTGTTGAAGTGCGGGATGTGATAAGGGCTTTGAGGTAAGTGAGTGCTCGGCCGATGCGGTTAGCTAAAGGAGACCAGCGGAAGAAGCAAAGAAGTGGTGTGATGTGGGAGAGTAGGACTCACATTGTGTGTTATAATAGTCCAATGCATACAACTATCACAATATGAAGTATTTTTGCAGTACTTTTCCACACAAAGAAGTTTTTTATTATAATAAAAAAAATATTTATCATAATGTTTTAACCTGTCCAAGAGACAGATAGCATCTGCAACCGATTAATTACATGTCAATTTCTGCTCATGCTACTGCTCATGTATTTGTTTGTTCTGCTATAGTGATGAGGGTTTAGTAACAATTGTACATGCTCAAGAGAGAATCACACACATTTTGACCGCAAACAGGTCAATACCTTGGTGCTGATTCAATTTGTACTGCAGTTCTGTTATCACGATATGAAAAATGTGTCAATGTCAAAACGTAGATTTTTAAGTAGAAAAGAAAAGAATTGTGTTAAGTAACTAAATTGTTTTTCATCCCTCTTCATTGAACAGGCTGTCAACGACTACAAGAGAAAGATAAAGACATTATCTGATGCAGACATGGTAAATATTACAAGCACAAACCAGGTGGTGCTGCTTGAACCAATTAATTTGGTTCATTCTTATTAAGGTTTTAATGCAACTGTCAATATGTTCTAATCATGTATAAAAAATTTCTGTATTGCTTTATTTATCTTTTGATGCATGCTTTATGATTTCCCCTAAACTATTCAACACATTGGCATCCTGTGTGGTAGGAGTGAATTATGTGCCAAGGCTATTTAGAAAAAAATATATATTTTTCTGTTTCAGTAAAAATGTTAAACTTTTGCATTCTAAATTATTGTGTAAACGTTGCCCTTGGTCTTTAAGTGAGAAAATTTATGTTTCAAGGAATAGGCTACATTTAATTACAACTCAAAGTCAATTATGTTGGTATAAAATGTTTAAGTTCTATCAAAATTATAAAACAAATTATGGGATATTTCAACATGTTTTTGTTGACTCTAGAATTCCATATTTTTTCTGTCATAATGTCAATGTGTTCAAAATTAATACACAAAGATAAAATACCCAAAATCCTAGGCTAGAGGCCAAAAATGTTTGTACACTCTAAAACATGCTGGGTTGTTTCTTTAAACACATTGTTGGTTCACAGTCAGAGCACTCAGTATTGTAAGTTATTTTGACATTTTTAGCAAGTTGATGTAGGAGCAAGCATATTTTATTGTTAATTAAACGCTTTGACATAGGGGTGTGGGGTTATGGTTTATTCTCATTATTTTTTAAAAATGCCTCTTCGTTAAGTCATACACTAAAAAAAAAAGCTGGGTTGTTCTGTAAACACATTGTTGGGTTGTTCATGCTGGATCAAAATTCTGGGTTATTTCGGGTACTTTAAACACACAGGTTGGGTAATGCTGGGTCAAATGAGATAATGGGTCATTTACAAATGAACATCTGGTTGGGTTATTTTGACCCAAGAATTGGATTATTATTTATTCTCTGATCTGTCAAACAGCAGCCTGAAACAATGTCCGCAATATTACCGTTATTGTGTCACAAAGTGTAGGTTTAAGAGTTGTTTAGGCGAGAACGTACGTGTGTAACCTCCATCGGTTATTAAAGATAGTGGCTATTTAAAAAATTAACCCCAATGTTTTCAGAGATTTGAGCTCCAGGCAACTAAATGGACAAAAATTCTAATCAGATTTACAGGGGCCTCTTGGTTTTATCATTTTACAAAGAGTGTTTATGTTACGTTTGTTTTATATTTAACTAATTGTCACCTTGGGATTATATTTTGTTAAAATTGAGTTATTCGCATTTTCTTATTCTGTGACAATCTAAATGAAAAAACTTATGTGAAGTTGTGTACATTTTGGGACCTTTTTAAAAAAAAAAAAAAAAAAAAAAAGGTTTTATCTGCTAAATCAAATGTAATGTGTCAAGAGTTCATTTTACTCACTGGTTGGGTCAAATAAAATAACCCAGTTTTTTTAAATTAAAACCAGATAGAGTGAGTTTTACCCACTGGTGGGTCAAATGAACAACCCACAATTCTGGGTTAAATGGTGCAACCCAGTACATGCTCTGTCCAATAGTGACCCAGCGCCTGGGTTATGGTTGGGTTGTTTTTAACGCAGCAGTTTTTAGAGTGTAGTTGAAAATGAGCTATATCTGCATCCTTATGAAATATTCATTATAAGTTGTAAATTCATCACTTAAATATTGTAGTCAACTAGAGTTTAAGAGTTTGAAAAGGGGTGAATGGTTTTCTATTAAATCCAGACGGAGCGCCATATTTTATCTCTCACACATTAACTTGTGAAGTAAATTAGTAAGAAATATACACTAAATTCATGTTCACATTATGCACTTTTGCGTATTTACAAGAGAAAACACGTGTTACATTAAATCCATACGTAGCTGTTCGTCTTTAACAAAAATGCTTGACTTGAATGTCAGTTATATTGCAACACTAAGTAATGGTGTATAATCCACAGGTGGGACCAACATGATGTGAATGATATCTGAAAAATATGAAGAAGATTGGAGCATTGTTCCACGTTTTGTGAGACTTTGAGATGAGATAAGGTGGACCTGACTGACCTATTGGAGGCAATGCTATTCACAGACTCTTTAGTGGAGGCTGTTGATGTTTGTTTTAAAGGTTATTTGGATTTTATGTTAATTACACAAAGCAATGTCTTCCCACCTGGGAGTTTCTCCAGCATACTGTAGATCAGATTGATGGACACGAGTCTTCACCTGTTAAATTTTTTAGGACAACAGTTTTTTTCAGCCCACATTTAATCAATAATATTTTTTAAAGTTTTATTGTTTTTGTTATTAATTTCATCTTGAAAGAAATTAAATAGTAATAGTTAAATAAGTGATGATTAAAATATTAATATGGGGAATGTTTGATGTCATGCGGGCATTATAATATTTGTATCGAAAACCTCTATATAAAAAGTGTTTAAACATTGTATTAAATGCAAAAAAAAAATACAATTCAAGTCAGATTTATAGGGGCCTTGGTTTTATTGTTTTACAGAGAGTGTTCATGTTACATTTATTTTATTTATTTATTTTTTAAATGGTCACCTTGGGATTATATGGTTCTGTCTGACATTTTTGTCAAGATTGAGTTTGTGGCATTTTCTTAATCTATTTACATTTTTGTTGTGTACATTTTGAATCCTTTTTGGGGAAAAAAAAGAACAAAATGCGTCAACCCAGCAAGAGTATTAATTTTACCACTGGTTGGGTCAAATACAATAACCCAGCACTTTATCATTTAACCCAGCAATAGTATCAATTTAACCCACTCGTTGGGTCAAATGAACAAATCAGAATTCTGGGTTCAATAGATAAAACCAACCAAGCGCATGTTCTGTCCGATAGTGACCCAACGGATGGGATAAGTTTATGTTGTTTTTTTAACCGAGCAGATTTTAGTGTATATATCGCCCAGTAATTCAATTGTCTTCCCTCATTAAATGGATTATTACTATGTACACATCATGTGGAAGGCCCGGGTTCAATTCCCACCCAATGCCCCAACCTCAACCACTAGATGCAGTGCAGGTCCCAATGTTGGATACAATGTTAGGGTTGAGTCAGGAAAAGTATCCGAAGAGAAACCTGTGGCAAGTTATGTGGATCAGATGAACATATATTTGCACACATATAACGTAAGAATATTCAACAATGTACTTTTCAGCCACCTCCTTTCAGAAAGAAAGAACACCCACCCTTCATTAAAAAAAAAAACGATTTAGAAATTTTGGTTTAACAATCCATAAATTTTATAGTTCATAAAATAAAAAACAGCTTAAAAAATAAACATATGCATAATCTTCTCCTCTAATAGACTGTATCAATAAAGTAGCTCATTTGTTTTCAACCCTCACTAAGCTATATAAAACGCTTTACAGCAGTGAAATATTCATCATCCAGAAGTAGCAGAAATGTCATTTCTGATTTCATTGAAAAGCAATAGGCTATTCCCTTCACACAACATTTATTAAAATAAAACTGGCCTAAGACGCAAGCCATAGACTTAGATGTCATCGACTGCTTGAAAGCATTGGGTCATTTCCACCCCACTTTGTCAAAACATATTCTTTTGCTAATCAAGGCGACACTTGAGAGAATATCTTAGATAATGTCAAAAACAGATTGCTTTAGAGGATGAGGCAAGGGGTTTATATCCACTGATTTTATTGAGTTTTCAGAGATGCGCATCAACAAATAAATAATGCTCTGCATTTTCCTAGTTAATGATGAGATTTTTTTCTAAAGTCTGCCCACAGGAAGCTAAAGTCACTGACTATAGATGCAGCAAGTATAGATACACATTGCTTCTTTCTCATAGCTGTAGCTCCTGGTAATCAAACTGGTTATAGCACAATTAACTATGATGTACTAATGACAATGTTGTTAGTCTTTCGGTTGCCCCCGAAAGACCAACAGCGAACCATCCAGTCCGCACACAAGCTTGGCACAGGTTTTATGCTGGATGCCCTTCCTGATGCAACCCTCCCATTTTATCTGGGCTTGGGACCGGTGTTCTATCAATTAATTCTACTGATCATTATTTCCTACCCAGGCTTTCTGCGCATTAAAAATATGTGGCGCTTAAATTAATTCCTGTGTGAATTTACTGAGGTATTTCATAGTTTTGTGCTTTTAATTGACATTTTATTTGATTCACATGCGTATATTTAACAGTTGACAACACCCGAGATTATGACCATGTTGGCCAGTTCAGTTCAGTTTTGAAAAATCAGCAAAAGAGGCTGATGATGACTCAGCAGTTCTACAATTTAAATTTTAATTCCAGAGCTGTTTCTTAACGAGCTTGTTTTCAGCTCTCATATTCTCTTAAGTCCTCTTATTGTTACGTCTGTTAGTGTGCATTTAGGCTTAGCATACTATTAGCAAAAAAACACAACGTCACTTTTTACGGATCATATGAAATATGATAAATAAACAAAATAACCCTGAAAACTAGAACGAGTTAGCTAGCTAACCGTGCGGCCGAACGGTTGGTATCTACGCCCCACACCCCCTGCCCACTCCTCCTCCTCCTCCCCGGTCCCATTGTGTAGCCGCGACCTAACGTCAGCTCTCGAGAGCTAGCATTAATGCTAACATAAATAATATTCGAAACATTATCCTTATGTACACTTACCGTTTCACAACTCCAGTCTTTATTTTTATCTGGCGTATTCTTGGATCCGACATAATGACGGTCATTAGAGGAAAGAGTAGTAAGAAAACAGTCTTAAATAAGCAAACGAAAATGCATCCGAAATAAAGGCTTGTCAAGACTTCCAAAAATGCAAACTGCGCATGCGTAGACCCAACCTTCTTCTGTGAGGTTTTTGGCAGCTCCCAGCCGGCCTTAGATGCATTACCGCCAGCTGTTGGACTGGCGGTACTTTGGAGCTGTTGGACTTTGTTTCTTGGTAGAAAGAAAAGAAAACTATATTAAATTATATCTATTAAGCCAGTTTGGTTTAGATACTTAATCAGGTTACTATATATTTTCCAGGACATTTTTCCCTGGTAGTGCTTTATGTATTATGTGTATCAGTATTTGGCCACTGGTGGCTCAGTGGTTGGTGTTTTGCCGAAGGCCTGGGTTCAACTCCTGACCAATCCCCAGTCACTCCTGACCAGACCAAACCTCAGCCACTCAATACAGTGCTGATCCCAAGCCTGGATAAAATATGAGTGTTGTGTCAGGAAGGGCATCCAGTGTAAATCCTGTGCCCTTGTGTGGGGACTGGCTGGTCTGCTGCACGTTGATGGGAGCAGCCGAAAGATTAACACTGTAAGAATTTTGTAGCAGATGTCATCTCTCTGGTTATTATATTGTACTGTAGCACTGGATTAAATTTTTAGTTTTTAAACCATTCATTTCCCTTATCATTCTTACACAATTGCTAGTTGTGTTTCTTTCCCTATTGTACTACAGTATTGTCTCCAGTATGTATGGTTGACTGTCTTTCCCGACTTTTGCTCGGTCTCGCTTTTATTTGATAAGTTTGCTAATCAATTGAGTTTTTTAAGTTGTTTGAATGCTCTATTTCTATTCTTAGCTGCTTTACTGCAGTCTTCGCTCCAACATCGTGTACATTTTCCATTTCTAGCACCCTTGTTTTGCGGAATTGTTTCTTACACTGTTTGGTCGATAATATTGATTACAGTGGTACCTCGATATTTGAATTTAATCTATACCAGAGGCGAGTCCTTAAAGTGAAATTTCATATTGCTAAAATGCATTTTCCATAGGAAATAATGTAAATGCAGATAATTCGTTCCAGCCACCCAATAATATTACCATTATTATAACACAATAATCATATTTTTTGCATATAAAAACAAAACATTTAGAAAAGACATGTAAATAAAGTAAAATATAACATAAATAGACATTAACGCTCACTAAACCTTAATTTATAGTTCCTCTTGGCACCGACTGCTCTAAAAACTAAACTGAAATAGGGTCCATTTTCTGCTTACTGCTATGCTTGCTTCTTGCACAAAAAAGGAGGGGAAAACCCACAAAATGTAAACTCACTTTGTGTGTGGCTTTCCACTGATGCAAACAGGTTTTGAGCAGCTTCCGAACGTGAGTGCAACTTATGCTTACATGCAACGTAGGAGCAAGCCGGTGTTCGGTTTAGTCACTCGTGCCGAAATGCTTGTCATGACAAGGCAAATTTCTTGCACAATTTCTGTTCTTAAGGTGAAAATTCTAAAGGGTGTTTGTATGCTGAAGTATCACTGTATTTTATTGTTGAGCTCTTCTAATTCTGTTAGAATTTTTAATGATTCTTCCTTAAATTTTATCTCTATATTTGCTTAAAAATTCTCCAACACAGCTTTGTATTTTTATTTCCCTCTCTTGCCAATTGCTTACACCTATCTTAATTATTATTGAATAATGATTGTTTGCCATTGAATAGTGCTTTAGTGTATCCCACTCTGCAATATCTTTAGATACTAGCGTTAAGTCTGTATCTGTATCTGTATCATGAGAGCTGTTTTAGCTGGTTCCCTCAACATTATTTACATATAATAAACCTTGTCGTGATAAATTCCTCTACTACCCATCAGTCGGTGTCTGTTTCTCTGTTTTCCCAAAGAGTGTTATGTGCATTAAAAACTCCACACCATATTGTGTGCCCTAAACAATTTCCTACTATTTCTTCCACCATGCTACACTTAATATTTTGCATGGGTTATAGTAATTTAGTATTGTTATTGTGCTTTCCTCTGTCCATATTTTTATTGTTTCATGTTCATTCCAGCCTTCCATTACTTTACATACACTTTTATTATTCATATTAAAATTCTTATGTTCCATGGTACAATCTGTATTTCAAACATATATATTAGTTGCTTCTTGATTTTAGTCTGTCTCTCCCAATTTACTCTGTCTGTCCCCAGATGTTTTTTGGCTGTGTTTACTATGATCTTGATCTTTTCTGTTTTCTTGTTACTCTGTGCCAAGCAATTCATTATGTCTACCATAAACAGCACATAGTTAGTTTTGTTTACTATCAGTGTGTCTTCTTTAATTTTGTTACAGGTACTACGCACCCCTTCTCTCTTTTCCCCATATTGATATTTTTTCTTGGTCCTGTTTGGGTAAGTTTATGGATTACTCTATATTCTCCTTTTTGTCCTACACTCACTCATTCACCCCCTCACTCATCATCTATATATACTGTATCATGTACTATATACACTCATCATGTATACAGGGTCACGGGGGGCCTGGAGCCTATCCCAGGGAAATGTAAAAAGATTTTCCACAAATGTGGCTTGTATGGGAGGGTTGCAACAAAAAAAACACTCCTCAAGAAAGGAGGGCCGTGATTGTTCGACCACATGCAGTCACGACTAAACGCAGGCAGTCAGATGAGACTAAAATTTAATTATTTGTCCACAACAATATGTCTGGAAGAAATACATTACAGATGACCATGCAAATAACACTATTCCTACAGTAAAGCGAAAAGGATGAAGTTGTATCCACTTATGTGGGTGTTTCTCTGTCAGAGCAGGGAATCCAGGTTGATGTTAAACAGAAATGGGGACATGGCTTAACACCTACCCACATGTCGATGTCTGGGGAAGCCTCTCCATTGACCTCAATTCTATTCACGCAGTCCATGTATGTGTTCTGGATTAGGCGCACCATGTGATCATTGAAATTTCTCACTCACAGGACAGACAGGGGATGTTCATTTGAGATGGTGTCAAATGTTTTCACAAAGTTTGCAAATACTTTTTTATGGAAATGTGTATAAAATGTGAGAAAATGTGTACGAATCAAAAATATCTAAAAGTAGTGGGTGATAGTGGCAAGGAAAAATTCCCTGAGATGGCACTAGGAAGAAACTGAACAGGAAAGCCATCCTCATTTGGGTGATTGTTTTGCAGTCATACTGTGTGTTAGGCAGCTGGAAGTTCAATATAACAGATGATGTCTTTACGTTAATGTGGAAATTGAAAATGTAGGAAATTCCAGTACTGAAATATTGAGCGAGAGCTGAGGGTGATGATTGTAAGTAAGTAAGTAAAAACTGCCTGAGATGACCGTAGGAAGGAACCTTGAGAGGAACCAGACTCAACAGGGAACCTAACAGGGCACTCATTTGGGTGATAATGGATAACAGGAATTGTTTTGCAGTCTTTAAATTAATTTGGAGTTCAATTCATAATTGGTGATTCAGGTAGAATGTAGGAAATTCCAGTACTGAACTACTAAGCAACTGCAGTTACAAGTCCTCAGAGAACAGCGGTCTGCATCAGCCAAGGCCAAGACCGTCTTCATGGTAGTAAAGTGGAAGCATCCCCAGTCACCACATGCATCCCAAGGAGACCACATGGGGCCTCTATGTAATGAGATCTCCAACCAGAAGTGGGGCACCAGGATTCAGGAGTCAGACAGGTTCAGAGAGCAGAGGTTGTCTGGATCACTTGTGCAGAGAGCAAGCAGAGACTCTGGCAGAACTAACTATCAGCAAAACTAAAAGAGAGAGCCAGAAGGAAACACAGACATGAGAGCTTCCTGGGATGTAAAAAAACAGTCACTCCACTGTAAACAAACCTAAGTGGTCAATGAGAGTGAAGAAGGCAGCATCTAAACATACCAGTTCACATACTCTACATCAATGAGTCCCCCAGATCTGCTCCTTTATCTAAGCCAAATCAATTCACAAAAATGCTTGGTTTCCTGAACATTAATTGGAATGCTATTCCAGAACTTTGGGGCTTTGTAAGAAAACGCTCTGCACCTGCTGTAGTTTTTGTAATACGCGGTTCTGACAAGAAGCCTGCATCCATTGATCGAAGTAGGTGTCGTGAATAGTAATCCAATGTAAAATTTCAGCGGGATCCAATGCTGTGTTGGTAAGATTGTTCTAGTGAGGGCTCTCACTGCTCAATACCAAGTTTTTTTATGCACCTAGTTGAACATCCAGACAGTAAGGTGTTACAATAGTCCAACCTGGATTTGATAAAAGAATTAGCTAATTTTCTGCATTGTTTAGTGACAATAGTGATTAGTCATGCTTTGTTTAGTGATCTTGGTACTATTTCTGAGATTTAAAAAAATCTGTCCTGGTAATATTATCTACATGAGCTTCAAATGAAATACTGGATTCTATAATCATACCAAGGTATTTTATTGTTGTACCTGATGAAACAGAACGGCCATCCACGTGTTACCAGGTAATCAGAAAGCGCACTTCTTCTTACTGCATGTGTTCCTAGTACCAGAACTACTTTTTTGGCAGGATTAAGTAGAAGAAATTGAATTAACATCCGGCCTTTTATGTCCTTCACACATTGCTCAACTTTATTATGGCTTTTTTAAAATCTGGGTTTGCTGAGATATATACTGTAATTTCCCTCTTGGTGTGCACTATAAGGCCCTCCGGCATACAAATGTTCTCAGAGCAACTAGGGGTTTCAATGAAGTCCCTCTGTCTAGAAAAACAGGACATGCCTATGTGAGCCTCTTAGTCATAATCCTAGAGAAAAGTATTAAGACCACAGATCCAATGGTAATAGCCTCCAGTTGCCAACTTCCATCGACGTGCTCCTGCTCCTGGTTTTACCCAGTTAACCAGGATCATTAATCAAGGATCAAGGATCATTAAGTAGGCAATGAGATCATTGATCATTGGGACATCAGTAAACCTGATCTCCAGTTCCTCTAGGATCTCTACTTCTCAATATATTGGCACCTCCCTTTCGCTTCTGTGTAGCTGCTGCAAACCCTCAGGGTTAACAATAGGCTCAGGGGTGTTGGTGACCTCCATTTCCATTTTGTCATTGTTAAGCTCGTTGATTCCATCTCGGTCACTCACAGGGTGCCCCTCACCCACCATAAGCCCCACATAGCTCAGCTGCAGGCTCCCAGGAGGCGTTTTGGTGATGACTAACTTAGGAGTTATTTTCTTTAAAGAGTGTGTAACAACTTACCTGCTCAATTAACTAGCCCTGGAAATGGATTGTGCCATCGCTGGTGTGAAAGAGACGCCTCAGGGGCTTAAGTCGTGATGAGTAGGAGGGCCACTGCGGTGACGCAGAAGCCTTGGGCGTGGACCCGGGTGGAGCTGTCCCAGGTGCAGTTCTTGATGGTAGTAGCAAATATTCAAACAAGAGCTTTGAAAGCCGAAGTAGAGAAAGTTTCATGTGAAGAGCAGTTGAACATGGATGAGTGAATGCTGTTCAGAAGGGTGGGGCAATGATTCTCTTAAGATAGCCAAATGGCTCGTCATCTAATTAGTGACCCACATGATAGATGTGCCCCGGATGTGGTGTCCCGTGTAAATCTAGACACTGAGGTAGTCAAGACAATGGTTGGCCCCACTGGTATAATATGGGCACATCAGTTCTTGTTGGGCTGCAACTCTTCAGTAGGTTGATGCATTTGGTCCTACCTTTATTTACTCTCCCTCGAAACTCCACTCGTAATGTTTTCTTCGGGAAATGGCGTAAAGAACCCCATTCTTGTTTGAACATGCATGATGAAAACAGCCATGGTCTTGGTGTATGTTCTCACCTGCAGGTGTAAACTTTACTTGGAGTGGGCTTTACGTGTGGGTACACACCTACACAAAACACAGCATCAGAGTCTGAGCTTCCATTATCATTAGGTAAATACTGGTGGGTTTTGAGGGGGCTAGCCCATTACTAGGTCTATAACATTCTAGACAGACAATTGCTATGCAAGCTACAAAAAGGTAGTCCTGTGTCTCCGGGGCTCCCCCCGGTGTAGTTCAGTGTGTGCCATAAATGACAGCATGAAAACTTTACCACGTCGGGAGGATTAGTTGAGCCAGCTTTACAAGCTACAAACAAAATGGTGAACACTATAACCATTAAAATGAACAATGGACATATTATAATTGATAACATATTATAGGTGATTAAACTCACATAATATAAACCTCCTGGACTAAATAAATTTAAAAAAAAAATTATTATGCATCTTATACCAACATGCACTCAGTTGAAGCATTTTAAAGTGCTACATTCTACATCTGCATACTTACCTTGATGTTACCAAAAGAGAACACAGAGTCCCATTCAACATTTTTTTTTTCAAATTAGAAACATAAAAATTGTTCAATTCTATTTTTGCAATAGGTATTTTATTTAGCCACGATTACAATTTATAATTTTCAAGTCAAAGGTACTTTTATGTGTGTTCATATTCTCATTTCCTGAGTTACTGGGGTTCGGCCTTCTCGTAGCTCCTTAAGTAATCCCAATGTGAGCTATAAATAACCAGTCTCAGCGCCTGATAAAATACAGTATGGCTTTAATAAAATTTGTAATTAATAATGGTTTCAGAATTTCCATTTGTAACAGTTTTTTTTTTAACATGATTGATTAACTCATAGGGTGGCATGATGTTTAGCGCTGTGGCCTTGCACTCCTCCAGGGTCGAGAATTCAATTCAATATGACCTGTACAACTCAATTGAAAAATTGAAATTTCTCTTTTTTGTGTTAAAAATAAGAAACTAAAGTAATGTGGTTGCATAAGTGTTCATACCTCCTTATAACAGGGGATGTGCTGGTGTTCAGAATTAAGCAATCACATTCAAACTCATGTTTAATATCACTATTTAAAATCAGCACAAACATTTAAAGTGCCTCTGATTAACCACACATAAAGTTCAGCTGTTCTAGTAGACATTTCATGACATTTTCCATGGTCCGCAGAGAGCTTTCAAAATATCAGAGGGATAGCACCATGCTTTGGGGCTGTTTTACTTCAGTTGGAACAGAAGCCTTAGTCAAGTTGGAGGGAATTTTCAGCATGACAAAGACTCAAAGCCTACATCCAAATCAATAAAAGAATGGCTTCACCAGGAGAAAATTTAAGTTTTGGAATGGTCAACCTAGAGCCCAGACCTAAATCCGATTGAAAATCTGTGCAGTCATTTGAAAAGAGCTGTGCACAAAAGATACCCTTGCTATCTGACAGCGGGGACAATCTGGAGCATTTTTGCAAAGAAGAGTGTGCAAGTATTGCCAATTCAAGTTGTGCCATGCTGATAGACTCATATCCAAAAATATTGAGTGCTGTAGTAAAATCAAAAGGTACTTTAGCAAATTATTATATATATTATGTATTTAAGCGTTTGCATATTTATGCAACCACAATTGAGTTGTACAGGTTATAGGACACATTGAGGTTGGAAAAAATTCTGAAATTATTTATCTTGGTCTATATTTTTTACATTAAAATTTTAAACATTTTAATGTAAAATATTTTTTACATTAAAAAACTGACATTTTAAAAGGGGTGTGTATGCTTTTTTTATGTCCACTGTATAACTAGACAAATAATAGAGTTGAAATTAGAACAAAAACTCATCTATAGATCTATGTTGCATATAAATTAGTATGAAAAATTACAGCTTTAGATGACAGCACTTTTGAATTGTGTCCCTTCAACACATCTTAATACATGACACCTCTGATTACAGAGGTTTTATACCCACATTGTCCCTCAGATACACAGAGGTCAAAAATGACTTCAAACTGACTTTGCAATTCTGATGCAAGTTGATGCATTCAAGTCTGTTAACTGGGTAAGAATTAGGTTATTTTGACACACGAAGTGGGAATGGATCAAGAAGCCAGTCTTTTAGCTGTAATGAAGGGCCTATATTTAATTCCTACAGAAATGCGTAGTTAATGTTATATATTTAATGCAATACTTTGACATTTTGTTGATTGGTAAAAACACTTGAAACCAAACTCTCTACAAACAAGAAAAATAATAACATTTTGGTGTTTTTCTTTTGGCTAATGCCAACCGTTTAATGCAAAGCCACAGTAGAATCAAGCTTGAAACCCTTTAATTAAAACTTAATTTCTGCATCACTGGTAATTATAATGACCATAATTATAATAGCACCTATAAATAGTTAGTTGATAGTTTAGTGCTCCTCTGCATTTTATGAACATACTAAAACTTGCATTCAATTTGAACATGTATTTACTAATCTAGATGCCTATGCAAGATGTACTGTAGTCTTAACTGGGGTGACCTCTCCTGCTATGCACTGCCATGGATTACTAGGTAGTCAGTTTTCAGGTGTGAAGCTGTGTTGGTAATACTTCTTAAGCTTATTTTTACAACAAAAATGTCAAAACCTTGATTGTGGAAAACAATAATTAAGAAGTATGACATTATTTTTGTGGTCTAAAAGCATCACTTAGTTGATGACATTGTTGTGCACTGATTTGTCCTTAAATAAGAGCAAAGGCTAAGTGACACTGGTTTCAGCCATGAGGTGGAGCAGGTGGTTCATCCATTGCCTTCTATTTACGTGCTCAAAATAATTTTGTTTTCAAAACAGCATTTTGACTTGTTTTGTGACTATAACTAAATGCGGTGGCTGTTGCACTTTAACAATCATGCTGTGTTCTGGTCAATTCTGATCGATTTAGATGTTTCCTCTCTCAAAAAGTGCAATAAATTGTATTCATTTCTTATCATGAGTTTCACACATGGCATTTTAAAACATAAAATAAATGTTAAATATTTTTCTATAAATGTGTGTGTTTTATGGAACTTTTATACACTCATGGTGTTCCCAGTCAAAAATGACCGGTCATTGGAAATTAATGGCTAAGACTACTATTAGTGTAAAAAAACAAAGTTCAAGCACATTTCTACACTTCTGCCCCTCACCTAAACATACAGGTGTCTTTGAGCAGACACGCACACATACCCACACGCGTGCACACACACACCTTTTTGACTTTCATGGCAACCTGCACGGGAACCTATTGAAAAAAAAATTTTTACCACACCTGTTGAAAGACCAAATTGCAACATTGTTTCAATCATAGAACTTTCTTGCAGCTCTGGTATATACAGCTTTTTGAGGCCTTACTCAAAATTCAGTCTTTAGCAGCACGATGGCCAAGAGATATACTGCATGTGAAGCTGTGGAATTATACTTGACAATGACCGTGATCAGAAGGAAAGAAGCCAGGTTGATAGTGAGGAGGGTTTAGAGGAGGGGTGAAGGGTTTATGGAAACACCTGGAAAGAGGTAGACCCGGTGAATATTGAAACCTATTCGGGTGTGGGTTTTTTTCAGGCAATTTTTCACTATACAATGTCTTTGCAGACCTTGCATATCCTGTCAGGTGTGATTCACTTTGATGACAAGAGCAGCCCGCAGTCAACAAGACAAGCTGGGACGTTTGGCAGAAGTGCCACAAACCAGGACCTGAAATTACTGTTGATGAGCATCTGGTTGGCTTTAAGCAGTATATGCCAAACAAACAATCTTTGGTATAAAGATATGGGCAGCATGTGATACGAAGGCATGTTATGCCTGGAACATTCAAGTGTACACCAGCAAACTGGCTGATGGTGTTCCTGAGAAAAATCAGGAGAATTGATTTGACCTCTGCAGGGGGAGTCCTAGAAATGACAGTAGGGCTACTTTGAAATTGTAATAATGGTCATACAGTGCAGTGGCGGTTCTACACTGATTTAGTCCCTGGGCGAGACTGCCTCTGCCCCAACACACACACACACATTACTTTTATTAAGAATAAAATACTGATAAAATATAGTTAAATTTTGTGTAAAAAAAGTAATATTCTAAAAAGCACACTCCAGAAAAATATAATTACAACACTGAACTTGAAACAACAATAACAACAAAAAAAAACAGAAACTAAAATCTGACCTTTCTGGCCTTCCTTGATGCAAAATCATCAATAATGTCATCGTACAAGATCTGCTCCCCTATTGAGTGATCAACACTGATGATACCGAGGCCAGAGAGCCGTTCTTGACACATGGTTGATCTCAGATATGACTTGATCAACTTCAGTTTTGAAAAGCTCCTCTCTGCTTGAGCCAGAGTCACTGGCAGAGTAAGTGCAATCCTGAGAGCAGTCCAAAAGGTTGGGTAGATCTCCCATAGATCCTTTTCATGAATAAAAGTGATGAGCTCAAGGAGTGTCATGGTTTTGATGACACGGGAGGGAAGTTCTTGATTTCCTGCACAAGCTCTCTACTGTCCAAATCGGAGTGCCCTTCAAAGTGCCATCTGCAAGACTAGGCTAGCAAGACGGCTAACAAACTTAATGTTACAACACTAATCATCATTAGAACTTCATCGACATGATACAGTAATCCTACAGAGAGAACGTTGTTGCATACCTTTATCTTTTGCTCGTTTCTCCTCTTTTCTCTTTTTTCTAAATTGGGCACCTGACAGCTTTGGCCTTTTTCTCTCCATCGCTGTTTATTTTGAAATCGACAATCAACTAACCCCCCCACTGTCACTCACAACTAGAAGTCAGGACTAAACCAGTTCACCTCCACATAATCATTTATTCATTTTATTACCATTTTTATTAGCCATTTCACACAATTTTGAAGAAGTAAAAAAAATCTCCCCGCTCCCCCTTTCACTTCACACAGCTTCAGTGCGGCACCTTTTCAGCAAACTTGCACAGGGGCACCGCTGCGCCAAGTCATATATTAAAAAAATGCTTTTCCAGGAACACAAAAGTTGTTTCCACAGCCACAGTTTAAAAGATTTAACTTGTTTCAAAAAGGTGACTTTGATAAACATTTTAGTGAAGTACTCTATGATAAATAGTACAATAGGTTTCATCTTACTATTACTATTTGTTATAGTCAAAATAATATCTATATAAATAGAATAAAAATGACATACAGAGCAAATACAAGTTTAAAACGTGTAGTGTTTACAAGAGTTTACTGGAGTTGATAAAAGAGATATAATACAACATAAGGTGATAATATACGAATTATTGTGGATTTATAATAAAATAAAATGATCCAGTCAAAAGTGACTGGGAACATGAGTGTGAGCCACAAACGAACACAACATAAGGGATTAAAACAGGCTAAGCAAAGCATTGGTTAACAAAGTACTGTAAAACCGAATTACATGACCCACTCATTCATTCATCTTCTATACTGCTTTATGCTGTTTACAGGATCATGAAAACCTGGAGCCGATCCCAGGAGACTTAGGGCCATGACTCTGGGTGCCAATCCATCAACGGGCGCACACAATGGACAACTTTTGAACGCCAATTAACATAATCTGTGTGTCTTTGGACTGAAGTAGGAAACTGGAGGACCCGGAGGAAACCCACCAAGCATGGGGAGAACAGGCAAACTCCAAGGAGACAGGCCAAAGACGGGAGCCTGGAGGTGTGAGGCCTTAAATGACCCAGCTGTTGAAACTTAACATTTTTAGGGTGTATACACCAAGACTGGGAAGTGAAACATGACTGTTGATGAAAGCTTGTCCATACAACTGGGATACAAGACAAGACCAAGTCACAAGAACAGTCATTTCTGCATAACAAATTGACTCCCACAGATCATTGAAATACCTACATTTTTAAAAGACTCAATTAGTCACAACAAGTGACCATAAAGCCTTGAGGGGAAAAAAAAATAATAATTACATTTTGATTTGACGATAAATAAAACACTTAATGAATTGTAAGCTGACTAAAGATTATTCTAAATGTCTGCCGGTCATTTAAAATGTACTGCACTAACTGTGCAATTCAAACAGCGCAAGAACAGTTTTCTACGCTTCTTTTGGGGAGACAGAGAATTAAAACACTCTTTACTACGCTACAGTGCAGGCCTAAAGGCTTTTAGTGGGGAAAAAAAAGTTCGATTCGGCTTATACATTTTCTTAATTTGCATATCAGCGTGCCTTTTGGGGCGTTTATGTTTAAGGCTTCTCACATTTATTATCGCTTGGTCACTTCAAATCTACGAGACGCGGGAGACAAATAGCCGGATTATTAGCAGGATCCGCATTAATTAAATAAATAAATAAAATCACTCGCCATTAACTTCAAGGCTAAGAAGGTTAGAGAGAGAGAGAGAGAGAGAGAAAATGTTCATTCGCTTCGCTAACCGGAACGACCTAATGATGTAGGATTTCAGATTTGTCACGGCTTAATGCGATTCATTAGAGCCAATAGTGAATTTAAAAAGCCAAAGATAATGCGTTTTCTTACTCGCTGACACGCCAAATAACGACGGGCTGCACGAGACATTGTGCTGTAATGAGGGCCGTTATTAATATGCTGCTGTCGTACATCCACTGCACGAGCCCACAGAAATAACGTTCATCTTAACACTTTTAACTACAGGGAGGGGGGAAAAAACCACATCGGTCTCAACCCATTCACGCATTTTGTCTCTTTTATTCCCCTGACCGTTGATTATTGGTATTTTCCTACTTTTCCAAACTAATAAGTGGCACTATCAAGCATTTGGATAGCATTCCCGAAAGCGCGCGCAAGCTGCTCGCTTTAATTGATATTGAGCGAAGCGCGCGAGGGCCGCCGCTGGCTAATTTGCAGTTTAATCAGCGTCAGTAATGAGTGCGGCTGATTAGCGCCGGGTGGAGAGAAAAAGTGAGAGACGCTTACAAGGAACGTCTGTCAGACCCCGGCGATAATTTAGGACTAATTGTAGTGATTAGAGCAAAATTGGATGACTTTGGAATTTTCTAACGTGACTCGCCTGGTTGTGTCAGTGTGTAGCTTTCTCCAGGGCCTTCTTGTGATATTCAAGGAAATGTTTAATAACGTGCAAACGCTTATCCGCAACGATTCAACCATTTACTTTTGTGTGAATGTTTCATTAGCGGTTTTTAAATAGCACATTTTAATAACCGTCTATGTAGCTCTAAAAACGAAAAAAGGTTTCGTGTCCTTTCATTCCCGCCGTGCCTGTGTGTGTGTGTGTGAGAGAGAGAGAGAGAGAGAGAACAAGCAGAAAACAGCGCCGAAATTCACCTTATTATCAGTTTTTCCCTTTTGATAGTGGATGACAGCAGGTCTGTTTGCAAGAATACTCCAGCAGCAAGTAAGAAATTAGTTTACAGCTTTTTGTTTGTGCTGCAGCCTCTCTGTTAAACCTGCTGTTTCATCTCACATCAGACACAGCTGTCCCTCTCTCCACATTTAAGTACATAAACAAAGAAATTGGTGCAACACATGAAACATGCTCGATGTGCTGATGGTTTACATGAGAAGAAAGTAAATACAAAGAAATAATTTCTTGTGTTATCACTATACCACACACTATATAGTGTATAGGCCTAAATACAGGTGCATCTCAATAAATTAGAATATAATTGAAAGGTTTATTCATTTCAATAATTAAATTCAAACAGTGAAATTCGTGTTATATAGATTCATTATACACAGACTGATATATATTTCAATAGTTTATTTCTTCCATTTTTGATGATTACAGCAAATAAATACCCAAAATTCCATATCTCAGAAAATTGGAATATCGTGAAAAAAAATCAATATTGGTGTCACTCTTTAATCAGCTAATTAACTCAAACCACCTAAGGTTCCCTGAGCCTTTAAATGGTCTCTCAGGTCGTGTCCACACATAGCTGGGTATTTAAAAAAAAAAAAAAAAAATTTTCTTCGTTTTTGAAAATAATTCTGTCCACATGAGCTAGGGTTTTAAAATATGTTAGTGAGCATGAAAACGGTGCACAAGCAACAGGGATAACCACAGCATTGAGAGGACTGTGAAACGAGGCCCATTCAAGAATTTGGGGAAGATTGACAAGAAGTGGACTGTAGCTGAAGAGCAGCTATAAGAGCCACCACGAATAGACGTATCCAGGACATTGGCTACAACTGTCGCATTCCCAGTGTTAGACCACTCTTGAACTAGAGACAACGTCAGTGGCATCGTACCTGGGTTGAGAAAAAAGACTGGACTGTTGCTCAGTGGGCCAAAGTCCTCTTTTCAAATGGAATTCAATTTTGTATTTCATTTGGAAATCAAGGTACCAGAGTCTAAAGGAAAGGAGAAGAGGCACAGAATCCAAGTTGCTTGAAGTCAAGTGTAAAGTTTGCAATCAGTGGTGGTTTGTAGAGCAATGTCATCTGCTGGTGTTAGTCCACTGTGTTTTATCAGGTCCAAGGTGAGCGCAACCATGTACCAGGAAGTTATAGAGCATTTCATGCTTCCCCCCTTGCATACCAGCTTTATGGAGATGCTGATTTAAGTTTCCAGTCGAACCCACACTGCCAAAAGTACAAATACCTGTTTTACGTACCATGGTATCCCTGTGCTTGACTGGCCCTATAGACATGGAAGATATGAGACACCAGACCATGCAACAATGCAGGGTCGCTGAAGGCAGATATCAGAGCTTCCTGGGCTTCCATGGCACCTCAGCAGTGCCACAGACTGATTGCGTCCATGCCACGCAGTAATTCATGCCAAGGGGGCCCTGACCAAATATTGAGTGCTGTAAATATTCATACCTTACAGTATTCCAACAATGCTGTGTTAAAAACCCTTTTTCTAATTGGTCTTAAGTAATATTCAGATTTCTGAAAAAAATCTATTTTGGTGATATTCTAATTTATTGAGATACACCTGTATGCTTAATTGGGCCTTAAAAATGTATACATGTATATCAGTTGTTATCTATGACCTATTTTATTGATTTATTGCAGTAATGTGTAGTTTTATATTTCTTCTGAAGACGTCAGTAGTCGCACCATTGTTAATGCTATCATGTGACTAAGCGGATTGGAGACTCTCTGGTTCAAACACTCATTCATTCATCGTCTATACCGCATTAGCCTGTATACATGGCAGTGGGGGACCTGAAGCCTATCCCAGGAGACTTAGGGCATGATGGCGATGTTCACCTGGATGGTGATAGATTCACACACTCATTCACACAATGCAATTAGCCTATCCTGTGTGTTTTTGGACTTTGAGAGAAAACCTGAGTGTCTGGAGGAAACCCACCATGCACAGGGAGAACACGAACTCCAGACACACAGACCTGAGGCAGGAATCGGACCTGGACCGTGAAGGTGCAAGACAACAGTGCTGACCACTTAGTCATCATGCAACCCCGTTTTTAAAGAACCAACCAAAAACTAGCAAAAGCATGTTTCTTTTACTCCCACAGTTTTTTTTTTAGGGGAGAAGGTGTCTGTTCACAATGTCCATAGCTGATGTCAAATATATTGTACTATATTCATCAACCTGATGTCAAAATACACCCGAAGCCAGCCTATAAAATGTTAAATATAAACTGATAGGGTATTAGGGTATCTTGCACCATGATGGTCTGCGAGGTTGAGCGTTAGGGTTACCGAAACCCTGGATTTACACCTCTTCTTATTTCATCCGTGCACTAGAATTTATTTTTGTTGTCTGTGTTACCACTGGTGCGGTGGACCCCGATCAATAGCTGTCACTAGAGGTTATCCACACCAAATTATTCTAATGTCACAGGGAACGTGGCCAAATTGATGGTGATAAATATTTTTACCGGAAGATTAGGTGAAGGGGAGCGTGTTGCACAGTGTATTGTAACCTCCAGCTCGTTGCGCCCGCCGGATTCTGCTCATTCATCGGGCCTGTCTCCTCAAGAGGAATCGGTGAGTAAACAAGGGAGGCATTTGTGTGTGTATCTGTGTGTGTGCACTCGTGTGTGTTTGATATTTGACTGCTCATACAAATAGAGTGCAGACAGCCCCCACCTCTTTCCCCATCGCCTCTCGCGAGACCCATTTTCATGCTGCTGACAGTGTTGGGGCACTCTACACACACACACACACACACACACGTGCCTCTTTGTCTCTTGCTGTTTCTGCGTTGTCCTCCATCAATTATTGCCACTGTGTCCTGGATGTAACTCAATATCCCTCCACCCCTTCTTCATCCAGCAAGCGAGATGGAGAGAAATTGACAAATTATACACCATTATTCAGCCATAACATTAACACCACAAACATTTGGACAATAACATTATCATTTATATACGAGTGAACTTGTGACAGGATCATAGGCACCCAAAGCTTACCCATGCTCGTGAAGATCATAGACCAGTTCAATTCAATTCAATTCAATTCAATTCAATTTTATTTATATAGCGCTTTTAACAATTGACATTGTCGCAAAGCAGCTTTACACAATAAAAAGAAGTAAGTTTTTATGCAATGTGTATGAATCAAAATGATAAGATTGTCCCTGATGAGCAAGCCGAGGGCGACGGTGGCAAGGAAAAACTCCCTGAGATGGTAATAGGAAGAAACCTTGAGAGGAACCAGACTCAACAGGGAACCCATCCTCATCTGGGTGATAACGGATAGCAGAGAATGATCAGCATAATAATGTGTACTGGAAGTTCAGTGTAACAGGAGATGTGTTAAAATTTAAATTAAAAGGAGTCCAGTTTCTTCCCGAGGCTCAGGTAGACTGTAGGAGATTCCAGTCCTGAGCTATCGAACAACTGAAGTCACAGGTCCCCAGAGCATCAATCGATGATAGGACAGTCTTCATGGAAACCATCCCCAGCCACCAAGCGCATCCAGGCAGACCACACGGGGCATCCATGTGACGGGATCTCCAACCAGAAGCAGGACTCCAGGACGGGTTAGACGGCTTCAGAGGGCAGAGGGGTCTGGATCACTGGCAACTCAGGAGCGAACATGTATAGCTCGACAGAGAGACAGAGAGAGGGAAAGGAGAGAGGGAGAGAGAGAGAGGAGAGAGCAGAAAAGGAGAGAACAGAAAATAAGGAGAGATGGCAGTTAGGTATGGTCACAGTCAACATGTATAAGGTGAATGTATATTAGTGCAAAGTGCAAGCAGGGACTCCGGCAGGACTAACTATAACAGCATAACTAAAAGGGAGAGCCAGAAGGAAACACAAACATGAGGGCTCCCTGAGATGTAAAGCAACCAATCACCTCACCGTCAACAAACCTGAGTAAACAATGAGAGTGGGGAGGACAGCATCTAAACATACCAGTTCACCAGAATACTCTACGTCCATGAGTCCCCCAGATCTGCTCCTTTACCTAAGGTTAATCTATTTACAAATTGCTTGGCTAAATAAATAAGTTTTTAGCCTAGACTTAAACACTGAGACTGTGTCTGAGTCCCGAACATTAACAGGAAGACTATTCCATAACTTTGGGGCTTTGTAAGAAAAAGCTCTGCCCCCTGCTGTAGTTTTAATAATACGTGGTACTGACAGGCAGCCTGCATCCTTTGATCGGAAGTAGGCGTGGCGGATCGTAAGACACTAACAGTTCACTCAAATACTGTGGCGCGAGACCATTTAGTGCTTTAAATGTCAAAAGTAGTATCTTGAAATCGATGTGAAATTTCACAGGGAGCCAATGCAGTGTAGATAAGATAGGGGTGATGTGCTCGTATCTTCTGGTTCTAGTGAGGACTCTCGCTGCTGCATTCTGAACTAACTGAAGCTTGTTTATACACCTAGTTGAACAACCAGACAGTAAGGCGTTACAATAATCCAACCTAGAGGTGATAAAAGCATGAACTAGTTTTTCTGCAACATTTAGTGACAATATGTTTCTTATCTTGGCAATATTTCTAAGGTGAAAGAAAGCTATCCTGGTGATATTATCTACATGAGCTTCAAACGAAAGGCTGGAATCTATAATCACACCGAGGTCTTTAACTGTTGCACTTGATGGAACAGAAAGGCCATCTAAAGTTACAGTGTGATCAGAAAGCTTACTTCTAGCTACTTGTGGTCCTATGACTAGAACTTCTGTCTTATCAGGATTAAGCAGAAGAAAATTAATTAACATCCAATCTCGTATGTCCTGCACACACTGCTCAATTTTAGCAAACTGGTTTTTCTCATCTGGTTTTGCTGAGACATATAATTGTGTGTCATCAGCATAACAATGAAAACTAATACCATGTTTACGAATTATGTTGCCCAGAGGAAGCATGTAAAGGGAAAAAAGCAGTGGGCCTAAAACTGAGCCCTGTGGAACACCAAACTCCACTTGAGAACATGAGGAATGGTCACCATCTAAATCTACAAACTGATAACGATCAGTCAAGTAGGATCTGAGCCACAAGAGGGCAGTTCCCTTAATTCCAACTACCTTTTCTAATCTGTGAAGGAGAATACTATGATCAATGGTGTCAAAAGCTGCACTGAGGTCCAGTAACACAAGTATAGTGACGCAACCCTGATCAGAGGCCCATAGGAGGTCGTTTACTACTTTAACAAGTGCTGTCTCTGTGCTGTGATGAGGCCTAAATCCTGACTGATACAGTTCATTTATGCTATTTCTGTGTAGATGTGAACATAGCTGCTGTGATACTACCTTTTCCAAAATCTTGGAGATAAACGGAAGGTTTGATATCGGCCTGTAATTAGAAAGCAGACAGGGGTCAAGGTCAGGTTTCTTGATTAGCGGTTTAATAACGGCTAATTTAAAGGATTTGGGGACATACCCACTACTGAGTGAACAGTTAATTACTTTCAACAGGGGTTCTATTATTGCTGGTACTATCTGTTTGAGAAAATGTGTCGGTATAGGATCTAATATACAGGTTGACGATTTTGAAGAAGAGATGAGTGAAATTAGTTCCCTCGCTTCAAGGGGAGTAAAGTGTTCTAAGTTCTGATGTGATGTGGTTAGATCATCTGAATTATTTAAATTGTCTGGTTTCAAAGCCTGAATTTTTTGCCTAATATTTATGATTTTATTATTGAAAAAGTTCATGAAATCCTCACTACTGCATGATGATGTTGTGGAGATTTCTGCAGTGGTCTTGTTTTTAGTTAATTTAGCTACGGTATTAAATAAAAATCTCGGGTTGTTTTTGTTATTTTCTATTAGAGTGGAGAAATATGTTGATCTAGCATCACTGAGAGCTTTTTTATAGTTCAGGATGCTCTCCTTCCAAGCTATTTTGAATACTATCAATTTAGTTTGGCGCCATTTACGTTCGAATTTGCGAGCGGTTTGTTTTAAAGCACGTGTGTGGTCATTATACCAGTCTGTCTGGTCTGATCCCACGGAAAAGCTAATGCAGCACACATCACCAAAAAAGTCAATGCTGGCCACTGGAGAAAGGTACCTGAACACCCAATGCACCACCATGCATGATGCCCAACAGGCAAAGAGCCCAAGACTGTTTCCCCAGTAAACAAGTTCCCCAGATCCAAATCCAATGGCATGTACCAGACAAACTAGTCTATCCATCTAGTCTAGTCTCCATCCCACAACCTACAGTACCTAAAGGATCTGCTGCCAATGTCCCAGTGTCAAACACAACAGCATACCGCCAGAGGCCCTGTGAAGCCATGCCCGAGGGCCAGAGGTGCCTAGCTTGCAGAAGGGGAACCTGCACAACCCTGGCACAGTGTTTTGCATTGTACTATTATGGCTGATCAGTGTAGAGGCGGCAAAATGTGTGTGAGGAACCTTCATGACTACATAACCATGAGTGTGTGGCCTAGCCAGTATTCAATGATACTATACCCTGCTATTGGAATTAGTGTGTATATTTGTTTATATTCATATTCATTTATAAATGACAGTACATGCATACTGGCCCGAAATCCCAGATTTTTAGGAATTACACACTGCAAGGTGCCAAATCTATACATTATGAGTTAGAGGATGGGTGAACACTTTAGTGCCATATAATGCTCAATTCTCACTTTTATGATATTTTTTTAAAATTGAGCTCACATGATATTTGCTACAAAGTATTACAAATTCACAAAATGTGATAGTCATACGGCAAGATCATGTGTGCAAGGGTGTGTCGGAGTGTTGGCATGTTCATGACCTTCTGTAGACAAACTGTATGCAACCAAGGGACTACAGAAACCCACGAAAACATATGGGAGAGCTGAGAGAAACAGCAAACAAACAGAATCTGTCAAAACAGAAATGCAAAGCAACACTAAAGTCTAAATAATAGTTCTTTGCAATACCAAAACAAAAGAGTTAAACAATACATGTCATTTAAAAATATCTAAAGTATGATATACATACTGTATGTGTATTTGAGCCTACAAGGCATAACATGAATTTTAATAAATGCCTTTAATCCATCCACCTCCAGTTTGAGACTAAACATCTCAATATAGAGCAAAACTGTGATGCATTGTGTTCTGAAACCTTTCTGTCAGAATTAACTTTAACAGTTTGTGCCACAGTAGCTCTTCTATATGGAACATATATCCTTTATGCCCCAGAGACTTGCCTTTATGCCCCATGAGTGTAGATGTGCCTTGAACACACCAGACACACGTCACAAGACCTGCTGTTTTGAAGATGACCCAGTCATACAGCCATCACAATCTGTCCCTTGTCAAAGTCACTTGGATTCTTATGCTTGGAACTTTTCCTGCTGCATATAAAACTCTGCCCCAGTACACAAATCTACACTACGTGCAAAAATGTTAGCGACCATCTACAGTATGTGAACATCTAAGCATGACACCAAACACACATGACATACATAGACAATTAAACATTAATCAACCTTTAGACAAATAAGACAAGAGAAGAATTGTAAAATAGAGAAATAGAAGGTATTAAAGTGCCAGATACAACAGTAGGAATGAGGGGGAAAAGACAGAGACCAAAGAGGAAAGATAAAGTCTAGAAAGCAAAGTATACAAAATAGCATGGCCCTTTAGAAACTATGAATGATCAAATGAAGGAAAGCAATGTAGAAGGATGAGACAAAGAGATAAGGATAGAGAAGGAAAGAAAACAACAAAGAGGAAGGAGACAGCTGAGCATAGACAGGAGAGCATAATGGTAAAATAAACTGTAAGACAGTGAAAAAGATAAAGGACAGAAAAAGACAAACACTAAGAGATAGAGCAGAAAAGGAATGGAGGAATAGAGAAAAAACTGAGATAATAGAGCAAAAGGAGGGAGAGAGAGAGAGAGAGAGAGAGAGAGAGAGCAGGAATAGGTAGATAAAGACATCCACTAAAATCCTCAAATGACAGCCAATAAAAGATTATGGGGTGAGGCCAGAACAGAGGAGAAGGGGAGGATGGGCATGTCTGAAAGTGTGTCCACTTGTAAAAATGTTTCACACACTTATTCTTGCAGTTCTCTTCAGATAATTCTTAATAAGCATCCTGTACAAAGATACACTCGCACTCTGCATATTTTAGTGCAGGAGCTAATGGAAATAAAATACCTGGGTGGATGGTGCAGATGTGTTTGATACAAATAGTCATTTTCCTATTTGCTGCCTCATTGAGCTTGATGAATGATAGGAGTCGAGGAGAAGCAGTGATGAATAGTAGCCCTCGACTCCACTGCATGCCCTATTGATTCTCTTTCTTTATTACTGCAACAAGCCAGCTGCCTGAACAAACATACAGACACACACACACACACACACACACACACACACACACACACAAAGCTGTTCCGCATACTAACAAATAGAAATTCTCTGTAGGGTTGATACTTGTATTTGTATTTGTATGGATGCTTTCTCTCTCTCTTTCTCTCTCTCCCTCTCATACACAGTCTCTCTCCCTCAGACGTGCACATATTTTTGTGCAGGTTTTGTGGCTTGCGAGAAATATGTAATCAACAGCTTCGGCAGGAAGCTTGGCCACTTCAAAAAACAGTAGTTGACAAAATGATCATGTTGCTTCAATAAAATTATACAAGTAAATTTAATTTGAATATGAATATGTCTTCAGTTTTGATGCAGATGATTTCATGTTTATATTAACAATAGAGTAATTCTCATTAATTGTCTACTTATAATAAATTGTAAAATAAATATGTTTATATAAATGTTTGTTTGTTTGTTTAGTTTAATTATAGTTTTAGTTAGAGAGCAAAAAATGTTTACTTTATTATTGGATACGTAGAATCATGTTAAAAATGTGTTAATGTGTTTTTGCGTAAAAACATAATAAAAATCACCTGATTATAGTGGGTCTTAGTATTAGGCAAATACAACCTCAGATGAACAACATATAACTTTGTTCACTGTGCTATTATTTATTTAACAAGAATGAAGCCAAAAAGAAAAGAAAAAAACATGTGGATATTACTAAGTACCCTACAATAGGCTTGTAAAATGTAAAAAACAAAACAAAAAACAGCAATAACTCGAAGTAATCGCTTCCTGTATGACTTAAATAGTCTCTCTATCATTGTGCATTGATTTAGTACATTGAGGCTTTTGGAAATTTGCATATGCACACTTCCCTTAATGTCCCGCCACAGTATTTTAATTAGGTTGAGGTCTGGACGTTCGCTACGCCAATTCTTTTATTTTTCAGCCATTCTGATGTAAATGTATTGGTGCGCTTTGGATCACTGTCCTGTTGCATGTCCCAATTTTGATGGCCTTACTGTACATTTGCCCTTAGAATATGATGGTATACCAACAAGCTCATGGTTGACTTTGACTTGCAAGGAACTCAGATCCCATGGCTGCAAAACAAAGTCTTGATAGTGGGTATGAGGTGTTTCTGCTGAAATGTTGCTTGATTTTTCCCTAAACATGGCACTAAATATTAAAGCCAAACACCAGCATTTTGGTCGCATCTGTCCATAGGACTTTGTTCCAAAAGTCTTGCGCTTTGGTCAGATGCAATTTGAGAGTTAGAGAGATGCAAACCTTAGTCGTGGGTTCTTCCATGTTCTTTTTAGACAAAAGAGGCTTTCTCCTGGCAACATTTCCAAATGATTGTTTGCTTATTTGAGTTTTGCTCTAATTGTGCTTTCGTGATCTTTAACATTTGACATGCACAGTGAGGCCTGTAGAGTCAGAGATGTAACTCTTTGCATTATTTGTATCTCTGTGCATCGAATGGTCTGACAATGGAGTGTATGAGCTGAGATAGCCATTCCTGGGAAGATTGGCAACTGTCTTGGATGCTTTTTACTTGTCAATAATTTTTCTCATGAATTCCAAATTGTTTTGGAATGGTTGTATAACTTTTTACAGATTTATTGTATGTGACCAGCAAACCAACAAAATTTATGCTGATGATTAGCAGAACCTGGCTAAAACTACTTTTGTTTTTGTTTGTTTGTTTTTGTTTCATTTTTAATACAATATACACAGTGAAAAGGGTTTTATGTTGTTATTCATCTGAGGATGTATTTGCCTAATACTATGATCAGACCAACTATGACCAGAAGATTTTTTATTTATTTTTTTCACACAAATCCACAAAAAATCAAAGGAGGGGGTACTTTTTTACTTTTTATCATGACTGTATGCTATGATTAGTGATGATTATTTTGGTTTGCAAAAAAACACTTGAGTGTTGAGTGTAAACAATCTTCCTGTGTAAAATGGTGAAAACAGCAGCTCATTCTTAGCTCACATTGGTCCCAAGACATATGGAGTAATACTAGCTCTGAGTCCAGTGTTTGTGAGTGGAGAGGGCATGGTTTAGCTTAGTTGCCGTAGCAATGGGTCTTCCACACAGCTGACGTGTATGCAGGGAATGTAGCATAATAACTTCTACTTCTATGAAACTATTGGTGCTACCGCTGTGGTTTGATATTTGAGGCAAAATTAGCTTCATGTGAAGTTTCTTGTGTGTGCTCCCAAAAATGTGTCAGGTCTCAAACAAATCCTCCTAACTCAAAAGTAGTGTATATTTCCCCATAGTGTTCAGCCTGTCTAGTCAAAATCAGGAAATCAGGAATTTTGGGAAAACCGTTATATTCCTTGGAAAAGTAAGCCATTCCCTGATATTACAGAAGACTGTAAATATTTGAAACAAAATTAGATGTATACATTTTATTATCTGCTAAAATCAACAAAAATCTTGCATTGGCATGCTTGTTGTATTAAAAATTCAGATGATCTATAAAAATGTGAATGTGACAGTAAAAAGGAAGAGTTTTCTTTATTATTTGGATGGACATGGCACCACAGTTTTTTCACCAGAGTTTCATGCTTTGGTGAAACGTTGCGAAAAATAGTTTAATGGAATTATATAAAGCTAGTTAGTTAAGTCAAGGTTAGCAGATAGTTTTTGTGTGTGTGGGGGAGGGGGGGGGGTTCCTTCTTTTATAATTTTCTTTTTTCCTTTAGCTTTGTTCTTTTTATCTAGTCACCACGTAAGATCATTTGATCCACAAGCTTAGGCACAGCTTTTTCTTCATATGCCCTGTTCCAACTCCCAAAACTTATAAATTCTTGACTTGAAAAGAAAAACCATACCGGAACTAAATGTTGTATAACCCCCATTGTAGAACAGTTAGTTCTGACTGACTAATCTAACTGGATGAGAGGGATTCCATGAATGCTTATTCCATGACATTGCTTTTGGATGATGTGCATATGTTGTTTAAAATTTACTGCTGCACTCTGTGGGACTGTTACAGATTGGAAACTTCCTGACATGTACATGTATACATATTGAAGTGTGACCTCAATCCCATTAGAGAAATAATGTTCAGGGAAACAGTTGCAGCAATTTAAGTGCATAAGTGTTTAAGAATTTTTTTATATGCTCTGCTATTGCACACATGCTTGTTTGTTGAGTACTTGCATGTGTGGACAAATCCACATTCCCTCAGCCCTGATGTTGTGCTATTTTAGAACGAGCAGAATACTTTAAAAAATAAGTTTATTTTTGTGACAGTAAGGTTAGGGCCAGAAGTGTAAATACAATCATCACAAACATGAATGTCATGCCAATACTGGCAATATAGATTCATGTTTTTTTTTTTTTTTACAACACTTTAAAGGTCACTTTCAATGTGTCAGTTTCTGCCCTTTTTTCTTTTTACCTTGCCATCTGTTCTGTCTTATAAATGAACGAGATCAATGCATGTGCAGTCACATTGGTGTGATTAGCTGCTCAGCATGTATGGTAAAAAGTTTGAAATAAGAAACTAGATTGGAATAATAGTTCATTTTAGCTTTGATGAAACAGAGAGGAGAAAAGATAGTCAATAATAAATGTATACCAAATGCTAACAGAACACTAATTTAGTATTCAGTAAACCAATTAGCAAAAGTAATACAAGTACATCATGTATATTACATATTTGTTGTGTTCAAATTATCTATTCAATTATTTTCGATATTATGTGGCCAAAAGTTGAGGGGGGAAGCTCATGTAGGTGATGGACGGTCCTGTAAAGCTTCTCTTTACAGTATGTCTCCACTTGTTCTGCATTAGAATAGTCTCAGCTAACCAACGTTTCTGGGGATGAATCGCAAATTGTGTTAAATGGCAAACTAGTGCACTATGTAAGGTGTACAGTCTTTGTTCCACACATCACAGTAGTGCCCTTGGTCAGGAGTTAGAGACAGATTTGAGATTCAGCTGTGTTAGATGATGGTTAGAGTTGTAGCTGTTTGTTTGAGCTGTGTACAAAGCGGTGAGGTTAGTCATGAACCTGTCAGTGTGTTGTCAGAAGCTTGCTCTCACGTTAACCAGCAGTAAAGAAAGATCAAAACACAACATGGATGGTTCAGAGGCAATTCAGAACGACTTAGAAGCAAATACTAAGGAGACAAAGGGTTATTTAAGATGATAGTCAGCAGATGTGTTTTCTTTCTTGAAGTGCTAACGTGACTGGTTTTAAATATGGGTTTTAGCAGGAAGCTGCTCTCCCCTCTTTCAGGTACTGTTGACCGCCACTGCCATGAAACTGGGAAAACACATTAAAAGATTTTCTTTTTTATGTTTTAGTTCCATCAGGTCCATACAGCATAGTGCCTGGGTTACCATGGCTACACACAAGTCTTTGTCAATGATAATTTTGAAACAAAGAAAATGTTTTCTGCAACATGTGAAAAGCATTTGAAATATGAGAATGTGTAGGTAATATTGATGATGTTGTGCTAGACTGAACAAGAATGAGCAGAATTTTGTAAAAAAAAAAAAAAAAAGGAATGTCTCTTCTACTAATCCTCCGTTTACCTTAATAGATGTCTTATTAATAAACCAGCTGTCAAAATGGAAGACCAGAAAGCATCAGGGGCAGAGTGGCCTGAAACCCTCAACAGCAAAGAAACTCTATTGATTGGTAGGGTTTAAGAAGTTCTGTCGTTTGTACCAAAGATGTAATGCAGGAAGTGTTCTTTTCCCAAATTAACATTTCGTTATTCTGGGAATTGGAAAACCTTGCCATGCATTTCCAATAAGGTGTCCTTTAGGAGTTAGAAAGTTTTCATCACTGTGTTGTGTGTAGTGACCCTCATCATCTTGGAGGTTGATGAGGAGATTCATTAAGTGTGAGACAGATGCAGCTTCCCTGTGTATTGCACACATGGGAATTTGCAGCAATTAATAGATCAACTACTGGGCACATGCTGCTGTTGCATGGGATACCCAGATATTTCACACCTCATTCACACATCACAACCACACAGCCTAGCCAAAAAAAGTCTCTCTCACACACACACACACACACACTACTTTTTTGTTTGTCCATTTTTAGCTCTAATTACGGTGAGCAATGTGTGAAAATGATTCCCCATGCTCCCAGAAATACTCGTTCACAAATTCCTGGACAATACCTGTGCTATTAGGGTGGAAAAATGCACTTATGTGATAACCTTGTCATTCAGAACATTCAGGTCATCAGCTGACTTCATTTTATTACCACATAACATTGCTGAGCCGAGATCTCTGACTACCTAAAGTGGCCGCAGAACATCACTCTGCCTCCAGAGGTTGGTGCAGTGGGCACTATGCATGATGGGTTCATTGCTTCATGTGCTTCACTTCTTACCCTGACATACCTATAGTTATTGCACTGGAATGTTTGCACCATTCAAATGTTTTGCTGCGGCTCTCATCATCGTACTGTGCTTGAAGCCTTTTGCAAATGCTGATGTGTTTTCACGAAAAACTGGTTTGACTTGAACACCTCTTCAATATAGTATAGTTATATAGTATTGTTATTCCATTCTACCACATGCCTGTATAAAATTTATGCTTGTGTAAATTAAGCTTGTAATTGAGCTCATGTCATCAATGTCAACCTCGTCTGGATTTAGGCCCACAGGAATTTTACCTTACAACAGAGATATTTTCTGAGTTACCGGTGCTACCAGTCTGATGCCCTCGCATGGAGGCCTCTTGCCTCTGGGTTCTCTTTTGAGTTTGGTTCTTCTCAAGGTTTCTTACTCTTTTTTTTCCCATGGAGTTTTTACTTGCCACTATCACCCTTGCTCATTAGGGATGTACTTGTTGGATGTGTTTCGGCTGCTTTCATCAGTGGGTCACCACAGTGGACCATCTGATTTGCACACAACATGGCACTGGTTTTATGCCGGATGCCGTTCCTGACGCAACCCTTCTGTTTTTTTTTGCCGGGCTTATGACCAGCAATGCATCCAATGGCTGAGGTTTGGGCATTGGGTGGGAGAAACCAACCCCTGAGCCACAAATTTCTTTTCTTTCTTTCTTTCTTTCTTTCTTTGATGCATTACATAGATTTAAATTTTCTCTTATTCTGAGTTTGAGGTTTAACCTGTGCTTCCATAGTTTAGGACAGGTTAAACTTTAGCTGATGCACATGATGCATCCAAGGTTTCACCCCCATCACTGCAGAGCTGCCTGCATTATGTCCTACACATACAAGTGCTTTGCCAGAGACCTGCCAAGTTGAGCCACAGGACTATGAATTAATATTTATAATTTTAATTATAAAAGACATCTTGCAATGAAGATAATTATTTTTGTTGTACATGTCTCATTTTTCCTTTCCTAGACGACAGTAAAAGGGTTTTAACATGATTGCTGCTTGCAATCCATTTACATGTTACAAAAATAACATCTTTGTATCTTTGGAGTACACAGTGGCAGGTATGATGATTGTAATTTGCATATTAGTATGCACTTAATGTAAGAGATTTATATTTTCCCTTTTTGATATTGTAAGTCAGCATGAAACATCTTTTTGGTGGAAAAGTTCCCTTTCCACAAAAGTAGTGCATTGGTTTAAGATCCTATTTGTTAAATGAATTCAAAAAGACTATTTAGGAAAATCAATTGCCTTGCCTTATATTGAGGCCTAATTTGCTTGTGAAGCAGCAATCTATTACCACATTAGGCACCAATAATAAAGTAGAGACAATTAAAATAAATTAAGGCAGTTGGTTTTCTTCAAGTAATTAAGTGTTCTGTTAAGAACTTAAATATACTAATATATATAAAATATATGTCGATTAATTCATTTTTATGCAACACTACACATTCTAAAATAGCCCAGCCTCAGACAGGAACCTGTAGATTCGTAGTGTGCGTTTAATAGCACCATTAAAGATCTATCAGATAATAGCAATTAAGTTGACATCACCCTGCCTGCAAATGCCAACCAGTTGCCCAGGAACCATCTTTCCTTAATCGGCTCTTAATTTCCGTGAGTCAGCTTCATGTGTCTTGCTGTTTCTTCTTAGTACCCCAGCATTTACTCATCATGATGACACAAGGCAAATTGTGCTTAATAAATAAGTCTGATGGATACAGCAACTGGAGTCTAGATGCAATGCCTCCTTTGCTTAGAATACAATTCAATATTTATTTGTATATTTATATCCACATTAAATGGTTACTCTGTCTGTGTTTAAGTGTAGTTACAAGTTTGTCCTACCGTGACACGTAAAAAGCAGACGTAAAATGGCAAGCTTATAAGGATGTGGGTGTAATTAATCTCCATCATTTTTAGAGTCAAATATTTTTAATGCATGTATTTTACAGTTTAAAAAATGCAAGTAGTTCAGTGCCCTGTAACTTGTGATTTAAAGCAGAGAAAGTAATTATGGTCAACAAAAACAGTAAAGCATGAGTATGAGTCACTATAAAGACAAATCAGTTTCCAATCATTTCTGATCATATTCGCAATCATCTTAAAGAGTTATTATTATTATTATTGTTATTGTTATTGTTGTTGTTATAATTATTATATGATGTAGCTGTAGCAGCAATAACTGTGTATGTGGTTGATGTCATTGCTAAGCTTTGATCAGGATTTTTTTTTTTTACAGTCATCTGGGCCTTTTGGAGGTCTTAACATGCTCAAAAACTCACGAAAATCTGCACACAGGTTAGAATCTGTGCCTTAGGACCCCCACGGGTCTGCGAGACCATGGCTCAAGGCCTTTAAATGAGATTTTGCTACATACAGTGCCCTCCATAATTATTGGCATCCCTTCTTAAGATGTGTTAAAAGCCTTAAAATAAATTCAGTTTTTTTGCTGAAGCATATTGTCACACTGAACCACACTAAAAAACCCCTGACTAACAAATAATTATTTTTCATAAAATAACCTGTTCCACAATTATTGGCACCCCTAACAATTCCTAGAAAATAAATGTAATTGAAGTATTTCTATCATTTCTACAGTAGTTTACAAAGTTGATCTTAGTATCTAGGAACATTTAATTAGTACTTTATCTCTTCCTGCTTCCCTGGGGTATAAATATGACGTGACACAGAGGCCATTTCTCTTATCCACTCTTCAACATGGGGAAGACAAAGGAACACACCATTCAAGTAAGGCAGATGTGTGTCGACCTTCACAAGTCAGGCAATGGGTACAAGAAAATAGCCACTCGCCTGCACCTGCCCATATCTACTGTGAGAGGAATCATTAAGAAGTTTTTTAAAAAAAAGCTCACTGTTAAAAAACTGCAACAAAGTGATCTTGGGGTCACAAAGTCTCCAAAACAACCATTAGACGCTATCTACATGCCAACAAGCTCTTTAGGAGGCATGCAAGGAAAAAAACTTTTTCTCAGTCACAATCATAAATGCAAACGTTTGGAGTCAAAAGATGAGTATGCAGAAAAGCACCTCATGCGCAGTGTGAAGTACGGGGGAGGATCGGTGATGCTGTGGGGCTGTTTCTCTTCCAGAGACCCTGGGAACCTTGTTAGGGTGCATGGCATCATGAATGCTTTGAAATACCAGGACATTTTAAAATCTGTTGGCCTCTGCCCAAAAGCTGAAGATGGGTCGTCACTGGGTCTTTCAGCAAGATAATGACCCAAAACATGTGGCCAAATCTACACAGAAATGGTTCACCACACACAGAATCAAGCTCCTCCCATGGCCATCTCAGTCCCCAGACCTCAACCCCATTGAAAGCCTGTGGAGTGAGCTGAAGAGGAGAGTGCAGATGAGAGGAGTCAGGTCACTGGATGATTTAGAAACATTGTGCAAAGAGGAATGGTCAAAGATCCCTCTTTCTGTGTTCTCTAATCTTGTGAAACATTATAGGAGAAGATTAGGTGCTGTTTTGTTGGCAAAAAGGGGTTGTTCAAAGTATTAAACATCAGGGGTGCTAATAATTGTGGCACCCATGATTTGATGTAAAATAATTATTTTTTAATGTGGGATTTTTTTCCACTGGATAAATGCACTTGAATTAAAGATCGGAATTTTCTCTTTTTTTCCATTGTGGTCCTATGTTATTTAGAACAAAACTGAATTTTTTAGAAGCTAAAGAACACATTTTAACCAGGGGTACCAATAATTATGGAGGGCACTGTACACTAATTCAAGCTGCATGTGTACATGTGAAACTTGGTACACTTCTAGATCTCTTTGAGCTGAACAATTTTCCCAATGCATGTCAGAGGCTATGCTCATGAAGTCAGATATTTTGGGTTGCTTGCATAACGCAAAAAAAATGATTTTGATATACTGCTCCTAGGGGATTTATATGATCGCCACCAAACCCACTGAGTGACATCACCCAGAGGAGGATGGGTTCCCTGTTGAGTCTGGTTCCTCTCAAGGTTTCTTCCTATTACCATCTCAGGGAGTTTTTCCTTGCCACCGTCGCCCTCGGCTTGCTCATCAGGGACTTATCAGATCAGGGTCTTATCATTTTGATTCATACACATTCACATTGCATACAAACTTACTTCTTTTGATTGTGTAAAGCTGCTTTGCAACAATGTCAATTGTTAAAAGTGCTATATAAATAAAATTGACTTGACTTGACTTGACATCACATTGAGTGACATCATAGTGTGATGCTTTTGTAAAAAGCCCTACCATGGTTGTGTGTGTGCTTTGTGGAGGTTTTACCATGCTCAAAAATCACACAGGTTGCGTGGTGCGGCCGGTGGCAATAGCACTGGTGCTTGGGCACCCTCATTGTTGCTTGCGACTATATTTCATTTTGCTCACCTTATCTTATCCCTTACTTGGTGTCTATAAAACAATAAATGCTGTAGAAGTGTTGTGTGTTCTGATATTCATGTGCTGGAACAAATATATAAATAAAAATCCAAAATTTGGGAATGTAAAATGATCACTTTTCCTCTAGTCTAGTAAATAGAATAAATCGGGCAGTCTGCTGTTTCTCTCTTATGCATCCACATCCAGTTAGGTTTGTTTGAGGTTAGATTCTACTACTAATAATATTTATATACTGTATTTAGGTCTTTTTTTTTTTTTATCAAAATGACAGTAAGGTTGGGGATTATAACCTTTCAACAACAAACCTTGGCCCTATATACAATAATGAGAAAATGAAAGTACACCCTCTTGTGGTTCAACATTTTTATATATAATTGCCTAATTATTTGCTTCTCACTAGCTTTCACAAACAAACAAATAATTCCAGGAGAAAAACAAAAACAAAACCGTAACAGAATTCAGTATTTAATTTTTATTTTTTTGCAAAAGGGAAACAAACATTCTGAAACCTGGTGGGGGAAGTATAAGTATACCCTTAACAAGTACCCTATATTTATAATCATTATGATAGTAATTAGCAGACAGGTCTTACTAATGAAATGCACAATATTAGTTCATTAGTTTAATATTAGAGACCTTCAGAGAATTTCAGTACAAGGTCTGAAAATATGTCACTAATATATAGGTTTGCAAAATTTCACCTCAATCCCTTCGAGATTCTGTGATGGGATCTTAAGACAGCTTTGCCTTTTAGGAATACACATTAACGTCAATGAACTTTAATGCAAAGAAAGTGTTATAAAGAAGAGTGGCCCACAATCTAATTCAAGCTGCCATGAATTGTTTTTGTTGTTTGATTTGTTGTTGGTGAGGTTCACACAATAGTTTTAAGGCCCTGATAAATAAAAACATAGATGATTGAATTTAGAAAAAATATATATTGACCAGAATATTGCACATTGATGACTGAAGATTCACTCACTTTCTCTATTCAAGTTTGCTATAATATTTGCTCAAACATGATGGTCAAACCATTCTACAGAAATCTCATGCATTCTCTCACTCACTAATTGTTTATACTGTACCGCTTTATCCTGTATACAGGGTCACAGGAGGCCTGGAGATTATCCCAGGAGACTGAGGCCAAAAGGCAGGGTACCAGTCCATTGCAAAGCACACACATACAGACTACAGGCAAATTGGGAATACCAGTCATCTTGTCTTTGGGAAGAAACCGGAGTACACAGAGGGAACCCATCAAACACAGGAGAACATGCAAACTCCATGCTCACAGAGACAGGAATGGAATCTGGACCCTGGAGGTGCAAGGCAACAGTGCTAACCACTAAGCCACCATGCCATCCCTACAGAAATCTGAAAAAAATTACTGTTTTAATAATTCTATTCTGTTTACTCTCACAAAAAAAAAAAAATTGATGAAATAATTTGTTTCAAAATCATCATCAAGAACTATTGAAGTGTTTTTTTTTTTAATGGTGAACAGTTTCCTTCTACAGTCAAATGTCAAGCAAATTAGGCATTTCCAAACTGTCCGTAGTGTGTGGGTGAGTGTGTGTGTCCATGTCCCTGTGATGGACTGGTACCCCATCCATGGTGTGTTCTGCCTCTAGGATAGGGATTGCCTCCCGTGAACCTGTACAAGATAGGAATCATAGAGAATGAGTCAGAGACAGAGTGAGTAAATGTTGAACTGAAATGAGCTAAAATGTGAAATTATGTGGGCAGGGAATTAAATTATGTTTCTGCGTTCAACATTGCATTGATTAATTTGTCTTTAACCAAGGAACCAGGGGGGGTGGGGGTGGGAGGGAGACATTTGAGTCTGAGCCTCATTCTTGACTCTCATGCTCTTCATTGTTTTGTTTATGGTAATCACTCTCTCTGTGCATGTCCATAACTTTGGATAAACATAGCTATAAACATATAAACATATAGGGTCCAGTTAAGCATCTTAGAATCAGCAACTAGGATAAATTCATCTGGAGTTGTGGAAGTACTCACATAACACATTGCCATGAGCAATGAGACAAACATTACTAAAAGCAAAAGGAAAAAAAAATTGCAACAAAACTGAAAAAAGCTGAAATCAGTAATGGTCAGCAAATCCAAGCAAAAAACAGATAGACAAAGAGTGGAGTCCATAGCAAAGATCCAATTCACACAAGACACATGGCAATGATGCTTGGATCATATAAATGAGAGTGTATCTTAACGTGATGTTATTGTGCATGCATAGCACGGTGCAGATTGGGCAGGGACATGAATTCGGTAACCACAGCTGTTACAAACTGTGATTGATGCCCAGGGTCCAAAGATCCTCCGTTTTCAGAGCTCTACAGATAAAACTACAGATAATTTGTGAAGTTTTGTAAAACATAAAGCTTACCAAATTTCAATATCCTATTTCTTAGTTTTAGTACCTCATGTAGGATGATTATTTTGCAATATGGGATGTAAATTCAATCATTTATTTATTTATTTATTTGAAAGAACAGCCGGAGGTGATGGTGGCAATTATCCCTGAGATGACAAAAGGATGCTACCTTGAGAGAAACCAGACTGGGGTGATACCAGATAGTGTGACCATAAAGTAACCATAATGTAATAATGTAATTAGGTTGGAAGTTCAAATATATAACAGGAAAGTTGTTTCATTTTATTATAAAGTACACTTTCACTGATAAAGGCTCAGGTACAAAATAGTTTGAGGTAATTTTTTTTTGATAGTTTCCTGTATCTCTGTATCCCAAGCAGACCATATGGGGCCATCCTTAGCAGCAGCTTGATGTCTCCATGCAATGTGGACTCCAGAAAAAAGTAGATCTTCATGATGTGTGAGGAAACATTCGGAGGGCAGGAGTGATTGAGATCACTAGTAACTCAGGAGTGGCATGTGTAGCTCCACAGTCAATCTATTAATCCACATAATGGATAAAGTCAATGTACTAATTATGTCAGCAAAACTAAAAGTGAGAGCCAGAAGGAAACACAGACATGAGGGTTCCTTGGGAAATAAAGCAACCATTAGTGACAGTGTCAAAAGACAGCATACAAGTTTTCATCATGGTGAAATCAATGCACCAATGCATTATCGATAATATAGGGCTGATGTGCTCATATCTTTTGGTTCTAGAAAGGACTCTGGCTTATGCATTCTGGTGGCCCATTGGTCAAGGGTATCAAGAGTTTTTTTTTTCAATCATAGTCTTCTGTGCAGTAGAGGACTTGGCCTCAAAATATTAACCCAAATTTTTTTTTTTATACATTTTTTGTTTACTTTTTTTTTTTTAATCAGCAAACCATGTTTGCCTTGATTAAAAAAAAAGTACAAAGGTGTGGCAAAAAATTGTCTTAAACACTCAATAATAATTCTTATAAAGTCTCATGAACAGTTGGTATCTTAGTGATTAAAGCATTGGCCTATAGTTTGGAAAGTCCCAGGTTCAAATCTCATGACCACCATGTTGTCCCTTAACCATCATATGTATAATGACATAAAAACGTAAGTCTTTCTGGATAAGGGATATGTAATGGCCATATTGCTTAAAAATCTCTATATGTTGGGACATATACACAACTCAGTGGCCAAGGTGAATGAGATTACATCAATTACTAGAGAGTCCCTTAAGGGACACACCCTTTTATGTAATTAATCGTGTTTGAGTTTAGTTTAACGTTTACCCTGTCAAATGCCTGCCATGATTTTTACATAATCAAAACATTATGAGTTCACAGATTAGTACAGATTATATAGACACCCAATATCCAATAGACACCCAATATCCAATATACCAAATGTCAACTCAATCAGAAGCACAGTTCTTGAGAAACAGTTATCTGAACTTAGCTCAGTACCTGTATATGACTTAACTCAGCATGTTGTTCTAACAAGTGAAATAAGTAATGTTTATTTATGTTAATTTTGGTGATTTAACCTGTAAAATGGTGGCTGACAAGACAACTGATTTCACTTTACTGGACCATATTAGTTATAGTATATAGTATAAATTTAACATCATAAATTCAAAAGTAAATTAGATCTGCATCCCAGCATAATAGCATATAAAGATGATTTTGAAAACGGTATCATTCTGGGAAAGTTTTAATGATCAAGATAAACTGTATAAAACATCAATCTGAGAGGATGAAGTAGCTACTGTATGATGAACATCAATAGGCTTAGTCTAAAGTAAATTAGCTGACACTTTAAAAGAATATTGAAAGTGTTACATGTTCTTAATAAATGACTGAGAGGATTACAATTTCCCAACTAATCTAATGGTAATAATAACTACTGTAGCTTGGTGCTTAGCCTTTAGCCAGTTACCTAACTAACTAGCTAGGTAGATCAAATAACATTACCTGAATTTATATACTTCATAATTTTATTCATATTGTATATAATGGCTTTATATCATTATAAGTTGCTATACATACAGTACACATATATACAGTGTGTTACTTTTCTGGCATCTAGGTGGTGGAATGAACTTTCTCTCCGGCAATCTTTAAAAAACAACTTTAGACATATTATGTTTCATTAATACTTCTGTTGGTCCCTTCTTACCCACCAATTTTTTTGAGAGATTTAAGTAAACAGTACAGAAAACTTATGATGGGAAATTCATAAAACTGCTATAATAAGCGTCCCTTTTGACCATGATATGCATGGGTTGACCTGAAACAAATTTTTAATACACAGAAGAAAATCTGGGACAGTTCTGGGAAGAGCTCCTTCCAGGGACAGGTTTTCAAAATCAGGGACTGAAAAACAACTGCATTACATGAACAAGCAGCTATGATTCAGTATAGTATAAGTAAATTAGTCCCTGGCTGAGTAGAATTTATTGTTCTACATGTGGTGGTCTCATTGTTTTTAAATTTCAACAGGTTTTTAATCATTGTTGATCATCATAATTGCCAGATTTGTGATAATAGGAAAACAATTCCTAAACAAATTTTTCAAAGGTAAGTCTTGCATGTGCTAATCAGACATAACATTTAAATCAGCTGCCTAACATTGTGTACATCCCCTTGTGCTGAGAGAACAGCTCTGACCTTTCGACGCATTGAATCCACAAAACCTCTGAAGGTATGCTTTGATTTCCAGTACCAAGACACTAGGACCATGTCCTATATGTTCTGTAAGTTGCAAAGTGGGGCCACCATGGTCTGGACTTATTTATCCAGCAACACATCCCACAGATGCTCGATCAGATTACAGACATGCATACGTTTGAGGAGGAGTAAAACCCTTAAAGGCATTGATATGTTCTTCAATTAGAGAATTTTTCTTGCCATTAGAGAATTAAATTGAAATCAAGGCATGCGATTTGTCTTGAAATATATTTAGGTAGGGGGTACATGACAGAATAACATACACGTACTGTAAATGGATTCATCTACTACTACTATCGTCCTTTATCAAGGTTACCCAGCAGAACATTGTCCAGAGCATTATCTCGGCCTCCGCCACTTACCTCCTTCCCATAGGGCATCCTAATGTTATCTCTTCCTCAGGTATTTGAGGCACACACCTGGTCCACATGTAGACACTTTTTTATTGCTACATGGTCCAGTTCTGATACTCACATGCTTATTTTAGGCACTTTCGCTATTAGACAGGTTTAAGCATGGGCACTTTGTGTACACAAGCATACTGCAATATGGTTCAGATATATACTGACACCTATCTATCGTAGCCAACATTAAACTTTTCTGTATTGTGTTCTGTGAGATCAGATCAGATCAGGTGGGCTAGCCTTTACTTCTCATGCACATCCATGATCCCCTGTCACTGGTACAACAGTTGTTCTTCCTTGACCACTTTTGGTAGGAGATAACCATTGCATACTGGAACCACTCCACATGACCTGCTGTTTTGGAAAGTCAGCTAAACATTGTCAAAGTAATTTTTTCTAACTGCAATTTTTTTTTTTTTGCCTAATATATTGCAGATCTTGACAAGTTTCATTTTAATGACATAATCTACACTAATCATTTCAATTCTCAGGATTTTAACATTTTGCCTAAGGTTTTGGGTATGCAAAGTGTGTTTACATTCTTGTTTCAGGTCTGTGAAAACAATCCTATTATGAAATTTAGTTTAAAATCAAATTGGACTGTGGTAAATGAATCTTGAAGCTTTGTTGTTTGTCAAAAGCCAAGTTATCAAGCGGGACAAATAATTTCTGTAGTGCAGCTCACAAGATATGGGCCAAAGCATAAAAAACTGTGTTATAGTGCCACCATCAGTCTGATCAGACCATCTTTTTTGTCGGAATGGGGAGGGTGTACTACCTACTGACCTAGTTTCATGCTACGACCTAGAGTTTGGTTTGCACCGTTCCTTTTAGGGAAAAAAAAAAACCGAGCAAACAAATAAATAAATAAACCGTATTTTGGGGTATGTTACAACTAAAACTGGTGTCTCCACCCGCTATAAAAAGGCAAAACGTCCTGTACCCTAAAAGCCTGCAGTATACTGTAGATGGGCAGCCACGTTTACTGTGTGTATTTTATTTTGTCATGTGCCTGCCATTTTTTATGCTACATCTACGTGGAAGGTCTTGGACGATAAAGTGCAGTGTTTCTTTTTACTATGCTGTTACTTGTTTTCCCAGTGTAATAGTCAATTTTGTATGCGCACATCAAACACAAGCCACCTTGGACTGCAGAACACCACTTCACGCGCGGTCCTGTCACAATATATTACAGGAATGAATAAAGATAAACTTGTACATTATAACTCGCCTGCTCGGTCTACACTACATCTAGAGGTAACCTGCAAACCTCCAAAGATTAACGCTCATTACTCCAGACACCCGCGCAACCATGACTTTTAGAGGCCCCTACCTGCCTGTGTGTGTGTGTTCTACATCTAGTTTATGGAGTGGTATAGAGGTGTCTGTGATAAAAGCTGGTATGGGGTGTGTGTGTGTGCGTGTGCGCGCGCGCGTGTAAATGGCTTCACTAATCACTGCGTTTGCGGAGCGCTGATTTATGGCGGCTGCTGAATGCGCTCCATGATTAGAGGGGCCGGCACTAAGTGCATTCTGGGGCGTCTCAGCGTGACGGCGGAGAAAATAGGCGCTTTATTTATCGTCCTTTTTGCCGGGCGAAAAAGTCCTCTCCAAATTGAAATATAGCGCGAGTTTACTCTCCTGATTAGGGCCCAAGGCTATCATCAAAACGGAGAGTTACACCTAATTGTGGCCGGATTAATGTGCTCCGAGTGACAGCAATAAACCTCGTGAACGACTGGTGGCCTACACACACGCGCGCGCACACACACACACACACACACGTGGAGGCCGGCTTGTACCTACTCTATAGGAGATGTGCATTTCTCGCTTCAGTATTTTAGCATCATGCTCATATTTGACAAATATATAACTATAATAATAATAATTATTATATTATTATAATGATTATGATGATGAACACGGAGTGCTTCCTACTACTCATGAGAGTCCGAGATTTATTATATATATATATATATATATATATATATATTATATATTTTTTAGCGCAAAACGGATGCAGGCCTATTATTTTCTAATCTGACACTAGACACGCGACATGAGGAGCACTCACACCGACCCAAAACGCCGACATTTAGATGCTAAATAGAGTTGTTATAGAGGGAATGCTAATTGGCTAAATGTAGTCCATTTGTGTTATCCCGGATTTGAACCCCCCCAGAACACACACACACACACACCGGTCACAGACCCCGAGTTAGTCTTAAAGCTCTAAAACAGAGTGGATTAGCGTGAAGTGGGCCACATAATCTCCGTTCAACTTTCTCCATTGAACTGCGCAATTAGAGGCCAGTCGCTCTGCTGTTGACGCGCTTGCCTGCGGGACCGCGAGCTGAACAAAGGGACCGCCGCTTTTTTAAATGCGCTTTTTTTTTTTAAAAGAAATTATTATTATTATTTCGGGAGCCGCCTGTCAGTCTATTAGATGTCCCGCGAGGCCTACAGGGACATGTTGGATGAGAAATATAAAAGGCGAGTGCAAAACGTCCCCCCCTTTTTTTTCTTTTCTTTTCTTTTTTTTTTTTTTAGCGAAAGTGTCCCGATTCGTACTTGCGCAAAATGAGATGCGCATTTAAACTCGCATGACCATACCCGGCCCGCCTCTGAACGCGCACTTAATTATCTGAGGGCTTGCGCCTCTGCCTGATAATCATTTTTTTAATCCTGTGGAAAAAGTCATTTCATCATGGGGAAGAATGTTTCTAAATGGAGAAATTAGCATGCTGATGAGAGCGCGTGGGGAAATCGGAGCCAAAGGAGAGACAAGTCAGAGTGCTGGGAGGCGGCATTTAATGACACGCCGTGCGCTTTCCCGTGACATCATTATGCCCGATCCCTAACCAGGCTTGCCTCTTGCTTAAAAACAGAATACCATATAGACTGTCAATCCCCTTGGGGCAGGATATCTGTGTGTGTGTGTGTGTCCGTCTATTGCTTCCTCGGCCCCTAAAGAGGCGCGACACAAATAGCCAATTTGTAATCCATATTGAGAGGAGGGGGAAGCGCTCGCTTTTGTTTTCCTCTTTTTTTCGTCCTCATGGCGAGCACTCCTCTCATGCTGTTACCAGATTCGCCTGTCAGTATGCGCAGCTGCGCGCGTTTGATCTACCTACAGTATCTATCTATCTATCTATGTCTTTCCATACCATCCAAATTATATCTGCTTAGTAGTTGTCCTGTGGTGATTCCTAGTCAGTGATATAAGAGGTGGTGATACTGTAGGTGTACACACAGCTTAGAGCACCAGATGGCTTATAACAGTTCATAACAGTATTTCATTCATGTGTAAATGCAGTGGTCGCGCCCCTCAGGTTAACCCAGTTGACTTTTATAACAGAGACCACTGGTGGCTCAAATGGTTAATGTTACAAACTAGAAACCCCAGCACAAGCCTACTCCCACTGTTGGGCCCTCTACCTTCTGTGCTCCATCATGGCTAAACCCAGTGCTCTCAAGTTCACTGTGCTGCAATGTACATGTGACAAATAATAGTAATTTTCATACAATAAACAGGAAGGTTATTTAGGATACAAGAATCAGTCGGGTCAAGTATAGTCTTCTGTTAAATGTGTATATACAGTAATGTAATGCTGTTTGATGAAGTAGTAGTAAAATGTCTTGAGAATGACTCCTGGCGCTGTAAGCAATGTATTCCAAGGAGCTGCTAGAGAATACTATTCTATACTACCTTAAGATTTTACAATAATTTAATTTAGTACATATAATATTGCTGATTTAATTTTATACTTCATGGATTTTTACATACACTACACAAAGGAAAAAAGAAGCTTCCTTTAATAATCTATTTGGTATGCCTTGATCTACATCTGCTCTTTTTAACCACCATCCATTCTGAAACGTCCTCTCACAAGCCTCCTTTCTAAAGCATCCACTTGATTAAGCCACTGACGGCATCCTAATTGTTTATGAAAGAAGCCTTAATGTAAAAAGCCAGACAGGAGAGTGAGTGCCGATAAGATTGTTTTAATGCTTTAGACATGTTTTTTTTTTTCACTTCACAGGGAGAAATGTTGGCCATGAAGAAAGATGCATTTATGCAGGTCTTTGTTAGACTTTGACTTCAAAATTTGCACAGCTCTGTGTATTTGTGAGTGCCAGGAAGGCGACCTTTATACAACCAAATTAGGGCTGAATAGACCAGTCAAGCATGTCACCCAAATCCACTCTAGGTGCTCAAGCCCTTCAGTTCATTAATCCATATTAACTCACTTTGATTCCTCCTTGTAGCCCTCAATTTACACTAGCATTTGTGCACTCACTCACTCACACACACACACACACACACACACACACACACACACACACACACACACACACACACACACACACACACACACACACACACACACAGAGGCCTATATATGCATTTGTCTGTTTACCTTTGATTAACCAACTAGAGCTTTTCTTCACTGGCTAAAACACACTGAGTCGTGTTTTATAGCGCCAATAGAGCCAATTCAGACCCTTCCATTCACAATAAGCAACTAATTAAGATGGTATAGAGTGTACTCTTAGCTTTTGCCATTACAGCACTTTCTACATTTTCTGTAAGAATAAATAAAAAAATAAAAAAATAAATCAACCAGGTGCTCATAAAACACCTGCCATAATGGCACTTATGCCTTTGCACCAAGTGGGACATTAGGTCCTAAATGGAGGTTTTAATGTGAAAAGAAAACACTCTTAACCATGAGAATACATTTTAGTCAGCCTATTATTGAGCAATTACAAATTGCAGCGCAGTAATCAAGTGGAATTTTATTGCAGCTTTTAGCAATCAAATCTTCATCTCTATGAAGGATAATAATTTGAATGCCTTAAAAAAGGATAATGTCATAATTTTGTCACTACTGAAATATTAACTGAAGCAATAAAAGCCAAAGAGCAGAAATTCAATGTTAGCATGACTTCTGCTTGCATATATATTGGAGTGGCTCATTCCATTCATAACTGCATGCTATATTGATTGAGCTTTACTGCTCTACAGACTTAGGCAGACTAATAATCAGAATAATAATCATTTGCAAAAAAAAAGTGTTAGGGGGATTTTTCACATTCAGTTACAGAATAACCTTTGACCTCTAGGTTATTGGTCATATATTATCACAACCAAATACATCAGAATTCATCACAGGTTTACACACAAGAGACAAGCCAGCCATTGTACTTTTCACAAATCCTGCATCTCTCTCGCTCTCTCGCTGTCACACACACAGATATTCTGTTTAATCTCAAAACTTCAAATCCTAGCACATGGGCTAGAGGTATAGTAAAGGCCAAAGGATAGAGCATTTCTCTCTCAAAGAGACTGATAGCTTCAACTAATATTCCCATAATTTGCCACTAGAAGTTACCATCAATAAAATATTTTAGCGATATGATAGTGATAGTGACTAGCTACAGGTTATTTTTGTGCAATAATTAAATATAAAAACATAATAAGAATCATCTGATCGTAGCAGGGCGGCCCGGTGGTGTAGTGGTTAGCACTGTCGCCTTGCACCTCCAGAGTCTGTGTTCGATTCCTGTCTTTGTGTGCATGGAGTTTGCATGTTCTCCCCGTGCTTGGTGGGTTTCCTTAGTTACTCCGGTTTCCTCCCAAAGACATGTAGGTTAGGTTAATTGACATTTCCAAATTGGCCGGTGTGTGTGTGCCCTGCGATGGATTGGCACCCTTTCTAGGGTGTACCCCGCCTTGTGCCTCATGTCTCCTGGAATAGGCTCCAGGCCTCTCGTGACCCTGAATACAGGATAAGCGGTATGATGTGTGTGTGATGTGTGATTGTAGTGGGCATTAGAAAAATACGCAGATGAACAACATTTAACTTATTCATTGTGCCATTATTTATTTAACAAATAAATTATTGTAAAAAAAAAGGTTGATGTCTGGCCATTGACAAGAACATTTCAAAATCTTAATTATTTTATTTTTCAGACATTCTGATATAGATTTGCTGCTGTGCTTTGGATAATTTTCCTCTTGCATTACTAAATTTCGGCCATGTTTGGCTGTTGGATAGATGGTCTGGTATTTGTCTCTGGTATACAGACAAGTTCATAAGTGACTCAATGACTGCAAAGTGACCAAGTCCTGTGGCTGCAAAACAAGCTCAAATCATCACCCCTCCATCTTTGTGCTTGATAGTGGTTATGTGTTTTTTTGCTGCTGAAATTCTCTTTGGTTTTGCTTGGTTTAAGATGGTCCACAAGACATTATTTCAGAAGCCTTGTGCTTTGTTCAGATGCAGTTTTGTAAAGCTCAAACATTATTCCAACCCATCCAGACAAACCATATTTGTTCAGTCTTCTTTTAATTGTGCTGTCATGGACTTTATCATGCCATCAATGAGGCCTGTAGGATCTGAGATCTGAGCTTTTTGTGTATTTCTCTGAGCATTTCACAGTCTGACCCTGTAGTGAATGTTCTGGGATGTCCACTCCTGGAAATATTGCCTCATGTCTTGAATGTTTTTCACTTCCTGCTTTCTAATCTTTGTCATTGTAGAATGTTAAACTATAAATTGTTTGTGAATGGTTTTTATAACTCTTTCCAGATTGATATGCAGCAATAAATGCTTCTCTAAGACCACTGATTATGTCTTTCTCTCTTGGCATTGTGTTGACACACACCTGAATGCTCCAGACCAGCAAACTGCCAAAATTTCTGCTTTTATAGAGGTCTGCACACCTGCTGATGATCAGTTAATTATGGGCTGATGATTAGCAGCACCTGGCTTTAATTTACCATCTTAATTCCTGTGGTGGCAGTAAGTGGGTACTTGCCCACATTATTTTCTTTTTGGCTTCAGTTTTATTAAATAAATAATGGCATGATAAAAAATATATACAGTATATATATATATATTATTATTATTGTTAATATGTTATTGTTCATCTGCTACATTTTTTAATTATGTTTGTACACACAAACAAACAGAATTAAAAGAGGTTACTATCTTTTCCCCATGAATATACTTTACTAATAACCATAGAGGTAGCAATAGTTCCTGTAAAACAATGTCTTGCACAAAAGGCATATTTATTTTCAATAGATCATTTGTGAGGCCTGGCATAAAACATGTTTCAATTCATCCCGGACGTTTTCAATTGGGTTAAGGTCACAGCTCGGTGTAAGCCACCGAAATTCCTCCACACCAACCTTGCCAAACCTTGCCTTATGGACCTTGCTTTGTTTACAGGGGACTCAAAAAGTGATGCCACAACTTTGGCAACAATTTGGCAAAGCATAGTATTGGGATGTGGACCAACTAACTTTAGGTCTGTGAACCCTCTAGATCTGCTCCTTTCCCTTAAAAAGCTTTGCAGCACTCTTGACTAGACGAAAATGGCTTATTCCATAACTCCGGGTTTTTTTTTTTTTTTTAAGAGAAAGCTCTATCCCTGCTGCAGTTTACATTATTTAAGGTACTAACAAATAACCAGCAATGTTTAATCGAATAGGTATGGTAGATCATCATACATTACAAGCAGTTCACTCAGAAACTATACATGAGACCATTCAGTGCTTTAATGGTCAAAAGTAGTTTTTTTTTAATGAATGCAAAATTTCACTGGGAGCCAATGCAATGAGTGGTTTAGTGCAGACAACATAGGGGTGATATGATTATATCAAGGGGTTGCTGCTGCATTTTAGACTAACTGGAGCTTGTTTATGCATCTAGCGGAACTGTCCAGACAGTGAGACAAACTGGAGTTAAAAAAAAAAAAAAAGAACTCGTTTTTCCTACATTGTTATTCTACTAATGTTCTCTTTATGAGGTTTCATTGAAAGACTGAAATTTATTTAAAAAATTTTTTTACTGCAGCACATTATGAAACAGAAGGGCCATTTAGAGTTACTATTTAATTGGAAAGCATGGAAATTTGTACCATGTTTCTAATTAAATTACCCAGATGAAGCATATACAGAGAAAAAAAATCAGTTACTTTTACTACTTTAATTATGTCATTTACCACTTTAACTGCAGTTGTCTCTGTGCTATGTTGCGGCCTAAATCCTGACTGATACACCTCATGAATATTTTTCCTCTGGAGGTATGAGCATAGCTGCTGTGCTACTATTTCTAGAATTTTGGAGAAAAGGGGGGATTTGATATTGTCCTATAGGTGTACAGCTGTCAATGATTCAGGGGTTGATTTTTTAAATTAGAAGTTTAATGACTGCTATTTTAAAAGGATGTAGTACATCCTTTTAAAATAGCAATTTTATTATGATTATGATAAGTGAAATTATTTCAGACTCATGAAAGAAAGTAAACCATTGTAATCAGTGGTCTAATATCGTCATATACATCAAGATTAATCAAATTGTCAAATCTGGGAGTTATGTAATTGGCTAATTTTAAAGCCTGTTTTCAGTTGTGTTATCAAAAATATTATCCTAACCAGTACATTAGTGGTGTGCATTTGTCTGTGGTGGTCTTATTCTTAGTTAATTCTGTTACAGTATTAAATAAGAATCTATCCATGTACATTCTAGTTTTCAAGCATCCGGTTTTAAGGTGAATGTGTAATATTTATACCACAGAGCTACACTACCTAGAGCATAACAAAACATTTACCCTGCATTTAGTCACCTGTTCAAGTCAGACAGTGAGCCAATCTAAGTTGCTAAAGCTCTGTGCAGTAGCTTACATGAATAGTAATTCAATGTAGTAGTGTACATAGGTTATTACTAGGACATTTTAAATGAGATTAGAATGATAATGAGATAATGCAATGTTTCTGTTTTCAGTTTGACATGTTATTTTCTGTCAGATCAGTAATAGTTTAATTAACAAATAATTCATATTTAGATCAGTGGTCCTGGTGTTCACTTAGTTTGAGTAAATTTTATATAAAAAAATGTTTTTACATTTTCATTCAGCTCAGAGATCAGACAGTTCCAACAAAGTGTAACCTGTTCTAAGCCTATGAGCTATGTTGACCACCTGGACCAATAGCAGCAGTTCAGTGACCATGACCTGTCATAAGCTTCATCGCCACTCCATGTTGCGACTGGGTCAAAGCAAAATCCATAGAGCTCCTGCTGCAAAAGAAGATAGCAGAGAATATAGCAGACTTTTATTTGCTGATAACTACAACCCCGATTTGTGTATGCGTGGTCGGTTGCTAGATGGCTAAGATGGTGTTGTTATCCATCATGTTAAAGTAATATTAGTAAAAGTTGCTAATATAAATACCAACTGAAAATATATTGGTAAAAAGGAGTCAATATTTTCACTCAACCTATTGCTAGAATGAATAAATCCCTTCTCTCCCCTCGATTTTCAGCAAGTTAGCCATCTGAACATCTCTTACAAAACTTAAGAGAAATAAGTCATGGCATTGCTACAGAACTATCAAGAGTTTCAGGTGTGACAAAGTGCATGTTCATGAGACTCAACTGTTACGTCACGGTCAATCCTCATCAAGCACATGCTTTTTAATCATTAAATAACCCCTATAAAATGCATTTGGTAGAAAATTATTGGCAGAAATATCAAGGTTAACTGAATATCATATCATGAAAACAAAACCAAACGCTATCCATAAAAATAATTTGAGAGTTAATCAAAAACTTAATTTTGTTAGGTTTTCCACAGACTATTATAGGATAGGTGGGGTTTAAAAACACTATGTGCAAATGGGTGGAAATTCCAAATGATTGTAAATTGCTCTGAATACCATTCCAAGAATAACTTTGAATGTCATACTTTCTAAACATTGCACACTTTTAACAACAAATAATACATTTAGTATTGTATTACTTTTTAAGTTTGCTTTGTGCCTGTTCAGCATTTGTCGCCTTGTCTGGTCTATATACACATTCATCATTTATTCAAGGGCCATGTTTTATAGCCGAATCTGTGTTACACAGCGTATTTCACTGGGCCCTGGAGAGAGAAGCCCGAGGCAGTGCTGACATTAGAAGAGAATCTGTATTATATTAGAGAGGATGTAATTCAGTTGATAAGAACACTAAAAGTTCTGCTGCTCTCCAAAACAAAACACCCCCCCCCTCGCCCCACAGAATCAGATTTATTGAGTTTTTAAAAAGGCAGTCAGTTTTAGCAATAGAATTTAAGGAGCAACTCTTTTTGTATATTGTGAAATAATGATACTTTAAAGTAGATATTTACAACAGAAATTAAATTATCTAATAGGAATTAGGAATATCTAATAAAATGCTTTGCAGATTACTAATTCACTAATTACTATTATAGTATGCATTTAATCTATGTTGAACAACTTAGAAGGGTATTTGGTTATGAAGTGTGACATATTCAAGCTTTACTAAGAGAGTGGCCATGTTTATACACGCAATCTTAAATAGATTAAATTAGATTATTGTCCTCACACCTGCATGTTAATGTCGAGTGCCCTGTTGAGGCGTGTTACTTTCAAAGTTTCTTCTTTCATCTGATCATTTTGATTACAACTTTCTTCTTAATTCTGTAAAGCTGCTTTGCGACAATAACCATTGTTAAAAGCACTATACAAAAAGATATCTAATTGAATAATAGAGTGCCAAATATTCACAGCGATAGAAAGAAACAAGCCTGCATGCGAGAAGAACTATCACAGTTAGTCTTGTGATAAAATTTTAGTTTTCAAGTTGAGCAATTCCACAGGTTCTCCTGCGGTTCTCTATTTTCATAGGAGACCATGTAGGTGTGTGTCATCCAATGAATATTTCTGGATTGTGGCGGTATTTGTGGTAAACACATCATATTTTTTAATAATATTTCTCATAATCAAGGAAAAACTTGCTTTGTTCAATGTTCTCACCAATGATGATAAATGAACCAGTTCAGTTTCAGGCTTCCTGAACCGCAAATTTGAGACTTATAGATGAAACCACATGAACACACAATCATAGCAATTAATTCCCAGGGTCTTATTTAAGCCACGTACAGCCAGCTACTAATTAACTGCATGGTTGCCGTTACAGCATGTGGAGCATGTGGCTCAAATAGGCAGTTGCCATGGCAATACAGTCGTATCTTTCTCTGACTCGCACACACTTCAACGTCACTGCAAAGCTTTGACAGTTCTGTGTTTTTACAGCAGATATTAAAAAACAGGCATTCAGAGTTTAAAAATAATTACAATCACTAGAATGTCTCCCAACTCTTGATTTCTTGCTTTAGTTTGGAGCAAGACAGAAACAAGCACTTCAGTCACAACACGGAGACATCAATGTCATTCAACAACAGAAAAATTATATTCCATCAACAAAAGCAGATATAGCCCATTTTCATTGCACTGAAGTGGGACATTCAAAAATGCGCTTTTACCATCTTCTTGGGACCTCAATGAATATTTTAATCAGTCAACAAGTTTTATTTCTATAAAATAAAATAAACTGACATTATTTAAGAAACTTGTCTTTATTGAATCTTTTTTCCTCCCAATATTTATAGCAACTTTTCCAGTGGGTCAAAACCCCACAATGTGTGTCCACATTCTAATAGCTCTGTGGCATCCTTACAACCTACACTTAGGCACGATGGAGAGAGATGCACTCACTTTCTCATAAAAATGACAACAGGGCGGCCTTTTCGATGATGGCCCAAAGTGCATGTATATATGAGAGTTATAGCTATAGCCTGGAAGACTGGTCTCTAATCCTGAATAAAGAACAGCATGCAATAAAGGAGCATAAAGTCCCCCCGATCTCCATTTATCTGTAGTGTAGGTGTATTTACTACTGAATTTTAATGTTTCTCTGTGCTGAGTAAAAAATGCAAAACTGCTTACACATTATAATAGTAATGCACTAATGGTGGTCTAAGGGCAGTTGTTGAAATCATTTAAAGAAGTGATGCAAAACAGGACACAAGTAAAATAAAACTACATCATAATTCAAGAATGAAGAGCCTAAGAATAAGACAGACAGAATATTAAATGGCAGACATTTCTTTTTAACAGATCCACACAGCTATTCTGCTATTGTAACCACACATTTGTGATTCTGTTGTCACATTTCAGAAAACAATACAGCTTTTAAGCATTTTCTTAAAAATACCTTTGATTCAAGAATGCATGAATGCAATTTTCACAAATAAAAGAATGTAATATGATTACAGATGTTTCCATTTTGAGTGCGTCATAAACAGGTTTTCATTTATTTTTAAGAAAAGTGAAAAGCTTCTCAATACAGGGAAAAGGTGGTAAGTGCACATATGCAGTAGACATGCAGTAGATATGGCCATTAGAGAAACCCCTGCTGAAGTATTTATTCACGCAAGCTTTCTATGCAAGAAAGACCTAATTAGAGTAACGCAATCGCCTTTTGTTAAACCAGTGCTACAATTTGCAAATAAAAGTCATGAACTATAGGTCATGATCTGGACTTTGAAAGGAAGTCTTCTTATCTTTTGTAAATTATCAACATTTAAATGATTATACATTTAAAAACGTGTATCTGGAGGCATTTTGTGTTTTGTGCGTCTAGAAGAGTACAGACCTGGATGAAACAAAATAGTCAGTTTGCAATAAAGTCGGCTTAAATTACGAGTCCAAAAATAATTTCAGAAAAACAGAGGGAAACTATATGTTTGGTTTGCTATTTATAGTAACTGGTTGACACAAAATGTGTTCTCTCTCACTCTCTCCTATTCACAGGAATACAAAATGATCAGCTGGTAAATTTGTTGCAGGTTTTTGTCGAGGTGTGTGATAAAAGGTGCAAGTCTAGGGGGCACCAAGTGCTATCTGGAGCTCGTGCAGCAGCATGGAGCCGATGACTGTCTTTTCTGTGTTGACAGTTAGTTGAGCGCTGGCATCTTTCTGCATCACACACACCAACACCAGGGAACCCGAGCTCACCAGCTTGGCTGCAAACCTACACCAAAAAAAAAACAACACACATTAAAATACAATTTTGTAGAAAATAATCTAACACGTGGTTGTCTTATAATGCTGTTTATTATGCATCCATCTAGTTACCCCCTTGTTACATAAGAGGATGAGCATAAATAATATATTTGGTTGGTGGTTTGGTGATTTTTCTGAGAAGGTTTTTATCCAAGACAGAGATGTAGATGTAGTCAGAATTTTGGGGGGAAAAAAAAAGGAAAAAAGGGGGGGAAAAAAATAATAAAACCTTAAATTGTTTCTGATGGCCCCAATTCTCTTCTGTACTTAAGGGACAGCACCACAGGCCAATGAAATTGATTAAAACATGTTGCAATTGGACAATTTTTTAAAACTGCCAAATACAGTTCCAGGATGAACTACAGCAGCACTATTCTGCACCCAACACATTTACATGATCTTAAAAGTCAATTACTGATTTTTTCAAGCAACCATTGACACATTTAGCAAAAATTAACACGATACAAAAACACGACTCAGCAAGAGAGAACATGGAGCGCATATGGGTGAGTAAGTATAGCATATGTTGCAAAATTACATGTAATTTTACTCCTGGCTCCTTACTTTTGCACACAAATAAACAAAAAACAGTACTGAAATTCAGACAAAGACTAAAAAACAACGAATATTCATTTATGATGAACTAACAATATGTTGCACGTTTTGCAGTGGCGACCTTAAATGTTACATGCGTGCACACAGCTCTTCTGAACTAAGTCTAAATGTGCAAGTACTTGGGTAAATTCTTGTTTTTAGTGAACCACAATTATCAATATTAACTGTAGTTTATATGTCTAAATCAAGAAATTAAAGCTGAAAACCTGTGCCTTCTCATGTGTTTCTTTTGATCTCAAACCCATATTTATTTACTTTATAACGAGCTATGAATCATTTTATTGTCCGTCTCTATCCAAGCAAGAAATCACACAAAGACAACCCTATTTATTGATACTCCTCAGATGACAAAGCTACCTTATTAAAAAAAAAAAAAAAAAAAAAAAAGTGGCCACCACAGTACAGTTTTATAAAATATAATGCCTATAAAAAAACTCCAATTACTGAGTGACTAGTGAAGACCACTAAGACATTACTTACAGGCAGAAAATCTGATTTTGGCACAATTATGATTGACACATTTACATGCACTTTAAGTCAAACACATTACGTGTGTTCCTGTGAATAGAATACCTTTTTGGTATTCAGATATTTATGTAAAGGAATACCGCTTTATAGGAAAATAGAGCTACAGAGGAGTCCGATTTTTTTTTTTTCATTTAAATTATAAATATGGGCAATTTCAAAATTCAGCCAAATAATTAGTTTTTTCTTCATTCGAACTGAACCACTGGATTAATGGATATTAGGCAGTATATCAACAAAGCTATTAAGAAGCTTTGTAAAATAATTCGAGCACAGACAAAAAAAGAATTTGCTAAGTAGAAAACAAACCGAACGTGTTCACTCAGGAGGAGGCGCAGCTAGTCTATTATGCCAGCTGATTAAAAAGCTATTAGGAGCTGAGAGAGGCCGTCTGTCAATCGTTTTCTCCCACATGCCCACCCACCTGCCCTGTACAGACACTGGGGTCAGAGAGCATCTCAAGGGGGAGGGTTTGTGCGACACAAAGAGCACACGTATGTGTGTATATCTGAGGTTGATTTTGTAGTGCAGTGAGTGAAAGCCCCTGACACACACACACACACACACACCATCTGCTTTCGTTTTGAGACCATATCACAACAATGGAGTGTTTAGTACATGCACAGGTCCCCTTTTTTCAGTCACACACCTCCCATTGCCCAAGACAATGAACCACCCCACCCCATTTACCCCCTCCTACTCCCCCTCTTCCTAACCCAACAGACACATAAACCAACACAAATCCCTATTTAGCTGTGACAGCCTCACACAATCTTGCCTTCAGGGGCAGTCACAATTGCTAACCAGCTGCCCAAGGCCATACAAATACCACATTCACAAACACTTAGAAAAGCTACACTTGTGAGAATGTGTGGCCATGACACACCAGACCAGACTGATGATCACCTTACATCTTTTCAATTCTCCCCAAATTTCAACCAAAGCCGAGGGTCAACACCCATGTATGTTCTGTATACAAGTGAAAAGACAGGCTGATACTGATGCTCTAGTTTTGTTTGGAGCACAACTCCTGAACTGGATGGTCTTACATGAGTACCCCAAGAAGTTTCCTAAAAACTGTATTTGAGAATGACCAAGGATTAATAATAAGAATTGTACCTTCTCAGAACTGCTGATGTAATCATAAAGACTGCCCTTGACTCTTATTCATAATGTTTTCATGTAGACCATCTTTTCTACACATTCATACTATTTTCTTTTAATGAGCCATGACTGAATACTGCAATAATGTACACAATATCCATCACCTAGAAGAGGATAGATTTAATTTTTCAGTCTAATCCCTCTTAAAAAAAAATCTTTTCTTCCCGTCACTTTCGTTTCTGGATTTAACTTTAGACCTGAAAAGTGCCCCACACACACACACACACACACACACACACACACACGAGTTGAAATGAAAAGGGTCACACGTGATGTGGCAATAGTGTGTAATGTTATGACATTTTATTAAAAGAAAAGTAAACCCTGAAACACATTATATGTTTCTATTCAAAGATTTGTCAAGTGTTTAGCTTTATTCTTCTATGACATCAGCACAGCAACCAGCAAAAGAAGTGCCAGAAACACTAGAGTAGTTACAAGGGCATTTAACAGGAGAAAAAAATATCTCCCATGCATATTAATGAGAAATTAGTTATTAAAATAGGTCATTAGTATTCTCATGTTAGTTTTATGTATCCATTAAAGACTGAATGTGACCCAGTTGTGCTTCCTGGAATTAACAAAACATTAAAATAAAATATAAACAATAAAACAGATTGCTGCATCTGTAAAACTAATGCTTGTTAATTTCTGAGGGAAATGGACCTTACAAGCTTGTTGCCCCCAATACATCCATTTTAACCAAACATTATCAACACGTCGGCACGTCCGATAATGGTAAAAGAGGAAAATGCTTCTTTCGAGTGACGTTTTCTGTTTAGCACAGGTGTATTGTCTACGTTTTTTTAAATTTTATTTTAACAAATTTTAAACAAGTTACTTTTTATAAAGTACATGCTTAAAAAAAAATAAAAATAAATCGATGGCAGTGGAGTAGATGATTCTGCATTACTTGTTGACTGATCACAATTTCCAAGGTCACCCTATCCTTTTTCCAGCGTAGTGATAATGACCGTTTCACACAAACACTGCCCTCTACTGATACAAACAGGAACTGAACAAACAGCTAAATAATAATCCCAACAGAATTCCGAGACGTATTCAAACAATTGTCTCACTACTGTTTTTCGTTTCTTAATATTTGATACTGTTTTAATGGATTTTTACAGTTTTGCTGGAACCTCAACCAAAACACTGATTCAAACTGGAAGATGTTTTTCAGGGTCTACTTTTTATACATTTTATTTATTAACAGACAATATTGTGCATGAATGTGCTGAAGAACGCCCTTCATTGTACATTGTGCTAATTTGATTAAATAAATGGTGAACTAAACGCTTCAGTTTGATACAAAAAGTGAGCATGAGTGTCTAACATGCAGTCTTGTGAATGAGTAATTTGATTTTTTTAAATGAGTTTGAGCTAATTCTTGTGAGCACTGTTAACAGCCAATTTCGAGTTGTGGTAAATGGGTTTCATGTTTTTTTTTTTTTTTATCTTGTAAAACTGTTTGAGAGGAAAAATGCCAAGATGTAGAAACAAATAAAAAGTATAAGAGTTAAGAGTTACTTAACATAAAGAGTATAAGAGTTACTTAACATAAAGAGTTAAGTCAGCCTATTAAAAAATTATTAGTTTTTTTATGATCTGAAATTACTTTAAACGTGAAAACAAATGGGCTTAAAACAAATACTTTTACACTAGTACACTATTTATACAATTAAATACTAAAGATATGTATTGTACTTTGTGATATGCTTCTCTTTTTGTTAAAATAGACCTTACAAAATCTTACAAATAGTATTGTTCAGGAACCCGATTTGAAATTGATATAGATATTTTTGAATAATACCCAGTCGCAACTAACATAGCCAGACTGTCCACAAACGGACTCATCATCTGTGTGACAGCATTACATGTGGTTGATCACTTATTACGGGTTAACTATCTTGAATAAGGAATAAGTCACCAGATTAAGCTGAAGAGTGTGTGTGTGTGTGTGTGTGTGTGTGTGTGTGTGTGTGTGTGTGTGTGTGTGTGAGAGAGAGAGTGTGTGTGTGAGAGTCGCCTTAAAGCCCCCCTTTATCTGAAGCCTTTATCTGAAAGATAACGGATACTGAAAAAATGACAGTACCATTGGAACTAATGACACTTTTTATTTTATGAAACCATAAGCTAAATTATAGCCTGAATGAATAGAAGACATTATAAAAATGTTTTTCTTTTTCCCAACTAGGAGCTAATAAGAAAACCACAAAACTGGTGCAAGAATCCTTAAAGACAGATCACATACATAACACCTATATTCAAACCCTTACATATCAATCATCAGAAAGCCATTAATGAGAATAATTTCTAATGAGATATGGACATTTTTACAGCCGTACCATGGCTGATTACTTGCTTGTGTCCGTATGGCCCTTTTGACGTAATTAATCAAAACCCCAAAATAAAACGTTTGCTATGTAAGATTGTTATGATTATCATTTCAAAAGATTCATTTTCAATAGAAAAATTAAATAATATGGCCCAAGGAAGAGGAATTAAGATTTGAAGTTAATAGTGTACACTATATAAATCACCAAAAGTGAATTTCAGTACCTGTGCATATAATTTTCTCCAGATGGCACCACACCCATGTTGGCTACATTCATGACCTTGTCACTGACCAAGGTGTTTTTGGATGACAAGTTGACTGTGGCTGAGCTTTCATTCATCCCTTGCAGTTTTCCTGTAACAACAATACAAAATAAAAATAAATAAAAATAAAAAAAACGAGAGGAAAAAAAAAGTTGGTTTTGTTGGTTAGATATAGAGGCTTTAAAATTATTTCAAGTCAATTACAAGAAATATTGTTAATTAATATTTTAATACATCACTTATACATCACTGCCAAATACTGAATTAGATTAGTAAAGCTAGCCCACAATAGCCACTAGCCATCATTTAAAAAAAAGTACATCCTGCCATGCTGTATTTAAATATTTTACACTGGTCAGTTATATCTGCAACACATCACAATCACAACAAACTTTGTTCCCAGAATTAAATTTTTTTATTATTATTTTTTTTTTTATTTGGCCAACTCACTGAATCATGTGTATGTAAAACCAACATCTCCATGCATGTTAACAGTGAGGGGACCTGGTCTGCAGAAGTCGTCCAAGCAAGAAAATCCAGTGAAGAAGTGACATGGTTACATTTAGACATTTGGCAGGTGCCTTTAAAACCAGAGCAAATTACATTTTGATCTCATTATATATCTGAGCAGTTGAGGGTTAAGGGCCTTGCTCAAGAGCCTACCATGGTGCTCGTGGAGTTTGAACCTAGGACCTTCTGAACTATAGTCCAATTTCTTAACCACGGAGCTAGATGCATACCAGGATACACTGGGAAGAAGTTAGACATATTGTAATACTCTGGTCATACATACATGTTACTTTGATATGCATCACCTACCTAGCCTGGTTGTAGACTAAGCACTCCTCTTCATGGCAACCATATTCCCTAATGACAGTAGCATCTTAAGCAGGATAATGTACCCCATTATATATAGTTTAGGAATGGTTTGAGGAACATGACAAAACATTTGTTTGGTGTTGACTTGGCCTGTTGGCAAATTCCCCAGATCTTAATGATTGAGCACTTGAGGGATGTTTTGAAAAATTAAAACATGCAAATTTAATTTTGTACAGTGCACATTTCTTGTGCACATAATAAAGTCTCTATTTTGTTGCTTATTTGATATGAACAACAAAAAGAATGTATGTATCTGTACAGTCAATGACTGATAATCTTAGTTAGCATTTTTACTGAGAATAATTTGGAATTCATTGTACGTGTGTGTTACCTTGCTCTTTGTTAAAGTCCTGCTCAGACATGGTGACAGGGAGTAGTAGTTCTCCCACTGCTGGCTGAATAGATACACTGAAGCGATCTTCTTCAGTACTACAAAATAAAACTCAACTTAATATCACATATACAGTCAGGAACACACACACAAGATATTTAGACAGGGACTATTTCCATATTTTGCCTTTGCACACCATCCATGAACACGGGTTTCCTGTCTTCAGCAGCTTTACGAGAGCTTTACTGCAGCTGCCTTTAGTTACCACTTGTTTGCCTTATGTTCACTTTCCAACATTCCAATTGTTGCCCTTGAGCTGCTTTTGTGCCAAGTTTTGGGATGTTGTCAATCTGCACTGTGAAGCAACATTTGACTGGATCTGAGCAAAACTAAAGCCCTCATATTTCAGAATGCATCTTCCTACTTCTATCAGCAGTAACATCAATAAACAGCTATCCAATCACAACCTTATCAAAACTTTATCCAAGTTTGTCACAAAATCACAAGGACACAGGCCATATCAGGTAATGAATCCGCTTTTGTGAACTATCCAATTTCTTTTGAGCGTGCTGGTACAAATGTGAGTATATAAACATTTCTGTAATTCCTAAACTGTTAATGCAATATTGTTGAACCCAGTGAATTAAAGCTGAAAAGCATGGTATCTGCACATTTTATGTTAACAAATTTAAATGACTTACGAATTTTGTAAAATCTGAATAAGACAACATTCAGTGCACGTTAACTAACACAACTGCCTCCTCATTCATGAAATAAATAAATAAATAAAACAACGATGTTAATCGGCCAAGTCCAGTGCATTTACCATCAAATAAATGTTACCTTACTGAAATCAAAACCGTTGCTGTCAAATGACTGGTCTGAAGCCTTTGTTACGGGACATGTAAGATATTTCTGAGATAATCTCTAACACATACGGTTAAAACTAGCAGTAGCAGCAGATGGCTATTGTAAAACATTACTTTTTAGGATTGCTAGTATAGTGTTTGTTGCTCTTGGTATAGTGGTAAAACAAAAACAAATAAAACACACTTTTACAAACTTTCCGCCTCCTACAATTCCAGACATTTTAGATCTTGAATTCTTTTAAAGGAGCTGCTGGGACCCTGTGAAAACTACATTTCTATCACATCTTGATTGCTTAATTTCAAATACATATTCCTTACAAATTTATTAACCACAGATAGACAGGAGATAACACAACAGAGTACTGAAAGGAGATAGAGTTTAACATGCACACAAACTGAAAGTTTGGTTTTAAAAACACTTATGAATACAATAAATTAAAAAAAAGTATGTGCAGTAGCTTTGCTGGTTTTCTCTATTCAAGTGATAACACCGCTTCATAGGTCCAAATTACTTACTCCAAGCCTTCCCCTACTTTTGCTCCAAAATAAGCCTTATACATGATTACAAATGTACAATTATTGTGCTGGTAGTACAGCTTTATCAGGTCCACAGGGTCATAAAAACTACACAGGTGCTGGATGCACGTTGGCCACAAGTTGTCACCATCAATTTCGATTTTGAATGTGAAAAAATGCCTCCGTTAGTCAGAAAAGCAGTTAGAAAGTCTTGGCAATTATTAAGGAAAAATAAATACAAAAAAATGCTGCCGCTGGTAGGTACACAGAGTCAAATTGGTCTTTCTTCTTAAAGTTACATGTGTATTTATAAACATTCTACTTTTGCGACAGTATCCTTCATGATATTGTAGGCTAATAATTGTGTGGGAGAGACTGTCTAACTGCAGGCTTTTTGATCATGCATATGGCATAAGCTGGCAAACAAGGAGCCACTACATCACCTGCTCCAACAAAAGAAATAAATTCATGCACATATGCTTTTCTATGTAGGGAAGTCACAAATGTGATCTTATATAGAGACATTTGCTCATTGTCTGTTTAAGGTCAGACAGAAAGGCAAAAAAGATGAGTGAGACAGGTAATTAAAAAATAAAATTACATATATAAAGACTATATAATCCAGAAAGGTCAAAATATATTTGAGTATAAAAGACAGAACATGTTTATTGATAGGCTAAGATATTAGTATTAATAGTGACATAGAACATGTCACTCATACGCACCCAGACACCCACACAACATTGTCATTGTACTCTTATTGCTATGGTCATTAATAATAATCCCCTTTGCAGCCCAACCCATTTATAGTGGTGATATTCATATGCCTCTACTACCCAGTGTAGATCAAACACTGGTCATAAAAAAAAAAAAAAAAAACAATTACACTTCAAAGAAACATAATTAATTATTTTTAAAAAACTAATGTTGATTACATGTAATAATGCAGCAGAGGTAACAATTTATTAAATGGATTCTGACCTGTTGCTGAGCACATGTGCAAGCGCACACAAGAGAGAGTGAGCGAGAGAGCAATAACTCAGTAATTCAATCTGGTAATGACACGCTTTCATCATAATGGTGTGTGGAAGTATGCGTGCATGTGTCGGTATATAGAGAACAATTTTAAATATGGAGCTGCTGGAGATTTTGAGAACATTAGAAAGTGTCTCTCGTTCTCTCACACATAAAACACATGCTTTTCTCATAGTACCAGCAGTAACGGAACCAATTAAACAGTTAACTCTTCACTCAGCAGTGGGTATGTTCCAAAATCAGCAGTTATTAAACCACTAATTAAAAAACATGCCTTTCTCCCCCGTCATCTGTCCAACTACAGGCCAATATAAAATTGCCCCTTTATTTCTGTAAGATCTCTAAGATAGTAGCGCAGCAGCTATGTTCATTTCTACACTGAAATAGCATACACAAACTGCATCAGTCATTTCCTCTTTACATGCTTCATCTGGGTAACATAAATCGTAAGCATGGTATTAGTTTTCACTGTTATGCCGTTGACACACATCATCATCATCATACGCAGTGAGTGTCCTCACTAGAAGATTGCTAGAAGCACATAATCCCTGTCTTATACATACTGCACTGGCTCCCAGTGAAATTCCCCATCGATTTTAAAATACTACTTTTTAGCCAAGCATTTTTGTGAATAGATCTGCCTTTGTTAAAGGAGCAGATCTGGAGGACTCATGGATATAGTGTATTATGGTGAACTGGTACGTTTATATGCTGTCTTCTCCACTCTCATTGATCACTCAGGTTTTGTTGAATGTGGAATGACTGGTTGGTTTACATCACAGAAAGCCCTCATGTCTGTTTCTCCTTCTGGCTCTCCCTTTTAGTTATGTTGTCATAGTGAGTCCCAACTTGCACCCTGTACTAAATGTATATTCACCCTACACATTGTGACTGTGACCATACCCAACTTCTCTCTCTTTCTCTTCTCTTTTTTTCTCTCTCTCCCCCTCTCCATGCCTCTGTCTGTCGAGCTACCAATGCTGCTCCTGAGCTGCCAGTGATGCAGACTCATCTGCCCTCTGGGCCTCTCTGACTTATCCTGGTGCCCGCGTGGTCCGATTGGGATGCGTGTGGTGACTGAGGACAGTTCCACTTTACCATGAAGATGGTCCTGGCCTCAGCTGATGCTGCTCTGAGTCCCTGTGACTGCTGTCGCTCAATAGTTCAGGACTGGGATTTCCTACAGTCTATTTGAACTTACTTAACATCATCTGTTATATTGATCTTCCAGCTGCTTAACACAGTATGACTGCAAAACAATTCCTGCTATCTGATATCACCCTAATAAGGGTGGGTTCCCTATTGAGTCTGGTTCCTCTCAAAGGTTTCTTCCTATTGCCACCTCAGGGAGTTTTTTCCTTGCCACCGTCACCCTCTGCTCGCTCATCAGTCACAATCTGATCATTTTTATTCATAAACAACATTTTCTCACATTTCATACAAATTTATATAGTTTTCTTTTGATTCTGTAAAGTTGGTTTGTGTCAATGACCACTATTAAAATCACTATACAAATAAAATTTAACTGAATGTGCAATGTCTTTGAGGACTTCAGTATGAGCCATTTTACTCCTATTTTTAATTATTTACATTTTTAGTCTTTAAAATTTGTGGAAGTGGAAAAATGCTCTTACCATAAATGGAAACTGGCTGCCTGGGTTGAATCATTAAAATCCACCCCAAATGAAACTGTTACTGATGCCCCCAGCTCCAAACTCTCTGTGGAAGATACACACAAAAAGAGCAAAATATAAAGAGATGTGGAAAGAGCTAACGACAGAAAACGTCTCAGAAAGAGACTATGATTATATTTGTTAGACCAGAGCCAAACTGCAGCTTTGCACATGTGCAGTTTCAAGGAATAGGTGGGTTTTAATCTGAACAATAGGGTGCATTAGCTAAAATAAACCAGTCATATTAGAGTTGACCTTTAATATTTTTTTTATTCATTCGATTTATTCATTTCTCAGAATTCTGAGGGGGAAAAAAAGTCAGAACTCAAATATATTTATGGTAGCTCTCAATGGAGCTAATCCACAATTTTCTTGTGCTGTGTTGAGTTATCTGGGAATTTGTACATCGACTTCTGCTTCAAACTCGAAAAAAGCCATTAGCTAACTACAGGGGACACAGGGATCAACTCCAGAATCACTTTAATTCCTGTGTTTGACAGCTTAGCAGGTTACAATAATCGTTCAAAGCAGATCAATTAGATGGATTGATAACCTTAAATGAAAATCACAAAAAAGAGGCAAATCACTACTCCTGATAAAATGCAAACAAATGTGAACAAATGCAACAGAAAATTGTTTAAATAAACTTTACACATACTATTTAATGAACTGTTTAAGCAAATAAATATTTTGTGAATAAATTTGTGAATCCTTTGTATAAGTAACCAGTGTCCCTGAGATGATCATCTCATGTGTTACTGACTGCAGTCTCTTGTGTTTTATGCAGTGAACCTACAGGGGTTGGACAATGAAACTGAAACACTGGCCAATGTAGTGTTGGAGGTTTCATGGCTAAATTTTTCAGCCTGGTGGCCAATCTTCATTGATTGCACATTCTACCAGTAAGAGCTGTGTGAAGGTGTGATTAGCAGAGTAATAGCACAGTTTTTATTAAAATATTGCAACACAACATTATGGGTGACATATCAGAGTTCTTGCTGGCGCATCTGTAACCAAGACAGCAAGTCTTTGTGATGATCAAGAGCCACTGTATCCAGGGTAATGTCAGCATACTACCAAGAAAGACAAAACCACATCCAATAGGAGTAACTGTGGACGTAAGAAGCAGCTGTCTGAAAAGGATGTCCGAGTGCTAACCAAGATTGTGTCCAAGTAACATAACACCACAGCTGTGCAACTCCTGCACCTCAACATTCCCGTTTCCACTGTTCATCAGGAGATCCACAGGGTCAATGTAAATGGCCGGGCGGCTAGAGGCAAACCTTTGGTCACTCGTGCCAATGCCAAACGTCGCTTTCACTAGTGCCAGCAGGGAAAATCTTGGGCTATGGACAATGTGACATGTATTGTTCTCTGATGAGTCCACCTTCACTGTCTTTCCCACATCCGGGAGAGTTACATTGTGGACAAGCCCCAAAGAAGCAAACCACCCAGACTGTTGCATGCCCACAGTGAAGCATGGGGATGGATCAGTGATGGTTTGGGCTGCAATATCATGGCATTCCCTAGTCCCAATACTTGTGCTAGATGGGCGCGTCACTGCCAAGGACTACCGAACCATTCTGGAGGACCATGTGCACCCAATGGTTCAAACATTGTTTCCAAGACTGGTGACAGAGTGGTTTGATGAACATGAAAGTGAGATTGAACATCTCCCATGGCCTGTACAGTTACCAGAACTAAATATTGTTGAGCCACTTCGAGGTGTTTTGGAGGAGTGAGTCAGGAAACTTTTTCCTGTGACCTGGCCACTATTCTGCAAGAACAATGGCTCAAGAACCCTCTGGCCACTGTGCAGGACTTGTATCTGTCAATCTCAAGATGAATTGATGCTGTATTGGCCACAGAAGAAGGCCCTACACCATACTAATGAATTATTGTGGTCTAAAACCAGGCATTTCTATTTCATTGTCCAACCCCTATATACTGTCAACTCATAGCTACTGAGGGGTAGAGACTGTGAGGTGGCGATTCTCTATCACAGATGGTGCTTGGACGTTGAGCCTTACTTTTGCCCCACTAGTGACTAATATGATGTCATTCTCTGATCATGTCATACATTGCCTCTCACAGTTGTTCGTCATCAAATAACTTCAGCTTCATTATTCCACTTATTTAAGCTTCACACCTCCCACTTGAACTATTGTTCAGTTCTATTTCATGCTCTCTTTTCTCCTGGCTGTTCTTCTGCAGGAACCAAGACACCTAATCGTTCAACATCTCTGTGAAGGATGGTCGCAAGAATCTTGTTAATCAATTTCTTGATGACCTTCTCTGTTTCGTCTGTTATGCTTGCTTGGTCGGACTTTATACTCGGGACTGGGTAGTGTATGAAGACTCTCATATGCATCTCTTACAACACCCTTGTGATCAGAATTGACTTTGATCACTCTGGCTAGCCTGTACTGGCTTCTTAGTGCATTTTAGTCACTCACGACATCAGCATGTATAGCTCTGGACGCCATGCAGTAGAAAATTCCCCAGACTTTAAGTCGTACTCTTTTCTTGACTTCAGCTTTTACTTTGTAAGGACCAAACAAGTCTAAGGTTGTGAATTCAAAGGGCACAGCTGGTTTTGCTTTTTTAGGAGGTAGGAAGGTCAGCCATAGCTTGCGGACACCTCTTTGCCCTTGCTTTTCTGCAAAAATCACACAGCTGTCTACTATTTTCTTGGCCAGTCTCTGACCTTTAATCACCCATGTTTTCTTTCTCATTCTGACGAGCGTACCTGCCACTTCCTTATGATTTGCATTGTGGGCTTCTCCCCATGCTCTGTCAGGTAATATCAAAACTACAACCTTACCCTCATCAAAGATTTGGATTTTGCCACCACATACTAGGAGTCCCAAGTCTTCTCTGTATACAGCAAGCCAGTTACAGTAAGTGTAGTGTCAGGAAATGTCACACTCTCCTGTGCTGATTTTAGTGCATTCTCTTGCTCTTCTACTGGCACAGCTTTTCTAGTTCCCTTTTTTGACGTAACCTTCCGTTTTCCATCCTTTGAGTTAACCCCTAACCATTTTCTTATGGTACGCCACACCCAAAAAATTGACTAGCTAGTTTGGTCAAGTTACTAAACTTTTTCACGTCCACTAGTTTTTTGATAACCAAGTCACCTGGTGCTCTCCCTGGTAGATTTTCCACAAATCTTGTTTTCTGTTGATTTTCATGGCTGCTTGGGTCAGAAGCGACATTAGTTGAAATCACTCCTGTTTTGAGTGCTTGGCTCTTTGAGATCTCCCTCTTCTGTTTCTCTCAGTTTCTTCACTGTTTGAGCTCTTGTCAGAACTGCTGAGAAAGTCTTTCTTTGCAGTTTATTAACTCTTTCCCTTGCATCAAACATGAAATTCTTTGACCACACTTAAATGGATACCTCAGGAACTGTCGTCTCTTCTGCCATACAGAACCTTCATTGTGATCCTTAGGTGTGATGATCCTCCACTGTGATGAGGTCTGCCTTCACTCAGATCCCCTGGGATCCACCACCAGTCACATGCTGGCCCAGTCTTTTGGATTTGCCCAACTCTAATCGCAAAGAACGTCTGAAACACCCGAAACTATCACGTTGATGGCGAGCAGAGTTCCAGTTGCATATTATAGGAGGCGGTATCGACAGGCTAAACAGCGCGTCTGCTGCGAAGATAGCAGCAGGCCTCGCAGCTTGACAGTTGTTTCTCTTTAAATAACGTCAGCTTTACCCTTCCACTTATTTAAGCTTCACACTGTGTATTTTCTCTATTTTCGCCATATCATGACCTGTTTATAAATCACCTATTCTCATCTGGAGAGAAAGCTACATCATAAAACATACATCATATCATTATTCAAACATATTTGAAGTATTAATAATAATTAATTAATATAATAATAATAATAATAATTATTATTATTATTAATTAATAATAAGTATTAATGTAAAAATATGCTAAGCCTTAGAAGGTACACAGTAACAAGGCTGCTGCTGCTTTATATTAAACGAATTCCCTGTAATAAAACACACAAATGTTACACTCTGTTCAATGTTTTAAAAATAAAAGTACACTTTTAATCTTTTAACAGGTCTAAATGAACTCAACAGTGCCATTTCGACAGGGTCAACAGGGTCATGCTGTTAGTCTTACCTATGGAGCTGAAGTGGTGGATTTTCTGACTGGTGGATGCCATCTCCACGATATGGATGTTGTGTAGAATGCGATCACTGTGGTTGCTAAACGTTAACTGGAGAGAAACCATGTGGTCACCATAAATACATGGTTGCCGCGGGAAGTGATACTGAGCCGCTAGGCCTTTTCCGGTCATGTTATGGAGCAGCTCAAAAGAACGAACTGGAACAAACACGGGACTGGTCACCTGCATACATACATGGATACATACATGTTACTTGTATGCAATAAAAATGCATTAAATAAATACCTTACGATCAAACTACTGAACATAGCTTAGACTAGCCTACCTTAAATCTGCTGAATTCACAAAAAAATTCATTAGGGTTTAGGTACAAAGTTACAGATACATGACAACAGGGTTGGCAGTGGCATGACATAGGTTATTGCTTGCTGCAATGACTAGAACAACAGACCTGATGAGGATTTACTGTGATGTTGATGGGCTTGTCCATAAGATTTCATATGGTTTACGTTGTATGATGTGCAATCTGTGTCAGTTGGCTTGTGTAAAAGAGAGATATTTATACCAATATGTGAATACCCATGTATACATAGATGTCTAGACAGACTTTTTGCCTATATGTTTCCTGACTCATTTAAAGGTCACCTATTATGCTAAATGAATTTGTGCAAAAAAATGTTTTCCATTCTTTTGTAGAAATGTCACTTGGATTTTCTCCCTTTATGAAGTGTGTATGAAGTGTGTATGAAGTGTGTATGAAGTGTGTATGAAGTGTGTGATGGCAGCAGAACAGTTTCTTCTGCAAAGGCACATGGGAAGTAGTAGCTAATAGAATTTAATACTACAAATGAAGAAACATCTTGTGAGCAGTAGCAGTAGAAATTAAGAGTACAGTGGAACCTTGGATTGCGAGTAACTTTTTAAAACAATTTTTAAACAGATTTTAACTTAAACTTGGGTACTACAGTACTCGGTCATCAAAACCTCGCTTGTTTAAGCATTAGTGGAGCACTAATATAAAAACACTTAAATATATGATTCATATTCTGATCAGTGATAAATGGTTTACAGTTCAGAAAGCCTAGGCCTGTATAACGTTTTCCCATCTTTTACATTAACACACACGTGTATTTTTGGCACCTGTGGGTCTCTCTCGGTCTCAAAAAAAGGTAAGTGCATAAATGAAGAATAATAATAAAAAAGCAGCCATATAAAAAAGCGTCTCTCACTAATCATACAGAGTACACATTGCAAAGTTTACTAGAGGAATTTGACATTTTTCTCCTTGCTTGGGTTTATGTACATCATAGAACCATAAATCTTGAAAAGAAGCAAAGTATGATGAGATAAAGTGGATAATTATTTCAGGGTTTTTTTTTTTCAGTCCAGAAGAAGAAATAAAGATAAACATAAAAATTTCAACTTCATACAATATATAATAAGCAAATTTCAATTTCTGAAAAGCACATAAAAGCTCACCTTATAACATAAAAAAAAACTTTCTGATAACTAATGAACTATAACACTTATCTTTTGACATATTCCACAGACCAAAGTCTAACCATACTGTAATACAATAAGCAGAGGAGGTGCAGCCATTTTGTAGTGTCAGGGCAGCCTGTGTTGATAAAGCCAACTGTCATATTAACATTACTTTACCTTTCTCTTTATTTTAGCATGATGACCACACGGTCACTCTACTCAAGGACCAAACAACACTTCACTCATCACTGCCCCACACACACACCCCTCTGCTCTGTAAGAGTAAATAATAAAAGTGTAACCTTGACCATACATTCTCTCTCTCACACACACACGCACACAGTATGTGCTTGGGTGCGCGTACTCGGGGGAGTTTGATTGAGCACCTTATTATGAATAAACTACAAGGAAGTGGCATGATGGATGGCCACTCCCTTAGTCACCTTCACATTCTGACAAAAAACTGCTGACAAACACAACACGTGTATCCCACAGTGGGGAAATAATAAAAACATATTTCTATATATGCTAATATAATTTAGTTATATATAAGGGACTTCAATTAAAACAACAAATTAAGATTTCAGTGGTAAATCAGGATTATTAAAGTAATACTGTAAATACTTTTGAAGGGTCATGGACAGTAGCATGTGTATAGAACATTAAACTGTTACTAATCATTATGCAAGCTGGCATGCCCACAAAGCTCTGTACCCTTACTGAGTAGGGTCAACGTAAAGATTTTAGGTATCACCAAGAAAATGGATGATATTTTTACAGAGCTCTCGATGCATGCCTTTAGGTGGCAATCATAACCTTTATATGGACCACAACACAATTTTAACTGCTTTGCACTATACACTAAACTTTTCTTCTGTATTTAACATCCATGTGGAACTTTTTAACGGCCTTTGATCGCTGTGTAAACTGAATAAGATTAACCCAGGTAAATGCTTGAACTATTTGAACACTGTGCAGTGCAGGCTACACTGAATGTGTGTGTGTTTATATGTGTGTGTGTGTGTGTGTGTGTGTGTGTGTGTGTGTGTGTGTGTGTTTATATGTGTGTGTGTGTTTATATGTGTGTGTGTGTGTGTGTTTATGTGTGTGTGTGTGTGTGTGTGTGTATACACTCACATGCATGGTTTATGTCTTGTCCATGCTACTGAATGATAATGAGACTCACACTGGGCACACTACAAATGCATCAGGGTCAGTGCTGGCTGATGGGTATCGAATGAACGAATTATGACACACCCCCTCTGTGTGATGGGGTCAAACGCTCAGCAGGTTTTGGCTACTTGGCTTGTGCTCGCCTCCGACAGTTCAATTTCCCCAGGCTGATACCTGTCCCCTCATGTTAATCATGAATGAAATGCTATCAGAAATGCTGTTTTTGAATGAATCCCAATGTCAAAATGTTATTAGAGAAAGAAGCAGACAGTCTGTCTGCTACCCATCCACCAAACCCCCCCCCCCCACAAAAAGAAAGGCTATAATTACTGCTGAAAACAAAAAGATATGTGCGCATACACACCGATTATATTGCTTAACTAAAATTTCACTCTAGGATAACTCTAAGATCCAATAAGACTTGTATCTTGACTTGATCAGCAAAAGTCAAAAGTGTTTATTGTAATGATATGAGGAAAGCTTCTGCACAAGATTCCTCAAACTTTTTGGAAGAAGCCTGCAGTGTCAGTGCTTTGTAAGTGTCAGAGTTAAAGCTATTCCTTTTCCTTGTTCGTGATTTTCAGTAACAAGGATTGGTACTCTGTGTGTGCGTGTGGAGTAATAACAGGACTTACTCCCCCCCTCCTGTATATTGCACAACATTAAGTGTAGCCATAACTGAGAATTATGCTTTTCTTTAATAAATAAAAGAATGTTTTAAAAAAAAAATGTTGTAATATATGAGAGGTAGAAAAACTTCTGGGCATGCTGTTCTAGTTAAATAAATTAGCTTTGCGGTAGTAAATGCTTTCCACTTCATCTCAGGTGACCAATCACTTGCTTTCCTATAACAGCATGGGCCCAGTGTTTTATTTCTTACATAACACGGCCAAATTACTGAAATATTCTTGGCTATGAGTATGATTTTGAGTAGAATTTAATGCACAAGACTTAGACTTGCATGGGCCTTCTTTTAAGCATGAATGAATGCGTTTGTGCGTGTGCGCATGTCTAACAAAGATCAGGTTTAACAACTGTGACTGAGATAGTAAAAGCCTATAATATATTTATGCATAGCATTGACTTGAAATCAGCCAGTTCAATCTCTTCTCAATCTCGCTCTTTATTCCAGTTCTGATTAGACTGCAGCCCAGCCTCGTGGGGAGTATTCTAATGACTTGTGCATAACGGCCTATAGCAGCACAGCAGTCCTGATGAGTCTGTCAATCATGCAGCTGTGGACTACCCTACACTCTCCCCCATCTCCCCTGTTGACAATCCCATGGTAACCCAGGCAACCCTGCTAACCTGGGGATGATGGAGAAATGAACTCAGACAAGACGGGAAATTGTCTGCAGGGATTCTGGGATAGATAGCTGAGAAATATAGGCCAAATATAGCTAAGTTTAGACATATAATGACCAGGTTGGTCAAAGACAGTAAACATTTTTTGTTTAACAATTTCAAATCTGGGCAAAAAAAATTTCACTAGGCAACCAAAGCTTAAATCAATGCTGTACAGCTACAGAAACAACCAATATAAATGTTACATATGTGTGTCATTGATTGAGTGTGAATGACACGTAGAGTCATAACAGTTTAAAATAAAAAAAGAACTGTTAAAGCAAACATAAATTAATTCATCTTTTTTTATTTAAAAGGACACCATATGAATGTGACAGGAGTTAGCAGACGATGGATTTAATGCCTTCATCCAGATGTTGGCCATCTACCAGCTGTCTGTTCTTAATGACATTCTTAATTAACATCTGATTTTTATGTGCACGTTCAAAAGGTGTGTTTACACTTGTCAGGTATGCAAGACATTCATGTTTCTATCCCCACATCTTCACGCAACACTTTTGCAACCCAAAAAAAAAAAAGCTTTTTGCTTAAATGCTCTGCAGCGTGAAACTGAATCAAACCAAACAGAAAAAAATCAATTTCAATCTAATTCAAATTGAGCAAACAGACTGATAACAGACAACATACACAGTGTATGTAGAATAAAATAGGAGCTGCAGAGATTCACTTTCTGCACCTCTATTTTTATTAATCCATAAAAGAAAAGGCAAAAAATACAGGACGGAGAATGGAAACTTCATTCATCTTTCGGAGACATATTCCTCCCAAAACACTCACTCACACTTTCACTCAGATACTTCTAATTGGAAAGAGAAGTCAGTTTCACACTTAAAAACTCACAAATATTTGAGCACCAGAAAAACATCTCATCCTGCCTAGAAGAGAGAACAGGAAATACAGAAGGACATAAAGGAAAAATAATCATGAACATACCTGGATGGCTGGGGTAGAGGAGGCTGAAAGTGACAGGCCTTGCAGGTCAGATAAAAGACTTGGGGAGAGGAAGGAGCTCTTCGATGTGGTAACTACAGTGGGTGAAACTACAAAAAAAAAAGAAAAAAAAAGTATATATATATATATATATATATATATATATATATATATATATATATATATATATATAACAGAAAAAAATGCAAATTAATCATAAAAAGGTACACAAAGACAAAAAAACAACTACAAAAAAATATGTTGCCCCCAAACATACAGTATATTGTCCCTTAGGACTGCCTTTTGGTTTGGTTATGGCGTGCATTAGCACTGGCATCGTTTCAATAACCTTATGCAACATCACAACATTTATTTCAATCCAGAGGTGCACTAATTTGTGGCCGAGAGCCATCTTGTATTGATTACAAGAGGGTCAAACTACTCTGCAAAGTCGTCTGAAGCACATCCCAAAAACTTTCAGTGGGGTTAAGGTCAGATTTCTGTGGCACCAATTCATGTGGGGAAACAAAAAAATAAATTGAGTCCAGAATATGCCTGTGCCATCATGGAAGAAGAAAAATTACATACATGAGATAACCTGGTCATCCAGTACTTTCAGGCCATCAGCTGACTTCATGTTACTGCCACACAACAGTACTGAGCCTAGAACTGACCAACTGAAGTAACCTCAGCTCACAACACTGCCTCCAAAGGCTTGTACTGTGGCAATTATGCATGATGGGAACTTTGTGGACTTCCCTTCTTACCCTGTCTATCTGGACTCAGCAGACCGCATGACTTTTTCCATTGATCCAAAGTCCAATCTTCATGCAGTATATTGTAGCACGCAAATTGAAGCCTATTTTAGTCATTTTAATCATAGCCATGATTACTAACTGTCCTTTTTTTTTTTTTTTTATAATAAAACCTCACATTTATCATTTTTCTGTCCACAATTCTGTGAAGTTGAGGGTTCAGCACTATCCTTGAAGGTTTTAATATTGAATTGGACCCAATTCCTGTAATTTCAGAAATCTCCTTGGTTGTCTACGTTTCATTCTTGCCAATAATTTGACTGTTCTGCAACACAGAAGCATCTTTGTTTGCACAACCAGGGGATACGTCTTGACATAAATGTGTAGGAAATGAGAGGATACTCAGTGCATCAGTTAGTGTTAAAAGAATATGTTTCAGCTACAATCAATCACTGCAGTAATTGTCTTAAAGGTTCTTAAATACAGTATTTTTTTTTTTTATCCAAATGGCTGTGTATAATGGAGAATTAGAAAACCAAAGACGTGTGTGTCAGCATATGAAAACTTATTTACAATCATCATACAATAAACATTTTTGGAAAAAAAAGTTTTCTAAAACGGAAATAAAGTTTGTCCTTTATAAGGATCATATCATAGGCAACTCGTAAAAGTGCTAACACATATTAAATACAATTATGATATATATATATATATATTTATATGACATATCTATCTATACACATACATACACACCACACATACACACACACCACACATACACACACACCACACCCGGAAACTTACAGTCATCTAGATCCAAGAGAGAAATCTCTTTTGCTTTCTTAGGTTTCTCCACCTAAAAAAGGACACAAAAGAATGACACAAAGGAAGAGGGAAATCATGTAAAACATAAGAGTAAACCAAATATTTAAGATAAAATCATGCAAGATCATGCAACCCAATTTTGTCATTAGATACTGCACAACTATGGCCTCAAACATTTGGAAGCCATTATATTGTAAACAATTTCATCATTTTTTACAGTAAATGCAAGGTCTGTTAAAATTTATTCTTTGAAGAATTAATTCTACAATTTAAAGAAATATTCATGCTTAATTAAATAACAGATTAAAACCAGGAAAACATTAGTAGCAATACAGTTTATGTTATGTTTCTCCTTTTAACGATTGTCCCATCATCTCTCTCACCTTCTTAACTGGTTTGGGTGTGGTTTTTGGTTTTTGTTTAGTTGGGGGGTCTGAATCAGAGTCGGACTCTGAGCTAGAACTGTCCTCTGAGGTCCTCGAATCGCTTGCCGAATCAGTCTTATCCAAATGCCTGTTGTTTTGGTCAACATCTGAGTCACTGAAACACACACACACATTTTATTTTTATATATATATAAAATATTACACACACACTATATATATATATATATATATATATATATATATATATATATATATATATATATATATATATATATATATATATATATATATATATATACACACACACATATATATATATATATATAATGTGTGTGTGTGTGTGTGCAGGGTGACAGAGGGTTTGATGGGCTTCCAGGTCTCCCAGGAGAGAAAGGACACAGGGTGAGTACTAACACATATTACACACACACACACACACACACACACACACACACACACACACACACACATTATATATACATGTGCTCAAATTTTTCTAAAACATTAGTATGCCTTTTTTCTGTTAACCTTATAAGTACTGTATGCCACATATATGTTGTATAATATATATATAACATATATGTGGCATACAGTACTTATAAGGTTAACAGAAAAAAGGCATACTAATGTTTTTGAATTTGAGCACAGTAGTTGCTTAAAAAATATGTAGGTGTTCTAGCAGGTAATAATTTTAGCAAGTGTTTCAATGTTGATTATGTAGAAGGGGTACCTGTTTATACTGGGTTTTGTGCCCTGTTGAAGTTCTTTGTTTTTCTGAGTTTTTCTTTTTTTCTTATCAGAACCCAAGTCACTGCTTTTCTCTGATTGGCTGGAGCTCTCATCAGAACTGCTGCTACTTTCACTATTTTTCTCACTCTCTGAGTTGCTGCTCGACTCTACACACATTTTAACACACAAAATTATAACATTTTAAATTTACTATGATCCCCATGCCTTTCATAAAAACACACAGGCGCACGCACAGGCGCGCACGCACAACCTTCACTGCTGCTATTGCTGCTCTCACTGCTGCTATCAGATCCTTCCTCCTCGTCCTCTTCTTCCTCTCCAGAGTCTGAGTAAAACTTGTCATCTGATGAGGCAGGTTTGGCTTTGCTGACAGATGGAGCCCATTCACTTGTCTTACACAGACACAAAAATTATTCATTTTACTTCAGTAGAACTCCATAATATTTCAACTAAATACTTATACATGCACCACTATAAAAAATATTTTTCTTTTATTAAAAATATGTTTGAACTATAAATAAATAAAAAAAATAATACATTTATTAATAAATAAACAAGAAAAAGAAATTTATGAGACCATATTGTAAGATGGTGAAACATTGTCAAGCCACATTTAGTAATGGTTATTACCGCTTCCACGACCTCCACATTTCTCACAGACTGGTCAGGAGCCACATCCGGCCAATCAGAGAGCTCCAGATAGCCTGTGGCTTTGGAGTTTAGAGTGTGGGATAGCGTGCCAAGCTGAAAACGATCCCGATCTAAGTAAAAGAGACATTAAAACAAGTTATAATAAATTAACTTTGCATACCACAAAGACGAAGACATTTCAAATTAAAATTTTTATGTTAAATCATTATCTTTGCAGGAAGAGTACATCAACATAGCCTGAAAAGCTGAAAGTGGGAATCAGCTGCAATGATTGCAGTTAAATAAATGAAAAAAAAAAAATTATATATATATAAAAACTAAAAACTTGCATTGGGGATTTTATAAAGACTTGAACACTCTCCCTGTGTCTGACTACATGTGAAGAATCCATATTAGTGCAGGAATTTATGTGTTTAATCACAGGAAGGCGAGAAGCTGTTGACCTTTCTGACCTGCAGAGATGGGCCGTCAGAGGCGAGAAAATTAGATGCTCTGACTGCTGGTCACAGAAAGAGAATATGGAGGAAAAAGAAAGCAGATAGAACATGGAAAGATGGAATTGTTACTTCACTATAAAGTCTATATGATGGTTAATTTTACATTGCATCTTTTCCATGACAAGGAGAAGGTTAAAAAAGTACTATTAACAACCAAAGCAACATTACTGTTCTGGTATAAAAGTTTCCAATACAGCTGAAGTGCAAGTGGTGGCCCACCTCACTGCAATCCACACTTCCTGCACAAACGGTCCAAAATTCTAAGTAAATTTTGAAAATCTGGAATTTCTTTTTCCATTTAAAACTCAAAATAAAAAGATCATATTTTATTGAAAACAAAGAAAGCAAATGTTCAATGTATTGAGTATTTAATAATAAAGATTCTGAACGATTTTAGAAACCAATTTAAATGTAAGCAAATTTGTAACACCATTAATGTCAGATTTTCGGCATGCCTCTCTCTTCTATTAAAGCATGTGTTCAGAGGACACACTAATGTTTGCTATCTAAAATACAGAACTTCAGTTTAAAAAGTTAACACTAAGTAAGATGTTTTGTCAAACTCTTACGGTGAATTGATAACATTATGAAATACCTAAGTAAAATAGCTAAGTAAAAGTAAACTCTGAATTTGGGTGGATATGTAATTAACACAGCTAAAGCCATAACTGAAAACATATAAGAAGAAAAAGGCATTGTGTTACTACAGATAAGAAAAGTCCGCAGACAATTTATTACCACCGCTGAACTCTTAATTAAATTCTTAATGTTACGTTCATAAAAACACAAATGGATCATGCACAAAAAGCTCTGCTTTGACTAAATTATTATGCACTCATGGATAAAGAAAAGAAACAGTGTATTGGCCAGGAGGCACTAGAGGAGGAGATAATGAGAAATTAGGGAGAGAGAAAGTAATCGTACAGAAAGCGGGGGAAAAATGGAAATGAAATGAAGCATGCTTAATGAAAAAATGAAAGGAACCACTAAGACATAAGCCAAGACACAAGCAAGGGACTACTCTCCAGCCGTCTGTTGTTGTCAGCAAGAACCTCTATGGTCTAGTCCTGTGTGTTACCTTCCATTCAACCAAACAAGAGAACAGCAACACTGCCACCTGACGGTGAATGTTGCAAAATACCGCAGAGATTGGCTCAGGCAGCAGATGAGAAAACTAAATTGAGAGATTAGGAAAATGACTGAGCCATCATCCAGTGTGACAAAAATTAATAACAAAGGTTCAAGACAAGTGTCTCGAGGAAGTTTTAGTGAAATTGATGCATGTTAAGACTTAAAGTAGGCAATGCTTTATACTGTAAAAGTGTCAAACCCAAACATTGTGCAGGACCAGAAACATCTTGTGTACAACACAACATAATTTTCAGGTCACAGTTGCCTAGAGCAGTGTCCCAAACTCAATCAATCCAGTCATGCTGCTGCCATAGCTTTGAGACTAGAGCAAAGACAAATGACACAAAGACCACTTACATTCCAGAAATTATCACACCAGTGGATCATTCAAACAAGTTTAAAAGGAAAAAAAAAAAATTAAGATTAAAAATAACATTTTTAATAACATTTATGACAATGTATGATTTTAGTTAGTCTAAATACATTACAAGAAACATCAACAGCATACTGGGCACAAAGTCCCTTTTATGGGATATAACTGACAGAACTTAGGGCCCTTAAAAAGAGAATTAGGGGGGAAAAAAGCTCCTATTCCACCACGGTATACCCATTTTGAATGTAAATATTTAAAGCTCAAAGTACGTACTTTGCACTTATTCATTATTTAATTTCAATTCTAAGATATAGTGGTCGGCTGCTAAAATGACTAACTTGTTAATGACAAGGTTTTGGTATCTGTCATGCACACTCGTAACTCGACCGGCACTAGGACCTGGAAGTAGTACGGTCGGGTTTCCAGGAAGCATAAAAGGAGACAAAATGGCGCTTCACATTGCTCAGTCATTGAGTTCGCCCATGCCTTTGCTGACGCTACGCCGACTATTCTGTGAGTACTCACCGATTCTGGTTGCTTCTTTGATTGAGTGTGTGTTGCTAGAACGCGGGTTTATTTGTGTAGATCCTTGCTCTTTGTGTAAGAGAGTTCTTAGACTAATCGCGTGGTTATCCTGCCTATTCGTGCTGCTTCCGCGTTTGGGTTTACCATCCACGCTACACGGGCTAACTGCTAAGGCTTTTCAGTTTATCCTCGTGACAGAATGACTGAGCCAAAAGCAGTAAACCCAGCGGAGTTTGCTCGCCTCTGTGATGTGGTTGACCAACATGCCAAACTGATCAATAAGCTCTGTGGTGAAGTCGCGTCTCTCCAAAGGGACCTCCAAGACGTCGCGGCCTTGCGCCGCGAGGTGGCGGAGTTACGGCAGGAGAACGCGACCCTCCGCGGGGTGGCTGCTCAGTCGGCTGTTGCCACGCCCGTCGCAGCGGCTGCAGCGCCGCACCCCTCCTCTTCTGATGTTTTCATAGCTTTACCGGATAAGTGGGATGGCACAGATGGGAAATGCAGCATTTTTCTAACCGCATTGGATCTTGTGTTTGAGTTCAATTCCACCAGATACCCCACAGACCGACTGCGCGTTGCGCTTCTCGTCTCGTTGCTATCCGGGCAGGCAGCTGAGTGGGCCACGGCGGTTCTCCGATCAGATTCAGACACTGCTTATTCATATGGAGAATTCACCCGTCAACTAAAGCTAACATTTGAACATCCTGCTGCTGAGGTGGAGACCGATATGAAATTGTACCATCTGTGGCAGGGAGGGTCGTCCGTGAGTCGCTACACCGCGGATTTCCGTACTCTCGTCGTGCAGACCACCTGGGGAGGCGCCGCCCTCCGGACAGCCTACTACGAGGGACTGGCTTCACGCATAAAAGATGAACTCGCCGGACGGGAGATTCCGACCACACTGGAGGGACTGATTCAGCTCGCTCTCCGGATTGACCAGCGCCTGCTCTCCCGTCCGAGGCCAGCCCCCCGGACCCTGCCGCCCATCACGCCACCTTTTTCACATGCCACATCCCGACCACCAGCCTTCACCACCACCGCTATGGCACCCACCGGATCTCCACCTCCCGCCGTGGTTGACACCGGAGCCGGGGAACCCATGCAATTAGGACGCGCCTTCTTGAACGCTGCTGAGCGAGAACGGCGCTTCAGGGAGAGACTTTGTGCCTATTGTGGGTCAGGAGCGCACCATAGAGCCATCTGCCCTCTTCGCCCGGGAAACGCCCAGGCCCGGTGAACCATGGAAGCAGTTCACCGGGCTCCCTCCATCTCTCCGCCACCACGCCCAGCGTCTCTCGTCTCACGGTTCAGGTACACCTCCAATTTGGCCACAAACGAGTCAAAAGTTCTGCGTTCATCGACTCCGGTGCCGCTGGAAACTTTATTGACTCTTCATATGCCAAAAGATTGGGGTTGGAGACTGAAGCGTTATCCCAGCCAGTTCGGATTACATCTGTCGACGGTCGGCCCCTTTCCTCCAGCCCCATCATCGCCCAGACTCGACCCATAACCCTCGTCATCGACCAACACCAGGAAACAGTCCGATTTCACCTCACCTCCATCTCCTCTCCACCCATCATCCTCGGACACCCCTGGCTTCTGCAGCATGACCCTCTCATCTCATGGTCTCAGAACCGGATCCTCCAATGGGGGCCGACCTGTCTCGAACTCTGCCTGCGGGCACCGGCTGGGACGTGCTCTAGGGAGTCTGAGGCCCCTGATGTCGACACCAACGCTATCCCTGAGGCTTATCGGGACCTGGCTGAAGTCTTCTGCAAAAGACGTGCCACTCACCTACCTCCTCATCGGCCCTACGACCTGGCCATTGAACTTCAGCCAGGTTCTGTTCCCCCCCCGCGGCCACCTGTACTCTCTCTCCACCACTGAGACGCGGGCGATGGAGGAGTATGTATCCTCAGCTCTCCGCCAAGGCACCATACGACCCTCCTCCTCGCCCGCCGCCGCGGGATTCTTCTTTGTAAAGAAGAAATTCGGCGAACTACGTCCTTGTGTCGACTATCGGGGGCTCAACAACATCACCATAAAAACCGACACCCATTGCCTCTTACCAACTCTGCCCTGGACGCCCTCTCTGGTGCCACCATTTTTACAAAGTTGGACCTCCGGAGCGCCTACAACTTGGTGCGTATCAGAGAGGGCGATGAGTGGAAGACGGCATTCATCACCCCCACTGGACATTACGAGAGTTTAGTCATTCATTTGGTCTCTGTAATGCACCAGCAGCTTTCCAACGTTTCATCAATGACGTTCTCCGTGACATGTTGGGCCGATGGGTATTTGTCTACCTGGATGATATCCTTATCTACTCTCGTTCCGTTGAAGAACATGTTCAACACGTCAGAGCGGTTCTTAAGAGACTGCTCGCTCACCAGCTGTACTGTAAGTTGGAGAAGTGCGCTTTTCACGAGCGCTCCACCACGTTCCTGGGCTTTGTCATCTCGTCCCAGGGTGTGGCCATGGACCCACAGAAGCTAGAAGTTGTACGTCATTGGCCCCTACCCAAGACTCTCAGACAACTTCAACGGTTTCTCGGGTTTCCGAACTTCTATCGTCGCTTTATCCGGGACTACAGTACGGTTGCAGCGCCATTAACCGCTCTGACTCGGCCATCATCTCATCACTTCCAACTCAACTCTACCGCCATCTCTGCCTTCCACGAGCTCTGCCGTCGATTCACCACCGCCCCGATTCTTCTCCATCCAGATGCAAACAAACCGTTCGTTGTGGAGGTGGATGCTTCGGATGTGGGCGCCGGGGCTGTTCTCTCCCAACGAGGTCCAGACCAGAAGCTACACCCTTGTAGTTTCTTCTCCAAAAAATTTGACCCCACTCAGCAGCGATACGGGGTAGGGGACCGCGAGCTGCTGGCCATAAAGTGGGCATTGGAGGAATGGCGACACTGGCTCCAGGGCGCCAGGGAGCCGTTTATCGTCTGGACCGACCACCAGAATCTCATCACCATCCGGAATCTCAAACAGCTAAATCCAAGGCAGGCGCGGTGGGCTCTGTTCTTTGAAAATTATGATTTCCACCTATCATACCGCCCGGGGTCGAAGAACACCAAGGCTGACGCCCTCTCCCGACAGCACGAGGAAGACGCCCCCCGGGCGGACCCCGCGCCTGTTCTTCCCTCCTCCAAGATCATCGCCCCACTACGCTGGGAACTGGAGACGAGGGTTCGCCAAGCACAAGCCGCAGAGAACGAACCGGCAGGTGTGCCGCCTGGACGACTCTATGTCCCCAAGAACACCCGGACTGAGGTCATCCAATGGGGACATTCCACCCCTCTATCAGGGCACCCAGGCACGCAGCGCACCCTACAATACGTGCAGCGTGCCTTCTGGTGGCCATCTATGGCCAAGGACATCGACGAGTTCATTCAGGCGTGCCCAGTGTGTGCCAGGGCCAAGGACACCAATCAACCAACACCCGGGGAACTCCAACCACTTCCTGGAAGCTGATTTTAGAGCACGTAGTCCATCTGCATGGGTTCCCCAAGGACATCGTCTCGGACAGGGGGCCCCAGTTCACTGCACGGTTCTGGAAGGCCTTCTGCCGTCTGATCAATTCCACCTGCAGTCTCTCATCAGGTTACCATCCTCAGACTAATGGTCAGACGGAACGGACCAACCAACAACTGGAGCGCTACCTGAGATGCTTCGTCGCCAACCGTCAGCGCTCCTGGGCCCGCTACCTCATCTGGGCTGAACTTTCCCATAACCTCCATGTTTCCTCTGCCACCAAGTTAAGTCCCTTTGAGGTATGCCAGGGTTTCCAACCTCTGATGTTCGAACATCAAGAACCGGAGGTTGAGATACCCGTGGCCCAACAGTTGGTCCGCAGGTGTCGACGGTCGTGGATTCTAGCCAAGGAAGCAATCCAACGTGCTAACACCCGTTACACCATGCAACATCGCCGTCGACACCCTCCGGGACGATTGTACCACGTAGGTGACAAAGTGTGGCTGTCCACAAAGAACCTGCACCTCCATACAGAATCAAAGAAATTATCACCAAGGTTCATCGGCCCCTACCGCGTCACCCTCTGCATCAACCCTGTCACCTACCGGCTCCAGCTGCCTGCGGCGCTCCGGATCCATCCGGTATTCCATACGTCACAACTCAAACCCTTCACGACGTCACCCATGGTTCCCCCACCCACCCTGCTCCTCCTCCCCGTATCATTGAGGGTGGTCCCGCCTACACCGTTCGCCGGATCCTTGATTCACGTCCTCGGGGCAGAGGGCTCCAGTACCTCGTCGATTGGGAAGGTTACGGTCCCGAGGAGCGATCTTGGATTCCGGCTCGGTTCGTCTTAGACCCCGAACTCATCCGGGACTACCGTCGTCGGGTATCCTCCACCCCAGGACCGTCGAGAGTGGGTCCTGGACAGGGGGGTACTGTCATGCACACTCGTAACACAACCGGCACTAGGACCTGGAAGTAGTACGGTCGGGTTTCCAGGAAGCATAAAAGGAGACAAAATGGCGCTTCACATTGCTCAGTCATTGAGTTCGCCCATGCCTTTGCTGACGCTACGCCGACTATTCTGTGAGTACTCACCGATTCTGGTTGCTTCTTTGATTGAGTGTGTGTTGCTAGAACGCGGGTTTATTTGTGTAGATCCTTGCTCTTTGTGTAAGAGAGTTCTTAGACTAATCGCGTGGTTATCCTGCCTATTCGTGCTGCTTCCGCGTTTGGGTTTACCATCCACGCTACACGGGCTAACTGCTAAGGCTTTTCAGTTTATCCTTCGGTTGCTCGTGACAGAATCCATGCAAGTCAGATCCATGAATATTTAAAATGGATAACATGGATAAAAAAACCTTCCTTTTTCCTACATGAAAACAATCATAAATAGACCAAAGTGCATCCTAACTTTTTAATATACGGATTTTGAGACATTACCAAAGTGCTGCTCCTATTTTTACATACAACCTTGTTTATGCTGTGGTTTTTGATCATTACTACAGTTAGTTCTCAAGTATAAATACTAAAAAGCTATAAATCCTACAAACAAGTTATTACAGAATATTCTTAAAACAAAAAAGAAAACATCTTGATATAGATGATGGGAAATGGGAAGAAGAGTGTACCTTTAAAGGCAGACTGCAGCACCGGGGCTGGTTTGGGTGCCAGCAGAATCCGCCGTGCATATTTGCTCAAAGCACCACTTTTCTCACTGGGAACAATCAGCTGTCGGATAAACCTTGTACGATCTCTGATGTCATAGTTCTGATCATACTTTCCCAGGTTCAGGATGTACTGTACCAACAGCTTAGTCTAGAGTTAGAGAGAATAAGACATTTTAACGAACTACTTCACCTTGTCAGTAACACCTGTGGTAAGAAGTTTAAATTCACTCATTCTGAAATATAAATATCACTTATAGCAATATTGGGCTTGCAATTCTTTTTTTGGACTGGTCTTCATCTGGGGCGGAATTGCTTGTAAATTAGATATCCTTCATAAAAAGAAAATATGAAGATTTTGGTAGGTTTTTATCTTTTTTTGGGCTTTCCGAAATCAACACAAGATAATAAATACATACAGGGTCAATTTATACATACAGCACACCTAATATTTTGTTGAATGTCCATTAGCAAGGCTGACTTTAGCAGATACGTTTGTTGCCAGCAGCATGCTTCTAGCAGAATTCAGGATGGATATTTGGCCGCGCTACTTGGCAGAATTAGTAGTGGTAAATTAAATTAGTTAGTTTACTGGGACAAAACTGAACTTTAAGCACTGTACATAATTTTCTTTTCTCGATTGGGTTGCGGCTACAAAAGCTGAAAATTAGCTCAATAAGTTACATAAATCCAGTTTTTACGTTTTATATCTGACTAAAATCTTGCCAGAACAAACAGTTTACTAAGACATTAATTGTATGAGGCATGTTAAAATCAAACCAGTTCTGGTGATAAAGTTGCTCGTGAATGAAGGTGAAAAACGCATTGACAATTACATTCTGTAAGACCACAAGCATAACACAGTGATGAGACTTGATGTGTGATGAAACGCAGCAAAACATCTGAATGGTGCAAATGTTTGAAAGAAAACTTTCTTCCTTGCTGGCACAATGAAAATTCTGGGAAAATGCATTAGTGTAGAAGGGGATTATATAGAGAAATAAAGGTAGTTTTTACTCTCCTAACGGTGTTCTATTGTCCTGCACAATCAAAAGTCCTAGTTTGACTAAAACGGGACTTATGCGTGTGTATAATTTTTTTTCCATCTTTAATCTTGTGTTGTTTCCATTACTGTTACTGCTGAGATTTTATGTTTTTGCTTGTAAAGAAAATGCATCATTTAAATAAAGTACTTCCTTTTGATTACAGAGTTTCATAATGCAAACTGTATAAAAATAAACATACACACACTTAATATTGTGTATTGTCCATTGTGCGCTACCTGTTTGGAGTTAGTGAGGTACAGTTTGGCTGCAAGGTTCACTGCTTGCATTTTAACAATGTCCTCTTCGCTGGTGAAGGTCTTGGCCACTTTCCTCAGAAGATCAGGAGAGATTTTAGGCACTTGCTCGCAGTATTCACCAGTGAGCCATAGAATACTTGCTCTTGCCATTGGCACCTAAAAAAAAAAAAAAAAAAAAACACACACACACAATTATATTAAACACATCACCACACATATTTGATTATTTTACGAAATGATTAGAGATTACGTTGATATCTAGAGTATTTATACTGTACAAAGCATCCGAGTAAACCACATCAAGTGGTTCAAGTTCACTCTTGCACCACCAGAATGTTTATGTACATTTTCATTAAAATCTAAGAATTGTGGGAATTGTCCAATTTACTACAGTACATTTAGAGGAGGTAGGTAGTTACAACAATAATGTTGTACTAAACCAATATAGATGACAACAGTAAAACATAGAATAGTCCATTAAGTAGATATAATTAAGCATAAACAGCTAAATAATGCTGAATTCAATTAAACTGCATCAAGCTTCATTTCATACTAAACTTCATTTCAGACTAAATACCCAATATGTGAAAACACCACTAATACCATACTGGGGCAATTGCTAAATCTTTTGAGCAATTAAGTTTTATTTGTCGCATACAGAGCCATACATGGTTTTATATGCAGTGAAATGCTTATACGACTGCCCTGGCCTTAAAAAAAATAAATAAAAATAAAAAATGAAATATGAAAATGTATCCTCTGTTAACAGAAATGATTTTTACAAAATCAACTTTTATAATGTAGCAGGTCTTTATAGACATTGTCAATTATCATAAAGAAAATTATAATTAACAATTTCTTTATTAACAGGATACAATAAAATTTGTTTTTTTTCCTCATTAAAGAATTTCATACTTTCTAATCTGTTTTCCGATTACCATTACAGTATACAATACAATTATCCAGACTTGAACATAATCACAGAAGACTCAATATCTGTGTGTGTGTGTGTGTGTGTGTGTGTGTGTGTGTGTGTGTGTGTGTGTGTGTGTGTGTGTGAATACTGTAAAAAAAATAAAAAATTAAATGGAGACTCATGGGGTCACACTCTAATCAGGAAATTAACTCAAAACACCAGCAAATGTCTTCTGAGCCTTTACATGGTCTCTCAGTCTGGTTCAGTAAGCTACACAATTATGAGGAAGACTGCTGACTTGACCAGATGATGATCTCTGACACCTTCACATGGAGGGCAGGATACAAAAAGTCATTGCTAAAAAAGCTGGCTGTTCACAGAGTGCAGTATCCAAGCACATTAATGGAAAGTTTAATGGACAGAAAAAAAATCAGGTAGAAAAAGGTGCACAAGCAACAGACATCACCGCAGCCTTGAGAGGATTATAAAACAGAGCCCATTTAAAAAATTTGGGGGAGATTCACAAGGAGTTAGTGCTTCAAAAGCCACCACACACAGGCGTATCCAGAACATGGGCTACATGTGACAAATTCCTTGTGTCAGGTGACTCTTGAACCAGAGACAATGTCAATCATTTCATTTGGAAATCAAGGTCCCTGTGTCTGGAGGAAAAGAGGACAGGCACAGAACCCAAGTTGTTTTACATTGGCCCAGTGGAAACTTTGCAGACCGTGGTGGTTTGGGGAGCCATGTCATCTGCTGGTGTTGGTGCATTATCTTTTAGTGCTGATTAGCGCAGCTGTGTACCAGGAAGTTTTGCTTCCCTCTGCAGACCAGCTTTATGGAGATGCTGATTTCATTTTCTACCAGTACTTTAGTGTTCATTTTGTCAGCTATAATTTTACTCTTAGTCCAGGGATAAATGTCCCGATTAGTTTTGATCATATTTGGTCTTATCCTATTTTTGTTTAGTCAAGTAGTCGACTAAAAGTCTGGGCATCTTTGTCTAGTTTTAGTCAGAGGACTAAACACTTAAAATGTCAGTCACCTGACATAAATTGAATTCCTGAAATAAATCAACTTTTCGATTATATTCTAATTTACTGTATTGAGCTGCACCTGTGTGCAGGTACACTACTGTATGTGTATACACACATAGTGTTGCAGCAGTCTCACCGTAATACTGTCAAATAGCTTAGCCATGTGCCTGATGATGTCACAGTGCTCCAGGTGCTGTGTCTGCAGCAGCTTCTTAATGACGACCACACTCTCTGCTACAACTGTCTCTGAAAAACAGACACAGTACAAGAAATGAAAAAAAAAAAAAAGAATCAAATACTTTAATAATTAACAAAAGACATTGAACATTTGGAAGTGGCAAATTTCAGTTATGGACTGTTCTGAGTTTATCCTCAATAATTAGGTAATCTTTGTGATCATCTTTATCAGCTTTTGCAGTTGGGATAAAATTAGCAGATGGATAATTATGGCAGGAATGTTAGTAAACCTGACATAAGCTTTAACAAATAGAGCCCCGCTTTAGTTATCTTATTCTGTCTTTCATCCTATCTGCCTGCAATCTATTCAGTTCATTTTATTCTTAAGGGGACGTAACATTCTATTTGGGACATGTATTTTCCAGGTTACTTTGCTGTCCTTAGACCACTGGAGAGTTATAACCCTGCTACAGAAATGAGAAAAACCCCTTTTCTGGTTATGGCACATTTTATGAAATATTTGTACATGCTCATGTAATACTGTAACTCATTGTGCATCTGTTCAAATGTGCATATTTTCCTCTACAAGAGAAATGGGTCTGTGTATACATTTTACCATTTTGACTGGAAAGTAGTAGCACGAGGCCGTTAAGACATGTGTCCGTGATCTCAGAGATGTTGGTCGCACATCTTCCAATCGCCTGAATAGTAGTGGCTGCAAACTCTTTGTCCTGGCTCTTAACATATGTCTAGCACACACACACATTCATTTTTTTAAAAAATAAAATTTCCAGCTTCTTACACAATTTAGAAATTACAGAAAGAATCAGGAGTAGAATGGATGACAAACACTTCACATCATTTTAAATTTCCAAAGGTGGAGGAAAATAAATTACCTGGAACTCGCGGAGTATAGTGGAGATGTTGGCCTCATTGGCCAGATTAGTTAGGATTTCCAGCTATCAAAGCACAATTAACAATAAAAAGGATTGAAGACAGCAAACATTTTTTCAAAGCCAGAGGTCATACTTGGGATAAAATGAACACTGCAAGTTAAACTTTGTATGTGCAGAATTACCTTGAGTTTTTTGATATGTGTAGCATCTGTTGATCTCACATAAAAACTTTTCAAGTATGGCTCAAACATGCCCTAAAACACACAGATCCAAAATATTTGAAAAAGAAGGACCAATTTTTATACCTCACTAAAATGTATTTGCACACGTAAAAACTCAGAACAAAACATGCCCACTTTAAGCTAAATTTAGATTAATTTAAAGAATACCTTTAAGGCACTCCATCATTAAAACAAGGTGGCCTAACAGCCAATATTAAACATGTAAATGCACTGAATTGTACATCATACTATAGATTTGTTTTAATATTGTTAAAGATAAACAATGTTCTACCTTTTTCTGAATGGACATGGTGGCGACATTTTGCAGCACTATATATTGAACCTCTCTGAAAGAAAGGGAGAAAGAGAGTGAGGAGACACATGGAGAAGAGTTACTGTGTGTGTGCTGGTGTGTGTGTTTATACCTGTGGCTCCTCAGCAGTCGCACCAGAGATTTGGTGATGATGTTGAGTTCATGTCTAGGGGCCAGATGCCAATATAGCTGTGCCACAGCCATTACCACCTGAGACAGGAAAATATATATATATTTTAAAGTTATCCTAAGTTTATTTTAAGCTGGGTTCTGACATAATATATACTGTACAATGTTTACAGTATAAATGTTTCAGCCATTACTAATTCTGAAGAAGACACTTCCAAAGACAGACCCCCATCCATCCAACCCTGTCTGCCATTTCAAAATTGTGTAAAAGCCCATGTCTATTATTATTATTCATATATTTATTTATTCTGTTAATATTTTCCCACTGTGTGTTCATGTACTGTCCCCGTAAAAACATATGCAACATGGAAGAAACATGGTGAACAACTCCTTCATTTAAAAAAAATAAAATAAAAATTCACAGCTGAGCATATTTACCATGACTACATACAAACCATGTCAGTGAACTATGAGGGGAAATAATCAAGATAAAATGTTCAATTAACCTAATGATATGTTGTTATATAATTCAAACACTTTCAAACCCTTCTATCCGGCCAAAAATCTACAGTATATAACTACATAGTATTGGGATAAAGTATTAAGTATAATTATGTTAATATCAGAAGAACATTTAAACATTTTTATTTTTAATTTATTGTTCCCTGTCAGTTACATTTGTTTGTAAAATCCACTATTTCAACTGCCGTTCCACTGCCTCTCAAAAACAACTAACATTGCAGTAGATTCTATTTAAAACAACTACTGTCATCACACAACAATCATTCCACATTTACTCCTCCAAATATACGGTCTTGAATCCCGACAATTAATAATTTTCAACAAAAAAACTTTCAAAGAAATTATCTATTACTATCTCACTATTCCACCCTTAGCTTGCTAGCCATATTATCCATCACTAAAGCACTGGCTACAAAGTGAGCTCAGACCTACTCCCTTGCTCAATATTGCACTTTCCATTTCTTTTTCTTTCGCAATTCGTTCCTCAGCTTCTGTTACTGTCTGAAGAATAGCTGGCCTATAACTTCCAATAGCAATTTTAAATTGTTTATTTCATGTGATCATTAGATAATGTAGCCCCAGTTAAAAGAATAATTATTAGAGATAAAACAGCACTTTAAAAGAGACCGCTTGAAAATTAGAATGGCCATTGTAAATGGCGTCAAACTAAATCGTTAGTATTTCAAATAGCATGGAAGGAAAACATCTTGAACTATAAAAAAAGCTCTTAGTGTTGCTAGATCAACATATCTCTCCACTCTTATAGAAAATAAAAACAATTATTTTAATATTCTAGCAAAATCAACCAGGAATAAGACTACAGACATCTCCACATCAATAATATGCAGTAGTGAGGACTTCATTAACCTTTTTCAATATCAAAATCATAAAACATTAGGCAAAAACTTTACGTTTTAAAACCAGACAATTTACTTGGTTGCAGATGAAAAACTAACCAAATCAGATCATAACCTAGAACATTTTAATCCCTTTGAAGAGTATTAACTAATTTCACTCATCTCCTGCAAAATCATCAACCTGTGCACTACATCCTATAGTGACTATTAGGTTTGGAGGCAATTACTTTTTCCCCCACATAGGGCCAGACAGGCTTTTTTCCCTTAATAAAGGAAATTGTTTAATCTTTTTTTTTTTTTTTTACTCAGGATGGGGCAGATACTTTTTCATGGCACTGTTTTAGATTATAGGCAGCCCTTCTAAATTTAGTTATAATTTATGTACACTTTTTTTTTTGTCATAAAATTTAACCCTTAACAACTTGTTTCTCCATCATTATGTCACCTTATGTCACCTTGCCTTGACATAAGCCAGAGATGAGCAATTTCTTAACAGTTCAAAGGACAAAGAAAGTTCCACAGACAGACTCTTAGCATTGTTCAAGAGGATAATAGGATCAAGCAACAACTGCAAATGTGGAAAGTGTTCTGGGATTGACAGGATTGTACTTTTCCATTTCATATTTACATTTCAATCAGGTGCCTCGAATCAACAGAATTGTCGAGGAAAGTCCTTTTTTTTATTTAACTGCTCATCAGCACATTTTCCTTATGATAAGCAAAATATTCCTGGATACTTGTATTTTACTATAATCAGTCACCTATGTTCACTAACATAAAAACACATTACATATAGGTAAAATCTACGATGTGTTACTTCTTGTTTGTTATTATCATTTCATACAGCAGATGTGTGTGTGCGCGTGTGTGTGCACGTATGCATGTTCATGTACTTACAGCAGTATTTCTGCTTTGCAGTAAAGGCTTGATATTGCGTAGTAGTAATCTATGATCTGGATCCATTATGTAGGGTTTTGTCTGCGTCACACCATCTCTCTTCTCTTCATCGGAATCATAGAATGCCTTTTCACCATTTTCATCAAATGCAACATCCTATAGATTTGTAAATATAATGAGAAATAATTACTAGAGACAGAAATAGAAATAGAAGCTCAACAATGACTTTTGAGAAAGAAATTATTTCGGCAGTATTTAAAATGGAATGACAGCCCATATTAAACGCTGTAATGGTTTCAATGTAACTATATATTGCTTGATTTACTAGAATCATTAAAACAGTTATCATAGAAAGCCACATGATACAAATAGTGATATGTACCAACGTTACCTTAAATATTTGTCCTATGAAATTACTGGATTAGAACAAACTCTTGTACAAGTAGAAAATATTCCATGTCATAACAACATCATAAAGTAGTTATCATTGTGTAAAGGCAATTATCATTGTGTACAAATTTATCATTGGCACCTCTCTCCATGGGCTGATGAACTGTGTCCGGGCGTAGCGGGTGAGCATGTTGATAATCACCACCTGTCCCCATTCCTCCACATCAATCAGAAGGTTGCACAGCTTCCGGTAGTTCTTATGGATCAGGTCAATCCGCTCAGGACACACTTCTTCAAACGCCATCACCACACTCCCTGCCACCAGCTACCCCACACACGGACACACACACACAAATGAAACTTTGCCTGCTTGCAAAGTAATAACAAATCAAAATCAGTCCTAATGACCGCTATTAAACTTTTCACATGACTGACATCACATACTAATAAATGTTATGCAAAATTACCTTGTTTTTCTTTTTACTTGAACAATTATTTTACCTTCTAATTATTATTATAAAGTAATACAGTACATAGTGTAGTGTTGCATGTTTTAGGCCAGCATACCCAAATGATCTTTTCTGCCCTAGCCATACCAAAAATATTAATTTCAGCTTCTTTTTTTGTGGATGAGTCAAGCATTATTTTATTTGTCTAAAATAAATGTTACATGTCTCCTTCTACATATTTCAGTTATTGGAATAATATCCCAATTTTGGATGATGAAAGCTAATGGGGCACATTACTAAGGGTTCTACAACAACTCGTTTTAACAAGTGGATTAGCAGGCTGTTCAGCCTATGTAAACCCTAGGATTAGTACAGACCACTTACATATTTAGTACAAACACATCTCTACATATTTAGTAGAGAGACCCAAGCACTAAGCTTTAAAATGTCTACAACATCCTGTCGGCTTGTGACTGGCTACTGCTTGTTTGCTACAGCATGTTTGCCCATTATGGTTGGGGAAGAAACCAAGTTTACCTGTGGTCCAAAAGCCTTAACTAGTATCAAGGCTGGTGGTTTCAGCAGATAAAGCATTACAAGTTCTAAACTATTTGTAACCTTTACTTGTACCCTCAAAAGGGCAAAATGTCTCCATAATTTCTTTAAAGCCCCTCATTAGGTGACTATGAAAGATGCCATTTTGAAATTTATTTATTTTTTTAACTTGATTTTGTTACTGAAAATTGCCTTGCTGCTAGTGATCACGTCAGAAAACTGGAGATCTGAATGGTTGTTTTGCCTTATAGGACACCTGATGAGTCTGGGATGACTTTGTGGTTAAACCTGTGATTTCTGTCAAAGGACATAAAAATTGCAAACCAAATGACCGTACAGCATTCCATAAAAGGAGAATCTACAGAGCAGTCTTTGTTGGACCTAGTATGTGCACTATGGTATTATTGAAAGCATTGATCACCCAAGCCTCAGATCAAATATTCTTGACCAAGATATCGTTGGTCATGTCTTACAGTATACTATGCACGCGAGGTGGCTTGGAGCCCACTGCACTCATTCCCATGAACATTCAAGGGGTTAGAACATCCATGTTCTATTTAACAATTAAAGGAGTTCCTGCAAGGGCAGGATTCAGACGTGAAGCAGGCAGTCCAATCATTTTTACATGAATACCACTTTTCTATGCAACACACACACACACACACACACACACACACACACACACATACATACACACATACATACACACATACATACACACACACACATACACACACATACACACACATACACACACACATACACACACATACACACATACACACACATACACATACACACACATACACACACACACACATACACACACACATACACACACACATACACACACACATACACACACATACACACACACACATACACACACACACACACACACACACACACACACACACACATACACACACACATACACACACACATACACACACACATACACACATACACACATACACACACACACATACACACATAATCATGTCTGTCCAAGAGGTCATGTCCAAATTTTCCAAGTATTACAAAATATATTCACATTTTATTTTTATTGACTGTAAATTTTACATATTGTATAATATTGTAAAACTTGTAATAAAATACAACAGCTGTTGCTTGCATGTTCAAAAGAAAATGCAGTAAAGCCCAGTGCACACTTTTACCATTTTGCAAACAAATCACTACCATTGTACAAATTGTACAAAGCTATGGCCTGCCACAAATTGCACTGCTATTAGTGCTACTGTTCCATGTGACAGCAAAGTGCAAACAGGAATTTCATTAGTTATTGCGGGTCTCTCTTTAAAGATCCGATGACTCTCATAGTACATCTTGGAGTTATGCATACATAATGTTTAAGTTATCCGTTGCCTTACATTATAAAATCTTCTGCTTTTCTGTGCCTTTATGTAACACTGCTGTTTTCACCTTTTGCTTTGTAGCTGTGCCATCACACAAACAGTTATCGCACACATACTAAACGCCAATATTAAATCACTTTTTTGTTTCAAGTGAATATGTCAAACTGACCGTGCTTTTATCTGTTAGCAGCTTCTCAATCACTTCAATCAGGTGCTCCTTCTGATCAGGATCTAGACTGTAAAAAGTACAAGAGCAAAAGCGATCAAAAGAAACAAAGGTTTAAAAGGTAAATAACAATAAAAAAAATAAAAGATTCACTTAAAAAAAAGAAAGAAAGATAAATATAACCAGCTTGATAGAAATGCCAAGCAATATATACATACATACATATGTAACAAATTTCCCACTTGTGGAACTAATAAGAGTTTATCTTATCTTATTTGCGGACAGAGATGGTGGAAGCATAAGTTAACGTTTTTACAGAGAAGAACAAAAGGAGTGCAAATAAATGTTATGTAGATAAAAATTAACTAGATTCAAGATAAGTTTTGAGTGAATCTCAAATCACATACCACCGTTAGTGTATTGACTGTTTAAGCATAGTACTTAAAATGAGATATAGAACATGCGTTACTTGCCTCCTGCTATGAAACATAATCCACAATACTAAAATTCTGCCTTGTTAATCTTATTATTTTGGCAATTAGTAATTTAAGGAATTAAATCACTAAAGGATTAAACCATTAAAAAGATTATGATAAACTTAAAACAGCTAAATCTTGTATTGTAAGTAGCATACCCTAATGTTGCATTTTGATTTTTACATTTATTTTGGTAAGTTTTACACCATTGGCCTGCAGGACTGTAGCTACAAGCTACTTAATGCTATATGCATATCTCCTTGTCTGTGGGTACCTGTACAGCTTCTGTATGGCATGAGCAGCGGTTTTCCTGACATAAGGTGAAAGGTCAGCGGCAGCCTCTTTGATGGCCAACATCATAATAGGCACAATGATTGGTACACGAATACTGGAGAGAACCCGTAAGGCGCTGGCCCTGATCAGCTGGTTTGGATCCTTAAAACACACACAACCCACACATAGTTTCTTTAGGTAAACAAAATTGTAAATCCAACTAATTTGCAAGAAAAAGCCAGCTTTGCTTAGCCTCAAAGCATGCTGGGAATTTGGGTGAAAAAGGTCAGACACTTACCTTGAGAGCACGCTGAAAGGTACTGATTGACAAGAGGGCAAGATCCTGCTGTTCCTCTGCATACCGGACTAAGTACACATAAACCAGCTTCTTCAGCTGAAAGACACAGATTTGAGCAGTTTAGTGTTTGCCAATGAGCTTCTCACTATATTTATTCCAGCTTCTACTTCTGGAAAAGTTTTTTCCTCATGCACCTGAAACTCCAGAGTAAGCCAGCAGCAATACAGCTTTAGTTCTCCCACCAGACACATATTGTACAGATGTACAGGATTGTGCAAAAGTCGTAGGTGCATTCAAATAAATTCTGTAGACCATGAGGGGGAAAACCCTACAAGGCTGAATAAATTGTAATTAAAGAAACAAAAAGTCAGTATTTAGTGTGACAACACTTTTACCTTTAAGAACCTTTTACTCTCAGGTACAATTTATGAAGTTTTATATGGAAATTAGCTACTAATTTTTACTGAGCATCCTTCAGAATCACCCTCAGTTCTTTTGGGAACTTTGACTTTTGCACCTGCTTCTGATGCTGAAAAGTAGCCACTTATATAATATGATGCTTTTCTTTTTCCTGGCATACAAATATGTTTCTTTAAGTTTTACTTTTGTGTTGAATACTGATGTTTGAAATCCCTTTGTACTAATAAGGTCCTTAATTAATTTTTTAATCATTCGTTTTTTTTTTCCGATGTTTTTTTTTTATTTTTTATGAATGTCAGCATGGACTTTGTAAAAGTCCTTGTTCACTTATTCTCACATGATGTTCACAACCTTGCGTTTTTCTTCTATAGTTTTTTCTTACTTGGCCTTGGTTAATGTTCTGACATCTCAGTATAAAATGGGTGTTGCAACTTGTGTTTGGATTACATACTGACTGATGCACACTAAACAAAATGAAATTCTCTAGCTGAACCCTGTCTCTGAGTCTCCTGATTGCTCCGTCATACAATGCTCTGGCCTGATCCAGAGAAACTTTAGCAACCATGAAGGACAGTGATGGTCTCTGTCTCTAATGACGAGTGGTCCAGGAGATAGCAAGATGACCTGCCTAACACAGAGTGCCCAAGATGCCTATGCTAGTGGTTTCCACACCATACAATCATCAGGAAAGCTATGGTGGACGCCAAGCCCAGTCGTTACCATGTTTGTGTTAGCGGTAGAGACCCTGTGTTAGGTGATGAGGGAAAACAGACTGATACTGTAATAGTCATCAATGTACAATGGACTTTACTAGAAGTTTGTGGCTTTAGCCTGTTCTCTTTGTCTGCTAGCTTAGTATGTGTCTCACTCTGCACAATAGTGTGATTAATTCTAAATAGTGTCTCTCTTGTAACAACTTGTAGACCTGGTAGAACAAGACAATATTATCTTGTATTACATAATTGCTAAGTATGTAATTGCATTATTGTATATAGTTTGGACTCACAGTCAAGGTCCCAGGTTCAAATCCCATGACCACCAAACTGAGCAAGGCTCTTGAGCAAGGACCTTAACGGTCAACTACTCGGATGTACAGTATAACGAGATTAAAATGCAAGTCGCTCTGGATAAGGGTGTCTGCCAAATGTAATAAATGTAAATATCAATCACTGCAAAAACAAAGACGGTGAAAACATGAGCATGTGTGCAGGTGTATGAGCAAAACGTGCCTACATGTAAACAGGTCAGGGAGAGAATCAGTACCCTTAATGCATGTGTCCATGTGCAACTTGTTCATCAATTAATGTTGAGACTTTAGGTCATTTCCTAATGTGCATGGATAAGTGCCTAATGTATATATGCATTTCTAAGCACATGTACTGTATGTGTACAGATGCTCAAACACAGCAGCTCCACTGACAGTAGAGCAACAAAGAACAGAGTAGAGCTTGTTAAACAGCCAGTCAAGAAAAGACAAGAAATTGAACGAGAATGTCAACCATTCTCCCAACACAGCCTTCAAATACAGTAACTAAACAACCTCCACAACCTTCTATACGTCTTATTTTTTCTTTCTGGGTTTTCCCTTTGTGATTAGTAAATGTATACCCATGAGTGAAGATAACAGTTTACAATATTTGGCATATTCACAAAACAAAGATACATGAAGATATTTAGGTTTTAGTGCTCTTACCTCAAGATTCTTGCTTGCAACATTTTTCACTACAGCAGGGAACAGTTCTGATGCATTTTTCCCTTTTGCTATCAGCTGAAAAACAAAATGCACCATTTTGAGACAAGTACAGTATCAGATGTAATCTGCTTCAACTGATTGCAAATGTGTGGTAAATTAACCATTAACAGCTTGTTGCCACTGAAATAAACCACTTGGGCAGGCTAAATACTGTCACTTGCCACCATGCTTGATTATTTGTCACATTACATACAAAACACACTTACCCCCACCACCCTCTTCATGGCCTCCAGTTTCAGAGAATCCTTGCTGCTCTCTAGCATCTCCTTCAGGTCCTCATTCCTGCAACAAATTCAATAGTTTTATTAAAATGCACAGAAACAAAGCAAATGTGCACTCTCGCTCTCTCTCACACACAGAGCTTAAATAAAAGAAAAATATTAATTTCACACTGATTCACCCAACTCTGATTCATTAGGCATGGCTGATTTGATTCAGGCTTAAATTTAGTTGAGCAGACTGCATACTACAGGACAGTAGACGGGCTAAACAGTCAAACACAAAATTCACACAGTGCCATCCTTTTACCATGGCCCAAATGTACAATCCATTTAGCCAGAAAAAATAAGACTGATATTAGATTAGATTCATTTAGCCCAAGTGCATACTCTCCCAGCCTTTTCTATCACCCCTTTGTGTGTGTCTGATTGCTAAATGCGAGTTCAGAAATGCGGGCTACTTCCCAGAATACCCCGGTGCCATTAGACAGTTAACATGACATGCCGCATCCGTAAGAGGCTTTGTGAGACAGCAAAAGAAGGGACTACACCATCAATAATATTCATGAGAGGAGAAAGAAAACTCACTCATCATTTATACTGCTTTATCCTGTATTTAAGGTTTCGGGGGCTTGGAGCACAAGCATAATCAATGCAGGTGCGACTTCTTTTTTTGGCCAGTATAGATACATGCAGCTCATCTAATATTTGGTTGAATGTCTCTTAGCATTTTTCACCTTTGGCAGATGGGAGCTGCCAAAAACATTCTTTTGGCAGAATTCTGGTTGGATATCTGACCACACTACTTGGCAGAATTGTAAACATTCAAAAAGAGCAGTGCAAAAAGTAATGATAGGGTGGAAAGGTTAAGCAATAGCTGTCTTTATCCATTCCACATCCAGGACTGATGTGTGCTTGGGACCCATAGTCATATTGGAACACTTGATTTTGTTAATCTAGTTGACAATTTGCGATTATGGTGATGAATTCTGAGCTCCTTTATCATTAGTCCATCTACTTTTTCTGTCAGTGGGTCTAACGCATTGAGTTAAGTGCCCCAAAGTTTATTACTTCTACCACCATGCTTAGCAGAAAATGAAAAGTTTGAACAGATAATTTCACGTCCAATATTGACATGAAATTCTTGTTCATGAGGTATATAAACTTCTGACCGCAATTATATTTTATAAAAAGAAAATTAATTAAAAAAAAAAATTATGGCAGACAATATACAAGTCTTGCTTTTGTTAACATAATCTTAGTTGCATAGTTTTAGGACCCTTTCCCAAAAGGGTAGTTCCTCAACTCCAGTGACATTTTAACTATGACTGAATGTAAGCGATAATCAAAAGTCAAGTGAACATCATAACCACCATAAAGACTAAAACTTCACTCATCACTAGGCAGTGTAGCTTTCTTTTGTGCAAATGGAAGTGCGGTTACCAAAGGAAGTAAAAAATGCATTGTTTTGCCTAGTCTCATGTTTTATTATAAGATGTAATAAACAATAATAAAGAAATAATAATAAAGAAAGTTTCTAAAAGTAAAAAATAAAATAAGTATAAAATATTTTTTTCCCACAAATTCCTAAAGAAAGCTTAAGCAACCAGATCAAATAACAGTACTAGTAACAGAATCAGCTATATTCTAATATGTAAATACCCTTGAAAGCATTATAAATAAACCATGACAAAAGCAGTCTAATGCACAAATGCATTGAGAGATTTAATACCCTGTATTGTTTCCCAACATGCAGCCGGTGTGATGACCGTGGAGAGCATATTCCTCAAGAGTGAAGTCCGATCTCACTGTGAGCTGCAAATTCTCTGCAGAAACCAGCACCTTACGCACGACACACTGTGCTTCAGAGTAGAGTCCTGACAAGCCACTGTTCATCTTGTTCATAACTCTATAGATACCGTGCAGAGATGAAGTCCAATTATAAAGCCTAATGCTTTAATCCGTTTAAGACTTCAAACATTTTTTTTTAAATCCCAACCATCAAAATCACGAACAATCTCTACTGAAAGTGTGAATGTATGGACAGGACTGCTCTCAAAGCCATGCAGTATCTGCTGCTCTGAAACAAGAAACAGAACAGTATAAATAGGCACACCACTTATTGAGTCTCAATTGCTCAGATTCCTATAATGCCGTGAACACCACAACATTTAAGCATTCAGACCGAATTACTTAACAAACAGTACTTCTTTTAGGGCCTGCAGTCCCGGTTCAAATAAAAAAATTTTAAAAAAATAAATAAATTCACTGACTATGGCCAGACAACGAACACTTAACAGATCTTCATGTCAGCCAGTTTCCGGTTACCCATCAACGTTCTTCCATTTAACACAACCTACCATTCTGGAGTTAGCATCCAACTAAAGAACTAAAAATAATAAAATCCAGAAGAAAAACAAACCAAATGTTACAGCTATGTGCTGCTAAAAAACCTAAAAAAAAAATTAATCCAACAGTTGCTGCTCTGTTAGACTGGTCACTTTCTCCTCCCCTTAACAGGAAGCCCGGGTCTCTTATCAAGACTGGATAAACACCAAGAGCTGGCACGACACCTTCCTCTCCAACACAATGGTCAATGTACTGACCAAATCTGGCATGAGATTACCAACCACCATATACAGTCCATATACAGTAATGAAAGCTTCGCTCTGAAGTCAACTGATGGAAAGTTGGTTATTAGTGTACACAAGGTCCAATACAAAAACATTGAAACGCAATTATTTATTTATTTATTTTTAGCTCAAAGACATTTTATAAATGTCAAATAATTATGAAAGGATCCATCAAAATTTTTGATTTCATTTAGCTATTTACCTCTAGGTTTTTCACACAACTTAGAACATCATTATTCTGTTGGTAGGCTACCTAAGTTTAAGATAAGCAAAAAGTATAGGAAGAGATAATCCTATTAGAAAATGATAGATTACAAGCTAACACAGGTCTTAGAGCGCCCCCAGACTGTGTCCGATTCACCTGAAATACCCCCCAGATGACGCAGCATCTAAGTAAAAAAGCTATTGCCACGCACCATACAACAGAAGAAAACAGCAACAAGCCAGGGGATGGTATTTCTTTATATGAGGTCACATTAGGGAAACATTTTTGTGTCCTGTTTAAACCCTAGCCAATTAAAAAAAAAAAAAAAAAACCCCACCACTGTTTTTAATTCTATATAATATAATGTCTAAAACAAAATGACTAAATTGGATTATACATCATAAATTCCCATAAATGTAAATAAGACTGAGTAATCGGTTGCATATCCTTGCCTTGCAATAGCTGCATCAACTGAGTGACGCCATCACCTGACTCCTGCATTCCTCTTTTGTGATGCCCTTTATAAACTTGTACAATAGCTTCTTTCAGTTGTCCTTGTTTTGGCTGGTTTCTTCCTTCAGTCCTCCCTTCTGTAGGTGAAATGCTCAATTGGTCTGGTGATGGACTTCGCCAGTCTAAAACCTTTCACTTCCCTGATGAAGTCCTTCGATGTGTTTTGGGTTGTTTTCTTGCTGCATGATGAAGCTCCTGATTAGTCTGGACGCATCTTTCTGTAAACTGCCAGACAGAATGTTTATGTGGACTTCTGAATTCATTCTTCTGCCACCATCATGAGTTATATCCTCAAAAAGATTGTTTGAGAAACCCAAAGCCCAAGCCATGACACTAGCTTTAAAGTTCTTGTTCGATGTCTGTTCTTTTTTCAACCAGGGCACTGTTGTATTGTCTATGCCCAGCACTGGTCAAATAGAGCTGCCCTAGATTAAGAATGGCTTCCTTTTCTGCCAGCATTTCCCTGATAACAGTACAGGAAGGGCTGGCCGTCATGCCAACAAGACACCCAACCATGTCTACAAGACAGGGCATCAGTTAGAAAACAATGTGATGTCACTGAATGTGATGTCACATAATACAATGTCACAGAAAGCTATTAACCACTTTTCGTCATCACGACTGACCTGTTTGAGATATAAAAAATGCAATTTTGCATCATTAATGTATTGAGATCACGTTGGCCTGGTTTGGTGGCGATCGTATAAATCCCCTAGGAGGATGCTGAAAATACAATTACTGAATAAAGGGCGTGGCCTCTCCACCTCACCACTACTCTGTAGTACGCTAACAGAACAATACATATTGGTCTTATTATATTGTAGTTGTGCAACCTCTCTTGTAGTTATGAAAATGAACAGAACACAAATTGACATTTTTTATAGCCATGCAACAGACAAGGTGGCTCTAAAAAAGGGCCTCTCCAAATCAATACTGCTCTGTAGTACAGTTACAAAAAGCAACCAGTGGAAGTTTGCAGATGCACTGCCTTTGATAAAATAAAATAAAAAATTAGAAAAGAAACCCACCATCTGGTGACGTAACAATATTGTTGCCTTAAATAAGGAAGTTGGACACAATAATTGTAAAACCAGTGCAATTCTTACACCCAATTTGGAAGTAAATACAATCACTGCCATTTATATTAAGATGCATGAATTTTACAGGAAGTACGTAACCAACATTGCTTCAATTAAATCCTGTATTCAATTAATAAACAAGTAAAAATTAATACATTTATTAATCCATTAATAAATATAAAACCACTTTAACAATTAATTTCAACAATTAATCATAGATGTACTAAAAATTATCACCTTTTCTATTCTTAATTTTTCCCACTACTAATTCAACTCTTTTTTTTTTTTTGTAATTCAATATTTGACAAATGACTCTAAAGAAGGTGGTGATAATGCGCACAAACTGCTGCAAGGAAGCCATTTAACTTGATGGAAAGCGACCAGCAAGAGGTTCGATCTAAGCAACAAATGTCCAATAAATAAGCAAAGACAACTGTACAATTCTGTAAAACTGTACTTACAGAATGTTTAATGCTCTTGTGTTTTATAAATTGTTGAATGTTAAGGTCTTTAAAGACTAACAGCGGTTGTTTAAATGTATAATAACAGTGCAATGTCTAAACCAAACAGTGCAATGTCTGTTAGCATGTGCTCGTATGTTTAGCTCTGCTTATTTCTGCACAAAATAATAGGAGAGCTCTATATAGCAACTGCTTTACATGCACTGACATGGCATCACTCACATTCTGTTTCAAATGCTTTTTTTGACCAATATACTCTTAAATCCATTTACATAGGTTATGTTACACAACACTGCTGAACATACACAAAACACCAAGTCTTGTTACACTTCATACCTTATAAACTCAACTCAAATCCTTTTAGACAAAAGAAATGACAAAATCCCAGACAAATCACAGCTTACAGAATCAATACAGTGCTAGCATTTTTCATTTCTACATCTTCAAATCTTCACTGCACACCACAGCGTTTATTCTCCAAATCATACATATTCAACTAGGCAGCGTGGAACAAGAGATAATTCAACAGTAAGACTTAAAACAAGGGGTGTCTCACACATGACTTTTTTTTTTTTTTTTTTTTAAATGCACAAAGATTTCCTTGGGTTTATTGTTTTCTAGGTGCAAACAGTTAACACTGGGTTAACGTAGCACAGCATCAGAAAATCTGAGCCCTGATGTAGCGCAATGAGTGACATTAACTATACTTATCTCTTGCTGTTCCCTACTGGCCTTTCAACCTTAAAAGCGCAATAGGACTGCACAAAATTATTAAAATCTTAATTCACTGCAATCTCATTACTGTTGAATTAATTCAGGAATTATTTAATCAACTCTAATGCTTAAATGTTTGTCACATTAAATTACAACCTCCTGATTCATGTGATTTATCCTTCTGGTTTCATATGGCCGTCACATTTATTTATTAACTATTTATTAACAGTTTATTGAGGCAAGATATTACTACAGAAAACAAATAAACAAACAAACAAATAAATAAATAAATAAGATATAAAAATAACGCCCGGCACAGTGGCGTCGTGGTTAGCACTGTTGCCTTGCACCTATTGCCCATAGTGTGCGTGTACGTGTGTGTGTCTTGCAATGAACTGGCACTTTGTCCAGGGTGTACCCCACCCCAAGTCTTCTGAGATAGGTTCCTCCCCCACTTGCTTTCCCCCCTGTGAGCTTCACATTTTCTCCGTGTTTACGCGGCCTTCCTCCGAGTTTCCTCCCACTGTCCAAAACTATGCAGGTTGGCACCAACTAATGAATGAACATATTTATAAATATGCGCGTGTTCTAGATTTTATCAATTAGACAATTTAATCGATTATGCAATTTACTTATTTTTTTACAATTCATTACAATTACCTGAATCTTTAGGTCAGTTTAGTAACTTTTTTCATCAATTAGGTAAATTTGCAAAAGTTAAAATGGTCCAAGCTGGATGAGTTAAATAAAATAAACAAATAAATAAATAAAATAAAAATAGCACAGCTTTTGTAAAAAAGAAAATCCAAACTGCTTGCATCATATCAATAGTCACCAAGTTTTTTGGACAGCTGGTTGTTACTGCCACCTACTGGACCGAAATGTGGAGCAGAAGATTGGTAAGAAATAAACATTGTGAGAGACATTCATACAAATCAACACAATGTACATACATTTAGTAGTTCATAATACTTTATATTTCTGCAAGAAATATAGCTACTTAGAATAACTTAACCAGTACCATTAAAGTGCAGCTAAATTCAATCAAAAATCACAGTGCCAAAAATAATAATAATAATAATAATAATAATAATAGTTCTATGTTCCGTAAGATTAAGTAGTTAATGAAGATGAATGAATGGATTTATAAGGTTTAGTGTCACCTACTTTGTGATAACACTGAAGAAAAAAAGCCATTACAAGGAGCCATTATAAATATTGTTATCCTATATAATTTTTATAATTAATTATAATAAATATATTATATTAATTATTATAAATTAATGCAATAAAGAAATATAATAAAGGAATATAATGCAAACTTTTAAAGTTCCAGATACATTACCAAAATCAATAAACATGGCCTAAAGCCTGACTGACATGGATATCATAGGGTCTCAGTGCCCTGCAGTTACGCATAACCACATAGTGTTTCCATACACTAATCACCCTTAACATTATGACCACTGACAGATCAAGTCCACTGAATACCTCTTTCACAATGGCATCCATCATTGGCATGAGACATACATTGTGCTCAAAGTTTGTGTTAAAAGTAAGGAAAAAAAAGAATCAAGCAGAAGGATGTGAGCACCTTTGACAAGGGTAAACTATGATGGCTAGATGACTGGGTCAGTTCAACTATAAAACTGCATCTTTTGTGACATGTTCCCTACCAAAATTGGTCCAAGAAAAGCACCAGGATGACCTATATGAAAAAAACAAGCTGACAAAGGCAGTGTGATACTTTGGGCAATGTTCTGCTGGGAAGCCTCTAGTCCTGTCATTCACGTGGATGTTAGTTTGACATGTACCATTTACATAAACACTGTTGTTGACCCCCCTCTTCATGGAAATATTGTTCCCTGATGGTATTGGCCTCTTTGAGCAGAATAATGCACCCAGCCACACTGCAAAAAATGCTCATAAATGGTTTGAGGAACACAATGAGTTTGAGGTTTTGACTTGGTCTCCAACTTATCCATATCTCAATCCGCTCAAGCATCTGTGGGACGTGCAGGTAAAACAAGTCTAGACAGAGGAAGAATCATCTCACAACTTACAGAACTTAAAAGATCTCCTGCTGACATCGTGGTGCCAAATACCACAGTACATCTTCAGCAGTCTAATGGAATGCATGACCCATCTGGGACAACAACGTTATGTCTGATTGGTGTATATACTTCCCAGTTTATGCTTTAAATATAGGATTTTTCCTGCCATAATGCACCTGGTTATAAATAATTACCAGTACCTATTTACCAGATATATCACCCTGGACAAAGTGATTCTTCTTGTCTATACTGCAATTACTGTGGTTATAAGACTTTTTTCTATTATAATTTTGCCTTAAGGCTTTCATTTTTCTCCCCTTTGCAACTGGAACAATGAACACCACAAGACTTTCTCTACCATAGCCTAAGAAATGTCCTCATAGATACCCTGTGGTTACACTGCAGAGGATTATTTAAGATTATTTAATTTGACCCCCCACACAGACTCCCCTGACTACCATCCACATTTTATAAGAGCCAGATTTTGGCCTAGGACAGTACCGCATAACAATGAAAATATCAGCATAATTAAAATAAACTCATGCAAGCATTTAGATGCAATTTAAATGACCAGATACAGTATAACCCATTTTCAGATTTATAAACACAATAGCATGTGGTCAACATTAGATGTGGGATTACTCTGATCTAAGCTGTTAACGTGTATAAACAAAAATTTGATATGCTCCCAAAGAAAGCGGTGTTTTAAAAAATTCTAATTTTGCTGGCAATGGAAACGGAGTCTAGTTGTCTTAGCTGTGTTTTTCATGCTGACTAATTAAATATAGTACAAGATGTGTAGCAGTGATGATTAGTGGTAAAGACATCCAAATTACTTTTGAAATTTCTGAATAGAAGGGAATTTAAATAAAAATCTTATTTACACTGAGAAAATGTCATCTTTTTCAGCTGATTGGTTCATAACCTTTGGACATAAAAACATCAAATCTTTCCAAAACAATGCGATTTACTCGCAGAGATTTTCACACTATATTTGTCTGGTTCATACCGAAAGCCTAAGTACTCTGTGACTTAAATACATTTATTAAATACAGTGCTAAGTAATAGTTTCAAATAAACTAAACCGCTAATAGATGTGAAAGAATATCACAACAGTTCTCTGTAGCGCACTCTCGAACACAGAGACAGTAAGCCGCCATCCCTTCCGCGCATGCGCATCAGCAGCGTCTACGCGGCACGAACAGGCAACTAACGCCTGCGCGCGCGCACACATACATACATACACACAAAAAATAATAAAGTTTGTTTGTTTGCTTGCTTACTTTTTGAAGTCGCTTGTAAAGAGACCGAAACTAGTGGTCGGTGTGGTCTCCTGACCAACCTCCACGCCTGTCTCCGCTCCTCCTTGGTCATTGTACGACAAACTGTTCGCCGACATTCCTAACACTTAACTTTATAGCTATAAGCAGTTTGGAAGCGTGAGGGGACAATACGAGCAAACTTGGTTTTAGTTCTACTTTTTTGTAAAGTTGGTTTAAAAGATTGAAATGAAAATCCTGTTCGCGGAGTTTAAAGTGTTGACTGTGCCTACTTCCACGTAAAACCGGATGTGTGAGTTGCAGAAGTTTAAGTCACATGACAGGCGCGTGACGCCTCTAATGGTGGCACCTGACCGGCCGTTTCCATAGCCAGTCGACATTTCAAAAATCACTTTAGATCAATTAATAGACCACAAACGTGATTTTTATTTTATACAGATATGGCGTTTTTTCCCCCAAGGCTTTTTATTGTCCTTTAGTGTGGTATAGCCCCAGCGGTTCTCAGCCCACTGGCCTGCACAGCCACCTACATCCACTAATAAATTGAACCAATGACAATGCAAATTGAACAGAGCATTAAATTATATGAAATATGTGAAATGATTAAGGTACTGAATATTTTACGAGCCTCTAACCTACTGAAATGCATGAGACCAGTAGTGCAGACATCCCATTACTCCCCAAGGACCCGGAGGCCTGCTGTGTATTCATAGCAGCTTTTTGATGCCTGCAAATCATGTACAATATCAGAGAAATCGACCATGCCCAATAAGAAGAAGTTATAGTTTCAATTTTGCACCAGACAAATCGTTACATGTAGTCTTTAAATGTTTAAGAAACTGCTTTTTTTGTTTTCAATGTTAAGAAAATGTTAAAATGCACTTTTCATACAAGCTGATGCCTGATATTTCATATATATATATATATATATATATATACACACAGAAATTGTGTTTGGCTAGTGTAGCCGGTATCCCTCAACATGTAACAGTAGGCACGCCATTATCAGCTTTTATGTCATACTGTGAGGCAATAACATGTCTGCCGAAACACTGGAGCGACGAGAGGAGCAGAGTAGCACACATCCGGAGCCAACTCGCTGCCGCTTCTCACGCCGCTCCAGTATTTCGTCAGATGTTATTCCCTTAGAGTGTGCAATAAAAGGTGAGAAGGGAGTCATAGGTATCCTCTAGTGTAAATTATATATATTTGATTTTTAGAACTAATTTTTTTTATTCGGAAAATAGTATGACCATAGCAGGTACAGATACAGCCTCAAATAAACAACAACATATAAATGTTTTTCAAAAAAACGTGGGAAATAATAATGACACCCTGACTGCTTCCACAGGATTTAAGTAGGAAGGTTGCAGCCCTTGATCAGCAAGTCTGCAGACCTCAATAAAAGCTGACGTTTTGGTAGTTTGCTGGTGTGGAGCATGCAGGTGTGTTTTAATACAATGCCAAGAGGGAAAGACATAAACAATGGTCATAGAGAAGCAATTGTTGCTGTACATCAAAAGTTTTACAGTGAGAAAGATTATTCACAAATGAAAAAGATTTGAGGACGGTTGTTTCCCAACAGTGGACGTCTTAGCACATTCACCTCAAGGTCAGACTGTGCAATGCTCACAGAACTACAAAAAAAAACAAGAGCTTTTAAAGTCACATGACAGCACAATTAGAAGAAGACTGAACAAGGTTAAGCTTGTTTGAAAGATTGCCAAGAGAAAGGCTCTTCTGTTAAAAAAGAATACAGAAGCATGACTGAGGCTGCATCTGAACAAACCACAAGGCTTCTGAAACAATGCCCTATGGACAAATGAGACCAAAGTGGAGATATTTGGCCTTAATGGCCAGCACCATGTTAGGCAAAAACCAAACAACATTTCACATACATTAAACATACTAAAGGTGGATCTACAAGTTACTGAATTATGGGGGAACTTAGAATCACCCACATTTTTTTTTTTTTTTGCTTCATTCTTGGTGAATAAATAATAGTATGGGGGCAAAACCTACGTATATGCTGTTGTTCATCTGCGGTCGCATTTCCCTAATTCTGAGACCAGCTACAATCAGATGATTTTTATTAAGTTTTTATACAAAAAATATATAATTAAAGGAATTCTAATTTTGAACATTACTAGATAGATAGATAGATAGATAGATAGATAGATAGATAGATAGATAGATAGATAGTATAGAAATATAGAAGAACAACAACGAATAAAACTCAATCATTATCTTCAGCTTACTAGTATTTTAAGTAAGGAGTCAGTCTTGTCCACAAGCCTACAGTATATAGACTTACTTATACTAGAGGTACAGTATTGTGGGACATAACAAAATAAAACACTAAATAATGGTAACTCCTCTCTTCCACATTGTGTTTAGAACTGAATCTTCCTGTTTGTCATGTGCTAAAAATTGTCTTACATCACATAGTTAATCAAAACACCTTTCTCTCTCCTCTCTCTGGTTTTTACTGGCATCAATTTTGAGAAAGATGCCAATTCTTAGACAGACCTTTGCTATAAACACTTGACATATACTTTAAGAAGCTCATGCATGTTTGGCAAAATGTAACATTTATTTGACCACTGAAACACAGATGTCTGCATGACTGGTGGAGGGTTTGAGTATAAGTATTGAGTAACATTTAGTTGTTAGACCATAAACGACATTCAGAATAATCTGTGTGGAATACTCTCTTAAAATGTCCTTGAAGCCTCTATGACATTGTTTCCAAAAAAACGTTTTTTTTGCAAAGTGGGGAAAGCATGGTCTGCAGTAGATAATGTCATGAGGAACTTCAATTGTGCTAGCACTTGTTCGATCCTTGTGTGGTCCAGTGACTCCAGACCCACTGATGGTGTCTTTTCTGTCACCTTATTGATAATTTCTTCAAACATTTATGCTGTGTGCCATCCTGTGCATATCTCTAGCTACGATTTGGAAGGCTACAGCCAGGTGCATGTTGTTCAGCCTCAATGCAACAGAAGCAAAGAAGTGATCGAAAGACACAAGAGAAACTTTAAAATTAATGCTCTTGAGAGGAATCATTGCATCACCAGGTGAGAAGTTTGTGTGATCTTTTTTTAGGCAAGAAACCGCATGACTGCAGGGGGGCCCTACCTCAGTATCTTGAGGGCAGTTTCTCTCCAGGCTCACAGCTTCTCCACCTCCAGTGCACTAGAGCGGGTATTATTCTCTTCTTTATTTTAATGACGGTTGAGTATAATAAGTTTTTAGAAAACGGTAATGTTATGTTCCCTTCAGACATGACAGTAAAGATAAAAGTGCAACACTGTTTCACAACACATTCACCACATTACTTTTTTTTTCCGCACGTTGTTTAAAGGTGTTTAAGCTTCCTTCCTGATCTTGCTGCATTGGAACTACCAAACGCTTCTGTTTATGCTCTTCTGTGACTTGTTTCGGCATCAGGTAAATCCTCAGCATTTAAAAGCCGAATTACTGAACGCTGCATTTTGTATACAAATCAAAAGTGGGGCTTCATGCTGCGCTTAAAAATGGACTAAATATTGTGCATACTGTACATGTATACATCAGTATACCAATGTTTATATACGTATATAACCATAACAATTAGAAATGGTAGGCCAATGTTATTGGACATTTGGAATGAACATGTTCAACTGGGAGAATGGCATTTCTTTGTCTTTATTCTTCAACTGCTAATCTTTTGAATCAATAATTCAACTGAACAATGAGACAATCTAGCTTTGAATCAATTAATCTGATTTGGATACTAACTTTTACAAACAAGAAATATTCTATATAATACCATATTCTGTAATTTGTTAAAGAATAAATAATATGAAGAATATAATAATAAAAATTATAAAAATTATATAATTATATATGATTGGTTCCATGAAATCTTTATTTCAGGACGGATGGCCTGACAGGTATTGCAGCAATAACGTTATGTGATGTGATTTTATCATTAACATATGCTGTCCAAATTAGTTAAAAAAAAATTACTAGATATCCTGATTAAAATGTGACCATCACAGCTAGGCCCACTTGCTGGTAACAATGCAGTATTTCTGAAGACTTTTAAAATGGAAATCGATCTTTTTATGTGCAGAAACTTGCAAGTATTTGTACGTTCTGTACTTTCTTTCTGGTATTTTCTTTCTTTATTGTATCTTTCTTTCTTTATTAGAGTACAGCTAAAATTATACAGAAGTGCTGCAATGGAAGCTGTTTTTTGTTGTTGTTGTTTGTAGAAAATGCGCACGTTGCCAGCAGATGTCGCTAGCGTGTCACAATTATAACGCGTGTGTAGGTGAGAATGGTGTAGAATAGCAACGTTTTCCGGTTATTTCAATAATAGTGATTATATTAAATATTTTAATAAAACTATGAAAAGTATTTTAGAAAATGGTGAACGAGAACAAGGAATAAAGTGTCTGGTTGGTTTCTTAAAGGGAACGGTACTAGAAAAGAGGATTTAAACTGAAAGGAGGGTGAGGAAGACCAGTAGGTGGCGGTAATGCGACATAGTAGATGTCAACCGCCGATAAACACCAAGAAGACAAGAAACAATGACAAATTATTTTTGCAGTTGCCTTTGTGCTGTGTGTAGTTATAGTTGTTGCACCCAAAGTGCTAATACTACTGAACAACATATATTTTACCTACTTACTTTGTCTAAATTAATTTCTGTCAGGTAATAACCCATGCTTGGTGGGTTTCCTCCGGGTACTCCGGTTTCTTTCCACAGTCTGAAGACATGTAGGTTAGGTTAACTGGCATCTCCAAATTGGCCGTAGTGTGTGAATGATTGTGTGTACTTTATGTGTGTGTGTGTGTGTGTGTGCCCTGCGATGGATTGGCACCCTGTCCAGGGTGTATCCCACCTGTGCCCTAAGTTTCCTGAGATAGGCTCCAGGCCCCCCATGACCCTGAATACATAATATATAAAGCGGTATAGATGATGAGTGACTGAGTGAGTAATAACCCAGCAAACATTTGGACATTTGATGATCGTTGAAATGACGTTCCTCCGCCATGACCAGATGTTTGCTGCGGGGGTATATATTGAACAACACTTAGCTAAATGTCAAAGTAACAGCTTTACATGAAACCCCAGACAACTGCAGACATGCTCATACGTATCTCAATGCATTTTTGTTTTAGGAAATGTTCTGTCACATTTTTACCAATGTATGCCGTCCCGCTGTCGGATCAGTGTTTGCTGTTAAATTATGGGACAGGGGTAGCTCGGTGGTTAAGGTGTTCTCCTGATCAGGAGGTCCCTGGTTCGAGCTCTGACAATACCGGGATGCCACTGTTGGACCCTTGAGCAATTTCCTTCACCTCCAATCAGGCATCAAGCTGGCACCCAGAGCCTGTAAATAACTGCCACAGAAACAGCGCACAATGTGCTGGGTGGCACATGGTTATACAAGGCTGGCTTTCCAAACAAGACTCAATTATGTTATTGTACCTCTGTACTAAGCTTAATTTACAGATTTAAAAAAATATATTTTTCCTGAGTGGCCTGCATGTATCCCAATTGGAATGTATAACCGTCCTACATATAATATACTGTACTTGGGTATCACATGGGGTGACTTTTAAAACTGAATGATTTTATAGGATGAATAATATCAATAACAACTAGTAGGTCCTCAGTTGCTATTATCCAGCAATACAAGAAAACTTATTTCAAGAAAAAAATGATAGAATCATAATGTACACACACAACTCCATTTAAATTGAATGCCTGACTTACCTGTACAGGCCCATTTACTGAATTACTGAATTGCAGACTTCATCTCAAATCTGCCCATTTCTTTTGACAACGCATTAATTGTTAGAGACTTTAGTGTTCATTTTGAAAATCCTGAAGACCCTTTGAGAACAATGTTTATATCAATTTTAGAGTCAATTGGGATTAATCAGTATGTAATCAGACCCACTTCTACATCTGGTCACACTTCTGATCTTATACTAACACTGAGAGAAAAAAAGTCACTTTTCAAAATAGCTTTTCAAAATAGCTTTTTATGTTTTTATGTATTGCATTTGACTCTGTATACCTCTCTACATACTTTATGTATTTCATCCTCTCACTCTCACTCTCTCGCACCCCTATGCATTCTCCTCCTATGACATCACTTTCCTTTTGTGCCTTTCGCATGTTATTCAAGAATTTTCTGCTCTCATGGCAATTTTACCATATTTACTCTTCTAAACACAGACACATACTTACTGATAAGTAGATGGGAGTTGAATCCATTTGTAAACAATGTCAAAGTGTATGGAATCTGATTTGTGTCAAAAATGTTGTAAAAAGAAAAATACATTGCAAGAAAAAAACCTGAAATGCAAAAAATATATACAATAAATTGTAATATTTTCTACCTTTCTTTCACTGATTAATGAAACGCAGGTGTTACAAGATTATGAGTGGGATTTTCTAGATCTAGCACATGTTTGCATTTAGGAGCCATGGTGCATTTATTGTAATATTTTTAAAAGAAAATTTTAAGCAGATATACCACAATCACTATAACCACAAGTGATTATACTACTTCAGCAAACTACACAAAGCTGATGGGATTGCTGTGTCTGCTATGCGTGCTTTGTATTGTTATTTTTTTTAACCTATGTTATGACATTATGGGGCCATCGGCGTATGTGCAGTCTGACGATGCCCAAGCAGATGTTGAACGGTGCTTGCCTGTACTATGACAAGATGCTGTGCTCAGCTCCTCTGTTAGAGGAGGAGGCTGACAATGCTGTAACCTTTTTGTATTGTTTGTTTTTGTATTACTTAAAATGTCTTTTCTTGATATACATTTTATTTAAAAAATAAAAATCACAATGAAAACATGAGTTTGCTTGATATTTTTATTTAAATTCCTCCAACATATTATTGACATGAAACTGTCTACTTAAATGCCCACAAACACAAATGCACGCTGATTTATCCATTCACAGAAAAATAATTCACACTTATATGACAATTTTTTTTTGTTGCCATTTGTGTTTTCAACAACCCTGTGCCTCAAAAAGTGCCTTGAAAGTATGCACAAAATATTCTCTATCAGTTTGCAGTACTGTTTACTTTATTTGGAACAACTTATTTTTTCCAAAACTGCGACAATGTAAAAAGAAAAAAAAAATTCATTATGCAAAACGTTCATTTTCTGCGACATAAAGAAATAAATAAGTAGTCTCGGGTACACTTTAGGTAGTTTTGTAAGAAGATCTGCCATGCTCTCCTAGAAACATTGTCACATAAACAGTGCAGTGTAAAAATTGTGAGACATCTCATATTTCTTCATATTTTTACTTCTGAGCCAGACTTTTGTGTATTTTTAATGTCATCCGGATGCATAGTTCTCCAGGCTATCTGAAGGACGTCTTTTTTTGGCTCTCGTTTTTGGCAAGAGTTTGCCTCATTTTCAGTCCCTGTACCTTTCAAAATAATGTTTTGTTTGTTTGCTAAGCCACACAGTAACCTATGAATCATTCAAGAGTAAAATAAATCCTTTTAAATAAAGACATGAACAATGAGAAACAAGTGAGAAACAGCTGGAGATGATGACAAATGATCAGTCTGGTCATGCTGATGATGATGAAGAGGAAATGAGGTTGCTGCTGATATTAAAATTTTATCTTTAGGCACTTTGCAGCCTGTCGCAGTAATTGAATTAAAATGTAAGAAATATGTGGTGGCTCCAGACTTTAGACAGTACTGTATATTATTGGAAAAGTAATGAACATATAGTATTAGATTTTTTTTCCTGAAAAGTAAAAAGTATAGTATCTTCTGTTTATTGAAGCGGGACTGACCGACGGAGGATGAGCCATGGGAATGAAGTTAGGAGGCTATTTTTGCATGTCAGTATTTTCTTTTTAACTTGGATAGTATTCATCATCCAAGCATCATCTGGTTGGTATTATAGATTAAATGCCATCATCTTGGAGACGTATTGCCAATTAGCAAATGCTCTCCTTGCCAATGTAACTTTATTTATTGGGTCAATATCAGCCAGACACATGTGTGCTGTTAGGGAAGATATCCATCAATGCTTGTCAGACATTCTAAATAGGAGGCCAACATGTTGCTCAGAATCCGAAATCATCGAGATGACTGTGCATTGTCTAGGAATAAAATCACAATGCTCTATCCTAAAATTCAAATAATTATTAAAGTACTGCTGCTGTGCCATTTGTGTAAAGAGTCCTCTTAATGACACCTCTATCAAAGTTAATGCTCTGTGATGAAGTCAAAGAAGAGCAGCTACTGTACATAGGTCAGTGTCAAACAAAGACTATGGAAGTTTGCAGTGCTGTGATAGTGAGATGGAGCTGGCACAATTCCGCCTCCTGACATTTAAATGACTATGGACTACTGCCATGATTAGTGTAAATGAATAATTAAGAAACAATCTATAATATTAAATAGCAATCCAGTAATCCTTAATTGATTCTAATGGGTAGTATTGGTTGTTTTTTTTTTTTTGGATTATTGTTTATTATAGATTATTTCTAAATAATTAAATCATATATCAACTAATATATATTTATAAGTGCAGTCTGGTCTGCATTACTGTGTACCGAACACCAGGGCAGCCAGACACAAGAACAGTCTACCTCAAGAACCGTTAAATGTTCTCCCCACTGTGCAATAAAAATATATGCAATATTAATAGATGCAATACTGTGCAATCCCATTGATATTTATTAGATAATACTCCACATCTTCTTCCATCTCTTGTTTTTTTGTATTGTCTGTGGTGTTGTATCTGGAAGCTTCTGTCACTGAAAAATTGCTTGCATGTGCAAACGTACTCAGCAATAAAGCTCTTTCTGATAATACTGCAAAAAGATAAAAAATATTTTGCAGTGGCATAGTACGAAAAAACAAGATATGTTGTTGATTTTTTGGTAGTACTCTGGTTTGAGTATTTCTTTTAGAGAACAACATGATGCCAACGGGCAGAGAAGATCAGCTCAGATATCTCAATTCCGTCCATCTCCTGGGGCAAGCTCCAAAAATGTAAGATACAAAATCTCTGACAGGGCCTGGTAATGCGCCAGGGTATCCATACAGGCAGTGTCTTTGTACAATAGAAGTTGGGATAAGAACTGGCTTCATACAGTAAGTGAGCTCCTGCTTCACCACCACAAAGAAGAGCTGGACTTGGCACAGCCTGAACTTTTGGTTCACTAGCTTAACTTTCCTCCTCTCTATAAGCCAAGTATAGACTTTTCTTGGGGGTCTGAGGCCTGGAACACACCTCCTGGTCCTAGTGCAACAAATAACTAAATAAATAGCGAACACTACTGCATACTATTCACATCTACAGAGACATATCATGAGACTTGGTTCCAGAGGGAGTCTCAGTGTCAACGAAAAAAAAAAATGTGTATGGTGTGTACGTTGGTGAATTTCAGTATAATTTATTTAGAGTTTTGTGTCTGTGGCCCCACTGCAACACAACTCTCTCAACACACTCTAGCCTTTACTATTGCAATATGTCTACTCCTCTCTAGACAGGAAGGAAATACCCAAGGCACATGACCTTTAACCCTGCACACATCCTTTATCTAGATTTTAACAGCTTCACGCACATGCATACCTAATGACTTCAGGATGTATGCATGTGTGTGTGGTGAGTATGTAACAGACTCAAAGAATAAAAGACAGGAAGCAAGCTGCGAGTCTCAGTAGTGAGTATATTCTCCACACTTTCACTGAATTATTTAATGTTTTACTTTTGCTTTTCAGCAAGGTTGTCAGGCATGCATACACACATATAAAAACACCATCGTGCACACTCTCTTAGAGCCTGCTCCCACGTACAGTATGCCTCAAAGTTAAAGTGCTGAAGCCGAAGATATCAAGGAATGATTTTTCAGGAAGTGGAGCCACTGGCACAGTGATCCGAAAAGAGGGAAAAAGGGTATCCCAGTATGTAGTAGCATAGAGTGAGGACTGCCTACTTGATGGCGAAACACTCCTTCTCTATGGTGCTTTAATTGTTCTCTCCCACTGATAGCTTTCATCTGATATATATCACTCTTTCCTTCGATCAAAGAGGATAAAATGTAGCATTCAGCAATATTTTGATGACATCCAAACAATTAGGAACAAACAATCTTCCTTTAAGTGCCAGCCAGCCCCAGGAACTGCCAATTTTGTCCATGATTGCTCCAGTATTATCGATTTGGAACATACCTGCCATTGACTGAACACCAAGAAAATGTACTTCCATTGACCAGTTGCATGCTTCTTTGGGACACTGTGATCTCCGATCCACCTCAGCGATCTCAGGCCAGCTCTGATGTGTTGCATGTGCCGCTACCAATCATTGTTATAGTATCTAAACATTGTATGCAGTGTGTGGACACAGGATTCAGTCTAGATAATAAAACATTGTAGGAGACCTGAACAAACCATATTGAAGTGTGACGGATTGGCATGCTCCGACTGGTCTGGAAAAAGCTGTTTGAGGAGAATGTTGTAGTCAAGAGATTTGCCATTCTTCTTATCTCTACTGTAATTCTGTGTTGAGTAAAAAAATTAGCTGCGCCTAACTGATTTCAGCAGTTCATCACATTGACTTTTCTATAGTCCATACAGAAAATGGGTACCCCGACCACTTGGCTGCTCCAATCATTGTGGTACCTCCTATTACTCCCATGTCAAGCTTCGCCTTGAGTTGTTCCTGAACCACATTTTTTGTGTCAGACAATCTGTGGGGTGACAGTAGCACAAAAAACTCATCTGAAAATTCCTCCAGCAGTGTGCCAACCTGTGGTATTTGTGATGGTAAGAGGTGGTTGCCTTAGGGGAGTAAATCTGACCATGCTTTTTAGACCTCCCTCTGGTCTCAGCTCTGCTGTCTCTGCACTTACAGGTATCATTGCCAGAGATACAGTAACTGCCTCTCTGACCCCAAAAGGTCCTGGCCACTTGGAAAGTAATTTAGAATTCAACATAGGTAGTAGCATGAGTACTTTCCTTCCTGGTGGCGATTCTCATAGATGCTTCTTTTATACACCTTGGATTGACATTCTCTACCCTGTAGCAAATTCTCCTTTGTTAATTGACCTAGTGTGTGGACATTTGCTATTGATTAAAAAAAATATTGAATTTAATGCTAGAAAACATTCCATCAGCCTACTTTTCTTGATGACGTCTAGGATGCCATAAGGCTTGCGCATTGAAACCCCGTGGAGGATTGTTGGACCATTTGAACTACAAAAAATCTCAGTTTTATCCCAGTTCCAAGCATTATTGTCAATTAACTTACAAATCATGTTTAAATCATGATTAAACCGTTCAATCAGACCATCTATCAGTAGGTTGTGAATGCTTGTAAAAATCTATTTAATACTCAACAGTTTGTATGGTTCTTACAGTGTGCGCAAAATCAGAGTAATGCCTTGTTCAGTCAAATTCCCATTCAAGATTCTGGAGAAAAACAGAAAGAGGGTCTCTGCAACCATGCCTGCAGAAATGTTCCATAACATTTTTAGATTTTCTTTAATAATTACAAAATATGGGTGGTACAGCATTAGCCAAATTACATGGCAATTAATTGTTCTCACATAACCAGAGGCATGCTTCAGGGTTTTCTCACACAACTGCTCCAAAGAAAAACCCCTGAAAGGGTCATTTCCATGGTGGAGGACGGGCAGAGGTCTCCTCACCCTCTATGTCTCCCTGATGTGGAGCAGACATTGATGGGCCTGACACTGCCTAATGACCAACGTTGTGCATTCTGTGTCCAATCCACAATCGGCCAATCCATCCCCAGAATTAGTGGATGGTGAGGCATGGACTAACCACCACCTATTAGTTAAAGAATCAAGTATGACTAGCTTTGTTAAGCATGGGAAAAACAATAAAAATCAAACTCTATGCTTCAATTGTGTATGAGAATAATATGATATAACAAATATACAGTATGAAAGTTGTGAAACAATATGTTCTTAGAAAGATAGTGAAACGTTTAATGCCTTAGAAATGTCCTGACAGAGAGAAATTTGCATTCCCTCATTTATATGCAAGACTATTCTTACCCTAATCCCACACATGCCCCTCGCCAGGTACCACCTATAATCTTGATGTCTGGAAACCAGAGTACCTACAAGGAGGACATGCAAACTCCATGCACACAGACCAGTCATGTAAAACCTGTCATAAAAAACCCCATGGTGAGTCCACCACAGCACAGTCAAGAGTAATAATTTTTCCTGGCATTTCAAAGAGAACACACAGACCATGACTTCACCCTTCAGCTGTGACTGACACAGGACTGGCAGACAATTTCATTAATCATAAAACCTGAATTAAACTCAATGTTAAATTTCTGAAATTCAGGGCAATGCTGGTAGAAATTCCTGAACACCTTTTATGCTCGCTTCGAGGCTGCAGCTAAAGACGCTAGCGTTGCTAATGCTAGCGGCGCTAACGGCTGCAGAGAGGAAGTCACTGCCAGCACCGGAAACGCGTTCATCATCTCCGAGCATGACGTGAGGAGAGCCTTCAAGAGAGTGAACATCAGGAAAGCAGCAGGACCAGACGGCATCTCAGGTAGAGTCCTCAGAGCCTGCGCAGACCAGCTTGCACCTGTGTTCACAGAGATATCAAACCAACACAATAGACTAAACACCTTTGCATTTTCTTGCACACACAGAACGGACAATTATGTCAATGCACATTGCACATATATGCACATATGCACATTTTGCACACTTCAAGGACTTCTTTTCACACCCCCTCATCTCATTAAAAAACTACCTCAAGTTTCTTCACAGACTATAGTATATACTTCAGATTTTATGTATATATATATATATTTTGTAACTTTGTTGGAATCTGTTTTATAGGTTCCTTTTGTAAAAATTATTTAAGGTCACGGAGCGGTCGTATAAGCATTTCACTGCATATCGTACTGTGTATGACTGTGTATGTGACAAATAAAATTTGAATTTGAATTTGATATTGGAATATGTCTCCATTCCCGGCTAGTGAAAGCTGTCACAGATTTTTTTGCCCACTGTGTTTAATGCCCGAATATATCCATCAATAGGGATGGAGTGAATGACAATGTTGATTTTTACTGGGATCACCACTTAAAGGTCCTCCCAGCTGCTAGCTCTCATACTTGCTGCCAGCAGTGCTCCAGTAAGTCATCCTAATTTTGTTCCCACTGAAAGTTGCCTTCAGTGACCACCTGGTAAGATAGCATAGAGAGGGAAGGTTAGAGGGAGGACTTGCACAGACTTCCACATCTGCATCTCTGCTGTCCTTTGGGTTTTGGGTCAAGCACACAGGGAGGGGATCAGCATTCCCTCTTAGATGCCATCTATATCATTTCTGCTGCCAATCCAGGTTAAGTAAGGAGCTGGTCCTGCTTTGCAAAAACCTGGGCAAGTCTCTTCCTAGAACCAAAGGGATACCTGCTACCCACCCTGCTACGTGCAGCAGAATCCCCTCTGATGTCCCCATGGACGCGATATGCCTGGCTGGTCATCTGATGTATGAGCTAACATAATCATACTCCCTATTGACTAAGCCAAGGTAGATGCCATAACAGAATGGCTCAATTATTGACAGTCAAGTTCCCATCCAAGCACCACACACCAATCTGCTTCAATATCAAGAAAGGTCTTGTTCTCAAGGCTAAGACATTCGTCCTGAATGCCTTTTCAATTATATCTTTGTATCTGTCAGTGCTCTGTCATGCTATAGTCTAAATCAGCTGAGAACTATAGTTCCCATAAATTGTGGGTGGGCCTGCTGAAGTTGTTTAAAGATTGAAGTTGTTGTACAGGTGTTCCCTTTTAGACTTGTTTAAACAATTGATAGCTCTGAATTTCTACATTTAGTTTGAACCCTGGATTTCATCTGTAAAGGCTGTGTTTGTTGTTGAAAGAAAAAAACAAAAAGCTATTTAAGGGAGAACAGCAAGTCATTTTGAAGCCAACGTATGAGGTCTGATCTGATCTCTGACTGATCAGAGACAGAAACTTTTTACAGATGTTAGACACAGCTGCTCAGAGCTGCAAAATAGGAGTCTAGTATCAGAGATGTAAAAAAAGAGGTTGACTCTTTTTGCAGGTATGCATTTTTTGTGCAATGCTCAGCTAATTGTAACTGCTGTCAGTAGTTATTATATGTGTTTGCAAAAAATCACAATAGAATTTTGGGTGGTTTGTCTACAGCTTTAGTAGTTTGTGAAAAGTTAGTCAGTTTTCAGACATGGATAGACATGGATTTGATTGATTAGCCTAAGTTGTCTAGGTGCAAATATGCTGAATAAAATAATTCTATTTTCATAATTAGTGTTTACATTTGTGTATTTAAAATTTGCCACATCTTCCTGAAAAAGAAAGAGACCTTGCTAGACATACCATAGTTTTATTAGAATACTGTGTAGTACCATGCTGAACTGCTGCCCAACATCTTTAACCAGTTAATGTAACTTTAAACTGTAGAAAGCCTTTTTTTTAAGCTTCCACTACGCTACATAACTATAACAGTACTCTACACAATAGTCAGTGGGATCGTCAGCAACCTCCCTAGGGCAGGGATGAGGTCATCATAATCTAGCATTTAAAGAAGGCCTTACAAATTTTACAGGTATATCATTGATGCAAACCTCTCATCAGTAGTAAGAATGGAAAGATCAGATTGTAATTAACAACGAAATACAGAAATAAGTCACAACAGTCTGAAACCACGATAAATCTCTACCATCATGATGGAATGGCCAAAGTGTGGAGAAACTAAAAACATACATCGGTCAAATACAGTGGTAGTAGTGTCTTGGCTTGGGTGGATATTCAACACCTCAACTTGCTATCAGGGTAACCCAGCTTTCCAGAATATAGATCCCAGATCCAAGCCTGATGGAGCAAGAATGTATCACTTATCAGTGTGTATAAAAGGAAGTACACTTCAGGTCTTGTTGGACAGGTCCTACATGATGTGTGTATACTGGAATTTTCACAAGCATCCTCTGGTGCCAGTCTTTTTTTACATTTTGCGGGCTAGATCATAGAGGCTTTACTCATTCACTAATGCTTGGGACAAACTAGCCACAGTTTCAAAAAAGACCATAAGGCACACATTCACCCACAAGAGTCATTGGTGGTTAACAAATGATGACGCAATGCTCCACCCAACGCTGCCACTGAGGTATCATTGCACCCTTAGTCAAAGTAAATGGGAGAGGGCTGAGACAAACATCAAATATGCAGACTCTTTGATCCAGCTGTGGGGACCACAAAGAGGGGCAGCTGAAATTGGGCTTTTTCCTAGGTAAGGTAGATGTGTTGGGACTTGCTATTGAATTCTATTGGCTGTTTTCTTTAATTTATACTGAAGACAACAACTAAGGTATACCCTGTGCTGTACATCAGCTGGAAGCTGTCAGTAAGGAGGACATTAAAATTGAGAAAGTGTCTGGCTATCAAGTAGGTGGTCTGTACTCACCAGGAAAATGTGGGTAAAGGAATGTGAAGATGAAGTAGGAAAATGAAGACAGATATAGTTTTTGTTTTTTTTTCAGCTGTATTTACTTGTAACATCCAATTGAAAGACAGAGCACCAGCATGTTTGAACAAATAAAAAACAATCACTGAATCGGAAAAGGATCACCTCCTCCTAAAAATTACTTGTAAAATCAGGTGAAGCTACCTTCTCAATGCCACATAAAGCCATATGACTTTCAATTGTGGTGAGTTGTGGTCATTTTGTGGTCATCTCCCTAAATCAGGATGTCGTTCCAAACTGGATGAAAGAGCCAGGAGGAAACTGGTCAGAGAGGCTACCAAGAGGCCTACGGAAACTCTGAAGCAGTTGCATGAATTGATGAGTGCTCATTGTTTGCATATGACAATAATATAACAAAATGTCCATTAATCTGGCTTGTATGGGAGGATGCAAGAAAAAGAACAGTCCTCAAGAAAGCCCACATGCAGTCACGAAAAAACGCAAGTGGGACTAAAATGAGACTAAAATTGAATTATTTGGCCACAACATTAAGCGATATGTCTGGTGGAAATACAATACAGCCAAATGGATGGGGCAAAATATTGTCAAATTCTTGAGGAAAATTTGCTGCCTTCTGCCAGAAAGTTGTCAATAGGAAGAAAGTTACCTTCCAACATGACAATGACCAAAAGCACTCAGCAAAACTGACCACACAGTGGTTGAAGGGGGAAAAAAGTGAATGTTCTTGTATGGCCTGGTCAGAGCCCTGACTCTTGGGAGTTGACTGACCAGGATTTATTCTGTTAGTGCAGATTTTGAACTATTGTTCCGGCAATAAAAAACATCATGCTGCCTTGGCTGCTGTTGCTCTTCGGAGTATGTTGCATGAAACAGACCAGGCAGCAAAAAGTGCAACAGATGGCAAGACTTCCAGCTGGTGGAGCCCCACCTCCTCTCCAATTTGCTAAGTCCCTAGCAAATTTTACTCTGAAGCTAGCATATGACACAATGCTCTAAGAAACACATTTGAGCATGTTATAATTATAGATGGTCAAAGTGTACTCATATCAAATGAACCAAAATGAACCATTCAGAAAGTAGAGTCAGAGTGACATTTGGGTAAACAGTCCATATTTAAATCCATAAATGTGTGATTTGCAAAACACGTCTACACGCCACAGTTATGTCACAATGTGTAAATCAGCCTGCAGGTGTATTTGTGCTAATTTATTGAATTTAATGTAAATAATATGAATGGCATAATGTCTATTCAAGCATATATTGATTTCTTATATATCTGTGATCTCATAAATCTATAATGGAGTTCAGAAATACAGATTCCAGGATTCAGAATTCCTGGTTAGTATCTGTGGACAGAATCATACACAGAAAATTTAGCAGTATACACAATTACAGTATATTATGTCAATTAATTTTCTTTTGAAAATATTTTACAGAACATAGTGCAGACATGTGCAGTCCATGAATTATCAGCTAACTACTTGGGCAGTAAAAGAGGATAAATGTGCTTAGTCTTGGTGTCAGCATTCTATAAAAAATCCATAATGGCAGCCATTATTTTACCCAGTCAGTAATGTTACCGGGCGGTGTAGTGGTTAGCACTGTCGCCTTGCACCTCCAGGGTCCGCGTTCGATCCCCGGCCAGGCTTGATTCCCGTCTCTGTGTGCATGGAGTTTGCATGTTCTCCCCGTGCTTGGTGAGTTTCCTCCGGGTACTCCGGTTTCCTCCCACATTCCAAAGACATGTAGGTTAGGTTAATTGGCGTTCCCAAATTGCCCGTAGTGTGTGAATGAGTGAGTGTGTGTGTCTGTGCCCTGCGATGGATTGGCACCCTGTCCAGGGTGTACGCTGCCTCGTACCCTAAGTCTCCTGAGATAGGCTCCAGGCTCCCGTGACCCTGAATACAGGATTAAGCGGTATAGATGATGAGTGAGAGTGAGTGAGTAATGTTACCGATCTTGTGACGTGAAAAGCCAATGCTTCTATAAGTAGCATGTGCAGCAGTTTTATTTTAAATAAATAAAATACAATTTAAATTTAAATAATTAAAAGTTTTGTTATAGATAACTTCGTGCACCTTTTGCTGTCAAACTGTTCATTTTGATAAACCAATAAAAAAGTCTATTCATAAGCTCCAACTTAAACTATCTTGAGATAAACAGTTGAAAGCCGTTTACCTATTTATAATAATAATGAATAAGCTTTATAATGATATACTGTATACCGGATCCACAACACACAGATCATGGGAAAATTTGCTTCAGGTCTTTAATAGGTGCTCTCATCAGAGGGCTTTTGCAAGTCCTTGTATTGCTTCCCACTTATGGCTTAAAATTATTTGGCAAATTTGCAAGGACATGAAATTTCAACTTAACCCCCTGAAACAAAGGAGGGAAGTGGTTACTGTTGGTTTGGAAATGGAACAGGCAAAAATGATGTAGTCATACAGTAGTTACCAAAAACAATTAATTCCACACCAAACTTTACTGTTTACCTGAAAACAAGAAGAAAGTGGTATGAGAAAAATTGGGGCAAATGATATTGATTGGAATAATGGAGAAATATTTTTCTAAAATTGAGGCATATCCCATATCTTTTACTGATAAGCTCCTCACAGCTCTTTTTTTTCATCAGGGCTGGATATGATCAGTGGATTGCCCACATTCCAGAGTGATAATGTCAGATGAACATTGAAGCAGGGCTGTAGGGATCATCGTGTTCATTTCCACAGGATGCTGTACTGGGAGCTTAAAGCTGGGTCAGTTTTAAAGAACAAGTGGCACAAAACAGCCACTCCACCATCTGATGGTAGCTAATTCAATGCTGATGATGTTAGGGTGAAGCAGACTTCACCATAAACCTTTGTAGCTGGAGAATGCTAAGCTGCACAAATACATGTGAACACATGACATGGGATGGAACCCTGTTGGCTTCACCCTGATGCTCTGTGCTTCTCGCCTTTTCTTCCTCTCCAGCTCTCAGCTCTGTGCCCCAGTACTCATGACCAGTACTCATGACCAGTGCTAACCACTAAGCCAGATTGCCACCAACTATTTTGTTCCCAAGTCTATATCAGTCATTAGGTTACCTAAAAAAAAGTGGACTTCATATAAACTAATTGCTATTTCCTGTTACACAATTGCACTTGACCATTTATTTATAGAAATGCTTCTCCGGATTCACCCAAATGAGGATGGATTTCTTTTGAGTCTGGTTCCTCTGAAAGTTTCTTTCTGTCATCTAAGGGAGTTTTTCTTGGGCAGCTTTGTCTTCAGCTTCCAGCTATAAATGTATAAATCAATTTTTTTTTTAATTTAGTTTAAAAAAAAAACAAATGGTGAAATGTAAACAACATATACAGTACAACAATGCAGAAATCAGCAACCTACTGTAACCATGAAGAGTGCTCTGTAAACCATGGCAGTGATCAGGGATCCACAATGACACGTCTCAGATGTAGAGGCCCCATCACACTCCAGTGAAAACCATTAAGTTCAGACTGCATCCTAAAAATGTCTAAGAATGCAGCACAAACAGGGTCAAAAATAAAAAATTGTTTTCTCAATAAGTTTATCATGTTGTTACCAAGTCCATCTGTGCCATGTTTGAAGTATGTCAATTAAATCCCTAAGTTATGCCATTAACTGGTCAAAGCTTTCATTTCCTTATTACTTAAATAATTCTTTTGATTGTGTAAAGCGGTCATGGGTCTAGCTGGTGGTAGTTGCTAGACCGGCTGATGTAGTTGCCGTGGGCAAGTATGGCAGGCATGAACGCAGAGGGGTTGTAAACAGAAAGTCTTTATTAACAAACAACTCAAACAGACAAACAAAGGAACCAAAACAACAAACTCAAACTAAAACTAGGGCTCAGGAAAAACACAGGAACAAGAACTGAACACAGGGAACCAGAAGCTGACAAGGGGAACCAGGAGCTGACAAGGGGAACTGACAGAACTAGGGATGAGGAAACATTGAGCTGGAGCTAACTAAAGACACATAGGGGAACTAGAGACAAGACTGGACAGGACGTGGCTGGAACTAGAGAGACAGGGCTAGACAGGAGACAGGGCTTCAGGGACTAGACGAGAGGGTTAGTGAGATTAGTAGCTACATGGAATACTGGGGACACTGGATGCTGACCTAACTGGGTTAGTGGCTAATTGGGTTAGTACTGACCGGAAGACAAAAGGCAGGGCACACATGGGGCTATACCAAACTAGCGGCTAACCTACTAGTGACCAGAACCACTAGCTGTCAATCCCACTAGGAGCTAGCCTACTGGAGGCTAACCCTACTAGGGGCTAACCCTACTAGTCGTCAAGACCTACTAGCAGCTAACCCTGCTAATGGCTAAGCCCTCATGTGGCTACACATACAAGGGAAAAAACCAGAAGACAGAACAGTAGTTACACAGGAGGAGACACGGCCTAACTAAACACTGAACAAGGCAGCTCCATGAATCCTTCAGAACAAGGAACATACAGAAAACAAAACTAGAGCCCTCTGAAAACAAAGGTTACAAAACATAAACCAAATATAAACTTAAAGTAACAAAAAGGAATGCCCACATGACAGTAATACAAACAAACATTCAACAAACAAACAAATAATGCTCGACCCAGTTTCCCAGAACAAACTGCTATTTATAGAGGTTTTAATGAGCCACCTCAGTTCAGGTGAGCACTCATCACCTGACTGAGGTGCCTTCTGGGAAACTGAGTCAACCAACAAGAACTACACAGACAGACAGACAGACATGAACAGTGACCTCTAGTGGAGGTTCCTAACAAAAGCTGCTTTGCGACAATGACAATTGTTAACAGCGCTATACAAATAAAATTGAATTAAATTATTAAGTACTTCCTCGTCTTTCTTAGACTACTGTAAGTACACACCAGGCTTTTTTTTGATTATGCACAAAAAGGCATGTCAGTTCCGTGTCAAGGGAGACAATACTACAGCACATCCTTACTGTTTTCTTCTGTGTTCCAATGGTGTGTATTTGATGTTCTTATAGTACATAACTGTTAATGAAAACAAGCACAAACAGGAATAACCAGAACTACTCAAGCAAGATTATCATCCATTGATGGGAAAGTGTATTTTTCTGGGCCTTGGACAGGTTTTATGAAAAAAAAAAAAACTGTTCTATATTCTGATACAGATAATATTAATGCTACACATACTTCCTCTGAATAAAATTCTAAAATGTAAAGGTATAACCTCTCATTGAAACCAAAAAACACAACATACTGTATAGTAATAGGTCTGGGTTTTGGGTTAGTTTGGGTTATTTACTGGTCTTTGTAATTAGATAATGTTTGATTAACTTTTCAGTTTGGTTTATGTCCTATCCACACCCTACACCACACCTTTAATGTCTGTAACATGAATGTTGGTAATGAATGTATAATGAACAAGTCAGGGAAGTAGGCTGAAAAATATTAACTTCCTTTACCCAGCTTTATGAGGAAATGCATAATGAATATTCCATCCATCCATCCATCCATCCAGTAATCTCTGTAGTCCAACTAGGGACCTTGGAGGCTGATGGTGACCATTGTATTTATTCCCATCTGTACAACCGTGGTAGGACCTCCGTTCAACACTCACACTCCGGGCAATTTGGAAATGCCAATTAGCCAAATGTGCATGTTTTTGGACTGTGGGAGGAAACCTACAAAGAACAGGGAGAACATGCAATCCTCTTGCAAACAGACCCTATGCAGGAATCAAATCCTTGACTTGGAGGTGCAAGGTGCTGGCATAATGAATATTGCACAATGACAATAAAGGCGATTGATAACGCTTGCATTGTATTCTGGTTTAGACAGTTTTACATCACTACCTTATTGTATTGATTTTTCCAGCATATGCTGCACAAAAAACAATGAAGTAGTCCTCCTACTTAAAGCATCTTCTTGTACATGTATGTATATGTGGGTTTATAATACACTATATGGCTGAGATTATGTGGATACCTGAGTATTGAACTAATCATTGAGTTGTTTCCCCTTTGCCACTATAAGCACATCCACTCTTCTTAGAAAGTTTTTCACTAGATTTTATGGTATGGCTGTGCCCATCCATCCACAATAGGCACCAAATGGTTATTCTTTAGATAACTCATCAGTCTAGTGACAATTTAGCGTCACCAAATTGCCCAAATTAACGTATCATGTAAGGTAGTCAGACATGGGAAGTGTACGTGCTGACTCTCAGGATTCCATTATTGCACATGATTTTTAGACCTGATTTTGGGGCTGCACTCCTGAGATAGTGAGCTATTTACAGCGTGTTCCCACAGCAAATACTAATTTGCAGTGTTTTGGTTTTCTCAGTTTTCTCGGAACAAATTTATCTGTTTTAATACGCAGTAGATCCCTGAACCCAGTTAATCATCCATCTATGTAGGAGGCAGAGGGCAAAATGTTAGAAGAAGAGGATACTTGTGTAAAAAAAATATTTGGCACATCATACTCAAATGGTGGTTAAAAACAGACATGAAGAGAAACACACATGGCATAGAGTATAAGTTGTGTTAGCTACAGTTTTATATAACTGTTATTTCTGCCATGTATTTTTACTTATCATTGCAGAACGGTCACAAAGTCACAAACACATGCCAGCTCTCGCATTTATTTAAATTGGAACGCAAATAACACCTAATTTAAGACCAAAGTTAAATTTTTATCCAAAGAAAAGATGTGTTTTTTTCTCTTTGTGGTTCACATGCTCAGATGTAAACAAACAAACAAAAATCTAGCACATTTAAAATGAAGACTATTAGATTTCTTGCAAAATACTTATTATAGAATCAAATAAAAAACAGTAGGCCACAAGTGACATGTACAATTTCTTGTGGAAGTAGGAACAGCACTCAAAGGATTTCCGGTTTTGGGATCACACTTCCTGAGTTCCACAGGAAAGGACTGAGTGTTAAAAGCATGGTGTGAACCCCCCATTGCATGCCATTCTTCTCCAGCCTGTTCACAGTGTAATTCACTTAACACCATTTTAAATAAATAATAAAAAACATAATAATAATAATAATAATAATAATAATAATAATAATAATAGCAAACGATTAAATCCCGAGCTTAAAAGAGGTTAAAAACAAATTATGGAGATTCAGCCCATATTGGCAAGTTACTCATATCTGCTTCACAGTGCAAAATCAGTGTGGAGCCATTTGGTTTAAAAAAGGTGAGTGAATTTTAAAAATGATGCTTGTTTCATCTGTCTATAATTCATAGACTAATTAATAATCTACAATATTTTCAATTATATATTTTCCATTATTTATAATAGTTTTCAAGACTTATAAACTACAAATTCTTAGTTTTGTCATATTAATCCAGCTGTAATGTATTATTATTTATAAATTTTTTTTTTTTTTTTTAGATTTGTGTAAATGTAGAAATATTTAAAGTGTTACAGAGATTTTTAATAAGTCTGGATCATTTTAAGCATTACGTGCCTTTAATGTTCAATTAAATAAATAACAGGAGCTTTAAAACATATAATCAGGTCCATAATCCTTGGAACAAAAATATTTGTTTTGGGGTTGTTGTTGTTGTTGTTTTTTTGCATTTGGCCTCTGTACCCCACCACATTGAATTTGTAATGAAACACTCAAGATGTGAGCAAAGATGTAGTATTAACCATTCAGGTATTACAGCAATTTTCATACACACCCCCATTTTGGCTAATAAATAATGACAAGCAGTTGCATTGCCAGGTGTAAATCAAAATAAAAGGCCTGGAGGTGGTTCTAAGAGTTATATTTGCATTTGATAGCTGTCCACTGGACATTATAGGTGTTCACTGGAACTTTCACCATGAGTTCCAAAGATATGTCTATGCAAGTGAAGGTTTAAATAAAGAAACTTTGGGAGTAGCCTATACAACAGTTTGGAACATTGGAACAACTAACAATCAAAGGCCTGGAAGATCATGGAAGACAACTAAAGTGGATGACTGCAGAATTCTGTCCATGGTAACAAAGAATCCTTTCACAACATCTAGCCAAGTCAAGAAGATACAGTTGGTGTGTTATTGTCGAAGTCTACAATGAAGAGACAGTTTGGGGAAAGCTACCTCAGCATTTCTCAAAGCAAAAAATGGGATATTCTTTATTGGTCGGGTTAGTCACCTGATCTCAACCCAATAAAGCATGCTTATAATTTACTGAAAACAAGACTGAAGAACCTACAAACAAGCAGCAGCTGAAGGCAGCAGTAGTAAAGGCCTGGCAAAGCATCAAAGGAAATTCAGCATTTGGTCATGTCCATGACTTCAGGTATTGACTGATTTTCTTCCAAATATTAAAGCAAGCCTCATGTTTGTAATTATGTTAGTTTGTTCCATTATTTATGAGCCCAACAAAATGGGGGTTTGTATGAAAATACTGTAATTTCTAAATAATAATAAAAAATAAAAAGTTATGGACATGATTGTACATCAATACAGTAATACCTTTTAAACAACGTCTACAGAAGTACAGTTACAGAAAATATGAAAAATACAGATGATTTACAGAAAAATCACCATTTACTTCGACTACTGCCCTTGCCACATTATACAAGCACAGCAGGGGATTTGATTTATTCACTGAAGTATGTCCAACTCCACTACAATAGGTTGTGATATGCCCCCTTTCAGGTTGTTAGTATTGGAGCATTACCTGGTTGAACTATTATATTACACACAAGCACTGGACAAACAGATTAGCTAGTTATGTTGAGCAGGAAAACATGGGCAACTTTACAGCCCTGTACATTTGATATACATCGCATGCTTTACTTTTTGGTCAAACGAGATTTACGCTGTCCCTCATGGTTGTGGTGTTTTCCGAGGGCAGATTGTTAGCAGCTTCTTTCCTCTGTTGAACATTTTGTTCACCTTCTGGGTCAAAACACATCACGGAAATTCTGGAGCAAGTGCAAAGCCCCTAGTCAATTTCTGTGTCCGATTGAGGTATACATTCCTAACCACATTATCTGGGTTTACTAGACCAACTTTGAGAAGTAACATTTAGTATAATTTCAGTCGACTGACATGTTTACATGTTTCTTAAACATGCCGGGTTAACACAATTACAGTAGTTGGACTAACACAACGTCATATAAATGTAATGAAAGAGATAAATTACTTTGGATAAGACCATCTGCCAAATGTTGTAAATTTAAATGCAGAAATAAGATGTAGTTTTTGACTCGCAGTCCCTTCTGGAAGAATATAATTCCGGAGAAATGTAGAATCTATACCAAGGCGTACTAAACCTTTTGTTGTGGTTTATCCATACTAACATTTCTGTTGTGTGTGTGTGTGTGTGTGTGTGTGTGTGTGTGTGTGTGTGTGTGTGTGTGTGTGTGTGTTTTTCACCATGTGTAACTGCAGGGTTTATATTTCAAACTTTTAGAATGGGTAGGAGGAATTGATCGGAATTTCCTTGGGAGTGAGTAGGAGGAGAAAACAGTCCGACACACTGTAATTTGAGATGGACTGTAGTCAGCTAGGCAAGTTTAATAGTGATAAAGCAGATAAGACATAAAGCAGACATGTTTATTTGTATATACTGTATGTATACAGTGTGTGTATATATTTTAATTAATAGGGTTAATTGCATTCCTTACTGGTGAGACAACATCCCATGATCTAAGCATTATAGATGTAGAGCTGCAACCTATAATTTCAAGTACCCCTGATTGCAGAACGAAAAGTCCAGTGGGTGTAGTCAGACCCAATCCAGCCTACCTGGGCAGAGTCAAGCAAAAACAATTGTATGTTTCCGGCTGGATAAGTGTTCTGCATTGTAGAGGGTCGGACAATTTCCAAATCCACTCACAGATGACAATCTCACTGCAGACGACCCCTTAACTAGCCTTGTTGTACTGAGTATGAGGGTGGAGTTTAATAGAATACATTTGAGTTAGTGTGACTGCAAAAAGAACTTTTACCTTATTTATATACTTAAACCTTATTTACTGTAGCTCTTAAAAATGGAGTCCGAGAATGGCAGATGCGGTGCCGCTAGAGATTCTGGGCACCTTGTAAATCTAATATACTGTACTGGCCCCCAACCTTACAATTGCTGTAGCATTTTAAGGGCATCCTGTCACTCAGGGGCCAGAATCTTCCTTACTGTACTTATTCCCCATTTACGCACCCCTGATGGTAGAACTGGGTGGAGTCTGGGAAGGGTCTTTTAGTGTATGAGGTAACAATAGGTGGAAATTTTGATTTTTGCTTCCAGAAAAGAAAAATAACTAACTGAATGGGATGTTTTACTGTGTTCACACAAACGGCTGACTGCAAAGTTAACTTTTCCTAAGAGGTGCCTTTAATATCCCATTGCGCAAAACACTCTACCTAGACATCCTATTGTTCTGTAGTGACAAAGTCCATCTTTAAATACATGTGCTCGTCAGATAAGCACTTTCAGTAACGCTTAGTGGCGCGAAATAACTGATTTTTATCACTTCATTTGAAATCGACTCTGCAAACGTTTTTTTTTTTTTTGGCCACAAAAAGTATGTGTGTTTGTGTGTGCGCGCGCGCTTAAGAACAGACGGAAATATATGTTTTTACCCCCTGCACGATTTTTTGACAAGCTTTTGGCTGAAGTTCTGCGGGACCTTCCAAAATACACACACACACGCGCGCGCGCACATAGTTTTCAGTTAAGGAGCAGTAGGATGCGCACCGTGTTTAAATGCCGCTCCGGGACTGTTCATAGGCGACACACACTTTTAGACGTGTTTAGTTCAAAAGTAAATAATTTAAACACGCAAGTGCGTTTGTGGACGATTTGGATTTAGGACGCTGTTGCGCGGGAATACACTCGAGAGTCGCGAGACCGGCAGAAACCCTCATCCAGTAAGTTTGTTGGACACGAACGCGCACCCTCACACGCGCACACATTACCTTTGTCTCGCCTTCTGGATGAGTTCTGCGTGTAGGGTTAATCGCAGTTTAAAAGCCACGTTAAAACGGTGCACATGATTGACCATGCTCCTACATGAAGTGTGATATTTGTTGTAAAACTGTGTCTCAAGTAATGGATTAAATATCAAGGTGGCTTGTACTCAATGAAAGAAAATGCAATGGACATTTGCTATGTGATATTCTGAACATTTGCCCAAAAAGTCGTGTTTGAATTCATGTCTTTTGGGACATCAGGGAGAGTTTTTTTTTTTTTTTTCTGTAAAAGTCAAGAGAAATGTTACCTGACAGAAATATTTATTTCACATGTAGATAATCAGACCTTCAAGATTTTTGCACCTCCAGCACCGGGTTCGATTCTCGCCTTGTCTCTGTGTGCATAGAGTTTGCATGTTCTCCCCGTGCTTGGTGGGTTTCCTCCAGGTACTCCGGTTTCCTCCCCCAGTCCAACGACATGCAGATTAGACTAATTTGTGTTCCCAAATTGTTTGTAGTGTGTGAGTATGTACGTGCCCTGTGATTGATTGGCACTCCGTCCAGGGTATGCCTCATGCCCTAAATCTCCTGGCATATGCACCAGGCCCTCCGTGACACTGTATACAGGATAAAGCAGTATAGACAATGAGTGAGTGAGTGAGTGAGTGAGTGGTTTACTGCTACTATAGTTGGTGCTGAGTGATCTTTGTTAAAACCACATAGTCGTCTCCCCAGCAGGAACATTAAGGTTGGATGACATCATCACTCACTTTGTTGCATCATTGTCTACGCTGGGATTTTGAAAGTTAAAATAACATTGATAAAAGTTATTATGGCATTGGGATTACATTGAATAAATGACCTCAAAACAACCTTAAAACAACATCCATGGTCCATAATATATTATAACAGAAATCCAACTGGAGAACACAGTGTGTTTTTATCTCATGTCATTTGTATTTTTATATTTGATAATGTGACCATGAAGTATTATTATAGCAGCATAATCAGTGCTAGCGGTAGAAGCAGCAAGACACACATAAGTAAAGGCAAAAGGGATATCGATTTGGAAGTGAAACAAACGTGCATTAAACATGAGGGTGGAAAATTAGTGAATGATGTTGCTCATGATTTAGGCCTGTCACACTCAAACTACCCTCCATCATCTACCCTGTAATGTTACTGTACTTATAGCTTTACTATCTACCCTACTGTATTGTAATGTGGTGTTCACACATCAGCCAATGTCTGGTTCCACTGAAGCTTGGACATTAAGTGCCCCAATCATCTTCTTCCCAAATGAATATTTTGCAGAATAATTGCAGTTATTTCATATTTCTTGTCGAGGATGAGTGATTTTTCTGGCACACATTGTTTTACAAAGCAAAATACTGTACAGTATGTGCTTTTACCCGTCTCGGCAGCAAGTGCCCTAGTGGACTGTTCATAAACACTCAGCGCTCTCACTGCCAAGTCCAGAGTTCCACTCAGGAGGTTGGGTTAGTTTGCCAAAAAGAAAGGAAGATACCAGCAGTGTGAGCATTTCACAGAAGTATTTCTGTTGAGAGATAAAAAAAGAAGATTTTTTCGAGTTATATTTGCAACATTGTGTTGGTGCCATTTGTTCATTGTTATTCCAACATCATGTATTCAACTTTGGTCCAATGTGATTTCGTCAAAGTAAATCTAACTTTTAGCAACAACTTAATACCAAAGATGTCCCAACATCCATAACATTTTGACATCCAAAAATTCCTGCTGGATAATGCTTTCATTGCACCCTAAAATGGTCTTATATCACCCTCCCCTTTTTTAAATGAATAATGAATGTTTATGTCAATTGATTAAATGCAACGCCACAAACTCGTAGTTCAAAAGTGGTCCAATTATGCTGGAAAAAAACATTCACTCCTGTGAACTTTTTTCACACAGAAAATTTGTGTTGAAGAATGCTTTTTGGCCCCAAAAGAAATCACTACAGTTGGCAGAAACCTAATCATTTACCCTAAGAACACCAACCCCAGAGGCAGCAAGGGGATGCTTTTCATCAGCCAGGAAAGAGAACCTGGTTTGGTTTGAAAGCAATATGAAGCCAAATACCCCTGTCTACATTCGATCTATGACAAGAACAGAGGCATAGATTCCAATTTGCCACTTTCTGAGTACTTTCTTAGTAGGCTTCATTCAAAACAAAGAGACTGTAAATATTAAAAATGAGTCTGTCCCAATCAAAGCCAAGCCTCAGTCTGTGGTAAGACGTAAATTACTGTTCATCAACAAACTGACAGAACATGAGCGATTTTGCCAGGAGAAATTGGCAAAAACATCCAATTCTAAAAAAAAATGGGTTGTGAAAGACTGATGAAGACGTGATTTAAATGTTGACCCAGGTGATGCTACTTATTCAGTCAAAAAAAAAATCCATTCTCTTGTTTAAATCAAATTGGAAAAATTCTAATTAAATCCATTTCAAATGCAGGCTGTAACATTACGAAATATGGAGAAGCTATAAAATATGGAGAAGCTAATACTTGTGCAGGGCACTGAAGTGGCATTTGATTAGGAAATGCTCAACTTTCTAGAAACATTCTATTGCAACAAGCACAACTGTCAGTCAAGACCAGTCAATTAGGCGTACACCCATGAGCCATAATATTACCATGCAAAACATTACGCCTGATATTGCGTAGGTTCCCATTGTGCCACCTGGGCAGCTCTGACCCCTCGAGACATGACTCAACAAGACCTCTCGGTCCTTTGAGTGCTGTGGGTTGTGGGGTCGGGGCGTTGCTTCGGCTCGCACTTGTTTATCCAACAGATGTAATGGGTGCTTGATCGGATTAGGATCTGGGTCCTGTGTATGGCAGGCTATGGTGCACTGCGTGTTCTGTTATTTTTCTGTCATGGCCAGCATTGATTCTTTTCTGTGATTTGTGCTACATTGGCTTTGCTGTGGGATCAGACCAGGCAGGCTAACCTTTGCTCCCCACAGGCACAGTTTTGGGTACCCATGATCCTGTCACCATTATCCTGGTATATAATTGTTCACCATTGCACCATAAATATCACAATTATCTATATTATTAATGTATAAAATATAGTATATAAATAATATGCATTAAATTGCACCGTTTTACATAGAACCAAAGCCAAAGAGTTAATTCCTGGGACTCAAAGCCAGCACATTCATTCAGATATGTGTATAAAATGCATTGGCTGTTTGTTATGATTACCATGTGAAGAAGAAAGAAGAATCTTTAATGTCCTTTATCTTCTGTCTAAAGTTTCTGATGTGATATCATGCCTCTCACTTCTCATACAATACAAAAATGACAAAGGTAAGTTTGTAGGTGTGTGGGCTCATTGGTAAAATGTTATGTTCTTATACTTTTATACTGATCCCCTAAGGCATACATATGGCCGCTGTTATAGACAACCCCAAATCACCCACATGTACACACTCTGCTAGAGGTAAGGTTCACACTGAGGGGTAAATCATAAAAGTCTTCAGACTCATAAATTTCACGAGGTTCACACACACAGGATGTGGCGAGGATGAGATGTGTATGGGTTATAATGTTTAGTTCTAATTCTATTTTTCTCCTAATACATGACAGCTTAATTAAGTACAACCTGTACCCATTTAATACATTTTATTTGATGGATTTAACATGGTTCTGCTTCATCAGTTGTGCACAAGGCTGGGTGGTATATCTTTAGGCTTACCGATAATGATACAATTTATTTTTAGGAACACATATAAGGTTTTTTAAGGTCTTGTGGTTTAATAGAGTTCAAGAGACATTTAAAAGGTTTGTTCACTCTTAAGTTTTACTCCATATAGAGCAATGTTGATAAATCTATCGATCAGCCATAATATTAACGCTACATAAAATGAACACATAAACACTGATTATTAATGATATATGGTACCAATCAAAAGTTTGGACAATATTGGAGATTTTAAAACTACAAAGTAACACGTATGGTATTAGGTATTTAAGTAACAACAACAGTCACTTGTTATTTTAAGTCAGCTGGAATACTTCTTGCAAGAACAGTGTTGTCAAGTGTGTTTGCAAAATCCATCAAGCACCATGATGAAACTGGTTCTCATGAAGACCATCCCAGGACAGCCATACCAAAACTTACCTCTGCTGCAGAGGAGAAGTTCATTTTGGGTTACCAGCCTCAAAAATCGTTCAGACTTGAGCTATTATAAAGCCTTTACAGCGCATAAGTAGCAGACACATCTCAGTATCAATTGTTCAAAGATTAATGGATGTTTTGGATGACTTCAGTTTGTTTTACAATGTAGAAAGATATAAAGCATCAGGATAGACAATTGTATTAGACAGTGTGTCCAAACGTTTGACTGTTAGTGTACCACCACAGGCCTGTCTGTCCAATCCGGTCCCATGGGAAAGCCAATGCAGCACCATTTGCTGAAAATGTCAATGCAAGGCTGCCGACAGGGATCTCAAGCTTCCCAGATCCAAATCCGATTGAGCACCTATGGGATGCACGGGACCAAGTTCGATCCATGGAGGCCCGACTATACAAACCACAGAAATCACAGGATCCACTGGCAGGCACAGCCCCCAGAGGTCTTATGGAGTCTTGCCTCAAGGGGCCAGGATTATCTACACAATACAGGGCATAATGCTTTGTGTTTTAATCTTATGGCTAATTACTGTAAATGAACAATTAGATGTAAAAAAAATCTAGCACTTGTATTTAATGCACAGACACTTGCCAATGTTCATCCTTCATAACTATATCTCTTCTCTAGCATTCTAAAATGTATCTCTCTCTCTCTCTTTCTCTCTCGCTCTCTGTCTTTCTCACACTATCAGATAGCTGCGATATCTGGAAAGAGGACTCTTTCTGCCGGAGGCACCACAGATTCCACACTGAGCGAGAGACAGAAAGAAAGGAAGAGAGTGTTTGAGAGAACGGCAACGCCTGTGTGTGTGAAAAAGGGGGAGGGATGTATGGCACAGTCATACTCTCTTCTTTTCTTTTCTCCCTCCATGCAAGTTGCACTATACAGTTGCACGGACATCATGGGTATTCAGCATTTTAATTATTATAATGTGCATGTGTTCATTCAGATACCCTGGATAATAATAATAATAATAATAATAATTGCAGAAATTATGATTATGATTATTATAAGTAGTGGTAGTATTGTTGTTGCTTAAAATGATTTAAACATATTTTATCACACTGCATTTTGTGGTGGCTTTGAGAAGAGCAGGAGTGTTGCTGTTTGTTTGGTACAGTATGTCTATTGCTTTTCGTCCTGTTCGTGTGTTTCTGCCTTAATTATACTGCTCTGTTTAGCATGCATGACGACAAAGATTCCTTATACTAAAACAAAGTATATTTTGTAAAGAGTTATTTAGACTGGTGAGTCCTAATCCAAGTGGTGTAATAAACAGATGCTCAGGATCTCCCTCAACTCTTCTTTCCTCTGAGGAGCTCTCTAATCCTGTGCATGATGCAAATTTTCATTATTACTTTGTTTACCTTGTGTGTACAATGACCGTTGCTGACTCTTGCCTCAGTTGTATTATTTCTGTGTTTTTAAGGTTGGTTTGGCCTTTTTTTTATGATGTTTTCTTTGGCTTAATCAACAAGATTTTGTATGGTATTTAATAAACCTCACACACAAATCTCAGCCGACACATTTGTAGACACCCTGCAAAATCTCATTGCAGAGAGATCCCCCTGGACACCAGTACCCGGTTATACAGTTGCTACTGAACAAATGAGGCTGTTAATTCACCTTTTACAACCATACAAACCCACCACGGACGACAGAAAAATCGCTGCTGCAAACAGTGCAGTGAACAGTTTTACTGCTATGAGGCAGGACTATACTTTACTATACGAGTCCTGATGCACTGCAGGACTGATGGAGAGAGAGAAAGTGTAAAGCCAACTGAGAAAAATAAAAGGTTCACTAGAGACGAATCAGTAAGTGCATGCGCTCTCTTGCTCTCATTCTCGTTGATCTGTGCACATCAGGGATCTGTTATCAATGTGCAGTAGGCTCTTGGAACTTCCGGGAGAACCGGGATGTTTGCATTTGTTAAGCTTTCCAGCATTCATGGTAGGCTTTGTCAGCTAAGAGATTAGGTGTGATTCTGTAGAGTAGGAAAATCTTACTATCCTGTAGGATTACTACTATACTATAAATCAAAGACTGAGAATGTGTGCTGTGAAATGAAATTAAACTTTCCTATTAATTAATTAATTAATTAATGCTTACTACATTAATATTGGTTTTAGATAGTTTGAGGATTCAACAAATCTGCCCTGTTTATTCTACTAGTAACTTCGTGCGAGTCACTAGTGACCAAGTTGAGGCTATGAGACAGCTATTTTTTTAAAACCTAGGTTTATTTGTTCAAGAACCTACCTAGTAGATTTTAGTTTAGTTTATTAAAAGTTAAGTGAGCCCAAGCAGACCAGACACAGCAAGAATATGTTGAAGAAATACAAAAACAAGGGTGTGTTTGGGATTTGAAACACTCAAGACTGGCCTAGTATGTCTGTTATGGCACAGCGTAAACCTTAACAGGCATGCTTAGATTTAGATTTCTGTCAGAAAGGTTTGTGATTGAATATTTACCTGGATGCGGAATATTGCCCTTGAGTGATTGAAATAGTAACGAGCTCGCCTTGTTATCCGTAGAATGAAAGTTCAAATCCCAGAGGGTGCTGTAGCTACCAGCAGCCAGGGAGCCAATAGAGAGCTGATTGGCCGAGTTCTCTTGAGGGCTGGGGGGGTTGGGGGGGGCGGCGGGTTGATGGCATTCTAGCACTCTGGCATCAATCTTGGCAACACTAGACAATTATGGGCGTCTCTGAGCTTGTGGAAGGAGCCGGATAGCGCTTTCCTCCAAATGTGTTACGCCACTCCCTATCAAGCTGTTCAAAAAAATGCAGTCCTCTGTTGTATAATGTCTCAGAGGAAACGTGTTATAGCCTTCGCCCTCGCTGGTTGTTGGTTGTAGCCTTGATGGGAGAGTGCCGTAGTGTTGAGTCAGAATTGGAAACAATTAAATAAGGGGAGAAAATAGAGGAAAAAAAGCAATATTCATATCTACAGAAGTAATCTGCTAATAGCATTTATCAAGTCAATCATACCCATGTGCTTTTTCAACACATCATTCTAGATCGGTGAGTCAGGGCTCCTAGCAGGCCACTTGAATTCTTCCAGTCCAACCCATGTCTTCATGGACCTTGCTTTGTGCACAGGTGGACTGTCATGCAGGGCCCATTAGTTCCACTGAAGTGCTTACAACTTTACGTTTAGAGAAGGTCCACGTATGGGTGTAGTGTCGTGGCCTATCCACAATCTTTTGACTATATGGTGCATATTACTAAACAAACACATGTGTTTTCTTAATAACATTCTTTCATTAGAATAATAGCTTCCACTGCTTTGCAGCGTGTCCTCGGATGATACTTTCACCCCATTAGGAAAAAGAAATCATATACAATAGCATCCTAAATATTATGATTTATGGTAACACTAATGAGTGGTTTGATCACTAGGTTACATGTTGTTTGTTTTTGTTTTGTTTTGTTTCTGCAGGAGGAGAGTATGTTCTGGGAAAGCCAACAAAGTAGTATCCAGTACAGAATCCTTCGTACAGCCTGTACACAAACCCTACCTCACCACATGTCCCAACCAACGCATCTGTAGCACATATAAGTAGGAACAATAACAAACACTGAAATTGATCAGTCTCCGTTTGTTAGTTTGTGTATACGAGAGTGTGTATATTGTACCCTAAAAGTGTATCTGGTACATATTTTCCAGGACCGTGTATAAAGTCTCTTACAGACAGGTGAGCCGGCTAGAACGTAGCTCCCACATTTACTTAGAATGCTGTCCAGGTTGGCGACGTGTTCACTCACTCAACTGTAATCATGGTAAAACACTGCAAAACATTATAATGCCTTGTTCATACTTAGTTCAATCAACCATAACATTAAAACCACTTAGATATGAACAGAATAATAGTGATTATCTTGTTACATTGGCATCTATCAGGGGCGATTAAGCAGTAAGTAAGAGTCGTTTGTCTTTGTGGATGTATTGGATGAGGACCTTAGCAGCCTTCTGATCTCACAGAAAGACACTATAGCACGTATTGCTGAAAAACCTATTGCAGGTTTCTATGAATGGGGTTACATAGCCCATGTTGAGCAGGGTCCACCATCAAATGCCGATTTGAACATTAGAACTTTACCATGGTGCAATGGAAGAAGGTGGCCTGGTCTGTTGAATCACATTTTATTTTATATAATGAGGATTGCTGGATGATTGTATGTAACCTACCTAGAGAAGAAGGTAAGTCAGAGGAAGCAGTGTGGCGCTTTAAGCAGTAATCTGCTGGGAAACAATTGTTTTTGGAAGTCATGTGGATGTTATTTTGACACGTCCCACTTCCCTAAACATTGTTACAGACCAAGTACACCCCTTTACAGCAATGGTATTCTCTAATCATAATAGCTGCATTCAGCCGGATGTGCCCTGCTGCACTGCAAAAGTGTTCAGGGTGTTGACTTGGCTTCCAAATTCCCCAGATCTCAATCTAATTGAGGATCTGTGGGATGTGCTGGAAAATCAGGTCTGATGTGTGGAAACTCCACCTTGCATTAGACAGGACTTAAAAGATCTGCTACTAAGATCTTGGTGCCAGATACCACAGCACACCTTCAAAAGCTTTGTGAAGTCTGTGTCTGGAAAAACCATATGTTGTTTTGGCAGCCCCGGAGACCCACACGATATAAGTCAGGTTGTTTTATTGTTGTGGCTAATCAGTGTATACAGATATTGATTTATAACTCAATCATGCACTTGCTTTTCTGGTATTTTTCCCAGTTAAATGGCCCAACCAATTGAAGGACATTTCTATACAACGTGCATGTTGTGTATGCTACCGGGGTCAGAGTGCTCTACCAGTATTTAGTCTGCCAGGAAATAATTAGAATATATATTTAATAATTAAATTTTTTTTTTAATTTTGTTTGTACAAGATTTATCACATTAGTTCTTGCATTTTCAGTAACCTTGTTTTTTTTTTCTATCAGCACTTCAGTGTGGAATGGGATAAATATACTATTTGATGGATTAAATCAATTCACATGAGGAAAATCAGAATAGAGAAAATGTATACATTTTAACATATATGTATGTTTGTGCCCAAGACTGATACACACACCTGATTCACAATAATGCATGAGCTTTTTGTCACACCCTGTCAGACAATGTAAAGCAGCAAACTTGCCCCATGTAATTCATAAAATATATATGTGTGTGTGTGTGTGTCCTTCCCTCTGTTTGGATGTTGTATGTTTCCACAGCATTATGTGTGCAGCCATGTCTTAATGGTGGATCCTGCACAAGGCCAAATCACTGTGACTGTCCCATTGGCTGGACAGGAAGCTACTGCCAGATAGGTGTTTAAATTTGCACATAATACATTATATTATAAAGCTCACATAATATTCCTTTTTATTTAAATCAAATCCTAGAATGAATGAGAGATAATGAGAGAAAAGATATAATTCAGCTTACATTTCCAATTTGCAGAAGCTAAATAAGAAATCATGCTAAGAACTTTCCTCTTTCAGTACTACCAGACACTGGGATCATAAATAAATCCCTATGTGGTCTATAAGGTGTTGTATAATAGGAAGTCGATTTTAGTTAACATGAAGTTTACTTTGTTGAGGTTACCAAAACTCTTTGGCTCAAGTACTTGTTGCAACAGTTACAATCCAAAGCCATTTTTATCATTTCTAAATGGAATCATCCATAGTAGTCACAAACAAACCATATGGGGCCGGCCTCAGCAGCAGTAAATGGATTTCAAGAGAAGAGAACTCTAACCAGAATGAGGGCATCATTATGAATCAGGCAGGTCAGGAGGTCAGAATGAATCAGGATCAGGAATGCTTTGTGTAGCTCTGTGGTGTTTTTTTTAAGAGAAAGCATTGCTGGCTGCCAAAGCTCATTATAAGAGGTACCAATAGACAGCATGAACCTTATGATAAAAGTACATGTGGCAGAATGATAGTATTTTAAAATCAGTGCAAAATACTTCTGGCTCCTGCATTCTAATTTACTGTAACTGGAATATCCATAATATTTAGAGTAATCTTTATTACCAGGGTGCAATTTTTTTTTGCTTTTTTTTTTTTTTTTTTTAAAGAAAGCTATGTTATTTAGAATATAGCAGAATGTTAAGTCTTATCATTCAGTGACCTAATCAAGTTCTGTGGGGTCAGATGTTGGTCTGGTTATAGTTGATAATTAATTGTTATTCTCACTTAATGACTAATACCTAATCCTTACTAAAGAATCAATGTCTTGTTAGACAGAAGTGCTTCTATATCATTTTTCCCACATGTTACTTTTTTTTTTATTATGGATTAAATTCCTTAAGAACAATTTGATTTTGGCCAAAATGATGGACTCTTTGTAATTTTCTCTCTCTCTCTCTCTTTTTCTCTTGCACTCTCTCTCTCTCTATGCTAGATGTGGATGAGTGTAAGGGGGGACATGGTTGCAGTCACCAGTGTGTGAACTCTGCAGGAAGTTATCAGTGTGTGTGCGCTGATGGATTCCGTCTGGCTGAAGACAGACGATCTTGTCTAAGCCTTTGTGCTCTTCCTCTTCCTCCTCATACAACTGTAGCCAGCCAGCCTGAAGGAGACAATCACCTATCCACAAATAACAGTAGAGGTGAGAAATTCATTGCGATCAATTCAAGGAATGACAGCACTGACCACGGTCGAAAAAAAGAAAAGTGTGAAAAAAATAAATAAAATCAACTCTTACTTTCAAGCCCAGTTCACGCTGTACAGTTTTATCCCAATCCCAGGATCGTGCTGGATAATTTGTGTACTTTGCACACCCTAACTTCCACCAAACAACTCATCACAAGTGATCACGGTTGGCCAGATGTGCATACTAAAGGAATCAATCAGAGCCTGTCTGAGCGAGGTAGTCTTGATCAACAGCCAAGGGAACTTAAAGTCTAACCACAGTGAAAAATTTATGTGATGCAAAACCAATCCAGCTGCAGAACTGAAACAAATATTTTGTGTATTTTGGAATATGGGCAGTATTTTTTTATGTGAGCCATTAAACTGACCCCTGAGATCCAATTGGTGCCTAGGAACATAAGAACAACATTTCATTCCACTCTAAACAAGCTATACTGAGGAACAACAGTAAAAACCCAAAAAGGAAGCGTTTTGGATCTCTGGACTGCAGAACGGTACAAAATGCTGTTAAAATGTTTAAGGCTAGTTATTTATGTTAATTTACATTATTAGTATTAATTAATTTTCCACACAGATTATCCTATGTAGGGTGCTCACACAGAATCACCTATTTGGAAAAATCAATCAGCCTACATGTCTTTGGACTGTTGGGGGAAGCTGGAGTACCTGAAGTAAACCCACAAAACATGGGAAAACATGCATATTCTGTGCTCACAGACAGGATATGAGATCAAAACCCCGAAGCCACTTACTGTATTTACGTTATTATACAATGTTCAAACTAAAAGTATTTTAAAAGTATATCTATTGTGACGCTCGGTGTCAAAACAAGAAGCGCATATGTGATACATGATACTTGGTAGTTGGATACTTGAATACGTAAACCAAGACTTGCTCGTTTTTCAAGTCAAATGTATTAAAAATCTTGCTCACGAACGGCGTTACTCGCAATACGAGGTTTCACAGTACATGTCAAATTCGGTAAGCATTTACCGATCTCATTCAGCTGAACAATTTCCACTATGCATGTCATGGGCTCAAAAGTCTTTTTTGGGTTGTTTGCAAAATGCACGCAAACGAGTTTGATATTTTCCTCCTACTGAATTTATACAATGGCCACCAAACCCGGCTCACATGATCTCTAAACTTATGCTGAAAAGTGGTTCTTGACTACCTGAGTGACATCATGTTCACTGACTTTGTATTCAGTAACATCAGCATTCAGGGCGACGATGCAGGTGCTTGGTCCCGCTCATCTATATGCATCCTTGCAACTATATTTTCTATTATTATTAAATTGCTGACTTAGCACAAAATTCACAGCATGAAACCAAATCAAACAGTCAGTGAATAAACTTAGCAAATACGTTGATTGTTTAAGGTGCCATGGTGACAACATGAAAAGAATTAGGATATTGTGGCTTTTTGTGCAGACTTGTGATACTGTGTTGTGTATCTGCAGTTGGCTAGTCTCATGGTTCATAACTGCTTTCGGTATACCCTTGTCATGAGTAAAAATGTGTATCAAAAGTGTCTGGCACTGGGACCTTAGCGGTGGATCCTTTGGAGGCCTTGGGCTGTTTCTCTTCTGGACCCTTATATGGATCCTGTAAGTGGTTAAGATTGGATTTCATCCACACCACAGATTAGGATAGTCTTTGAAGATAAACAATTGGCACACTGAGGGTCAGGAGTGATACAGTAGATAGATGGAGGGATGGATGGACAGATAGATAGATAGACAGACTTAATGACTGACTTAAAGACAAATTACGAGAGGAAAAAATATCTTATTATTCATTACATGGGATTCCATTCTCCCTTACTTTTTGATTTTAATACTCAGTTTTGGGTTAATCCCTACCCTTTCTTCAAGGTCATTTATTTATAAATTTCTCCCTCTTTGTTTTTCTCTCTCTCTCTGTCTCTCTCTCTCTCCTTCCTTTTACACATGCTTGGCCTCACTTTCTTGTGTAACTCCAATAATACACACATCTGGTACAGATTCTCAAGATATGATTATGATATATGTGTATGCAAGAAGCCAAGTCAAATCTAACTTGGACATGTAAGTCGTGCATGTGTGTAGTATGTAATTGGCTGCCCCTCATTCAGGCCCTGACCAGGACCCAAGCAGTGGAGATCTAGGTTGTTCTCTGATTGGTTTGGAGTCATGCCAGTCAGATATGTGCTACTGGGATTACAGTTTCCTCTTGTAACTTAGTAATTTGCATAACACTTTGTGTGTGTGTGTGTGTGTGTGTGTGTGTGTGTGTGTGTGTGTGTGTGTGTGTGTGTGTGTCTAACAGTCTAATTTGGAAAGCACTCATAACATTCCTGGGTTGGGGTCGTCTGTGTAAGAGTACAGTTTTCTGGCTCGCAATGAAAGCCACTGCAGATTTGGGATTTGGTAATGTTAGCATGAATGATTGTAAATGGAAAGCAGAGGAAATAATAACAAAGAAAACATAAGATAGATAAAAGGGCCATGCACGGTCTAATAGCTGTTCTATCTCTGTAGCAGAAATGCAACAAGTGTCCTCTTCTATTTGCTTATAATTCATCAATATGATATATTAAAATTTAAACCATTCAGCCACAGCATTAAAACCATCTGCCTCGTACTGTACCTGTATGCTGCCTAGTACAGTACACATACCATGTAGTTAAACCAGATTGTGCTTAAGGCATTTCTGAGCCACATTTGGGTGCATTATCTTGCAACAATGTTTAGATAGGTGGTACATGTCGAACTAACAACTACATGAATGCAAGAACTCAATGTTTCCTAGAAGAACTTTGCCCAGAGCATTGAATTGCCTTTGCTGGCCTGCCTTCCTTTTCTTACAGTTCTTACATTTCTTCTATGTAAGTGACCCACACAGGCCCATTCATATGATGACAGTTTATGTTTACAGCATATACTGTATATACAGTGCAAAAAAATTGTAAAGGACACATTACTGCTACAGTACCGCCTGGCAGGGTATAGCATAGGATGGCTATAAGAAATGTTGTTATGATTGATGTGAGTATAGGTATACCTCACTTTCCCCTGAGAAAGCATGGTAATCCTGCTCTCTCTAGGCCCCTGGATCCAGATGGCCGGAACACCACCAGGGAAACAAACCTTTCCGGATGATAGGGCATGTTTCTGTTGTGCCACTTGGGAGCATACAAAGTACACAGTGATTGTGAGCTGTGCAGACTGCAGGAGACCTTTATTAATTTAATGGTGTTTATTCTTCATGTTAGTTTAAGCATTTAAACAGCATTTATGTACAATGTATTTTAAAAAATCATATTTATGAAAATGTACCATTGCGAATTGTGAACATTTATTCAAATTAACTGTATTAATTGAGAAAATCATTCAGCACTTCTTGCTTGACATTTGAATGTGGAGCTGAATTAAGGCCAGTGAAAGTGTTTTGCAATTTGTTGTAACCACCATGTCACCCTGAAATCTTTTGGACAAAATCAGTAAAAAAAAATAAATGAAGCTAATCATGGGGAAAGTTACATTATATTCATCTAATTCTGCAAAATGTAAAAAAAAATTAAAGACTCATTATTTTGTGACCAGATTACTACTTTGGCACATGAAATAAACATGTAAAAGAATAGTTATATTCATATCAGTCATCCCTGTATATGTTTCACGCTTTCTAGTATAGAGCGTGCTGTAACAAATTATGTTTTATAGACTAATTGTATTGTTAAATCAGTTAAATTCAGTGATGACATGATTAACAGAATTAGTATGACCAGGATCTTTTCTAGTTCTGTTCATGACAATCTGCCTTAATTTATTTAAGATATATTAAACTAACTCATTTATTTAAGCTATATGAGTGGATGGATGGATATTAAACACATACTAATAAATGTTTGTGAGTGTTCTTTTTCAGTTGGTTGTAGGGACTCGTGAATGTCTATGCATGTGTTTGTGTGTGTGTGTGTGTGTTTAAAGGTGGAGAGGTAGGGCTGGTGGCTAATGTTACAGAAGAGGTCCAGAGTCTCAGGAATAGAGTACAGCTGCTGGAGCAGGTAATACACACATCTGAATACACTTTGTACAGTGTGGACCATTTATTTCGCCATAGTTGGCAGATTAATAAAAAATTAGAATCAGACTATTTGGAGTAGCCAAGCCACATTCCAGTGATTTGAAAAACACATGCTTTACATCCCAGCCACAGGATCTGAAGTTTCTTGTTAGCCATATTCAAATATTCCCACAGTTCAAAAGCTAGGGATTGTCTAAATTTGATGAGATCAAATATCATCCCCCAACCTTTGTGAATTATATTCGAATAATTCTGTTTTAATTTTCACCAATCATTTCTCACGTTACAAAACAAAAGTAAGTTGAAAACAATTCTTGTCTCATCCCTTATAGAAATTGGAGATGGTTCTTGCACCATTTTCCACTCACCTTCCACCAGAGGAGGACATGGCCAACACAAATGGTCATTTCCTGTTAGACAGGACGGATTTCCTGTCAGACCAGACCAACTTCCTGTCACACTCACTGCGACAGCTGGACAGAATAGACTCCCTCAGCGAGCAGGTCAGCTTCCTGGAGGAGCGTCTTGGATCATGTAAGTGTGTGTTATGAGAATGATGTGATACTGTAGTGATGAGTTGTCACCAATCATTGCTATAAGTGGAACCTTTCCAATTTTGATTCTGTTTTAATATAAAGTGTGTGGGTTTCCCTTCCCCAAAGTTCCCCTCTGCTCTCTGGATCTTTATGATCTTCTTGATTCCATGCTTCTGTCTAAAATCCTCATCATTTGGACAGAGCCTGCTGATGAGCATGGCTCCATGTGGACTGCCTGTAAGATACATGAGATTACAATGGATGGTATCACTTAAAAACTAGGAAGATGCCTTTGGACTGCAGATGATATGAACAGTTTAGCTATGATGGCAGTCTACATCAGTGAAGAATTGAGAACTTCAATGAAATAGACGTCATCTTAAAGCTATAATGAATTTTTATGGTTGCACAGTTGCTCTTTCTGCCCATATAGCACAGAGTAATCGAAGGTAATTATTTATATTATTTATATTATTATTTATAATCGCAATCTGTATCACCCAAATGAGGATGACTCTGGTTTCTCTTAAGCTTTCTTCCTCATATATTCTCAGGAAGTTTTTCCTTTCTACTATCATGTCTTTCTGTCACCTTCAGCCAGTCTGTCCATTCTCCTTTGACCTCTCTATCACCAAGGCATTTCCGGCCACTGAACTCCCACTCACTAATGGTTTTTCTTTATTCTACCATTCTCAGGAACCTCTAGAGACCTGTATGTATATATGTGTGTGTGTGTGTGTGTGTGTCTGTGTGTGTGTGTGTGTGTGTGTGTCTGTGTGTGTGTGTGTGTGTGTGTGTGTGTGTGTGTGTGAAAATTCCATGAGGTTAGCAGTTTCAATACCAGCCTGTCTGGAAGCAACAATTGTGTCCTGCTCAAAATCCCTGAAAACACATATTTTCTTCATTTTGATGGTTAATGTAAACATTACTCAATGCCTCTAGCCTGCATCTGGATGATTTTGACAGGTGTTTCTAATAAAGTGTGCAGTGAGTGTATATTATGAAAATTGTGTGAGAGAAAATGACAAATTCTGTATGTTCTAAGGAAATTCTGTGGTGGAACTTGAACTTGGAAGAAACATCACAGAGCTCTACGACCTTTGTTGGCAAGGATATGATGTTGAAACTGACGATCTGTTGGCTGAGAATATAATTTCATATAACTTACTAAGTAACTTTACTTACCAATGTACATGAAGAATACAACATTTACAAGACAAAAGATGGCAATGAATGTGCCTTTGCATCTCTAGATGTGTGGATTTGCATCTGATGTTAATGTACATGACTGTCTATACATTGCAAAGTGGTGTATAATAACCAACACACTCCTAAGCACTCGTGCCTTCTCATAAATTGGAGAAGGAAATAAGGAAAAATGTCAAATGTTCCTTTTAATCTTGGAAGCATGAGGGGAAAACAAGGCTTGAAACACACAAGCATTGAAGATGACAACCTTGATTTAATGATAAAAATACTGTATGTTGACAATGCAGTACTGCTGGTGGCATGGTGGCTTAGTGTTTAGCACTGTCACATTGGACCTACAGGGTCTGCGTTCGATTCCTGGCCAGGTTCTATTCCCACCTTTGTGTGCATGGAGTTTTCTCCCTGTGCCTGGTGGGTTTTCTCTGTATACTCCGGTTTCCTCCCACAGTCCAAAGACATGGAGATTAGGCTAATTGGCGTTTCCAAATTGCCTGTAGTGTGTGAATGTGTGTTTGCCCTGCGATGGATTGGCACCTTGTCCAGGGTTTACCAGACATCATGCCCTAAGTCTCCTAGGATAGGCTTCAGGCCCACGTGACCCTGTACACAGGATAAAGTGGTATAGACAATGAGTGAGTGAGTGTAATACTGCTCCACCTGGCAGGAATATATAGCATTGCAACCATATTCCTAACAGTGCAGATGGGCGTTAATGAGACACAGTGAATTTGACTCTATCACGCACGGTCTGAGCATGGCTCAGGCAGGAACCAGTCAGAGATCGACTTGTGTCCTGTGATGTACCAGCCAGCCATTTAAAATGACTGCATCTGTATGTTGTCACATTGGTATATTGTTCCATCCTTAGTGTCACTGTATCTGTGTGTACATACTTTTTTACACTGAATGACCATTTTCTAACTTTTTTCTCCAGGCTCTTGCCAAGAAAACTAGATGATCACCAAAAACAAGGCATACAGTACTTGCAACACACAACTGAACACACCCTACCTTCAACTTCGGGAGAAAGAACACTTAACCAGCCCTGGAATCTGCACTAGAGTGATCATGTTACAACCTTGTAATGTTTAACACTGAATCACCAGACCATCTTTAAATACACTCTATGACCCAAGTATCTCAGTAGTATCTCAGCAGAAGTATGGACACTTGACCCTCACACACATGAGTATGCTGAAAATCCCATTCCAAAATCATGGACATCAGTATTGAGTTGCCCTGCCACATTACAGCTACAGTATATCAGCCTCGACGTTTGTGAGAAGGTACAAGATGTTGGCATGTGACCGTGGGAATTTGTGCTCATTCTCATCAGTGTGCAGGCACTGATGTTGGATGATGACGCTTGGCTAGCAAGCAGTGTTCCCTAAAGGATGCATCCCAAAGGTATATCCTAAAATTGGGTTGAGGTCAAGGCTCTGCATGGGCCACTGAAGTTCCTCCTCACCACACCGCCCTGCCATGTCTTTATCGACCATGTTAATGCACAGGGGCACAGTAATGCTGAAAAAGAAAAGATATTGTCAGGTAGTGAGGAAGAATGAATTAGAACGCATTCCCACTGCTTCAGAGTCCACTGGCTGTACTGTATGTGTTATAGCCACTATATCGAGCACATTTTTGCCGTTGTACATATTGATCTTAGGCTTGTTTGCTGTTGCTCAGCCATGGAAATTGCATTTCATGAAGCTATTGACAGACAGGAGTGTGCCGATGTGGCTTCTGGAGGCAGTTTCAAACTCAGTACTGAGCAGTGTTGGGTGTAACGTGTTACAAAGTAACGCGTTAGAGTACTCGGATTATTTTTTTGATGTAACGAGTAATCTAACGCATTAGCGCCGCCATTCAAGTACTCAGTTACTTAGTTACATACTAAAATGTAATCCGTTATTCAGACAATTTATGTAATCTGTGAGCCAGACAGCAGTCATTCCCAATTCATTAGTGTGTGTATGAGAAAGTCGTCCTACAAGCCCCGCCACCGATAACCAGCCCCCCCCTCTGTTATTCCTGCCGTTATACGACGATCTCACCTACAGTATGCAGTTTGACTATGCGAGAACCAACGCGCGGAAAGATGGAAACCTAATCACAGCACTTAAACTCGCAGTGAATCATAATGAACCGTACTTACGGCCACCGCGTGAAACCGCGTAGGTGAAACAGGGGAACTAGTCGTTAACAGATTATCGGCCAAACTTCACTGAGTGATGATGGTAGAATAATTATAAGGGTCTTGACTAAAACAACATGCATGAGGAAGCACAAAGCAGTTTTCATTTTCTGCAATGGAAAAGTACTCAAACTAGTTACCTTTATCAAAATAACACAGTAATGTAACTGATTACTTTTTGAAGACAGTAATTTCGTAATGCAATTAGTTACTTTAAAAAGTAACGTCCCCCAACACTGGTACTGAGTGAAGCAATAAAGAATCTTTACATGCTATACTGTATGCTTCAGCACATGGTCGCCCTGCTTTGCGTGGTCTAATGCTCTGTGGCTGAGACTTGTTTGTGTTTCAGAGTAATAGTACTTAGAGTTCACTGAGGCAGAAATGTTGTGATGTGAATTATGGTAAAGATGCCATTCACTGTGCATGCTATTTTTGTCCATAAAGATTGCATGGTGCTTGGCTTTACATTATGTTAGCAGAAGGTATGGCTGAAAGACCTGATCTCCATAATCAGTAGGGGTGTCCACAAACTTTTCACCATACAGTATAGTGTACATCATGGATAACATATTGTGTTCATCCAGTTAAAGATCCATTTAATGTTGCGCAACTGTAAAACAAATTGGCTTGTAATGTCACTTCCATTATAACAGCTACTGTATAAACAGCAATTTCTCTTTCTAATATGATCTTAAAAATGCTGCTTGTCATGATACAATGAAAACTTAAAAAACTTAAAATTAGTGCACGTCTGCACGTTACTAAGCACTGACCCTGGAGGGTCTTTCCTTGTTAAATAAAATCTCCTCACAGAAAGTCTGACCGAACGTACGTACAAGAGTTTTTCATTGTTAAATAATGCATCGTTAATTACTGTTAATCATGATTTATACAGAGCATCAGCACATCCGCATTTAAAAATTCTTGGATCTATCTTTACAGCCAGCACTATTATCAGAGAATGAATTATTAATCAACACCTTGACAAATGAGAATCCGACAGTGTGGTTAAATAAATGATGCATATGTTTTAAGAGCAACTATATTAATGCCACTATGAGCCAAGTATTTTGTGCAAAGTTAAAATACTCAGGATTTAACGTGTGTACTTATATGAGCGATGTTATTTTTGCCATTTTTATATGGGAGGTTTTTTTTTTTTTTTTTCAGCTGAATTTTGTGGAGCGAATTTCTATTCTATTTCTATGTAATCAATTTCTATTACTTAGCTTAGAATGATGAAGTGCTTCTTGTGAATCATTATTGGCAACATCAGTAATGGCATGAATATTCATTTATCGGTGTATTACCTTATTACATTCTCAGTGTAGCCATTTGTAATAAAGTCATTTTTTTATTTAAAAGATCAAGGCCTGATGTGTGAATAGTTTTTTATACAATGAAATGCACAAAAGGATTTTTTTCCATATGGAAAAGGGATTACATTTATTTGAGTTTATTTTATCAATATATATATATTTTAAACACACTGTGTTCGTATCCACTACATCTTTGTGTATAATGATCATGTAATATCATAAACTACAATGAGCCTTCACACTCAGCTTTTTATGTATTTGTATGGATACATATTCATCAAAAGACTGCAGACCGGATCGTACACGCAAAGTAAATATGTTGGACAGACTTAAAAATTTGTTGTTTACGTAACAACTCGAGCAGCGACTTCATTTCCCCTCTCGTTTGTTCCAACCACTCAGCATCAGCAGTATACTAATCACCGGCCTGATCATCTGACATAATCTAATCATAAGTTAGATAAGTTTTGAATGCTTGAGTGATTCATAGGTCACTGTGTGGCTCAACAAACAAAAACAATTCCCCAGAAATGGGTCTGGTACAGGGACTGGCCTGAAAATGAGAGCCAAAAGGAAGCCTGGAGAATTGTTTATACAAGAAAGTCTGGCTTTTTGGAAGCAAAATAGAAAGAAACTGAAAATATAAAGAAAAAATTTAAGGCTTTTAAACAGCACGCTTGATTTAACACACTATTTCTGAATGTCTTTGTTGACATGGAGAAACAAAAAACACAAATGACTTTGAATAGCAGATTCTATACAAATCAAATACCTTGACCTTACAAGTGCTTTACTGCAATATTAAAAAATCATTATATTTATTAGTAGTAATATTAGAATTTTGTATATTAAACCGCTCCCAATTAGTTTTAATTCACGATTCTACAGCAGTATATTTAGATGGTTTTTAGATAATAACAATTGTGTTCATAAGTCCATAAAGTTATCATAATCATTAAAACTTTTACATTAACTAGTATATGTATACGATGGTTCACTGAGAATATTACTATTTTAAGTAAAGCATGCATTTCTATATTTCCTTTAGGTTTAAATAAGTACACCTTTCAGAGTGGTGGATGCCATGCAGTTTGGTTATTTTAGTTGAGTATAATGAATATTTACCACATTTTATTTTCCAGGTTCTGTTTTGTGCACTGAAATTATATTTATTGGCATACACATCAACTGTTCGAATGAATTTCAGACATGCCTGCATGCTAAAATGCAGTGTTATTTCTAAAAACAAACAAAATCACATCTCATAACTGAAATATAAGCAGCCGTTTTTGAGCAGTGGACAAGCCTATCTTGTTGTTAGCTACTTTAGGGCAAAATATCAAGTTAAATATGAAGACATCAAGTAAAATATCAGACATTCAAAGATGCATCAACTGCAGTTTTGGTGCAGTTTGGATATATACTGTACGTAATATGGCCAAAAATACGCACACAGTCCTTTATTGGGAATACATGTGTACCTATGCCGTAATGCAATGATCTAACCAGGAAATTGTGTTGCAACAGCACATTGTAGTAAGTTATGTATTTATATATATATATATATATATATATATATATATAAATGTGGGGATGATTATTGGTGCCACTCAGGCTAGTTTGTGCTTCAATTGGTGATGAGCTTCAGTTTTCAAAGTACAAAGTACTCAGAATAATGCTATGAAGGCTTACAGTAACTCAGATAACACTAAACAACTGAAAAAAACTGGAGCCTGGTCAGGTGGATGTCAATTTCTATTGAGAGAGACAGGTTTTACTGTCAGAATGTACTGCCATGGATCTATAGAAAGCAATAAAGTGCACCTGAAACTTCTGCTGGAATTGCATGAGGCAATCATCTGAGCCTGGACCAGAATCTTACAGCAATCTCAAAGCAATTTAGTGGAATCCATGCCACAATAAGTTTATATAGTCGTCTATAGTGTTTGTGTAAATATAAATATGTATGTTTGTAGAATATGTGCTCAGTGGACATAATGTAGTCACCTGATCATTATGTGCACATAACTGAGGGATGTTTATCATGCCGTTCCAGAGTTGTACCCTCTTTGCTGTTAGAACATCAGCCTCTCTTCTTCTTCAGCCACAAAAGCATTAGTGAGGTCAAACAAGAAGACCCGGTATGAAGTTTGCATTCCAATTTATCCAATTCATTCAGGGCTCTGTGTAAGTTTTGTACAGAGGGGCATAGTCATGCTGGAACATGTTTGTTCCCCTTAGTTCCAAGAGATGGAAACTAAAATTATAGCAAACACAAACATACTGGACAATTGTGTGCTTTCAGCTCTAAAGAATGAAAAAAAAAAGGCCTTAAACAACTGCATGGTGTTCAAAATGAAATAAATATTTATTTGAACCCAAATGAAATGGAGAAAAAAGAAAAATTGTATAGTTTTAACAACATTAAGCACAATTAAAACATTTTTATCAAATATATGTCATCAAGAAGAGAGAAACAAGAAACAACTTCAAATATATTTTTGTTGACTGTTCAGCTACTGGTTTTCAGAAATAACTTACACTTTCCGGAAATGTTTATCATATCACCATTTTGATATCCCAGTCAATATGAAATAGTTCAAATTAATAAGATATTCTTACTCAAAATGAACTGAGGCTAACGGAACTAAAATTATGTTTTGGGAAAGGAGGGGAGGGGTGGGGAACTGTCTGAATACTCTCATCCATCACTGATCACTACCTGACTCACTCAGTGCTGTAACTGGTAGCAAAGAAACTTTACATACATGGCACAAAAACAGTTCATTCATACATATCTATATATATCTTTTTTTTTTTACTTGATTGTATCAATATGACAAATAGTGTGTGTGTGTGTGTGCACTTATGATTCATATCATATATATATCATATATATTTATTTATATATATTACATACACACATATCAGTATTTAGTATTAAAAAATTTTTATACAAGTTTTTCCTTTTCCTGAAGTGTGTATACATTTTTTTGGCTGACTGTATACACATACAGGTAAATCTCAATAAATTAGAATATCATTGAAAATTGAATTTGATTCAAAAAGTGAAACTCGTTATACAGATTAATTTAAGTATCTAAATGAATAATTATTAATCAGTATATAATTAATGATTAATAATTAATGGTTCAAAGTCATATTAAAATGAAACCAATAATTTCATAGCAGATGATGAGTTAATTTTGCAGTTTTAATAAAACAAGAATTCTCAATGTTTTGAAATAATCAAGATACATGTACACATTAGGCTGGAAGGTTTACGTATCATACACAAGCATGAAGACGCATGTGTGTGGTTGCAATCACTACAAATTTCTTATCGGGTAGTTGCTGAAATGTTACTTTAAAATGCAATGAACTGCTCATGGCAAGTGGGAGGAGGGTGGGAAGAAAAAAAAAAAAGGAAAAATAAAAAGCGAGGTTGTGGTGGATTCTGTTTGTTTAATCGGGCAGAACAAAATAAATTTATAATACAGATTAAACGCATCATAGGAAATCAAAACAGCACCAAATGAAAAAAAAAATACCCATTTCTAATTCACAAGTAAAATAAATTATTAAATACTACATTTTAATTGGCTGGAGATAATTTTGTTTGTTTTTCAGCAGCCAACACCCCGATACAATCCAACACTACATTTCATGAAATTACCTTTGACATTTACAGCTACAGTAAAGAAATGTTTTTTCCCCCCCAAAAAAACAAGGGAAAAAACGTTAAAAGGCAAAAAGGCAGAAATCCAAAATAAATAAAAGCTAAGCAACAGAAAGGGTTAGGTTTTGTTTTGTTTTATACGTGCAAACTCCAGTGATAAGGCATATTAATGAAAAATAATAGTTAGCAACACTGAGCACAATCAGGTGAAAAATTCCTCTCAACCTGCCAAATTCTGCTTTAAGGGGTAGAGACTTGGAATGGTGGAAGTTTGCCACTGGTGGTAGTTTTACATGTAAGGAACACTTCTGATTGGTTGGAGTTCCTAAGGCAGGACTCATGGCAAATAAAACAAACATGAACACAAACAACATGGATAATGATTTAAAAGAACAAATGAACCTAAAAAAATCAGCTATAATAACTGATTACCAGGGAAAAGGCCACAAACGTAAAACATGATAAATTGTACAGGATCTAACAAGCGAAGGGGAGACAGCGTCCAAAGGCATGCACAATAAATGCACAATAAATTTTCCCTTCTGAAACGAACCCATTGAGAAAATGCTCCAAACAGACTGTGCCCATTAAGCAAGGTCAAAGGTTGCTGCCCTCGTTTAACTCCACACCCATGCACTTCCAAATGTCCCCAAATGAAAGACCAGAGTGTATTGAATTTATGTATGTATGTGTGTGCTTGTGTATGTGAGCGCATGTGTAAAAGTGTGTAATGTGGTTTTGTACGGACACTGAAGAAGATACTTGAAGTGTCTAGTTGCCACGGCTACTGTCAATCACCACGACTGCAAAGTCTTGAGCCGTCAGAAAGCATTGCAGCTGTGAGAGGCAATGAGAGAGAAACCGTAGATGAGGTCACTGAGATGCTCAGTGACTGGACGGCCCATTAGACTGAGATGATTGACCAGAGATTTCCAGGAAAGCAGTACGCATCACGGCGTACGACCGGTCACAGAGTGATGTCACGTCGTCTGACGTCAAGCCTTTTGTCTCAATTTTCGGGAGAATCTTCAGGGTGATCGCTCCTGTAAGAAAAGTATTTAAACAAAAAATAAATACAACCAACAACGTAATACACCAATCAGGTCTTCACATCACAATTACATACACTAGGGCCCAAAGAGTCCTCTACCAATGGACCTTCTTACAACAACTGATTTTCTTACCTCACAGTAATGACGGTTGATAGCCTTTTTGAGAAAATTAATTATTTGCTGAAGCTCAAAGTACAGGGGTTGGACAAAGAAACAAACACTGGCCAATGTAGTGTTGGACGTTTCATGGCTAAATTTGTCCAGCCTGGTGGCCAATCTTCATTGATTGCACATTCCACCAGTAAGAGCAGAGTTTGAAAGTTTAATTAGCAGAGTATCAAAAAGAGGACAAATTGTTGGTGTGCACCTCGCTGGCGCATTGGTGACCAAGACAGCAAGTTTTTGTGATGCATTAAGAGCCACTGTATCCAGTGTAATGTCAGCATACCACCAAGGACGAACCACATCCAACAGGAGTAAATGTGGACGAAAGAGGAAGCCTGGGTGCTAACCCGGATTGTGTCCAAGAAACATAAAACCACAGCTGCCCAACTCACAGCAGAATTAAATGTGCACCTCAACTCTCCTGTTTCTCCAGTGCAAGAAGCATGAGTGTGGGTGTGTAAAGCGGGTCAGTCAGTTCTGTTTGGTGAGCTGGTTGAGAGACCGTATCGCCTGCGGGTAGAAGCTCCTCCTCAGTCTCTCTGTATTGGTCTTCAGGGTGCAAAATCGCTTTCCTGACCTCAACAGAGAACAGTCCATTACTGGGGTGGCTGAGGTCCTTCACGATCTTCCTGGCCTTGGTCCAGCACCGCTTGCTGTAGATCGAGTGTAGGTCAGGGAGCTCAGTGTGGATGATGCGCTCAGCTGATCGCACAACCCTCTGTAGAGCTCGTCTGTCCTGCATCGTGCGGTTCCCGAACCAGGTAGTGATGTTTCCTGTCAGGATGCTCTCTATGGTGCAGGAGTAAAAGTTCCTGAGTACCTTGGAGGGCAGTCTAAAGTCTCTCAAGCGCCTGAGGTGCCACCCAAACTGTTGCATGCCCAGAGTGAAGCATGGGGGTGGATCAGTGATGGTCAACAAGCTAAGCTGCAATATCATGGCATTCCCTACACCCAATACTTGTGCTAAATGGGCGGGTCACTGCCAAAGACTACCGAATCATCCTGGAGGACCATGTGCACCCAATGGTTCAAACATTGTTTCCTGAAGGCGGTATGATGGCAGGATGATAATGCACCAATACACACAGCAAGTCTGGTGACAAGAGTGGTTTGATGAACATGAAGGTGTTGAAGGTGAACATCTCCCATGGCCTGCACAGTCACCAGACATATGGATGGATGATGGGCATTATGTTGAATTTTGTCACTCATGTATGTAAGCTAATACAGTAAGAAATTAGGACAAAAAATTAGGGGTGTTAATAGGAACACCTGCAGTGGGCTCCGGGACACCTCGGCCATGATCATCGTACATGGTTGAATGGCCTTATATTTAAAACATTTGAATCATTCAAACGTTTTACCAGTCTTAAGAGTCTCATTACTGTACTGTTCTTGAACTCTCCTGCAAATGTCAGTGTTATACATTTAAATCACGATAAATGTCATCCCAAGCGCTGGTTTGACTTCAAGTCCCTTCATACATTTCTTCCTCCCTTAGTGATATTTTCATACGGCTCAATATTGTTTCGCCGATCCATACACAACCCAGAGAAATTTAATAAAATGACTCAAGAGTGTGGCAACAAAATTTTTAACAGGATGTGACATGCAAATCAACCAGAGGAGGAAGAAATTAAACCAGGCAGACCTAGTGTACACATACTGACAGTTTGTACTGAGAAGATTGAATCTTATGTGTATTAAACAACTAAACATTATACCAAATAATATAATAAGCTGTTTTGTACCAACTTTTAGCGCAAAGTTAACAGAAAATACTTGAATCATAAGGTACAATGAATACAATTGAAAATCAGGTATAATGAATAAACGAACAAAAGTTACAACATGTAAAATCTTTCACCTGATTTGAACTCTTTCTCCTTCCGTAGGTAGAAGTTGCTATAGGAGGAGAACACAATGGGGATGATGGGCGCCTGTGAGCGTGGGAGATAGACAGAGAAAAAAGGGGAAAAGAAAAGAGAAATGAGAGGAGGTCAATAACTAAAATAAACAGGCAGGCCATGTTATCTTCTCAGGCTAAAAATAACCCAAGGTCAGATCTCCCAGATGGCATTGGTAAAAACTGAATGAGAGCACAGAGTTCATCTGGGAACGGTCTGGGAAACACAGACTGCTCCTTAATAAATGTCTATGCCAGGACAAAAGGTGTGTGTGGGAGCTTAAGTTAATGTGCTCCAGAGGAACAGTGGCACCCTCTGCTGTTCACTACACTCAGTGTCCTAAATCAGATACAGGGGTGAGCAAAAGTATAAACGCAACATACAGCATGTATTATAGCTCTCACTGTGCACAAACCGGGTGATGTCACTAATTAGTTCTCGCTTATCTGGCTGATGAGTTGTGCTAATTAGAATTGGTTGGTTTAGCTAATGTATAGGCTATTTAAAATCAATAATGACAATAATTAAATTCTCATCTAAACCTAGGATAGTGTAATGATCTGTACGAATCTCTCCCCATGGATAGTGTACTTCAACTGTAGTTTATTTGCAAAGTTACAAGTTGTAGCCATCACAGAGGAAAAAACACAGTTCTGGAGTTCCCAGAGACAGTAAAGCAGAAGTATATTTGATAGCTTTTTTTTTTTGTTTTTTTGCTTAACCCAGATCCATAACTCAAAATCCATGATAGATTATGAACTGTGAGTCTTGTGATCCGTATCGCTCCTACTATTTTTCAGCAATTTTGTGATGTACATGGACTTGAGACAACATGAGACACTATTGTTTAATAAATTATTAAATAAGTCCGTAAATTGTTTCTCAACACAATGTATAAAATGATTTAAAATAATCCTACTATCTATGATTATGTTCATTTATCCAACTACCTCGTTTCTGGAATTTCCTTCAGGATCAATAAAGGATCCAAGGATACCTCTCTATCTCCCTATCTATCTATATTTATCTATCTTCTTTAAATTAAAGTAACTGCTCCATCACTTGACTTGCCGATGTAAGCATAGTAAGTCATTATTCCCAAAAATTTCCCTTTTTTCAGCCATTTAAAATTGGGTCACCAACTAAAAACTATTGATATAACAGTACAGTCTAAACACCACTAAACAAGCCAAGTTTTTGGTGTTAAATGTGATCCTACTCACCTGGGCCTGTACTGCCAGGTGAAATGCTCCTTTCTTAAATGGCAAAATATCACCTTTCTGATTCCGTGTTCCTTCAGGAAACACCCACAGGCGGATCTGAAAAGACAGACAGGTATAGAGAATTATAATTTTCTTTCATTCAATAAATTTTCAAATATTTAGCCCAGAACCTTACACTGTGTCCGTCACCTTGCCTTCTTCACATAGTGCATCCTCTTCCTCAAAAACGTAAAAGAAAAGGTCATACTTCCATTGCTCCGTGGTTCATTTCAGATGTTCAGACAGCATTGGCAAGGAAAAATTCCCCGAAATCACATGAAGAAACGCAAAATAAAATCAATCCTAATTTGTGTGGCACCAGATATCATGACTGTTAATAAATCCTATCTATAAATGTGTGCTACAAGGTCAAAAGCGCAAATTCTATAACAGGGAATGAGTTTAGTCAACACGCCCACTTTGGTGAGGTTACCAGCTGTTAGCTGTTTCCTAACAGAGACTTGGGGACGAAATTGACAATTTCAATCTTAAAACTTATCATATGTATGTTTAAGCAGACCATATGGGGCCATCCTCCTTAGCAGCAGTGAGTGGTGTCCCTGTGATGAGAACTCCAACCAGAAATGGGTCAAAAAGGATGGATCAGTCATGGGTTGAGGGTAGGGCTGCATGACTAATTTAATCACAATCTCAATTTACATACACACAATCTTATTTCTAAATGACGGTGCATGTATTTCTCTGCATTCACATCAAGCTGCATTACCATGTTCACTTATTTACTTGACAACACCACCAGATTGCTATATCGGTCACAGTTATTGCTCACTCACACAGTGTAACAACACTATTAATTCACTAATCTGACCCGAGATTAGCGAATTATTCATTCAATCATACAACTCAGTCCCTTCGCTCATCTTTCTTCCTCATTTAGTGCATTGTTCTGTCACTCATGTAACGTGTAACAAGGAGGCAGCCAACAAGCTAATCCGTCTACAAGGGGAAGTTGGAGCAGTATGCCATTATTTTCATGCCTAAAACCTGAGGGTTATACATTTTTTTTTTCACTCACTTGCACCATCAAAGTCTCAAGCTCCCGCTTTGAATGTAACAACAGCCCATGCTAAAAGGCTTGTACAGTTAAAGGTTAGGGGGGCACACCTTTTCGTGCAGCATGATCTTGGCAGTGTCGTCCATGATGCTCTTAGCATCGCTAGTTTTCTTGCGGTTAATGAACACGATGCCCCCCAGCCAGCACACCATGCCCACTGTTCCTGCCCACAGAAGCTCTTTCTTGGCAATAGTGGTGCAGCGATCAGGCAAAACCTCCATCATGCCTGCACAGGAAAAAGAACCAGGAATTAGCTATTATCAAGACAATTAGCTATTATCAAGACCACATAGACACAAAACCTGGGATTAATAGATTACAGCTGGACATTTGAGACCATTAACCATTTGAAATGAACAATTCTGAGCACAGCGTATTTATGCTGACGTAGGGCAGAAGGGAAAAAGTGGTGAATGATAAGTGGGGGGGGGGGGATTCTTGTTAATATCAGCACTACAAGTTTATATTTAATGTACCATGAACACCTGTACCCCTGCTCATCCATGCAATTATTCAATAAAAAATTATAGGGTAGAGATATTCCTATTAAAGAGGCTTGCCTGTATATTCAATCCTATTTCACCATGATGAATGTAAAACATGTTTTGTGATTACTGTAATAAATGAAGTTTGATCTATTCAAGAGCTTAGTGAGACAAGCTCGCACAAAATGTCAAGGACAATAGTGTTCCCTGGTGTGCCATGGAACATCGCTTCAGATTCAATTTTAAAAGAACTTTTATCCTGTAGAGGGAGCTCCAACGTGAGACTTCACACGTACAAAGGCTTATAAACCTCTTCTAATTTTAAAATAAAAATATTTTATGGAGTACCGCTCATTAATATATTTATTATATAAATACAGTCAAGTTTAATCCTCTTTGCACACTCCATCAAAAACACATCCTCTGCTAGAGTAAGGCTTAAAACTTATGAGGGAAGGGATGTTTAAAACTGGTATGCTATTTTCGCAGGATGAAAGCTGGCTTACAAATTGGTCCTGTTTGCCATGGCATTTTCATTTAATTCTGTACAACACTTCAACACATCAGCTGAAAAACTAGAAATAGAAAAATAGTGATGCATCATGATTCTTTCGTGTGAATGCAAAATCGATTTTCTTATCAAATAAATTTTTTAATTTAAATGAGTTTGAGGTGGTAAAAGCAAATTATTTAAGTTTGTAATACTAATAGTATTACAATGCAAACAGAATCAGCGTCTATGCATCGTGATATTATTGTACAGGGTGGTCTCTGGTGATTCCCATCTCTATGTAAACCTACTTAAAAATAGCATTTCCTTTATTGTGAATGACCACCCGTATGCAGAGTTGTTTTCGTCCTTCTCCATCTTCATGTTACATCAATAAATTTTTATCTCAAATAATTATTTCGGTAATTTATCTTTTTTAGGTGATGTACATATTTCATTGGAACAGAAGAAAAAAACAAACAAACATTCACTTCTACTTGTAAGACTCTTGTTTTGCCATTCATGCAGAGAGTTCAGTGTAGTGATGCAGTGAGATGAATTAATGGAGCTGTGCGAGTGTCAAGAAATGCAATGCGCTCACCCGAAACTTTTTTTTAAACTTATGCAAAAATTTACAGGCAAGGTTACTAAAATATTTGTTAAAAATTTAACTATGTTTACATCACAAATAATTAAAATGTTATAAATCTAAAATAATAATACATTGTGTTTGTGTGTGAGAGTGAATGTATATACCCAACACATCAAGAGATGACTGGTGGTTGGAGATGATTACATAAGACCCCTCGGTCTGCAGGTGCTCCCAGCCGCTGACATCGAAGCGCAGACCCAGGAGGTACTTCACATGGCGCACCAAGAAGCGAATGACCCTACGGCAGAAGCAAAAACAATCAAATACGGGTTGCCACTTGTTTTACAGGATATATTATATATATACATACATACATACATACATACATATACCATATGCTGTTTCCTAACAATGCATATGTGAAAATTTCAACTACTCTGATGATAGGCAAGAGTCAAATATGAGTGGAAAAGGAAGAGTAGCAGCTAACAACTCATCTGTTTTTGGAAAAGGTGTAAAGCGTCGCGGCCTTTCGAGAGACCTATAAGTTTACTTGATATTAGATTTCTTCTTAAAACATCTGGTGCTTTTATAACACTTCGTAAAAATGAAATTATGTTTACGTAAGCGGCAACATCTAGAAAATCTGCTATCTGATCAATCTAATACCTGGCATTTAATATTTCTCACAGATACACAGTGCTGTACATCGTTGCATTCTCCACCTCAGAGTTTGTTAAATGACATTAACATACAAAAAGACAGCAAAAAATAAGTACATCATCATCACAGTTTTGCCCTTAAGAGACCAATTCAGTAAATGCGGTAAATTCAGTACTGCTCATCACTGCTGAAGCATGATGGTGGCAGCATCACATTGTGCATGGATGTATCCAAGCACACTGCCAAAGCTACACTGCTAAAGTGCTCATGGTTTACAATTAAGAGCGTTTTAAATTTGCCCAGCCTTCAGTCTAATTATGCTGCATGTAAAAAGTCATTTTTATCCCTCGTTTTAAACACACAATGTGGAGAAATGAAGATAGTGAATAATTATGCAAGGCAATAATTATTTTTGTCTGAGTTTTGTCCGCAATATTTCTCACATACATGCATTTCAAAAACCGCTAATCTCTGATTACCTGCGAATCTTTGCATGAGCACCAAAATCTATAGAGATTTGGGTATTGTGCACAAAACAAAAAGAAGCAAGTTGAACCATAATGTCTGAAACGGTCAAAACACCATTGTAACTCAAATAACCACTTTTTACAATCGTGGTGGTCAAAAAAGCATGTCAGGGTGCACAGAATAAACAACCTTTGACACAAACGGGCTTCAACAGCAGAAGACTACATCAGGTTCCACAGGAATTTAAGGGTACAATTAAGCTTACTTAAACAAAATAAGATCCAAAAAAAATCCTTGCCAAAGATAAATAAATAAATAAATACATTTCCATTGTTAATTGTCTATGTTAATTGTCAACATGCTTTAATATTTTTTAATACAAATTTTACCCAACAGTCAGGGTTTGATTTTCTTTGCACAAATCATGCAATTGCATTTTAAAATTGCCTTCGTGTGACTTCAGTTTTGACTCGGCAAATGCTCTGTAATAGAAAGAGAGCAACAAAGCTAAGAGTGATAGTAAAGCACTATTATACGTGTCAATCTCTAGACCTTTGCACCTTTATGCAATTGTCTTCAAATAAATCAGGGCTGGAATGGTGTATACTGAGGACAAAGTCCACCCACACAATCACATACATCAATCAGCCTTACGTTACCGACATTATGACCACTGACAGATGAACTGAACAAACCACCTCGGCACATGTGAACAAAGACCGACCCGCCTGGTCCCAATGACAAGCAATGCAGCACAAATCACAAATTTCTTCAAAACCTCTTCAGTGCTGCTTTAGATACAAGCGGGAAGTGATTACGTTTCATAACCTCTTCATAAGAAACCAGGATTATGTAAAACCTAAATAATTATATGATATAAAAATAATTACACTATTTCAAGAGCAGGGGGCAAATACTTACACAATTTCACAGATTTTAGTAATACACACAAAATATCTGAAAATAAATAACAAACATAGATATTTTAGAGAATATTGCTGATCAACCCTCATATCATTGTATTTGTTTTGCTGTACATGTACCTTAACTAAAGATGCACAAGAGGGCACTGGTGGCTCAGTGGTAGGCATCTTGCCTGCCATGCGGAAGGCCTGGGTTCGATTCCCAGCCAATGCTCAAACCCCAAAAGCCACTGGATGCAGTGGTCCGTACCAAGCCCAGATAAAACGGGAGGGTTGCGTCAGGGTCCGGTGTTAAACCTGTGCCAAGATCAGATGGTCCTCTGCGGCGAAAGACCAACAACAACATAAGATGCTAGTGCGAGACGTTTACTTTATTAGTACAGGACAGTGGAGTTCACTTGTCCACCTTTATGCATTTATGCAATTATCCAATCATGTGACAGCAGCACAGTTCATAAAATCATGCAAATACAGTTCAAGAGGATCAGGGAATCCTCACATCAGTCATTAGCATGTGGAAAAGGTCTGACCCGTGTGAATTAAACCCTTAAATGGCTGTCGAATACCAGGGGATCGGGATTGAGTATTTCAGCAGCTGTAGAGCTGTGAGATTATCTATTTCAATCAATCCCCTGTTGCTCAATTAATTGTTGCTTTTTCGTTGCTCAATTAATTGAATCGTTGGATTTTATTTTTATTATTAAGAATAAATTTTAAAAAATTTAAAATTTTGTTAAACTTCCAAACGTTAAATGGCCTAAAAAATATATTGCAGCTTTTGCAGAAAATAGAAAAACCGTTTTCATCTTCTACAAATATTTGCAGTACTGGAGAGTATAGATTCTTCTCTGTTTTGAGTTTATGGCTGGCTGATTGGTGTACAGAACAGAAGTCTGGCAGGGAAAAAAAAGATTATCGCCCTTGTATAAGATATTACATTTAAACAATCAAAAAGTTACACATATTTTTAACATACTTTTAGTAGTTTTTTAACACTAAACATCAAGGTTTTTTTTTTTTTTGGTATATTGAAATGCTCAAAAATCTAATCAAACGGACTGTTACCCCTGATTCAAAGCTCTAGAATTGGAATTTCCTTAAAGTATCTATCCATCCATCTATCTATCCAAACTCCTGGAATTTTCACATACAATAATCTCTACAGGTTACATTACAGAAAACAAATGAGTGGAGGATCTGCAGCAGGAAACACTTTGTTGATAAAAGGAGAATGACCAGACTGGTCTGAGCTGACAGGATGTCTATAGTAACTCTCAAACACACTTTCTTGTGAGCAAAAAAAAGCATCTCAGACTTCACAACACTCCATCAGACCTGAAGTGGATATGCTTCAAAAGCAGAAGACCATGTCAGGTTCCACAACTCGCAGCCAAGCACAGGAATCCCAGTTAATTTACTCAGTCCTCCCCAATATACATGTATGCAAATACACTTAGGGTGATTCTTAAGATTTCAGGGATAATGTAACAGAGTTTACCTTCAAACTTAAAACAAAACTCTTTACAAACTTCCTCCGCAGTTAAAACTGATATGTATAATTTTGTAATCTGCCTGCAAACCTGGCATTAATCCTATGCCGTACCAGTGGAGCAATACGAAAGATAAGAAGAGACTGGTGAAGATGCAGTTTTGTTTGACAGGGTAGGTACGCAATCTCCGTAAACACAAGACCGGAGGCAAGATTCAAATCCAAACCTTGGAAGTTCAAGATGACAGGACTTTGGGGCATTCTTGTTGTTAAAGTGCTATACAAATAAAGATGAGTTGAGGACTTAACGCTTGTGCTTCCAAGTTCATATAAAGTAAAGTGTCACTATTTGTATATGCAAAGAGTACAAATATTTTCAGATCATTAAACTGATCTCTGCTGTTTCTTTTTCTCACACACACACAATAAACTATTACACAGTACATGTGAAAGTGAAACTCAGTGGTAAGTTTCTAGCCTGCCTTGCTTTAGAAAGCCCGGATTCAATTCCCACCCGATGCCCAATCACCAGTCACTGGATGCAGTGCCGGTTTTAAGCCTGGATATAACTGGAGGGTTACGTCAGGAGGGGCATCCATCATAAAATCTGTGACAAGTTGTGTGTGCAGATCGGATGGCCCGGTGTGGCAACCCCTCAAAAGCAGCAGCTCAATGACTAACCCTACAACAGGGACTTATTTACTAGTACAGAACGTACGACTCAAAAACACGAGAGCGATGTGAGTCAAAGCACAAGCTAACAGTAAAATGGAAATATCTGCCATGTTGCCATAACATGCTAAAAAAAAAAAAAAACCTGATACTGGCTGTAAGCAGAGCCAAGAGAACAAACTGTCCCAGGCTGATTGGCCAAAATGGATAGTTGTTTTATTTAGTTTTGGTCAGGTTCTTTTGTCACCTGAGAGCATGTATATCAAATTATGAAGATGCTTGGAGTGGCAGTTGAGACAGCAATGAAACATATTTACAAAACAGCAGAATACTATGTCCACGTCCACTACAAGGAGAAAGAGAAGCTGACACTAAAAGGATCCACGTGACCATGTGACTACACTACGACTAACTGTGACACCATAATCATACTAGTGATGCTAGTTCAACAAATGAATGCATAACTAAATAAAACCTTAAGTCAATACATAACTGAATTGAACACATATCTAGGAACCAAACATTTTTTACTTAGAAAAACACTCGTACAAAATATTATTGCTGCATTGCGTTAAAAAGATTTACAAATAGCAAATGCTGGCTTGGTTGAGAGTTCTGTTTAGCTAAAACAATAACGCTGGTCCAATTTGTGTCAAGATTAGGGAATTTTGTGCCTGTGGGTCCACAGAAGAAGCAGTAGAGTCTCAGCTAAGATAATGCTGCTACTTCAACAAGTTTTCTTTTCCATGCTTAATAGGAAAGGGAATCTTCAGTTACCTTTAAAAATTGTGATTCTATACAAGTATCACAATTTTACAAAAATCCTGGATTAATATTTAATTTTCCAGAATTTTATTAAAATTTTAAACCTTTAAAAAAGTTGAGGCTGTTATGGCCTCCGAGTGGCGCAGTGGTAAAGTGCTCGCCCTATCATGCGGAGATTGCAGCCGGAGGTCTAAAGAGAGCTGATTGGCTGAGCTCTCTCAGAGGGGAGGGATGAGAGGTACTTGGTGCTCCCACATTAATCACGGATCTACAGCCAATCAGGGGCGTCTGTGAGTTCACGCAAGCGGAAGGAGCAGATAGCGCTGTCCTCCGCAGTACGCAGTAAGCACACACGGATGTTGATTTCACTTAGACTACAAACAAATTTAGCGAAGGGAATGCTGGACACCATTCTATCAAAGTCTTCCACTTTCTTGAACTGTAAACTCTGTCACATTGAGGATTTTCCCAAATGATTGATCATCAGGATAGAAAATGGCTGTGCTGTAAAGCTATCATTGTGCTTCAGGACTTATTCAGTGAAACCGGTGAGGCTGACTCCCGCATCCACACGTACAATATACCGGACTTCCACGAACACTGAAAATATTGTATATAATTGTAAATATTGGTATCTGGTGCACTGCAGTGTTTATTTTTGTACAATACGTGCGTTACTTCCGCGATTTGTTCGCATCTACGCATTAGATGTGAACCTCGGTGCGTTCGTACCTGCGTAAATCCGTAACTCAAATGTTCGTAGGTCGGGGACTACCTGAATTTGTACTGTATTTGTGTTTAAAACTGATTTAACTTTAATCATATATTTTTAGATCATAAGGACAGTCCCATGGTTAAAACAAGTGCTGATCTGAGACATGATCATGCTGTAGCCCTGTACACTCTCCCCACTGCTCCACGCCAGGCTCATAAACAAGGGAAAAGACACACCAAGACTGCAGGCAACTGGAGTGATTTTGCTGAGTGCACAACCTATACCATAAATACTGGCTTTTATCCCATGTAGTGTGCTATCGCTTCAGTGTGGCTCTAGTCATTTAAACAGCCATGTCAGTGTTTACAATGAATGTATACAACAAGGATAGACATGCTCTCATAGGGGAAAAAAATGACTGATGGTTTTACACAAACAGAGAATGGGACTGACCTTGGCCTGTTTACTGTTCTCTTTCACACACTCGCACATGCACGCAAGCTTACACACCCACCCAGGAAAATACACACTTCTGTACAAAGGCCGTCCTAACAGGATGTCCTAACATCCCAACAACCATGGGGGAAAATGAACAGGAATTTTAAGCTCTTGTTATATACTGTAAGTTTTATTAAAGGCTTTTAATTAAAAAGAAAGCACAATAAAAATATCTTGATTACTAGTTGTACAGATAAAATGGAAATATGCTGAATGTTTGTTTTAGCCATGGCATCAGCAAAAGTGTAACAAGTGGCTGATTATGGAAAACATATGGAAATCTGACTTCCGGTCGTAAATGCTTGTTTGCATTGTCAGTTGTTTTACTGACATTTTGGTTTCTGGTTGTGGAGCTTCCTGAACATGTCATGAATTATAGAGTGACTTATATTTGTCTCCTGTACACAACTGAGTAGTTAAGAGTTAAGGGCCTTGCTCAGGGGCACAGCAGTGGCAGCTTGGCATCTTGAAAAACTTTTTCCTTATTCACAGTTTAGCTAAACGATAGCTAGCACATACTAATTACTACTAGACAGACATGTGACTGATTTCACCTGGAACTATCCCACACACTCATCTCTGAACAGCGATTATCTGTTGCACCTAGGACAGAAGTACACACACATCCTTCTGTGCAAGAACTAATACTGTATTACTGTAAGACAGTTTTATCAAGAAGCTTTATCAAGATCAGTTCTCCACAGAAAGCAGGCAGTCTTTGCTTCATAGAAACTTCCTGTTGGTTGTTTATCCCCACACTGACGTGTAAAGATAATAAGATGCATACAAGAGCAACAAGGAAGAAAGAATAGAACTTCTCTTAACTCTTGTGCATTAGCCCAACTTACACAAGCTTCACAGGTGATCCGAGAAACTTAGAGTTGGCAATAAACCAATGATCCGCCCGACTCATGGCTTGCTCATGTGCCAAACTGCTGACATTTCACTCGCCCACTGAATAATGCATAAAGATTATTGAATAAAATGCTTGAAAGTAATTAACTGAATAATAGACAGGTATGTGGAGTTAAGAAGTTATAAGCACCACCAACAAACGTCCAATATTTCCACCACATTAATTTACATAGCAAAACAACAGGAATGTCTAAACTTGTTTAAAGAACAATTTGTCTCATGTCGCTATTGTTATTTATGTTTTAAAAAATTATGTTTATGGTTCAAGTTTAAAACCTATTTAAAATGCTGCTTTTGTTAGTGACGCTTTAATTGCCATGTCTCACGCAAAGCAATACTCTTTCTTGCCAATCCTCCGTCTGTTCGGTAACACAACAACCGCCCATAAATTTAAAAGAAAAAAACCCCGCTAGTACAAAATGCAAAAAAAGTGGAAGTAATTTTTAGTTTTCGGCAAAAGCTGAGCGATAACATTTTATTTCATTATAAGATAATTAATTTGTTTGTAAAACATGAATCAATTTTGAAAAAAAAAATGTGATGCATCAATTCAATCAATTAAATTGACAAAAAATTTATGAATTGCATTAAGGATCAAGTAGGCTTAGTTCATGCTGCTGGTCGTAATGCTCAGATCAAATATTTTGGTGAAATCCGATTTTTTTTTGCCCTGTTGTGCACATTGGCATTTAAATGTGACTGCCATCAGTCTTATGTGTGAACCGCATTAAGCCCTGAAGTGCGCAGAAGATGTGAGGTCAGACGCAGCGTAGATAAGAAGAATATTAAGAAGGAGAGCAAAAAATTGGAAAGATAGTGAGGACTATGTGTTCATGAGCCACTCACGTAAGAATCCCACCAATCCTTGCTCCGACTCCGCAAATTAATCAAAATTTTTTGCTCTCCTACTTTTGTGGAGCAGTGGCTGCTACCTCTGTACAGGGGAATGTGTGGGTGCGGAGCAAGGACTGGTGGGATTCTTACGTGAGTGGCTCATGAACACATAGTCCTCACTATCTTTCCACTGACCCACTACATCACCATTGTCTGCCATTGTGATTTTAAACTTCCCCTCCTCCAGCGCAGAATTGTGATGTCTGTCGCATTTCAATAACACAAAAATCGCATGAAATGTGACATGGCTGTTCAGACTGAAGTTGCATTGCAAAACATCAGATATGCACCCGATTTAGGACCATATATGCAAGTGGCCTGGACCTGATTTGAAACAATCAAATTTGTGCTGTTCAGAAAATATGATTTGGGCCACTTCATCCTGCGTGAACAAAGCCTTACACAGTGATCTAATTTTATATTTTTTATATATATATATATATATATATATATATATATATATATATATATATATATATATATATATATATACACACACACACACACACACACACAGTTACCTCATTATGGTTGTGACAAATTTTTGAGAGAGAACAGGTTTTATATAAACTTTGAATTTTACAGACAACTGCAGAAAGCATTACACTTGTAGCATGAAAGAGACTTGAATTTAATGATTTAGGGTAAACTGGCATTACGGACGTGACACTTTCATGTTCTGGATGTGACATGTCTGAATCAGTCCACTAACACTCCATAAACAACATGCACGAAACATTTGAAATAGAATTTTTTTTTTTAATCCACTTTTAAATGTTTACATCTGTAATCATTGCTGACATTTTCTCCTGGTCCTTTCCTTTCTCTTTCTTTGCAGTTTATCATTTTGTGCATTTCTTTGCTAATTTACAAATAAACATTTAGTAAGTATAAGCAGATGTCATATTCTTTTTCTTTATTGGAATAAATTCCCTTCGGGATCAGCCTTTATGAAGCATTTTGATTTAATCTGCTTTCATGCAACTTATTTGTGGAATTCACACCCATGTGTTGGTTTGACAACAGAACTGTGCACAAAGCAAGATTTTGAAGTCATGATTTGTCAAGGCCAGTGTGTGTGGGGGGGGGGGGGGATCTCATTTGGACAGGGACCAACAACACTGAACATCCTGAGAAGAACGAGACATACTACCTGACCTCACTACTGCTCATGTGGCAAGTAAACCTGGCAAAAAGTAAAACTGTGTTCAACTGGCAAAAATCCCCACAGCCGTATTGCATAATGATGCCACTATGACGAAAGTCGGCTATGATTTCTAAATTGGCACTTTGGACAATTCAAATAGTACCTTTTTGTAGGTCAAATGAAATGTGCAATTGACTGTCACACGCGAGTTATGAGAAAACATTCAGTTGGTAATTCTCATCTCATTTATAGTTTTATTTTATTTGCACAGAAAAGCACTGTCGAGTAACCTGAAGCACTTTTTTATTTTGAGATTTGAGTGGGAAAAAGGTCCTGTAACCTTGTGGACGTTTGGAGAAAATGTAAAAGATATTTAATAGTCTGTATTTTATTATGAACATACTACGGATTTTTTATTTTAAAAAGGTAGTAGTAATATGCTGCTAATTATAGATCTCAGAATCAATCAGACTCAGTCAAGAAAATTGCAGTCGGTGGGTCCTTGATATATGGACAGAACGTTTACAATAATGTCTCAATCCTTGTCACTAACCTTGCTATAGGACTGTTGTTACTCTGCTTATCACACAAGAACACAAGCAATTTTCACCTCAGTTTGCTAATAATGAGGTGATTCCACACAGTCTCATAACCTGCCTTGCATCATGCCCCAGTTTAGATACTCTACCTATTGCTGGGTTAATTTCTTGCATTTTTTCCTGCCTTTCTAACTTGTCAATCATGAACGCTAAAACAATAAGTAAATAAGAACATACAACTAAGCATAGTCAACTTTATGAAGTTGATTTAAATTGCGTGATATTTACACTTCAATTATCATTAATTCTATACATTACTGATTCTATAAATCCGAAAAAAGAGAGTTGCTTTATTTATAAGAATAAAGACCTGCACAACAAAATCCATGTCAGCAATACTGACCATTACGTGAATTTTCAGTCGCTCAAATGTCGCTTATTTTATGATGAAAATGACTAAAAAGTGAATTTTGGATAACATCTCCTCTTTAAATTCCAGTATCAAGATTTTTCACCATTCACACACACTATGACCCAATGCAGTGTGCAGTTTAACAAACAAACTAGTGTGAAAATTATCCTTACCATTCTGTAAATCTATTTAAAAGTTGCTGACATTTCTCAATGGTACAACACATTGAAGTCAGGGAAATAGTAAATGGCAAATGTAATTACTAGGCATGTGGCTTCTTCTTAATGTTAATGAATAGATATTCTGCTAACTGTCAGTACTGCATGCGATAAAGCATCTTTAGTGTGGTGTAATCACACTATGTTTTACAGTGGGTTTTTTTTCCCCTTTTTCCCTAGAAGCTCATGTGTTAGACATAATACAAGAAACAAAAGTAAACACAGATATTTAATCCATAGCAAAAGCAATAACAAATGCCAGTGTTACTTTTGTAGCTGTATTCACATATACAAACTATTTATTAGAGGTTTTTGGCACAGAATTTATAACCTAGCTTAACATAATTAATTTGTTCTCTTAAAACACTCACCTCAAACAGTGCTAAGAAGGAGATTATCCCTTACTGTTATCTTTAATATGATCTGCAATAGCTTTTTGACCTGAATGACTATCATTATCAAGCTGTTGCTATGAAGGTCATTACTGTACCTTTCTTCAGCTTTGTTAATCTGATCGAGAGTTTCCTGGATGATCATTAATCCTTATGAAAAGGCCAATCCTGAAGCATGTTAACATTATTCACATAAATATGCCAATATCACAAGGGTGCCAGGTTATGGTGTTCTGGGACTTGTTCTGTTCAAGTCAGCTTGTGATCTATGAGATGACACTCAGGATTGCTTTGATCAAGCATGGCATATGTGTAGGTGAGGAAGTTTAAGTTCTAGGTTTAAGGCAGGATACAGATATGAAAATGCAGCACATAAACATGTCTATTAATGATGAAAAAGGAGATGAAGTAGAAGGTAATGGTCTCAGAAGTGGAACGCTAGAATATGAAATTGGGTGGAAAAAAAAAAAGCGTAGTAACAGCATACTTTACAGCACACATTAATACGGCTCTACGTCTCATCACAGCTGCTGCTAAACTAATTTAGAGGGCATGTTCACTCAAGCCACCATCAGCCCGAATACACTGCAGCCAATCACTGATTGTCATTGCTCCCAGCGATCAAACAAATCTTACCCCACCTTGAACATTCCTTTAATGTTCATTTTAAAGTCTCTTCTTAGAAACAGGTACTCCTTCATTACTACTTACATGTCACAACTTCTAACGGTCACTAGTAGTTTTTGCCTGCTTTCTTAACAAAGTATTTTGTAAATCCATTAAAGTTTAAATTGTTGCCATGACTAAACAGGAGTATATTTTTCTACATTGAGAAAACTATACTACACTACTTTATATTATGCTAAGTAATTTGTTACTTGATACGTCACTGAACATAAACAAACGAATATGAAAATTAGTATACAAAGTCATACAGGTACTTTTTAAATACGTCTCAGCTACTTTCTTGAGAACAGCTGCCAACACTATATAGAATCAAATAGTAATGTACATAACAAGCACACAAAATCACAAGCCTCATTCACAAGCTCGGGTCCATATTTCTCAATAATAATATTCAAATCCAAAAGAAGGTTTCACAAGCCCCACTGGAACGAAGGTCTAGAATAAAGATCAGCTGAGCTGTGAGTCAACGTGGCTCTTTAGTCGACTATTGATCTAGTGTGTGTGTGTATGTCAGGGTGTGATCTAAACAAGGTTATTAACCCTATTCAAACTCATTACACACCAGTTGAGCGGCAACCACCTGAATATATGTAAAACTTGAGCTGGTTGAAAAAACTTTACTAAGAATGAATTAATACATTTTATTTTAAGAATATCTCATTTTCATTATATGCTGATCTTCTATACAGCTTGTCCTTTGTACAGGGTCAGGGAGCTTAGAGCCTATCCCATGAGACTTCAGGCACAAGGCGGGGTACACCCTGGATGGGTACCAATCCATCGCAGGGCACACACACACACACACACACACTACAGGAAATTTGGGAATGCCAATTAACCTAATCTGTATGTCTTTGGACTTAAAACCAACAATTTATGGGGATAACATGCAAACTCCATGCACACAGACCGGAGGTGGGACTCAAACCCCCGACCCTGGAGGTGTGAGGTGTCCATGCTAACCACTACTCCACCTTGCCGCCTATTTTATTATATTACAGTTTGTTTGTTTTTTTAAGGAAAAACAGCTTGTCTGCAAACATGATTAACACTCCTACTTACAATCATTATTAGTATTATTATTAAGATGTTAGGAAGTTAACCGAGTTTAATTTTAAACCCAGTGTTTTGGATTAGGTTTTGCCAGGTTGCAGCTTTTGGAGGAATTACCTGACTGATAAGTGAATAAAATCAAAGCACAACAGCACACTGGGAATGTCAACCCGGAGGCCATGACAGAGAAGCTCCTGTAGCTTAGCATAGCTAGCACACTGGCAGGGTTAGCTCGTGAACATCTGGCTCCACAAGATCCTAAACTATACAATGGTTCATTTATCTATTCATAATGCACACTGGAGACACAATACTTCGACTGAGACATTAGCTACAATAAACTAGCCACGTTATGCCTGGTTAATCCCACCTCTTCGTAGTGCTCGCTATAATCATATACATGTACATTTAGCAAGAAATAACTGTCCCCGCTCGTGCTCAGCGTGAGCTATGTCTTGGACGCTGGAATCCGGTCTGCTTTTGGCGCTTAACATTTAGCCCAGTTGGCTAACAGCGCGGTGCAGTGTCGTACCAGCTCCCGCTTATTACTCACCGCATGTTCTCGACGTCCCGTCCGCCGCACTTCACGATACAGATGGGAATAGCGATCATGGCCAGCAGCATCATATACGCCACGTAGAAACATTTTTTGAAATAGAAAACGAACGTGGTACTGGTGAAAAACAGGACCGGCAGGACAAGCAGCGGCAGGAGCCACAAAACCTCCATACCGCCTCCAATCACACACGCATTCACTCACACACACCGCTGAACTCGGACTGCGTGTAATAGGCGAAAGCTGAACGACGCCCACATTGGACCACGTTTCAATAAAACGCTTGAGCAACCTCCACTACGTCAGATCAGGCGAAACGGAAAATGCCAATGGAGACAAAAGAGAAGAGAGATGGAACACTCAGAATAAGACGAGATACGCCGTGAAGTCCCTTCGGCTGTGTGACCCGTGAGGAAGTGGGGGCTTCTCAGAGCGGGGCGAGCACGCGGGAGGCGCTTCAGTGTGCATTTCCGGGTTCTCGATGTTTACGTCCCACGTCATTATGTGTGCTTGGAGATCAATAACGCAAGGGGATTTTGTTTGCATTAGCGTTGTACTTACTGTTTGATGTGCTGATCTCATGACAGTTAAAGAACATAAGATTAAACAAGAGAGATAAAATAAGTTGCGGTTGAATAAAAGACTTCTAGCACTCTCCAGAACATTCTAGAATCTTTTTTAAGCACGTCATATTACAACTACAATACTATTCTTAGAAATGTATTAAACCGGAGACATCTGCACCACAGTTTCACTTTGCTGGGTGATTTTCATGGTCACTACACATAATGATTTCAATATTTCGATAATTAATATTGTTTTTTTTTTCTGCAAATGCCCTTGTTGAGAAGAAGAGTGTAGTTCAGGTCTCCTCTCTATACTAAGGTGAGAAATCTGATGATGAAATTTAGAAAATGGCTAAATGTGTACACAAGTGCTTTGGATTTCAAGCACGATTCCGGAACAAATTATGCTCACAATCCTGTAAATGTATACACAAGAATTTGTATCCATTTAAAATACAGCAAAATCTCTTGTATATAATTTTTACATAATTTATCATATGTGTGTTTATTTGTTTAAATGTCCAGTGATTTTTCCTGTGAGGGGGCCAGCCAATCTTTGAATCTAGAATTAAACCATTTCCTTGTAAAAAAAAAAATCAGGCAACTTTTTTTTTTTTACTGATGGTGGGAAAAATGTGAAACTATCCATGCTTTTAAATGGGATGTATACCTTGGACCGAGGATTATTTGGTAGACATGTTTCTGAAGTTATTTTAAGGTTTTTAACATGATCCGTGGTGATTAAACTGCATATATGGTCTGGATGTACCAGGACAAATTGCATGTAGCTTGCATTTAGGATGAAAGCTCATTTTCAATAAATGCAATTTTTAAAGTAACACATGATAAATGGATTTCTTTTGTTTGAAGACACAATTTGACACATTGCTGAATGATGGGTTTACAATGCATTTAGATTATTGTTCAATGCTGGGAGTGTGTTAAATGGACACCATCAGGTAAGGCACCTTCTGATGAAATATTGTCATAAAGCTGCAAATCTCTAAAATTGGTCATGGTCTTACTCTAAGGTCCAAAAGATAACAGACCACCTTTCTGTGATAATAAATAGCATCAAAAGCTGTAACCAGGTTAGGTATTAAAGTCCATATCAAGCCAGGTATCTCTATCATGGTAACAGCGTGTACTCTGATCACAATATACAACATAGCCTGACACCAATCTCCTTATGTGGGTGTCCTTAACCTCTGGACCAGTCTGGTTCATCCTCCTGAATCATAAGCTGATGTGGATAATCTTACTTGGATACCATAAATGCTTGCAAAAAATGTCTTGTACTACTCACAGTGCTGCTGCAGTCATTAAACTAACTAATCTCATGGACTGTGTCTATAATAAATCATGGTAAGGAAAATTTAAAGGTCTCATATTATACTTCTTTTTACATTTGCAATTGCATAAGCCTTGCATTTGCAGAGGTCTTCAAAAGGTAAATAATCACTTTCTAGCTGAAATACAAGTCAGATCATGCATTCTGGCATGCTTGCTTTTTTTTGCGTATGCGTTTTGGTAATAGTCCATACAATCATGTGTAAAGATTAGTACTAAATACAATCTCAGATGAACAACAACATACAGTACAACTTTTTTCACCACGCCAGGGCAAATTCCTTTGATCACAAATGAAACTCTTGCAAATGGTGTGAATAGTGTTTCATAAAAGACTCTAAGCTTTCTAATGGTATATTATGTTACCATATTGCTTGACAACTTAATGCTTAAAAAATACTGGACGTCTATGTGACAAAAACAGGCCATTATGAGGACCAGAACAATCAAATTAACTTGAGATCAAATTAAGAAGCAGGATTATGAATTTGAACTGAGGGCTTAGTAAATATTGAGAGCAGTATTAAAGCAAATACCTCTCAAGGGACTGAAATAATTGACAACAAGTGTGTGATTAGAACGTGAATTGGAAAGGGGAATGTGGGTGGCACAACCAGTTATTAGGTTTAGGTTACTCTTTTCAAATAGGACCAAGTAGGTTTGTACAGCCTTCTTCCATTAATAAATGAAATCATCATTTAAAAACTGCATTTTGTATTTACTCAGGTTATCTTCATATAATATTAATATGCCAATATGCAAAAAGATGGAAACGAAAATAACCAGATTTCAGATTTTAAAAAATAACTAATGTAGGCTCCTTGGATTGCAGCAAATGTGACAATGTTACCAGAAGATCTTATTCTCCAACATACTCAGTAAAATCAAACAAGTTTTTTAATTACAGTACTGTGCAAAAGTCTTGGTCATATACATAAAAAGCCATAAGCATAGATGCCTTTGAAAACATTTCTTCTGTACATAAAAGAGACTTCTACAAAGAACACTAAAAAGGTTAAAGAGGTTTTACTGAGCATACTGGAGAATATTGATCCTTCTGGCAAATTTGTCACACTGTTCATTATTTTGTGATGGGGGTTGTGTGTTATACAGTGACAGTTACAAAGGGGCCTCTTACGGTATGTATAGGTACTGTAGGAACAGGTAATCAGTGTAACATGACATGTCATGGAGAAGCATTGATCATGATTTGTTCATATTTGGAAAAATGCACAAAGTAAAAAGCAGAAGAGGACAAATTAACCAAAATCAACAAATCACATCAATTTGAAATGGGAAGAAATGGCTAACCATCCAGTTACTGTAGTGTTTAGAGCATACAATCCTGTGAACCAAATGAGCCCAAAGCCCAGTTTTAATTTGGCCCATACAGTATGAACATGGAAAACTTCTAAAGCATTTATTTACTTTACAGCACACATGGCCAGACATATCACATTGCTTAACTAAAGTCTTTTTTTCTTCATATGAAATGTAGTTGTTGTCAACCATTGTGTACCCTCCATTTTGGCTTCAATGGCAGCATGCTTGACCGAGGTCTGAATGCAAGTTGATTGCTGTGCTTGATGTAAGTCACACCTGAGTCTAAAAGGATTGTGTAAGCTGCTGGCAGTGAATTTCACTCACTCACTTTCACTCATCATCTATAGTGCTTTATCTTGTATTCGGGGTTGCAGAGAGCCTGGAGCCTATCCCAGGAGACTTAGGGCATGAGGCGGGGACAGGGAGCCAATTTATTGCAGGGCTCACGCACATACACACACTCATTCACACACTACAGGCAATTTGGGAACGGCAATTAGCCTAATCTGCATGTCTTTGGACCAGAGTACACAGAAGAAACCCACCAAGCACCGTCAACAAATCTGAGTGATCAATAAGAGTGGGGAAGACAACATCTAAACATACAAGTTCACCATAATACTCTACGTCCATGAGTCCTCCAGATCTGCTCCTTTACCTAAGGCAAATCTATTTACAAAAATGCTTGGCTAAATAAATAGGTTTTTAGCCTAGACTTAAACACTGAGACTGTGTCTGAGGCCCGAACATTAATTAGAAGGCTATTCCATAACTTTGGGGCTTTGTAAGAAAAAGTTCTGCTCGCGACTCAAAGCTTTTCAAAGAGCGCCACGTCCCGAAACACCGCAAGACAAGCCAATGCCCACAGAGCCCAATAGCACCAGGTCCTCATTTTCTCGAGGCCTGTGGACAGAAAGCCGCAGTACAGAGGAGAGTTTGCCAGCACCCACCTACTGGGTTCGCATCGCCGGGGTTCCGTTACCTGCACTAATCAATGCCAGGAGCACCGTCACTTTAATCTGCCCCTTGGTCGTACCAGCAGGAGCACAATCGTGCAAGCCCCTCCCAATGACCTGTGTGCACGGCGACCGACGGGAAGTACCGCCGGCCCGGTTTACAGTGGAGTATCAGACAGGGAAACACGCCGTTGTTGCAGGAATTATGGCTAATCTACCTGTTCCTCTCCTCCTAGGTAGAAAAAGGCCCGGGCACATACCAACGAAAAAGGAGTGAAAGGGAAAAACAAAGCCTGGTCAAGCCCCATAGTGACGGTACCCAAACCCGATGGATCGATCCGTCTTTATAATGAATTCCGCCGCCTCAACCAAATATCACGGTTCGTTCGACACATAAACGCTCCGAAGTCACCGCCCATATGCAGCGGCGTATTTAGACGATGTAGTCATCCACTTGGGCAGTTGGGATAAACACCTGTTTCACCTCCAGAAGGTTCTACAAGAACTAAGAAAAGCAGGATTGACGGTCAACCCAAAAAAAGTTTTCTGGGGCTAACTGAAGCACAGTACCTGGGGTACCGAATAGGGCGAGGTCTTCTTAAACCACAAGAAAAGAAGCTTGGAGCCGTCCGTAAGTACCCAATACCAACATCAAAGAGAAAGAGTGTTCGAGAGCCTAAAAACCCACCTCACCAGCTCCCCCGTCCTCCGAAACCCAGATTTCAACAGACCGTTCATCGTGCACACCGATGCCTCGGAAACAGGACTGTGAGCTGTCCTTTCACAGAAATTCAATGGGCACCCGATCTTGTATGTGAGTAGGAAACTTACACCAGCTGAACAAAAATATGCAACTATAGAACGAGAGGCCCTTGCCATTAAATGGGCCATAGAAGAGCTAAAATACCATGTAGCCGGCTGGCACTTTACACTAGTGACAGATCATGCTCCTCTACAGTGGATGGCAAGGGCTAAAGACACTAATACTCTCATTATACGCTGCTTGCTCTCACTACAAGATTCTTCCTTCTCAATACAACACAGGGCGGGTGCACAACATGGCAACGCAGACGGTCTGTCCACACGACACGCGCTCTTTTCGGGAACGAGCTCGAAGCTGAGGGGGGAGGAAGGTGCTGTGGCGACGGGCTTACAGCCAGTGCACATAGAAAGAGAAAGCTTCCTCGCTTGCCCAAGCCAAACCACTCAATATCCCAGAAAGGGGCGGGGCGCCACCATTCACCAGAATCGGCCACAGGAGGGAACCTACCCTCCACCTGTCAACCGCTCCAGATGAAAGGATCCGTGTGCCAGTGAGTAGAGGGAATAAGTATAATGACTTACATGTGTTGTCTTTTCTTTTGGCAGACTCGGACACTGGTGGGAGCTACTGTTCACGGACGCAGACATGAAGGAGCTGCCGCTCCACTAGAACTTATGTCTTATCAGGACTAAGTTGAGGGAAGTTTATCAACATCCAGTCTCTTATGCATTTCACATATTGCTCAACTTGATTAAGCTGGTTTTTCTTATCTGGTTTTGCTGCGACATATAACTGTCATCAGCATAACAAAAAAAACTAATACCATGCTTACGAATGATGTTGCACAGAGGAAGCATGTAAAGAGAAAAAAGCAGTGGGCCTAAAACTGAACCCTGTGGAACACCAAACTCCGCTTGAGAACATGTAGAATAGTCACCATTTAAATCCCTGATCAACCCTGATCAGAGGCCAATAGGAAGTCATTTGTTACTTTAACGAGTGCTGTCTCTGTGCTGTGATGAGGCCTAAACCTGACTGATACGGTTTGTGTAGATAGGAACATAGCTGCTGCGCTACTATAATTTCCAGAATGTTAGAGATAAAGGGGAGGTTTGATACTGTATCTGCCTGTAATTGGACAGCTGACAGGGGTCGAGGTCAGGTTTCTTAATTAGTGGTTTAATAATTGCTAATTTGCACGATTTTGGAACATACCCACTGCGGAGTGAAGAATTAATTATTTTCAACAGGGGTTCTGTTATTGCTTGTCCTATCTGCTTTAGAAAATGTGTCAGTATAGGATCTAATACACAAGTTGATGATTTTGCAGAAGAAATGAGTGAAATTAGTTTGTTCTCTTCAAGAGAAATAAAGTAATCTAGGATCTGATCTGGTTAGTTTATCATTTGCATCGGTTAAATTCAATGCAATGCAAACAATTCACTGCCATAAAATGGTCACCTGGAAACATGAACCTGCTTGGCTTCACACTGCATTCCTGACTGAAAAACACAGAGACATTTTACATTGGATGAAACATTTTCAGCATTATCACACTGGCCTCTGTAAACCCCCACCAACCCCAGTACCGCAGTCTGTCTTCTCAGCCTACTGCTTTTCTCACTGAAGATTGCACTTCAAACCACAGATAAAATTAGATTATGGTGTTTGCAGATGATACCATAATTAAAGGAATCATCAGCAGTGAGACAAAAGTGAAGTAGAAAATCGGTACTAACTAGCTCAGAATCTGTCATCTTGGTCTGATAAATTGGTCTGATAGAAGCAGAATTCTCACACCACATCCATAAACTCTTCATAGGGCTGCTATATAATCGGTGCATGCTGCTAAAATTATTAACGAATTATTATTCATTATTTTTATCAGGTCCACCAGAATCCATAACATAAGCTTTGTTAAGCTTTATTTCAAGAGCTGTCAGGGCCCTCAATAATAAACTAGCTGGACACCCTATACCCTTTACAGTACATCATATCTTATTCATTATCATTCCACATTCATAGATCATGTTTTGCCTAGAAATATCATTATGCATTGAAGATGTATACCAGGAAAAGCATTATAGACCACTTACTCATGAGTGTGATCCATTGCCCTAGTGTTAAGTTGCTTAATTAGGTGCTGCGGTTCATAGGGTAGCTTGCCTGTTTCATAACAACTTAGGTTAAAAACTTAGCTAAAGGAAGTGGTCTGTATGGGGTTACATATATGAGGTTATCTCTATAAAATGCTAATGAAACTGCATTTAATAAATACATATATATAGTACAGTACTTAAAAAAATAGGATTTTGTGCAAAATCTTTTTGTTATTTATTTTAAAAAGTGAAAATTGTATATTCTAGATTCATTATATGATAAGGAAAAAAATATTTCAAGCCATTGTTTCATTTTGATTGTTTCAAGTTATAGCTTCCATAAATGAAGCATGGCAAAGAGGCGATCAGCCTATCACCCTTCTAAGGGTTATAGAAGAGGTTGCTTTGATCGCAGCCTTTAGCTCGTCTGTTGTTGGATCAGGTTTTTCTTGTCTTCCGCTTGACAAAACCTTGACAAATGTCTGGGGACGGTTTCACTCTACTATGAAGACGGTTCTGGCCTCGACTGATATTGACCGTTGTTTCTCTGAGTACTTGGCTGCAGTCACTCGATAGTTGAGGACTGGAATTTCTTACAAGTCTACCTGGACTCCATATTAACATCAATTAACATCTGTTAATTCTCACACAGTATGAATGCAGATCAATTCTGTTTCACCCAAATGAGGATGGGTTCCCTGTTGAGTCTGGTTCCTCTCAACGTTTCTTCCTATTGCTATCTCAGGGAGTTTTTCCTTAAATAATTCTTTTGATTGTGTAAAGCTGCTTTGCGACAATGACAATTGTTAAAAGCGCTATACAAATAAAATTGAATTGAATTGAATAGAATAGGATTTATCTATGTGGTTCAAGGCAGACGAGTTGGCAGGCCAATCCAGCATAATATCATGGTTAGTACACCTGTTAATGGTAGTTTTGGCTCTGTGGGCAGGTGCTAAGTCCTGCTTAAAACGGAAATTGCCTTCTCTATAAAGCTTGTCCTTAGACAGAAGCGAGGGGCTCTTAAATCTTCTAATGAATGGCTGTGTTAAATAAGGACTTGATGAAACACTGTAAAACAACATCAGCAGATGACATGGCACCCCTAATCATCAATGACTGTGAAAACTTTACACTGGACTTCAAACCACCTGGATTCCGGGCTATTCCACTCTTTCTCCAGACTATGGGACCTTGATTTCCAAATGAAATACACCATTGACTTTCATCTGAAAAGATAGACTTCAGATCAATCATTTTTCTCTTTAGCCCAGGTAAGATGTCGCTGGCTCAGGTAAGTTTGTCAAGTTGATTTAATGGTAATGTTTCTTGTAAAGATGTTATTATGCTTGTTTCAGTATTTGATTAATCTATTACATTTCATTTCTTGACTGTTAATTGGTTGATTGACTATCAACTCTACACAATCTGGCTGTGCAATGTACATCTTGATAATTTAGTCAGAGATTTCAGCCGTATTCCCAAAATCTGTTACTTTAAGGGGGGGGGGGGGGGTTGTTCTTTGGTTCTAACCCCCCCCCCCCCCCCCCCCCCCCACTGCTTAGATCAACCACCCCTTTCAAACACTGTCGAATCACAGCGAGCGAGAGAAAGGCGATTCGGATGTGTGTGTGTTTCTGTGTGTGTGAGGCAGGCGGATCGGGCCTCTTGTATCCTGTTTCTCATGCATCTCAACATAAAAATAGAAGCGATGAAGGTTCAGGAGTCGTGAGCGCTGCTGGTTTGCGCTCAGCATCGCTGCGGTGGGATGCGGCACTATAACGGACGCGCTCTTAGCATCTAGGCCTTTTTTTTTAATCCATGAAAGGACGCTCGCGACAATAAAACGCACGTCGTCACCGGACCTCCGATTTGAGTGTTTGTTGAACAGAGGGTTTCCGAGGTTCCCCTTTCATCTCGTTTCGTGGCCTTCGGTAGGGCCGGTGTTTTTGAGGGGGCGCGCGCAATGTCGGATCGCAGTTTTACGTATGACGGTGAGAGGACGTGAGGCGCTCGCGAAGATGCCACGCGCTGTACGGAGGCTCGTGCATCTCGTTCTGCTGTGCCCGGTTTCCAAGGGCCTGCAGGTAGGCTTTCTGTTTGACATTATTGGCATTACCTCGCCTGTCTACTGCGGGCATGGTGAGGTTTATTCTGCTGCATTTGAACATGTATTCATTTTTATTATAAATTATTATTTTACGCGAAATTATTGTTTAATTTATTTTCTCCTGAAAGGTTAAAACGCATTTTAGGGCGGTAGTTAGCGTCATAAATAACAATAAAAACCATGGACTACTACAACCAATAATAATAAGGATATTGGTTGGAGCATTACAGAGCTGTTGTTATTATTATCAACAACAAACAAAGATTGCAAATGCGAAACCTCAACTGTTTAGATACTGCTGATTTTATCATTAATATTATCATTATAATATTGCTATTTTATATATATATATATATATATATATATATATATATATATATATTTGTCATTTATCATTATGTCAACATTGTCATACCACATGTAACTCTTGCACCACTGAATCAGCTCTCTCAAAATTTACTATAGCTTTGAAACAACCCAATCAACATTCCCCCACACCTCCAACACCTCTGGTCTGTGTGCATGCATGTTCTCTGGTGCTTGGTGGGTTTCCTCCGGACACTCCGGTTTCCTCCCACAGTCCAAAGACATGAAGGTTAGGTTAATTGGCGTCACCAAATTGCTCATATTGTGAGTGTGCGTGCCCCGCGATGGATTGCCATCCTGTATGGGGTGTATACCCTTCCTCGTGCCCCCACGGCCCTGTTCACAGGATAAGCGGAATATAAACTGAATGAAACTAATCTATGGAGGTGTAAACTCTGTTAAACTTTAATAGTGGTGTTCTCAGATGTGCCTGCGACATTGTTCGCATGGAATTTAATTGCACACTCATAAGATCGTTTAAAAAAATTTACAACGCTATCTGTTGAATTTTGAGATGAAGTAATGATTGTTGATTTAGATAAAAGCCTATATGTTACCTCAAGCTCGACCAATAACACTAGTGAAAACCCTATTAAAATTAATTCCGTAGTTTACATAAGGCATGCATAAACAAACAGACAGACAAAAAATCCCAAGACCATCTTGAAGTGTTTTATTACACATCTTGTGTCCCCCCCCCTTCCCCAAATTATTTTTTTGCAGATATCTTCAATGTGCAGACATGTACAATGTATTTACAGTTTTATTATATGTATAGAAGATTACAAAACAACAACAATAACAGACAGAGGTGAGGATGCAAGTGTAGGTTAACCAAACTTTAATAAACCCAGCAGTCAAAACAAACACATGAATTGAACGTGGTAAACAGGTAGATGTTGGGCAGTTAGCAAACAACATGACCATGACATTATCAGGACAGGAAATCTGACTTGTCAAAACCAAAACCACAAAATCACCCAGGAAATAAAGAACTAGTGTGTGTTTCTATAGTCGTTTTATACTGTGCCAGTGTGTCAGTCCGGGTGCTAGTAATCAGGTGAGTTTGAACATACAGTATTTGCTGGGATCGGAGGCCTTGGTGGCCCCTTTACCCTGAGATGCTTCTCCTAGGAGTGCTTTTCTTCCTTGGTTCCTCCCATGGGCTGTTCAGGTGCCTGAAATTCAGTTTAATTTGTATAACACTTTTAACAATTGTCATTGTTGCAGAGCAGCCTTGCACAATCAAAATAATTTTTTAAGTTTGTATGAAATGTGAATGTGCATGACTCAAAATGGTCAGATAGTTCCTAATGAGCAAGCCGAGGGCGATAGTGGCAAGGAAAAACTCCCTGAGATGGCAATAGTAAGAAACCTTGAGAGGAACCAGACTAAACAGGGAACCCATCCTCGTTTGGGGGAAACAGAAAGCAGGAATTGATCTGCATTCATACTGTGTGTTAGGTGGCAGGCAGTTCAGTATAACAGTTGATGTTAATATGGAGTCCAGTTAATTATTGGAGGCTCAGGTAAACTTGTAAGAAATTCCAGTCCTGAATTATTGAGCGACTGCAGTCAAGTCCTCAGAGAAACAACATCAGTCGAGGCCAAAACCATCTTCATGGTAGAGTGAAATCGTCCCCAGACACTATATGCATTCCAAAGAGACCACACAGGCATCCACGCAACGAGATCTCCAACCAAAAGCGGGGCACCAGGATGAATCAGAAAGGTCCAGAGGGGAGGGGGTCTGGATCACTCAGGAACGACATGTGAAATGAAAGTCTCAACTCAGCAGATGGTCAAGGATGTTGTGTGCTAGAATCAAGTGCCTTTCATCCTCCCAGGTTATTTATTTTATTATATATATGGGGTTTTGGTCTGGAGACATGCTTGGCCAGTCCTTAACCTTTACCCTCAGCCTCTTTAGCAAGCCAGTGGTCATCTTGGAGGTGTGTTTGGGGTCATTATCATGCTGTGTCACGGCGTGCGCCTGTGATGGGCGTGCGCCCAAATCTATTATCGCCCCTCGCTCACTTCGTAGGCTCCCTAAGTAGGCGGCACCCCTTCTGCAGGTGTGCAAAGGGACGGGGCCGCCTATGCGGGCCGGCTGGCAGTGATTAACATTAATAGGATCTCGGGCTTGCTCCGCATTATAAAAGCAAGGCGCAGAGTTTAGTCCGGGGTCCGAGAAGAGCGTAACGCAGTGGAGCTCGAGAGTGGCATGGGAGTGGGGAAATGGAACGTGCCCCAGAGACTGAAAAAGGACATTGAATTTCTGCCCTTTGATCTCCGCGCTGAGGACAGCGCGGGAAAGAGCTGCACAAGCTCCCACGGCATCCTTCGTTCCCGCGTCGAGCCCGCCTTTGCGTCCTCGCCGCCGAAGAGGGAAAAGGCCGCGAGGAGGATTGCGTTAAGGCCAATGATCCCAGCCGGGAAAGCCGCCCAGCCGATGGACGTCCGAGCGAGACTCCCGCCTGAGGCCGCGCCCACAGACAGCTGGGAGAGGCCAGGTCGGCCATCGACAGCGGGGAGGAACCGTCCAGGGAGTGTGCAGGAGCGCTGCTCCGTTCGGCCACTCCGCCCACCGCCGCCAGCCGCGTGCCTGCTTGCCAGCTGGGCCCTGCCTCGAACCCTGCACGTGCACACATCATTCCTTCCCTTTCTCTCCGTCCTCCCTCCTTTTTCCCTTTCCTTCCCCAATTTATTCCTAATAATAATGGTGCCGCCCGTGCAACTTTGGGTCGAACCTGTTACAGCTGGAACACTGCTCTGCGGCCCAGTTTCCGGATGGAGGGGATCATGCTCTGCTTCAGTATTTCACAGTACATGTTAGAATTCATGTTTCCCTCAATGAACTGTAGATCCCGAATGCCAGCAACACTCATGCACTCAGCATGAGTGTTGCTGGCATTCAGCCCCAGATCATGAAACTACCACAACCATATTTGACGGTAGGCAAGACACACTTGTCTTTGTAATCCTCACCTGGTTGCCGCCACACACACTTGACACCATCTGAACCAAATAGGTTTATCTTGGTCTCATCAGACCAGGACAACCATGCAGAGCAATTTGATGCAGTGTGCGACATATGGTCTGAGCACTGACAGGCTGACCTCCCATGCCTTCAATCTCTGCAGCAATGCTGGACGCACTCATCCGTCTGTTTTCCATAGCCAATCTTTGGATCTGACGCTGAGAACCCGCACTCAGCTTCTTTGGCCGACAATGGCGAGGCCTGTTCTGAGAAGAACCTGTCCTCTTAAAGCACTGGATGGTCTTGGCCACTGTGCTGCAGCACAGTTGCAGAGTGTTGGCTATCTTCTTATAGCCTAAGCCATCTTTATGTAAAGCAACAATTCGTTTTTTCAGATCTTCTGAGAGTTGGTTGCCATGAGGTGCCATGTTGAACTATCAGTGGCCAGGTTGAGAGAGTGGAAGAGCTTTTATATCAAATTTAACTCACCTGCTATCTGGTGACACCTGAGACAGTGTAACACTAATGAGTCACATGACAAAGGGGAAGGAAAATTACTAATTGTGCTCAATTTGTACATTTTCACTAAGGGGTGTACTCACTTTTGTTGTCAAGGGTTCAGCTATTATTGGCTGTATTTTTAGTTATTTTGAGGGGACAATAAATTTACACTGCTATACAAACTTTACACTGACTACTTTTCATTGTGTCAAATGAGTGTTGTCCTATGAAAATATATAACTAAATATTTGCAGAGATTTGAGGGGTGTACTCACTTTTCAGCTTATAGGTATTGTGAGTGTCTGGGTTCCATGTGGCTGTAGAGAGTTGGTGTTAGGCGATCAGTCTCAGAAATGGGGTGAACCAATTTTTCTTCCCTTGGGGGACTGCTTGGGGACATTTATTTCTGGAGTATTGGACAGCATCCTGTCCATCTACTAAGTGATTGTCTCTACAAAACAAGATGGCAAGATGCATGAGGGTTCTTTCAGTGACGCTAACATTTATTTTTTAAACCTGAGTAAGAGAAGAGGGTGAAACTGAAGGATGCCAAAAGTTAAGCCCATCAAGCTAGTCAAGAGATCAGTTGCATGGGTGGTTTGATGTTCTAGAGGTTCTTGTGGCCAGTGTTACTATTTCTCCAAAGCCAGTTTCACTGAGAGTAATTCTCTACTGATCACACCACAGTTGCTCTCAGCTATATACATCTTTCAGGAGCCCTCAACTGGATGGAGCTGGGGTTTATCTCCAAACCTTTAGAAAAGCATAGCATTTGAGGTGTGTACCTCAACAGTGAAATAGAGGGGTATGCAGTAGGAAGTGGATGAAGTGAGGATCATTTTGATTCTTACACATTACACATTCTTACACAGTAGTTAAACAATTAAAAGTTAAACGTTCAATTGTGGGAATAATATTTTTTACTAGTACGATTGAAAAAATTCTTAGATAACCAGTGTAGATATAGCATGCTATGAAGCTTATTTAACTTGTGTATGAAATATTGTTGCAATTCATTCACTTTGTATGTATCAATCTGTAATTAAGTGTGTGTCTTTAGTTGAGAAGAAAGTTTGACACATTTGTCATTAAAAATAAAGTTTGTTTATCTATTATTTAAATAGATTTTCTTAATCCCTCTTACTCAGTTTGTTTCTTTCTTTTCTCTCTTCTCAGTCCCGTTTGCCTGCAGTGAAGGTGAAGTACCTGATGGTGGCATGGTTGGGTGTATTGGTGGCCAGCTGGGTTGTCTACATACAGTACTCCTCTTACTCTGAGCTGTGTAGGGGCCATGTCTGCACAATGCTTATTGTAAGCTATTGCACTACAAAAAACCAGAATACACATCTACTGCCATCACTCATGTTCACTGTAAATGATTGCTTTAATGCTTACTGTCGTAACAGAATAAACCTTTGTTTTACTGATGGTTGCATTAAAGAGTTTCCTATAATCATTTATAGCAACTAGATCTAGTGCAAATAATTGGGTAAGATGAATATTAGCAATTAAAATGTAAAACAAAATCTAGTCAATTATAAACTTTGCATCAAAGCACAGTATCACACTGAAATACACTGTCAGATCCATCAGTATTTTGACAGTGACACAACTTTGGATTTATTTATTTATTTGCTACTGTACACCAACACAATGAATTGAAATAAAGAAATCCATATACTTTTTAAAAGTACACCTTTAGCTTCAATTTAGTAGGTTTAACAGAAATATCGCAGTAATCATTTAGAAGTTACACACATTTATTTGTATGAAATAAAATAAGCATTGTGATGTCCAGCTGTACTCATTTGCTCAGTTCTTTCGTGAGAAATTAAGGATTGAGTCCACGTGTTGAACTTGCATTTGGTAGCATTTCATTGAAACTCTTAATATGCAGTTGAAGGAGATGTTAATGCAAGTGAAGTGAGGTCATCTTTAGGCAGTACTTTATGTAAATAACTATACTTTATGCTTAAATTCAGGCAAATGCCACAAACCCAAGAGCATTTTATAGTACAGATGGGAAGGTCTAGCTAAGCATCTTAAGGGAGGAAAGTCAGCATTTGGTGTTGTTCATGGACTCCAGGGAGTAAGTGAATGCAAAAATTGTGCAACTAAGTCTTTAATTAATTCTAATATTTATTCATAAATTGTCCAGTTAATTTATGACTATGACTCCATTGTCCAACTGTCTCATAAGGTTTTAACATACTGTAGTTTCAAAATTCTACAGTAAAACCATGTGGAATGAGCAGTCCTGCTGTCTCCTTGGAATAGAGAAGTCCCAGCAGAGGAAGAGAAAATATTGACAATTGTGAGAATGCAGTTATCATCTAATTCAGGAAGTCAGTTGATAAAATCTAAAGCTTTCGGAGACCATGGTCGATGTGGGATGGGAATGGGTCTGAGAGATCTGGATGGGGTTTTGTTATTTGATCAGTTCCAGGTGCAGGTGAATTCCTGGGTGTCTTCCTTTGTCGTGGACCACTAAAAGCATAGTCGAATCATGAAGGGGTTCAAGCACTGACAGGCTAACTAGCACTATTAAAGAGACAGAGGGAAGGGTGAGATGCAGGGAAGTGACTTGGACCTGGTTTGTGTTCCCATTTCACCTGGGATTTGATGGATAAGAGGGCTGCTCCAAGAAAACAGAGATTACAAAATGGTTTGCAAGGAGGTGACGTCTCGAATACAAGTGAGCAAATGTAAAAGATCATCTTACTTAGGGTTTCTTAACCTGCGATGGTAAGACAGTGTGAACTTGAATCTGGAGAAATGTAGAGACTACCTGGCTTGCTGTGAGTTTATCCGTTTAGTAGTTCGAAGATACCCAAGACTTTTATGGTCAGTCCATATAGAAAAATGTAATTTCAGACCCCTTGGGCTATTGCCTCAATTCCTCGAGTGCAAACTGAACAGCGAACAACTCCTGAACATTCATGTCATAATTCTCTGTCACAGTGACTCATAAGGAGAAGAAAGAATGGGTGATCTCTGAATGGGTGACTCCCCCAGAATTAGATTCGCCAACACCCACCATGAATTGAACAGAGGGAGCAGGGATCGTGAGAAGCGGAGCCATGGTGCTTGTGTTCAGTGAACATCCTACATTTGCCTTATTGTTCCAGTGAAGAATGAGATTAGTAGAGGTCAGGTCAGAAATGATATTGTTTCCTGATGAAATGCACATTTTTCTGCTTCGACAAAAGTTTGTTAGAACTCACCAGATGTAGATCTTGTGCTCCTATAGTGAACATTATAAAAATGAGAAAATTGTCCAATTGTTCAAGTTATTAAGGGCGTTTCTTCGGTCCAAGAACTCAAGGAATGTGAGAAGTGGCCCTGATAAGAAAGGCGTCCTATTGTGATTACCGGAGACGTTTAAAGTAACAAGAACAGTTTGGCGGGTTATGAAATGCAACGGGAATGGTGAAGTACTGTTGAAATCAAAGGTGAAGTAGTTCTTCGGAAGAGATTTGCAGGTCAGAGGTGGTTGAAACAGAGATGATATTCTGATCTGAGTCAATCAGAGCACAAGTGGTGTGGACTTGGTTTTCATGGAGAATGATCACAGGTAAAGAGCCAGCGATGATTAGGGGAGTCTATAGTAGACTGGTCCTCCCGAATCCCTAGAATTACCAGAGAGTTTGAATTTAATGCACAGTTTTGACAAAAATGTCCACTCTTCCTACATTAAAGGCAAGCCCTAGCTATGCTACACAGAACTACCTACTCCAGCTACAGTAGCTAGAGAGCACAGCATCAAAATGTTAAGCCCTGTGCTTTAGAAACACCCCCTCATATAATTAGCCATGTGTAATTGCTGCCTTTAATGTTTAATACATCTAAAAATGAACACAATGTCATTAATAAGTTTCAATTACTGTACTTTTATAAGATTTTAATAAAACAAAAAAATCTCAAGTCACATATTCAGACAATGCTTATTTTTGCTGTGTTTCAAAAGTTTCATATCAAGACACCATTTTTGGCACCACCCAGGCTTTTTAAGGAGGATTTGGAACTGAAAATAGAGTCCTGTGTGAAACTGCAACTGCAGATGTTCACACAGATATTTTAGACGTGTTGTCTGTAACTTGTACAGTATATTGTATTCATATAGTAGCAAGCTTGCCTCATAACATGAAAATGTTTCTTGTGTGTGTCAGTGTGAGCACTACCAAAAGGGGATTATCTCTGGCTCTGTGTGCAAGTCTTTGTGTGAGGAGAAAACTCTAACTCTACAGCGCTGCCTCTCCACGTCACCTGCACATCAGGTAAACAAAGTTACAGTCATATATTTATGTAGGCGATAGGTTAGTTAAGGTACATTTTCAGCATTTTCAGTTACTCGCAGCATTTAAAGCATTAATAGTCAATGCTCAGCTGATTGGACAAACAACCAAAAACCAAAGTCACACAGTGCAGAGTTACATATGCAAATGTGCACTGAAACATCTTAATTAAGCTTCATAAAAAGCTAAAACCTAAAGTTTTGATTTACAGAAGTAAAATAGCCATAATCCTCTGTTGCAGGTATACAGTGCTGTGTGGAAGGAGAAAGCTGTGGTAGTAAAGTGTGGATTACATGACGCTCAGCGTGATGCTAGTCTGTATGATAAACCCACCCGTGGCACATCCATGGATGAATTTCGAGAGATGCTGCACTCATTTCTCAAGGTAGTTCTGGCCACTTACTCTTTTTGTTTTTTTTACTTGGGGCTGCCATCTTCTTGTTGTGTACATCTACTATAATATACATAGCAATGACAGCAATCCCATGTAAAACTCTTAAAAAGTCATAAAATCTGCAAATACAAATGAATAGATGAATTGCTTTATTCCATCCATAGGTCTCTGTTATATCGCTTTTAAATGTTTTGTATTATATTATCAAGACTTTTTTAAACCGCATTTAACCTTATTTACCTGAATAGGCAATATAGCCTATATATAAGTACAATGTATCAACCATAAATTTTATTGACTACTTTTTTCATTAAAATTACAGACCCCATAGCTATACAGTGCATCTCATTAAATTTGAATATTGTGGAAATGTTACAATGCAGAAATGTCTAACTGAGAAATATGAAAATTCATGCACTTAATTCTTGGTTGAGGCTCCTTTAGCATTAATCACTGCATCAATGCAGGATGGAAGCGATCAGCCTTTGGATGGATTATTGAAGACCAGGTTGCTTTGATAGCAGGCTTCAGCTTTCTAGAATTGTTGGGTCGGGTGTTTCTCATCTTCCTCTTGACAGTAGCCCATTGATTCTCTATTGATTCAGACTTAAATCCAATTTTATTTGTATAGCGCTTTTAACAATTGACATTGTCGCAAAGCAGCTTTACACAATCAAAAGAAGTACGTTTGTGTGAAATGTGAATGTGTATGAATCAAAATGATAAGAGTTGGCTGGGCGATGAAGTCCAGTAATATCATGGTCAGCAAAACAGTTAGTGGTAGTTTTGACAATGTGGCTAGATGTTACGTTCTCCAGGAAAAGAAAATGAGCATCTCCATAAAGCTTGTCAGAAGACAGAAGCATGAAGTGATCTGATAGTTCCTGGTAAATGGCTGTGTTGACATTGAATTGATAAAACACAGCAGACCAACAGCAGAAGACATAGTACCCTAAATCATTGCAGACTATTTAAAGTTTACACTGGACTTCAATCAACTTGGATTCTGAGCCTCTTAGCTCTTCCTTCAGACTCTGGGACTGGGATTTTTTAAACAAAATGCAAAATTTACTTTCCCTTGAAAAAAAGGACTTTTGACCACTGAGTAACGGTCCAGTTCTTTTTCTCCTCAGCCCATGGAATATGCTTCTGACGTTGTCTGCGGTTTAGGAGTAACTAAGAATGCAACAGTTTTAGGTTTTACTGAAGATGTTTGTACACGGTGTCTCTTGATGCACAGCCTCACTCCACTCCACGTGAAGCTCTCCAGAGCTCTTGAATCGACTTTGCTTGGCAATCTTCTCAAGGTCATCCCTGTTGCATGTGTCACTTTTCCTACCACGCTTTTCCCTTCCACTCAACTTTCCATGGACAGTGCCCTGACAACAGCCAGCCTTTCAGCAATCACCTTTTGTGGCTTACCCACCTTGTGGAGGGTGTCAATGATTGTCTAGACAGCTATCAAGTCAGCAGATATGCATCTACCGTGCGTCTACTGAACTAGCCCAAGAGATAGATGGTATTTATACAGTATGAATAGTAATTTACTCTAACTCAATTTACTCAAGCTACAGTAAATGATATTAGAATATTCTATTATTTTGACACACTGTATTTGTATTTTCATGAGCTCTAACCCACTATTAAAACCCAAAATGAAAAAAAAAAACAGTATGTGTAATGAATCTAGAATATTTGAGTTTCACTTTTTGAATTAAATGACAGAAATATATATATTTGAGATGCACTGTATATTATGGACCCCGAGGGCCTAAAACCTCAGTCAAAGTTCTTCTTCTTATTTTTTTAAATTGGCATATAGAGTAAATTGCCATAATGACACATCTAAAATGTTACATATAAATTATTCTAGTTGTGTCCTGCTGAAAAAAAAAATCTCTGTCTTTCTTTATTTTTCTGTCCTCTCTGTAGAACAGTCTGGGTGAACAGCTGTCTCTTGGCTCACTTGTCTTGCGCATTATCTCACTGGCTGATGTTAATGCTGATGGCAAAGTGTCTCTAGCTGAAGCAAAGTCAGTGTGGGCTCTGCTGCGCATTAATGAGTTTGTCTTGACTCTGGTGCTCCAGGATAAAGAGCATGCACCCCGTCTATTGGGGTTTTGTGGCCAACTTTATACCACAGAGCATGTGGCCCACAGCAACCTTTTCAGTGTAAATATACCATCCTGGCTCCATCCCCTGATGCCCAAAGCTCTAAGCAGCTCTCTAAACCACTGGCTGGCTCCAGCCTGGCCACGTCGTGCCCGCGTTGCGATTGGTCTACTAGAGATGGTGGAGGAACTTTTTCATGGGGTCTATGGGACTTTCTACATGTGTGATACTACACCTCAACGAGTGGGCTACAGCACCAACTATGACTGCAAAATGCCTGACCTGGGAAGTGTGGTGCCAGAAGCAACTGTACGGGCATTCCTACGAGGACGAGCTTGCCAAGTCAACACTGACTGCACATTTGGGAGTGACTGCACAGCTACTTGCGACCGCCTGGCCAAACAGTGCAACACAGAGGTAGTGCGACCAAATTTGGCCAAGGTCTGTGCCCTCTTGAGGGATTTCCTGTTTTCTGGGGCACCCTCAGACGTGATGGATGACTTGGACAAGCAACTACGCACCTGCATGACACTGAGTGGCCTGGCCTCGCAAATGGAGGTGCATCACTCACTTGTGTTAAACAACCTCAAAACGCTACTGTGGAAGAAGATCTCGGACACCAAATACTCTTGATAAACAAGGGCTCGATGAGGAACTGGACACGAAAATGTAGAAGGAAGAGAGTACACTGACCAGCAATCCTCTCGCAGAATGGGGCAAATAGTAGTGTAGATTGGACATTGATGAGAGACATGCTTTCTTTCTGGATGTATATATGAATACATGAGCCATGAGCCATACCCTTCAACAAAGAAGCTTTATTTAAAGCTCTTTAAACGTGTGCCTCAGGAAATCTTTTTAATTTTCCATACATACAGTATAGAAGGCAAGGTGATTTTATTTTAAAACCATTTTCCAGAATTTAGCTCTGTACTCGTACAGTTAAAAACCGAGAGAGGTGAGAAAGATTAGATGTCATCAAAGACCCTCGGACAAGCCTCATTTCTTCCTAACGTATTTGGGTTATGTATTACAACAATGGCTGTGTTGACCTTAATTTCTATACTGTATTGTGCAAGTCTTTGCCAGATTTAAACAAATAAAAAAAAAAAATACAAATGAAAGCTATCTTAATATTGAAAGTGAGCTATATCTATATTTGCTGACAGGCATTTGGCTTTAAATTTGGGTCAGTAAAACTCAGGTTTACTGTAATGTGGTTTTATAAAAAACGCTGGTTGGTTGTTTCAAGCAGAATCTTCTAGCCCTGAATTTTCATGGTCCTGAGTTCTTGCTTCTGTCTCTCAGCTCTGTCTTTTATGTGTTCTAGAACTTGTGTATTTTTTTTCTTTAATGGCAAACAAAGAATATAAGTAAAATATATATATATTTTTAAACGAAATACTTGAAAATCCAACATTTAATCATTTATTCGATCAGGGATTGGAGAAGAAGGTGGACACAAGGACAGTCTATTTATCATAAAATAAAACAAGAACAAAACCAACAATGTGGATGTAAATCCATGAACCTGAACTAAGATTACACAGAGAGAACAGACTACAGAAGATGATAGCGCACACAAAACAAAGGCTTTATAACAAATAAATAACACTAATTAAAAAAAAAAAAGGCATAAGTAGTGTAATTAAGTATTTAAGGTTTTAAGATTTTTAAGTATTCTACTTAAGTATTTAAATTTCTGGAGACTTTTTACTTTAAAATTTGTATTTTACTTTTACATTTCAAAGTGAAATACTAACTACACCACTATATTATACGATATCTGTCATTCTTACTTATGGATGGGAAAACAGAGTGCAAATTAAATTCATTTACTTGTTGGTTGCACCTGTAAGATGTATCTACCTAGCAAACAACACACAAACGAAAAAAGCTCCTGACACTTCCTCGATACTTCAACACCTATGTCCTTATTTGCAAGAACTTGCAAATTTTCTGTAATTCTTTATTATATCTGACCAAACACATACACACAAGCTTCTGGTCATTTTCTTTAATTGACAACCAAACGTTAGCCTGCAGAAAAGAAACATTTAATTGTGTATTGGCTTTAAATTACTTTGTCAATACAATGATGACATTGTGGACCTCGCTAGATAGATATTGATCATCGGACATTCTTAGGCAGCAAGGCATTACATTACTACACCACGACCAAATAAAACAAGAGCTGGAGTTTTGAAATTTGACGGACCCTGCCCAAGGGTACAACATTGCTAGCTTAGCAGCACTGGAGCGCGAACCAGTGACCTCCTGATCAGCTACCCCATAATACAAGTGATTGACATCTATTGTTAAAACTTGGACTTGGCTAAACAAAATCTATCTGGACTAGTTTTGGATACAGCTGATGATGCTAAAACATCATCTTCATCATCATCATCATCACTATCACCAGATTATCTTTTACATGCTAAACACAAGAGCAGAATACTGACATCTGGGATAATTATAACAAGATCCTCCATGTAAGAGATCTCCGTCTTCTTGCAGAAGCAAAAACATCAGCTCCTCTTCAGCCCAAAAATCCAAAGGATCCCTCAAGTACTGTATGTACAGCATTAAATGTGCAATAGAGTATAATTGATTGTTTTTTGTTTTTTTTTAAATCACATGCAATTTAAACTGTGATATGTGACTATTAGATGTTCCATTTAGTATTCAATTGTATTTATCTAGGCTGCAAATAACAGCACAAATGATAGTTAAAAGCGTGTTTGGCAATATTTATTTAGCAACTCAAAAGTAAAATAAAGTAAATACTTAAATTATTGACAAGCCTTACATCGAAAAAGTCTGTATCATCAGGTACATGACTGACCTGTGTTTCCTCTGACTGTTTTACCTGCGTCTCGGCAGGCTCAGTTTCTCTTGCTTTGTCCCCTGTGGGTTGTGGTCAGCAGCGTCAGCACATAGTAGGCTCTTCCATGGAGGAGCGGCAGTATAAAGTATTGAGTTGGGTAGTTTTTCTGGACATTACGACAACTAAAATATTTTATTCCTATTAGTGGCAAAAAACAAACAAACAAAAAACTAAATCAAACCTGGGTCAAGCTTATGCACAAAACTATTTAATATAATACTCTATATAAACCAGTTTTTGATATTTAGGAGATGTTATACCAGTGATGATTTACACCCCAGCAGGAAATTCCAAAATTCTTTTAAGGGTGCAATTGTCTTTTATAAATTGTGGTATGTTGTCGTGGTATGTAGTATGATTTTCTTAGATGGGGTACTGAAATAAAGCACCATTCTGTTTTGTGTTGGAGCGCACATAATTTTATTTCCTGCATTTATGTCCTGCGTCATGTAACTTGAAATGATGTCCTACATTTTGATTGGAAATAAATAGTTTGAACAGATTAAGTTTACTCATGTTTCTATAATATTGTTTTTACACCTCGACATGACTTCAGCATACACGGCAGATAATGCAAGTGCAAACCATGACAAGCACAATACTGTAGTCCAAAGTCTAAAAACAGACAACAGTTGCATCATAAAGCCGTACTGTATGGTTCATGAACTGTATATTCTGCTCACCTGTGCAGAATATGCTGCAGACAGGCACTGGACCGTGTCATTGAATTCATAGTCAACAAGATTTTCATTGTCCTCAAAATGCACAGACAAACTGAAAGCAGTTTTTAGATTTGTGGAAGAACACTACAGTGACATGAACCTACAAGATGGCTATTATGTAGCATACTTGGCACTCTTGTTATTTTGTGTAATGCAACAATGAACTAACTCCCTGCTTTCCTTCCTGACTGCTGGACTGCTCATAGGTATTATCTTTCAGTCCATGTTTTGGCAACCAGTGCCAGATACTTTCAGTTCCACTAGATGGCCTCAGAGACAGGACTTCAGTGTATTCTTCAAACCTTTAAACATTTTCTTTACTAAAATCCATCTTGAATTACCAAAGGCATTTGTAATATTTTATCCATTTAAAAACTGAAGAAAAAAATATTATATGACATGAATACATGACGATTTCATGACCTCAATTTAGTATCTTGTGGCTTCATGTTGTGTCTGTATGTGAACTGCCAGAAAACCATGAAGGTTATGTCCACCTTTGACTGTAGTCATAATCTGTGACATAAAGTCTGACATGTACAAGAGGATCTGCCTATGAATTTGACATGACCTAATTTTACTAGATCTCTAGATTACTAGAAGGTGATGAGGGAACAAGCAGATAAAATTTTTTACCTTTTTTTATTTTACTTGCTATCTAGTCGCAGTTCCTGGAGGGGTACTTATTAAGTAAACCTGCCATGAGACCAATGAAACCAGCAGCTTCCCAATGCAGAGAGATACTGTCCTTAAAATACATTTAACAAATTCCACTTGGACATCCAGCATGTTTTGAACTAAAAAGCATAGCAAAAACAGCTTTATTGAATTATTTTGTAAACAAAACATCAGTGGTAAAATTCCTTGCATCATTTTTTTTATATAAAAGCACAACAATGCTTAGTAATGGTCAGGGGGTAACATAACAAACATGAAACCTTTTTACACCAAAGTAATTCAAAAACTGAAAAAGAACCCAACTACTGTAACATGGTGTAGCAGTACATTACACATTTATTTTTTAAATCAAATCTGTCTCTCAAGTTTGCATCTGTAACTTGTTCATCACTACACTGCTGAACACAAACTGTAGCTTCCTCTTTGCACATTTCAGCACTCTGTATCTCTGTAACATACAAACACATACACATTCAGACTTATTATATTGTATAATAAGGGGACATATTCAATATCAGACGGGTGAACATTATCATTGATTAGTGTATATACTGTATCATTAATAAGTAGTAATTACGCTTCTGAGTTACTAATAAGTAAGTCATACATTCATTACAATGCTGCATCAATTAGGCTTATCAACCAACATTTCTTCCTCTCAATGACCACAATGTAAAGTCCAGCATCTCTGTTCCTTGAGAACATACACATCACAATTATCCCTAGTTTTATTACTGTTTGGCTTACAGCACCTGTACACCTGCTTATTTATGCAGTTATTCAATGAGCCAATCATGTGGCAGCAGTGTACAATGCATAAAATCAGGCAAATACTTCAGTTATAGGTTACGTTATACACCAGAATGGGGGAAAAATATCCTCTCTGAATTTAACCATGGAATGGTTGTTGGGGTCAGACATACTGATGACTCACCGCTCTTGTACATCATATGGGTGGTCGGATGTGTGTGCAGAAGAGTTGGCTCTAAGTTGGCAGATTAGGATGGTATGAAAATTGGGAATATAAACAAAAAGAAGCCATTTGTAAAGTCTCTTCACCATAAACTATATTGAAAACTCTAAAACAACACATAATTTGTTGATTTGCCATCATAATGGTGGCATGGTGGTGTAGTGGTTAGCACTGTTGCCTTGCACCTCCAGGGTCCGTGTTCGATTCCTGGCCAGGCCTGATTCCCACCTCTGTGTGCATGGAGTTTGAATGTTTTCCCTGTGGGTTTCCTACAGGTACTTCGGTTTCCTCCCCAAATCCAAAGCCATGCAGATTAGGTTAATTGGTATGTGAGTGAGTGTATGTGTGTGTGCCCTGTGATGGATTGTCCAGGGTGTACCATGCCTTGTGCCATAAGCCTCCTGGGATAGGCTCCAGGCCCCCCGTGACCCTGAATACAGGATAAAGCGGTATAGAAAATGAGTGAGTGACCTCCATAATGTAAGTGTTTATTGAAAATATGCACTCATTTCCAATCTGGTGGCTGTAACAAATTCCAAGTTGGGACAGGGCCAATTTAAGATCAATAAAATGTGGCAAGTAGAAATTACAAGGTGATTAGAAACAAGTATTGTTAAACATGTGAAACAATTATGTTGTAGTATACAAGGAGCAATGATGGGACGAGGCTCACCGATTTGCCACCAGCAAATCTACCTAAATAAAAGAAAGTTCCTATCTGTACATTGGTCAGAACTCGTTTTCAATGATATCTTTACGTTTTATACATTGGAGGAACAGAAACCAGTCTCAGAAAATGTTTTGTCTGTTTAATGAATATTTTGAATCTGATTTAGTTAATCTTTTGCATTACTAAGTCATCTGCCTGAAGTTTAACCTGCACCATAAGTTAAATTAAATGTTGAGTAAAAGCGCTGTTATGAAGAGTTATGTGCCAGATTTAATAACCTATTTTACAATAAGCTATTAATAAACTACAATTTAAACAAACACCTGCACCAATAGATATTAATTAGACAATCTAAACTGTATATTTTTACTGGGATTATTTAATATTTTCACCTCTGAAGTGGTATTAGTGATTTTGAACACGTTAGAGTCGTTTTAAGACAAAAATGAATCTTTATCCAATATACTTTTTCAAATCTTTTTTCGATTCTCATCTGTGATTCACTCTCCGATTACCGAACAGGGAGTGTATTTGGCTGATGATGAAAGAAGTAAATCTTAGCGTAAACAAGGTGTAAGATACTCAACTTTACACATTTTTCTTTGTATTAATGGAGGGAGGGAGTTGTGCTGTAAAGACAGGCAGATATGTACGTGGGCTTCAACCTGAAATAATATATCACTGATTACATTAAAGCCAATCATCTTATTTTTAGCTTTAACCTTTTAACATTTCCTACAAAGACACTTATGCTATCGTAATTACACTAGCTATACAATAATTTCAGGATAAAAAATGCAAGGAAACCCAGCACCTCTCGATGTGTAAAGGGCCAGGCTGAAAAAAAAAAAAACACTTCTGAATACGCATGATACTCGATCCATCAGACATCACTGTCTTAAAACCCGTCATGCTTCTGAAGTGGATATCATGATGTGGGCTGGGAAACACATTGGTAAACCTTTGTCCATTAACACCATCTCACTCACTCATTGTATATACCACTTTATTATACAGTGTTGCTGTATAATATGGTCATGAAATGATCATGTTACACATTGGCAATTTTAACTGTCCCAACTTTTTTGGAGGATGTTGCAGTCACTATAAGTGCATATTTTTTCAACAATTATATTTACATTGTAAATCATTAAATAATGTTTTTATTTAAAAAAGACTTTTCAATACAGTACAAGCTGAAGAGTCATTTGTAAAGTTTCACTTTTGTTTTTATTCCCAATTTCTCTACTCTCCCAAATTTATGATAAATAAATGATAACATGCTGTTGTCAACTACTGAAATGTAACTGACATTGGTACAGGAGGAGGCTGTAAATTGAACTTTTTGTATTAACTTTCATGTTTCTCATGAATTTCAACAATAGAAAACAGGTTGGTGAAAAGGTTTTGTGCATATGTTCCAATATAGCGTATTTCAGTATAAACTCCATACATGAACTTGTTAATATTGCATGTATATTCTTGTCTCAAAAGGCATCTTATCCTCATTTACTCTCAAGACAGACTATAAGCATTTGTACCTGCTTAATGTGTCTAAATTTCTTGCTCCTTTCCTCTGTATTTAGGGCAATGTAGGGACTGAGATGCACACCTGGATCAATGCAGGTGGACAGAGATCTAGTGGAGCAAGACATACAAAATACATACACAAATCAGTATAAGTGCACAACGAAACAAATTAAGGGAATACTCTAAACACAAATAAATGTTTAAAACATGATGCAAACTTAAATGAAGCAAGATCCTACACTCTGTAAATCATGGATTAAGGAATAGACATATGTGAAAGCTTAGATGACAAAGCAGTTCCTATGACATGTTAACATATTTTTATTAGCAAGTTGTAATAAACACAATAAAAACGCAAAGAAGAACACTGAGGCACAAGAACACTGTGGCAGCTGTTAAGCATGTTTTTAATAGCTTCCTGCTTTGGGGCTGTTTGGCTGCCAGTGTAACTGGTGCATTGCTCAAAATGGAAGGAGGACCACCTCCGAATAAGTTTAAATCATCAGCTAAAAGGTTGAAACATGAACATAAGGACGGAAAGCTAACCATTTGCACCATGGGCCGCCCTCACATGAGGATGGCTTAACCAAAAAAAAAAAAAAAAAAAAACTACCAAGAACAGTGGGCAAATATCCAATCAGTGTTTTCATTTAGTCCTATGTCATTTGTATAGCTCTTTAAACAATAGAAATTGTCAAAGTAACTTGATAGAAATCTGGATATACAGCAAGACATTGGGGCACTAAGATGACAAGAATAAACCTTTAAAGGAAGAAGACTTAAAAGACTTTACATTCTAATATTTTGAATTGCCTAAGCTGGATTGCTTTTAGCTTTGATTACAGTGTGCATTCACCCTGGCTCTGTTTCAACAGCCATATGCAACATCGTAAAATTTAGTTCCATTAGTTCCAGTTGTATTAAATTTTGGCAGATATCTTGTATCGATGACGGAAGAGTCAAACCATTCCAAGTCTTCTTCTTCAGAAAATCCTGAAAGCTTTTACTGGTGGCTAAATCATGTGTGAAAATAATTCCTTCTGCTCCCAGTACCACTCCTTTAAAATTTTAGCTCAGTTAATCATGGTATTGTCATCCTGGAACAACAAAGAATCAAAGAGTTACCAACTTATTTTACTGTGGGTAAGAGTTCTACACTGTTGCTCTGATGGTGCTTACCCTTAATTTCAAATCCTTTAATTTACATTATATTTCAAGGTTGTAATAATTTTGACAAAAATATTTTTGAAAGAATTAACTATTTCGAAGATAAAACAAGAGCAATTGTGGAAAGTAAGAATAATCACTTGTATTATTTATGTAATATTAATAATCAACACACTCAGATAATACTCAACAACTTCAGTTATTGGAACCCTTCATGAAAATTAAAAAATATATATTTCTCTCTCTCTCTCTCTCTCTCACACACACACACACACACACACACACACACACACACACATTTGAACAGTAAACCTTTGGCTTCTGGACACCACTACAAACAATGGATTTGAAATTAAAAAAAATGTCTATGCCCTGCTCCAAATAACCCACATCATCTGTCAAACTTGAAAAATACGAAGATTGTGCTTTTTGTCCAAATATGTATGAAGCTGACTGTGTGTTTGTAAATAAACTGACTGGCCAAAAAAGTGGATTTAAATAAGCAAATATGTAAAAGTCTTTACTTGCATAATTACTGCAGTGATTAAAGGTTCTAGCTGCAAAAATTCTGTTAATGAAGCAGTGAGTGGTTTCCCATTTCTTAAACAACCATGTAGGAAGATATGCCCCATGCTCATGGAAAAGCTGTTACTGTGCTTCAGCAGGGTCAAAATATTGGTCAACATCAAGCAAAAAACAACAACTAACAAGATTGCCGAAATGACTGGAATTGGATTAAGAACTGTCTAACAAATTATAAAAACTTCAACTTCACACAAGAAATGTGGTCAGAAAAATTAATGAATGACACTTCATGAAGTTGAACAGTATATATAAAAAGAAATCTACAGTAAAATAAAGTATAATTTATTTCTCCTGTTCTTGATGTACTTAAGTATCCAAAGTAAAAGTAGAGTGATTTATTATGGCTCTAAAGTTATATTATTATTTTTGTAATCAGACCCATTATGTTTAATCTCATTTTGGATGAGATATCTTAAATGTCATTCTATACCTATATATAAATTAAATGAGCCTGACACTGATAAACATGATCATGAGCAGTCACCCTGCAACAGATTCATTTTCACTATCAGAAAAATGAGCATAACTTTACATGTTTGCTCAGTTTTGATGGAGAATTATTTTATGAAGAAATCATATGGGAATGAGTCAGACAGAGAAGGGATTTAAAAATAAATGACTAATTTAGATAAGATCATGGGTGTCAAGTGGTGACTTAGAGTCAGGTGTTTCTTTGGTAATTTTCCAGGTGCTTAATATTGTAGGTTGTTGCTCTGATCTTGAAATTCATTTTTATAATGCTTTGGATGGTCAATTCCAGTCATTTTATTTGCCTGGTGCATGACAATAATATGAAATGTGATTGTTTAAGAAATTAAATCAAAAGAGAGCGCCCAGTAATAGTATATGACTGACTTGGATCATTCCTGGACCCAACTAATGCCCCCTCTAACCCCCCAAAAATGTATCGAAAACACTGCTTTTAAATTGTCATGGTACAGGACTCAGCTTAATGTAGTACACTTGAGAAACAGAACACTGACCTAAACTTTCAGTAGCAACTTTCAGTTGCCTACACAGCTAACAAGGGATTCTTGGCCAAAACTTGAACAGAGCTTGCACCACCTAAGTTCAAAATGTCAGTAAATTTGAGGAAGCCAAATCCCATTTTTACACCTTTGCCATTATGTCGAACTGCTTTATGTTGATACTATCTGATATCACACAAATGAGGGTGGGTTCCCTGTTGAAATCTTTCTCTGTTTTTTCTCAAGGTTTCTTCCTACTGTCATCTCAGGGAGTATTACCATGTCACTTTTATCTTCTCATCAATTGCAAATGGATAATTCTAATATACACACATTGCCTTACAATGTTCTCATTTATTATGTCATAATTCTTTTTTTATTTTGAAAAAACGTTTTTCAACAATGACTACTATTAAAAAGCACTATACAAATAAAATTTATTTGAACTGAATGAGTAAAATACTAATAATGCAGCCCTACACATAGATCTACAGGCAGATGTTTGCGCATCACTTTTTATTACGTTTTTAAGACACTTTGTGTATCTGGCCTTTAAAAAAGCTGGACAAAAAAAAAAGCTCATTTTATGCAAAAACAGTGAAAGATGGCACAGCCCAGAAAAGTATCCTTCACATCTACAAAACTGAAATAAATAACATTTTTCTTACATTGCAAAATGCACATACAAAATCAGATGACACACAAAAAAGTAACGATTTCCCATGTTATATCTTGCAATAACCTACTGTCCATGTCTCTATATTCATGTATAGACAATAGATGCTCTGATTACAGCTTTGCGTTCACAACTTGTGTATGTGTGTAATCTTGTGACTTATTCAGCACACACTGTGATGATATTTCTTTCACACGTTAGGCAGAGAGGCTGGGACATACAATCAAGAGGGCAGGAATCTGATTCCCAGGGACAATTTTAATTAATAGCCTGTTCTAACTTTTCCTTAACTGAGGATAACGTCATCATTACCAATGGTGATTGCAGAAATTGGGATATTAACTGAGCCATTCTCTCTGGGACTGTTGCTATATTTAAAACATATTCATGATGTGTCCTGTTAGTACATATTTAAACTTTTAACAACTAAAGATTGTTCTTTTCTTATAGGATCACACTATACAGACTGCATTTATACCTACCTGATATGTGATCAGTGTGTGACTGTTGGCTGATCACATCCCAATTCCTGTGCTTGCTTTGTGTATTTTACAACTTTTGTGTTATACCATCAAATGGTTGATAAATTATGATTCAATCACGGAAAATGTGCATTTATGTAATGTACATGTGATTAAATAATTGAAGAAGCATACAAACAAGTGACAGTATGCAGGGGCAAACAGGGGTGAATCTGTAAACAGTAGAAGCATGTAAGATAAAAAAAGTCCCTCACTGGATTTTTGCATGCCAGTAAACATTTTCATGACTTCCACCATATTAGCATGGATATATACAATGTAAAGTACAAGAATACCTAAGACAAACAAACCAAAAAACAAATAACCTTTCAAAGAAAAAAGATTAAACATCAAACGCTCTTCAGTGAGGTCTTCTAAATTCATTGATAAAATGTGACAAAATATCATTGATGTTATGAAAATAGTTCTACATATATAAGAGGGTGAAAGGAACACTCATTCATTAGACCTTTCAGTCATTTGCTTTGTCATGAACACGCTAGATTGGGAACATAAATTCACACATTGGTGCACACCTAGTGCCAATTCTGGTGTGAGTAGGTGAAAGGTGTGAGTGAACAGACAAAGCCCACAAGAACACAGGGAGATCAGATATTCAACTGAGCTAAGAATCCAATTGGAGACCCTTGAACTATACGGGAGAATAATGTCTATGAAGTTTAAAATAATTTCTCTGGGTTGGGTCAGAGCACTACAACTTCTCTATCTGCTGGACCTGTACAAAGTGCAGTTCACACTTGTGTATAAATTTTGCTTACAAATGTTTTCTTAATGTTTACTCTGCAAAGGAGAGAAAGCAAATATTGTGTAAAAGGGTATTAGTGTACATACAGCTGTGGTTTAATGCATCTGAGCTGAATTTATATCCTTTAAGTCAGTGAAATGTATATTTAAAAAAAAACTGAATATTTATACCCTGGGCTGAATTATAAATAACTTAGCACCATGTGCATGATGTCATGTAGTCATATATGGCATAGTATACTTTTTTTTTTTTATCAAGATGACTAGCAATATGAAATAATTTGCTAGGTTATCATTGGTTCAGCATGATCTATATACATGTTTTAATAGAGATAAGAATGTTAATGATCAAAAGATGACAGATTGTACAGGAACGTTTCAGTGTAATTCTGTCCTTCAGTTGTGTAACATGACATCTAACAGCTCAAGGTACTTCATTGTGTCACTGCTATAGTATCCTAGTTTCAATTAGTGCTGAACTTGGACACAGTGTTTGATTTAAAATTACACTGAAAAGAAAGAATAAATCAGGTGAAACCCAGTAGTTTAAATGGATGGTATATTAATATGAACATGACCCAAGTCAAATCATTAATTTGATAGAGCAAGAAGAGGAAAGTGCTGAGGTAGAAATCCTTCTGGCTTTCTTTGCATTTTCTACAGTGGTTCTTCAGTGGGAGTTCATTAAAGTCTTAATATCATTAAAGGCTTAATAAATATCACAGGAAACAATGTGTGTAATAGAAATGACCGAACCTATGCAATGCAAAGGGGGGCCTCCAAAAGGACAGACTAGGATCGAGACTTATGGGTCTACTAAACACACTCATATAAGCCTGATTATAGCACACCTCGATTCACCTCAAAGGCTATGTTCGCATTACAAACCACATTGCTCAATTCTGATTTTTTTTTATCAAATCAAACATTTCATGAGTTTGGATGAGCACTTGTTCATTTCAACAGTGGGTTCGATTTTAGCAAGAATATGCTTGAGATTTTGCTCTGGAGAATGACGAGCAATTATTCGACTATATTTGTTGCAGTCCAAAAGAAGGAAGAAAGTCAGGTAGCTGTTAACATCAGCAAACATCTTACATATGTGGAGAGCCAAAAAGCTTTCTGCTCGCTTTCATTCAAGTCACATGACCACATAACAGATATGCATCTGGTCTAGGACCACATACAAATCCCATCAGATCCAATCATGTGCGCTCAGATAGCTCTAAAAATCAGATATCTGTCACATTAGAGTAAATTAATCAGAATTTAGTCATTTCAGGCTGGTAATGTGAACGTAGTTGAACCGCTCATCCTTGCTTGTGATCAATCACGTGCATGTCTGAGTCCAGTGACCTTAGGGTTCTTCTGGTGAAATCAGAAAAACTGAAGCACTGTACAGGGATTAAGAAGGTGAGAAATGCAATGTATCTAAATGGGAAATCTGCACACACATTCTTACCAAAAATAATTATGACTTTCAGATCTTGATAATACAGAACGAGTGTAACAGCACATTGACATTCTTTTTTCAATTCTTTTGCCAATGTAACCATTCTTCAAGAAGGACTGCTCTTTATTCTGTGATTTAAAAAATCATTTTATGGTAAGAACAAACAAACAAAAAAGATCACTTCTGGTTGTGATATTTCATGAAATGACAGTTTGATGTAGTAATTCTGACCATTGTTTTTGTTTACAACACAATATCTGAAACAACATGAATATAAAAGTTGAAATAAAGCGCACAAATTATTTTCTGGATTAATTTTGAATGATGGCTGAGCAAATGGAATTTCAAGGGTGCAAGTGAGAGAACAATTGGGAGTGGATCACAACTGCATTATGTCAGCTTATGATGTGACTCACCCTAATACACACTACAGAGAGAGAGAGAGAGAGAGAGAAAGCACGCAACTTTGGAGTGCTGATAAACATTCTCCCCTGAACAGAGCCAACATGGACCCAAAGCTTTTACTGCAATTTCAAAATCCTCGATCAGCAGAGGTTAACAGACCTGGGTGAAAACTTTTTTATTTTTATACCAAAAATCAATATTTATTCCAAAAACTTTATATTGTCTATATTTTGCTCTCAACATGCTGACACTATGGCCTTTTAGAAACTACATCCTTTAAAAGCCCCTGTCTCATTAAGCAAAAAAAGAAAACAAGAAAGATAAAATAAATCCTGGAAATTCAGGTCACCCATTAATGTCATCACTCACCATATGTTTGGCACTCTGGTCACATGATATTTGTTTGTGAGCTATTTTATCTGGTTGTCTGAGAGTGGATTCCCAATTACGGTCTGCTATCTTTCTGCTTCTAAGCACAACTAGATTACTGTCTGTTAATGACATAGCTAGCCGAATTAGCATATTTACACAACTTCCAGCAATCTATGAAGAAACATTTTAGCTACATTACAGGAATACAGTTACAACTGTAAACATTTCCTCAGGCAGAGTTTGATCTACCTTGATTGTTTAAAAATTCATTAAACTCTGGTCCAGTGAACAAATTGAATGAATTACATACAACATAAATGCACAGGATGCTCTTGAATTGGGCCACAATAAATGAGCTGAGGGCAATTTTTATCTGAAAAGTACGCAAATGAAAAAAATTTATCCTATTCATCACTGTAAGCGTGCTAAAACACAACAATGATTTTTCATACGTCCGAACTCTACGGCGTATTAGAGGCCATAAGGAATACTGTAGGTCGAAAGACATGCATAGGGTCTATGCTGGCTCTTTGCAGGTTCTGTCAGACAGAGATTAAAGAAAGAGATAAATAGAGCCTGTACTCACTGGCTGCAATGCTGCTGTCTCTTATCTGTCCTCTCTTCACCTGATTCTACATCTGTCTCATCTATGCATCTCTCCTCCTCCTCCCTCCCTTCACTCATTTTTCTGGCATCTATCTGTGCATTTCTAAGCTGCAGGTGATTGGACTTGTGAGCTGACAGAGCTACAACTGAGGCCTGATCTCTGCGCAGGGGCACCAAGCTAGCACCAGCACGTGGCCGGGACAAGGCAAGAGGCAAGGGGACACATGAAAGGTGAGAGGGGTAAGGATGGAGATGGCGGGATAGGTGTGCAGGGTTAGAGGGTGTGTGTCTGGTGTTAGAGGTTAGATTAGGCAGTTGGTCCCGTTGTCCTTTCTTTTCCCAACTGCACAGGTCGAATGAATCTGACCTGCTCTCAGCAGGGCTTTCCTGACTGTCCTCCTTGGCAACCATGAGAGTCTCTGAAGTGGAACTAAAGAAGTGTTTCCCTGTTTGTGGTGGAGAGGGACACACAGTGCTGATAACCTCTATAAGAGGAATTTTACTTTTGTTCGTCAATCTGTTCGACAGGTCTGCTGAAGATTTGTCCAGAGCTGTATTTATGCTGCAGTTATCATGCTTCATCAGAAACAGGTTCTGATGCTGCACTTCATTCTTGGGCTCCTGTGGGCCAACTGGATCAGAATCTGTTCTGTCTGTGCATTTTCCTGTTAACGTTTGAACCCAATCCTTCTCTGTGTCTAAACTTATTTTCTTGCACTCATGCAAAGTCCTCTCACCTGTCTTGTCCTCCTCCACACTGCAATAGCTGGCAAATGAAGAAGCTGGTCCCTTAACGTTCATTGCAGTGCCCCATGTTTGCTCTTCCTGATTTGGGTCAATGCTCAGTGAAGCCCTTTTGAGATCAGGTATCTTTACCTGAAGCTCCTCTGTTTTAACATTGTTCTCTCCAAATATATTGAAGGCAACTTCTTCTGCACCTCCAGCATTATCCTGCTTCACTGTGCTCATTGGTGCAGAAGACTCTTTTGCTTTCTCAGCCAAGAACCGTCGGATCTCTTGTTCGATGCTGTCATCGCTGTCCACAGAGTTACTGTCCTCATCAACATGTGTAGACTGGGTGCTGTAGACTGCTGGCTTGTATCCAGAGCCCTGGTCTTCCTTTGGAGACAATTTAGGTTTCTTGCTGTTCTTTTGTGTCATTGAGCCTTTAGGTTTAGCACCTTTGTCTTGTCCAGGTATGCTCATGAGCCCTTGGCTGCTTTTTATAGCATTGGGTTTCATGGGTTTAGCTGCAAGAAGCAATTTTTGATCCTTGACAGATTTGTTTTTTTTTAAGATGTCATTACCTGGCTGTTGCATGGGTTTATGATTCTTTCGTGCTTTGAGTTTCATGTCCCTGACTTTCTTTTTCACTTTTTTCTTTGTCTTTAGCAAATCTTTTATTGCAGCATCAAGGTCCTCATCACTGTCCAATGAGCTACTCTTATCACTCTTGTAATACCTGTCAGGGCCTATAAAGGACTCTGGGGGGCTGGTTCCACAGGCGGAAGCCTTGTTCATGGATGTGGATCCATCTATAATGCTATAGTGGGGACAGTTCTGTGTACTGTTCTTTACTGGATCTGGGCTACAGGTGTGCCATGTAACAGGAGATAAGTCAGTCGGGGTTAAGGGCTTGGGGCAAGGCTCCTCTTTCAAAGTATTAGAAGTGATTCCTTGTTTACAACTCTTGCTGTCTTCTTTCCGTTTCCTTTTCCGTGAGAAGGACAGTCTCAGTGGTTTGTTCTGATCCTCCTCAACTTTAATGTGCTGTGGGACTTTAATTCCTGTTGGTACTCCAGGGTAGTCAATTGCTGTTGCCTGTTCATGCAGCTTTGCTTTCAGCTCCAGAAACTTACGAATCTCTTGCTCAATTCCATCCTCACTGTCCACAGAGCTCTCATCACTCTTTTTATACTGCTGCAATGAAACATCAGTGGAAAGGAAAGATGGAGTCTCTGTTGTAGGTGCAATGGTCACATCCAAGGTAGGCTCAAATGCTGCAGGCATGACAGTCTTTGAGATGTCCAAGATGGCCTCGGCACACATCAGCTCAGCAGTGGTGTTGACAGTGAGTGTGGAGTGAATCTGCCGTCCATCCTGTTGATCGTCAGCTCTTGTGGAGCACAGTGAATCTCCACTGGCTCTCAAGCAACATGTAGGCAACATGCTCAGAGAAAGGCCGACAGGTTTAGGAGAATCACACTTCATTACTACAGGCTGCGCTGCATTTTTCTTTTTGTTCTTTTTCTTGGCTAATTTTTTAAGAGGCTTACCAACAACTTGATCAGCCACCAAAAAACTCTGCTTCGGGGGAAGTTTGTGTTCATTTTCCTTCTGCTTTTCCTGTTGATAGTTCCGGATTGCCTCCTCAATTCCATCATCACTACTAGAGTCGAGCTCCTCCTTCAGCTGAAAGGACTTCAAGCCCTCATGACGTTCTTTCTCTTCTTGCTGAAACTTTTGTATGGCCTCCTCAATACCATCATCACTGCTTGAATCCATTAAATCATCCTCATCCACTTTTATTCTGAGTGAAGGTGGCGTACAATCCACTTGTGGCAAACAGGAAGGTGTTCCCAACGAAGGTGGAGCTTTTATAGACAGGCCTCTGGCAGCACCTGATTTTCCAAGTGGGTTCTCCTTGACCGTTTTTTTCTTTTTCTTCAAGGGTACCAATGGTTGGATTCCTTTTGAACCTTTCAGGGTATGGTTGCTAGCGGTTAGCACCTTGGGGGAATGCATGATCTGTTTAGTTGTGTCTAACATACAATTGCTACCATGCTGAACTTTAGGTGTCTGTAATGGGCTCTCTATTTGCTCCATTTTAGGCTTGTGGTCCACTTTCTCCTTTAGATACTCCTGGATGGCCTCCTCAATCCCTCGATCTACTGAATCATCACTGTCTGACCCTTCAGTGGCATCAGAGCCAGATGCATGAAGCTTGCTGCTTTCTGTTGCTACTCGTCGAGACCTTACTTGTGTGTCCATGTGACAAGATTTTTGTCCACCACATGATGGTTTGGGCAGATTGAGGCCAGACTGGGCACTAGTGTTGACCTCATTGCTCATATCTGAGGACTGTGTGCTGCAGAGGCTGTCAATGATCATCTGGACTTTGTGTGGGATGGGGGTTCCACTTGAAGATACAAAGTCGCTGTCTGAAGCACTATCATTGAAGCAAAGTGGCAGGCTCAAACTTTTACCGGACCTCCATTCTGAGTGAACTGCCACCACAGGAGGAACTGTTTTCAGAAACATTATAGAATGACAGATTAGGGAAAAGGTGGGTCTTGGGACCGCTACCTGTGACCTTGTAACATTCTGAAAGAGGGGAGAGGAAAAAAAAAAAAAAAACATATTAGACACACATTCATTTTCATGTATTATAGCATTCAACTTATAGTACACATGCCCTGCTAAAATATATTTACATTGTAAAACGTTACTTATTGAACAATGGTTGACCACAGCATATTTACAACGCACACCTTTAGATTATTTAGTCATTGACAGAATGCCAAGTCATACAGTATGTAACATCAAGTACTACAGCATTCGTAATTGTTCCTTTAGCTGAATAGCACTCTCTGTCTTTAAGCGGTAATCAATTACAATAAATGGATAATGTATAAGCTAATATCAATCAAATTCACAAATACAATTTGACAGATTCTTCCATAAAAAATGACTAAGCAGCATTATGCTGTGGCAACTAGGATCTCATTGCAACCCATGACATGCATTCGTTCATTCATTCTACACTGGTTATCCTGATATAGGGTCACAGGAGACTGAGGCAGGGTGCACTCTGGTGAGTGTGACAATCCATTACAGAGACAACCTAACCTGAATGTCTTTGGACGGTGGGAGAAAACTGGTGTACCAAGAGGAAACCATGCAAGCACATGCAAACATGAGAACATGCAAACTCCACGCAACCAGACCCAAGGTGGGAATTGAACCCTCAACCATGGAGGTGCGAGGCCACAGTGCTAACCACTAAGCCACTTCCACCTTTAAGGTGTGGCCTATGGGAGATGTGTAATAAGAACTGGGTTTTAAAAGTGACTATCGTTTTGGGCTATAGCATTGTAAGGTTAAGCTACATGCTAACACTTTGTTTATGTTTTAGATCGATAGTTATTTACATGATGGTGTTTTTTTTCTAAACTATTCCTTCATCTTAACATTTTTCACATAAAATACACGAGAAAGTGTTAACGTGCTGAAAAAAGCACACCATGTTGTTGATGTTCATGCCAAGAGCTGCGGTACAAATACGGTACCGGTGCTACGTTACACTAAAGCCGTCGCGTCTTTTTCCGCTGCAAATGTTTACTTTCTGCGCGCGGCAAGGCGAGCAGGTGAATCGTGCACGTGCAGCTCTTTGATCAAATCATAGAAACGGTTTTAAATCCAGCAAGAGTTACTATGTTAAATGTTGGCTATTAAGACACCCGTTACTGCATACTTCAGCGACGACTATTTGCGAGGAAAAGCACTATAAGCATTAAATCACATCTCTCATCGCTTCACAGATGCCACGAGTGAAAGTTGTTTAATCTAAAGTATTAATAACTCATTTATGAAAGAGTTCTATGGTTGCCGTCATAGCGGCTACAACAGTGTCCATGTTCACCTCCAGAAGCCTTTAGCATGCGCGGCTTCAATTTCAAGCGCCCGGGGGGGGGGGAACATGAAATGTGCTTATTTGTGTAAATGAACTACTTTCATATCTCCAGACTGACTTTTAAGGACGTCTACTATTCCGTATAAATGTTTTTCAAAACAGCCATTATATAACTACTCAGCTTTCTTTGTTAAATTTCCCTAGTTCGGTAGCCTCTAGAGCCCGAAGCTCGCACCGCGCTGTCGCCATATCGCTAGCGGCTCAGGTTGCACCTCTCCCCGCTCAGCACAGCTAAGAGACACCGCAGAGGAACCGGCTTCCGCTCCGCTGCCAATTCGTGCACCGAAAACTTCGCATTTATTCTCGTCTCGCCTTCCTTTCGTTAAATAAAAGCCTAAACATACCACAGACAATGTGTTATATGAGTAATACACGACTAAAATCGAAACGAAGACCCCAACTTGTTTAGGTCGTGGCGAGGGGCGGAAGACTCGAGCACGGAAGGCGCAGCGCGGCCTCTCCGCCCGCGAGCCGGCTCGTTTTCTGGACCCTCTTTGTATCGTAAACATAATCAAACTGAAACCGGATACACACAAAATACAAAACAAATTCGACGTGCTTACCCGAAGCCTGGCTGAACACTCATGTGCTGGTATTGTTGTTTCAAAGAGACTTGTTAAATTATTATATAAATTATTATTTTTTCTGTCTCCACACGGTGCTGGTGTGCGCAGAAAATGCACGCTCTCGAGCTGCCGCGCTTCCTACTTACCATGGAGAGCTCTCTTAAAGCGACAGTACACGTTAAAAGCGGTCATTAAAACACCATGTCCGAGAAGCAATTTGAAAAATAATTTTACAGTACATAAAATAGTATACTTAAACATATGCAATATTTATTTTAAAATGATTTTAATATTGAGGTAGTTTGGAATTTGTGGGTTTGGGGCTACATTGTACCACAATGGGACGTATTGAAATTATGAATATTTATAGACAAAAACAACAGCAGCTACAGTTACTAAACACTCTCTCTCGCTCCATCATCGTCTATAGCGGACTCCAATCCCTTGCACAAAAGCACACATGCAATTTTGGGAACGCCAATTAACCTAATCTGCATGTCTTTGGACTTTTGGAGGAAACTGGAGTACCCAGACCAAACCCACCAAGCACCGAAAGAACATGCCAACTCCATGCACACAGAGCTGAGGCAGGAATCAAACCCAGACCCTGGAGGTTCAAGGTAACAGTGCTAAGCGTTAGAGCAACCTTGCTACCTGTTACTAAACACTGCACTCAAAAATTGGTAACTAATCTAAAAATGGGTAGCAACTTCAACAAGCGTGTTGAACATAACATGTTGTATTACAAGGCATTATAATCCTGTTTTCATTATGAAGTCTTTGTGAGGGTAAAGTTGTGTATAACTGCTATAACAATCAATTTGCCTTGTGGTATAGTGGTGGCGTAGTAGTTAGCACTGTGGCCTCTCACCACCAGGGTGGAGGTTTTGAGTCCTGTATTGAGTTGGTCTGTGTGCATGGTGTTTGCATGTTCTCCCCATGCTTGATGGATTTTCTTCAGATATGCAGATTTCTTCCTACAGTCCAAAGTCATGCAGAGTAGGTTAACTGGCATTTTCAAAATTGCCCATTGTGTATGAGTGAGTGTATGCTTGTGTGCAATGGATTGGTGTTCCTTGTGATAGATTCCAGGCCACTCACAATCCTGTACAGTCTAAGCGGTATAGAAAAGAAGTGAATGAATGCATATATGTCATTGTATATATTATCACAAAAAATATTTAACTGTCATTTGCATGTTGCATTACAATGCATCTGTCTCTGAATCTGATCATTTTTATTCATACTTATTTTAATACATGAATCCTTGTTTTGATTTTGTAAAGCTGCTTTGTGACAATGGCCACTGTTAAAAGCACTATACAAATTAAATTTTATTGAATTGAATACATTATATGCTTCTTACAATTTCCTATTGCAAAACACTTTATAGCATTCCTGCTTTATAAAGTCCTAATTAATAACTCCATTAATTTAAAAACAAATAAATCAGTATTTGGCAGATATAAGAAAATTTTCAATTAATTTGCTTATATTAATGTTTTGGCTTTCTGTGCAATTGATCCACGAAATGGAAAAATATAGATGCTTCTGTGTTTGTGCTTTGTTTACAACAAGCTACCCAACTTTAATGTCTGATTTTATTGTCTGTGTTGAAATTTTGCATGCCCTTCTGGTGTCCAGGTGGGTTTCCTCCTGATTCCCCAGTGTCCTCCCACTGTCTAAAAATAGTTAACAGGATTTGCTATGCTAAATTGCCCCTAATAAAATTTGAGTGTGCACTGTAAATGCAGCCCTAGGATAGACTGACATTCCACCAATTCTTGTGCCTTTACTTAATTACTTAATTAATTATTAAACAATTGTACATTAAATTGATTACATTTATTATGTCTCTTTAGTTCAATATTTTTTTGCTGGCTATGATAGCCTAGCAAGTAAAATTCACACTCTATATTTCTAGCATGTGGCAGATGCCCTATACTTACAGAAGTGTTTTAATGTCTCTATCAATAACTACAACCTCACAAGGAGACGCTAATGACTAAGAGTAATATCAGTCTAAAAACCCTGTTGGGATTTAAAAATTACAAATTGCTAACTTAAGTACATGGTGAAGAGATAGAACTCCATAATTTTTTAGATAACCAGTGTTTTAAATCTGAAGCAGGTAGACATAGGAAGCTCTGGAAGCAGGATAACAAAATGGTAGCATGGGAGAGCTTTGATAGGTTGATAAATACTACTACATTCTGCATTAGTTGCAGAGCATTAGCTACCTAGATAACAAGCAAGGCCATGCATTGCAGATTAAGGTAAGATGGCTGTACAATCAGTGTCTAAAATTGGTCCTAAACTATACATCGGACGTAGTAAGTTTAAAATTAACACAATGTCAAATTGACAGACTTTTAAGGTACTTTGTAATTAGTAATATGTAAAATAATTATAGGTCAAAATGTTGTCACATAGATATTTCATCATTACAATCAGAAACGATGTGACGCAGACAAGAAATAGTATATCCATTACATGTATGTCAGCTATTAGTTTGCAAAGTAATAAGAAATCAAGTACTGTACCACTCACTCATCTTCTGTACTGCTTTATTTTGTATTCAGGGTCTTGGGGGCCTGGAGTCTCTCCCAGGAGACTTACTGTCAGGCACGTGGCAGAGTACACCCTGGACAGGGTGCCAATCCATCGCAGGGCACACACACACACACGCACACACACACACACTCATTCACACACTATGGGCAATTTGGGAATGTCAATTAGACTAATCTGCAGATCTTCAGAGGAAACCCACCACGCACAGGGAGAACATGCAAACTCCATGCACACAGAGTCAGGAATTAAGCGGGGTCTGGAATCGAACCCGGACCCTGAAGGTGCAAGGCGACAGTGCTAACCACTAAGTACTGTACCATTTAAAGTAAATGTAACTTCAATATTAAAGTTACAACAGCATAATAGTTTGTTAAAAAATATACATTTGCTTGCATTCAACACAGTGTAAAATGTGTTACAAAACCATTGGATGCAACACATTTCCTCAAAGATTATAAGTGAACTGAACTTATCCAGGTTTCCAATGACTTCCCCAGCTCAGAGTAGTCCTTTTCCACCTCACACCAGAACAGTATCAGCATGTTTAATTTCAGTTCACAATCAAAGGACACATCCATCAGATGTTCGTGACAGTCACATCAAGACTTGTGTTGTGCTCTGTTTCATTGAAACCCACCTATTTTAGCAGACCTGATTTAAAAGTTTCAAGGAATGTGGCCAGCTAACTGTTGGAAATGTACTTTTATCATCTTCAAAATGAGATATACAGTACTGTCCAAAAGTTTGGACACACCTTCTCATTCCAAAAGGTTGAATTTGTATTATGGCAAGAAAAAAGCAGCTAAGTGAAGAAAAAAATGAGTGGCCATCATTACTTTAGGAAATGAAGGTCAGTCAGTCCGAAAAATTGGGAAAACTTTGAAAGTGTCCCCAAGTACAGTCACAAAAACCATCAAGCGCTACAAAGAAACTGGCTCACATGTGGACCGCCCCAGGAAAGGAAGACCAAGAGTCACCTCTGCTGCGGAGGACAAGTTCATCCGAGTCACCAGCCTCAGAAATCGCAGGTTCACAGCAGCTCAGATCAGAGAGCAGGTCAATGCCACACACAGAGTTCTAGCAGCAGACACATCTCTAGAACAACTGTTAAGAGGAGACTGTGTGAATCAGGTCTTCATGGTAGAATATCTGCTAGGAAACCACTGCTAAGGACAGGCAACAAGCAGAAGAGACTTGTTTGGGCTAAAGAACACAATAAAGAAAATTCTTTGCATGAGAAGGTGTGTCCAAACTTTTGGTCTATACTGTATTTGTTAATGGAGGTGAGATGTGAATCGAGCTGTGAGAAATAGACTCATGTCTTCAACCTCATAGTCACTTTCCAATAGTATGACCTTTCTTATTATCCCTCAGGTGCAACGTGTTGGCTTTGATCAACATATATCAGACTTGACTTGAGTCCACCTGTGACAAATTCAGTTGGCACACAAGTGTATTGTACAAATTCATGTGTATTCAAGTGTATTGCATGTCAGGTGCCCTCATCTATAGCAGCTTATGGAATGTTTTGAAGTCCCAATCAGTAACTGCAACCTCCTAAGTGTTCACTAGGAGACATTAAAGAGCAATATCAGTCTGAAAACCCTGTTCGGATTTAAAACATTACAAATTGCTAACTTTGCTTCTCTGCACATGGTGAAGAAATAGGACTTCAGTCATTTTTAGATAACCAGTGACTCAGCTATTCTTAAAGCTTGGGGAAGTTCATGTAACCACCTACTGTATGTGTCGGGAGTGAGAAGAGCCTTAATGCAATTATTTGTTGCACCCTAAGAGATGGTGGGGCAAATCGAGCAGCGCCAGAGGATTGGAAGGAGTGTGCCACAGAGTTGGGTGTGATAAGTGATACGTTTGTGGCATTTGTGGTTTTATAAGCAAAAATCAGTGTTTTAAATCTGACGCAGGTAGCGACAAGAATCAATGGGAGAACCATAACAAAGTGGTATAGCTAAAATGGGAGAGCTTGGGAAGGTTGATAAATGCAGCTATTTACATAACTATATTGTACAAATGTACAGTGTGTGTCATGACAATCGAAGCCATGAAGTCCAAGCCATGAACTCTCCTTGACCTCTGGAATCAAACTATATTGAAAGTTGCATATTACTCTATATACACATTCTGACAAAAGTCTTGTCACCTATCAAAGTTGTTGGAACAACAAATAATAACTTGACTTCTTGTTAATAATTTGGAATCAGAAGTGGCTTATATACAAGGCAAAGGTCTCTATATTACACGTATTTTACCAAAATAAAATCTTATAATGCCGTGATTTTTTGTTTTTTATTTAGGACAGAAAGGTCAGATTTTACTTATACAAAAGTCTTGTCATTTAACAGAAATAGTGTACAGTACAGAACATAAAGTCATGGTGCTGAATTAATATTGTGTATGAGTTTGGAGGACTACATCCATACAGTACGTCTCAGCGATGACTCAAATAACTTAATAAATTATTTGAAATAAATAATTAAAGTTATCTGGAATGGCAAAAAAAGCATTCTTGCAGGACTTCCAGAGTTCATCAAGATTCTCTGGTTTCATCTTCAATGCCTCCTCCTTCATCTTACCCCAGACAAGCTCAATAATGTTCATGACTGGTGACTGAGCTGGCCAATCCTGGAGCAGCTTGACCTTCTTTGCATTCAGGAACTTTGATGTGGAGGCTGAAGTATGAGAAGGAATGCCATCTTGCTGTAGAATTTCCCCTCTCCTGTGATTTGGAATGTAATGGGCAGCAAGAATGTCTTGATACCTCAGGCTGTTGATGTTGCCATCCACTCTGCAGATCTCTCAAACGCCCCCCATACTGAATCTAACCCCAAACCATGATTTTTCCTCCACCACTGTAGTAATAAACTTGACTGTTTTCTCTGTGAATCTTAGGTCCATGCGGGTTCCAATAGGTCTTCTGCAGTATTTGAGACAATTGGGATGCAGTTCAATAGATGATTCATCGGAAAAAATCACGCTGCCGATACTTTTCCACAGTCCATCCTTCCTGCAAGGAAGGTCCTTGGCAAATGCACCACGATTTTTTTGTTGTCTTTTGTTTAATGCTGGTTTCTGAGCACTAATTCGGCCATTGAGAGCACTGCATGAGAGAATTCGAAAAACTGTTTTTGTAGCTACAGGGGTTTCTGGTGACCAGTTGTTATGTAGCTTTGATGCAGATGAAAAAGGGATTTCCCTGCACTGTCAAACCAACAAACGGTCCTCTCGTACAGTTGCCTTACAGGGTCTGCCTTACCTGGGCCTGTCATGAACTTCACCAGTTTCTTCAAATCTTTTTCTTATCCTCTCCACTTGATGTTTAGATACATTAAAGATGTCTGCCACCTCAGCAGGAGACTTGGTCTTGGGCGCTTAATGATCAGCACTTTGGTCTGTGGTTGAATCTTTTTCATGCTGTCAGGTCAGGATACATTTCAAATGAAGGTTGGGTGTGTGATTGTCTTCTTCTACACTCCTGGGAATGTGTTCATTACAGTATTTCTCACAGGTGACACTCTAATCTGTGATTGATTGAATCCTTTAAAGATGTGACAAGCAAAGTCTGACCTTTCTGTCCTAATTAAATAATTCAAAAATCACAGATAAGATTTTATTTGTGTAAAATAAGTGTAATCTAGAGGCCTTTGCCTTTCATACACATGTGGACAAAATTGTTGGTACCTTTCGGTCAATGAAAGAAAAACAATGGTCACAGAAATAACTTTAATTTGACAAACGTAATAATAAATAAGAATTCTATGAATGTTAACCAATGAAAGTCAGACATTGCTTTTCAACCATGCTTCAACGGAATTATATAAAAAATAAATAAAAAAATTAACTCATGAAACAGGCCTGGACAAAAATGATGGTACCCCTAACTTAATAGTTTGTTGCACAACCTTTTGAGGCAAATCACTGCAATCAAACGATTCCTGTAACTGTCAATGAGACTTCTGCACCTCTCTGCAGGTATTTTGGCCCACTCCTCATGAGCAAGCTGCTCCAGTTGTTTCCGGTTTGAAGGGTGCCTTTCCCAGACAGCATGTTTCAGCTCCTTCCAAAGATGCTCAATAGGATTGAGGTCAGGGCTCATAGAAGGCCACTTTAGAATAGTCCAATATTTTCCTCTTAGCCATTCTTGGGTGTTTTTAGCTGTGTGTTTTGGGTCATTGTCCTGTTGCAAGACCCATTGACCTGCGACTGAGACCCAGCTTTCTGACACTGGCCAGCACATTTCTCTCTAGAATTCCTTGATAGTCGTGAGATTTCATTGTACCCTGTACAGATTCAAGACCCCCTGTGCCAGATGCAGCAAAGCAGCCCCAGAACATAACAGAGCCTCCTCCATGTTTCACAGTAGGGACAGTGCTCTTTTCTTGAGATTAATTTTTCCGTCTGTGAACATAGAGCTGATGTGCCTTGGCAAAAAGTTCCATTTTTGTCTCATCTGTCCATAGGACATTCTCCCAGAAGCTTTGTGGCTTGTCAACATGTAGTTTGGCATACAGTATTCCAGTTTGGCTTTTTTATGATTTGTTTTCAACAATGGTGTCCTCCTTGGTCGTCTCCCATGTAGTCCACTTTGGCTCAAACAATGACGGATGCTGCGATCTGACACTGATGTTCCTTGAGCATGAAGTTCACTTTGGATCTCTTTAGAAGTCTTTCTGGGCTCTTTTGTTACAATTCGGATTATCCGTCTCTTTGATTTGTCATCGATTTTCCTCCTATGGCCACGTCCAGGGAGGTTGGCTACAGTCCCATGGATCTTAAATTTCTGAATAATATGTGCAACTGTAGTCACAGGAACATCTAGCTGCTTGGAAATGGTCTTATAGCCTTTACCTTTAACATGCTTGTCTATAATTCTCTTTCGAAATCTCCTGAGACAACTCTTTCCTTCGCTTCCTCTGGTCCATGTTGAGTGTGGAACATACCATGTCACCAAACAACACAGTGACTACCTGGAGCCCTATATATAGGCCCACTGACTGATTACAAGATTGTAGACACCTGTGATGCTAATTAGTGGACACATCTTGACTTAACATGTCCCTTTGGTCACATTATTTTCAGTATTTTCTAGGGGTACCATCATTTTTGTCCAGTCCTGTTCCATGAGTTTATTATTTTTTTTAATAATTCTGTTGAAGCATGGTTGAAAAGCAATGTCTGACTTTCATTGGTTAACATTCATAGATTTTTTTTAATTATTACTTTTGTCAGATTAAAGTTATTGATCTTTTTATTATTGATTATTCATTGACCAAAGGGTACCAACAATCCACATGTCCACGTGTGTATAAGCCACTCGTGATTCCAAATGATCAACTAGAAGTCAAGTTATTATTTGTTGTTCCTACAACTTGGATAGGCGACAAGACTTTTGTCACGGTGTGGATAACCATTTCTTAAGTTTTGGATTTTTGTAGGAGAATAGCGGTCTTCATAATAGAGATGTAATAAGTTTGGAACCACCAGGACTTTTCCAACAGCTGGATGTTTGACCTGACTCAGTAAACAGGCTAGGACGGCCTTGGCCTGGGAAAGTGACCAAGAACCCAATAAGCACCCAACAGATCTTCGGAAGTTCTCTCCAGAAATCCCAAGATAAAATATTCTCTGGTTAGAATTTCTCCAACAAAAATGGAACTTTTTCCCTAAAACTTTACATTTGGCAAAAACCAGGTACTTTTTCGTCAACTAGTATTACCATCTCTATGGTGAAATATAAGTGTGTCTTCATGCTATGGGGTGCATCTTCATGGCAGGAACTGGGAGACTAGTCACAATTTAGGGAAATCATTAATAAAGGATATAAGTATTTTTTTAATGAGTAATTTCATTTTAAATGAGATATATGCCACATAAATCCAAACCCAATATACTTCAGGGCAAGTTAAATTTTACTTAAATTGACTTAAATTTTACTTAAATGTAAGTTTTGCCATCACACATTAGTGAGGAAAATGGGTTGCATTTACTCTATTCCATTCCCCTGATAAAAAAATATGAATCTTTCTGTGATTTATGGTCCAGGACAGAATTAATTTTACATAACAGAGTGTCTATTTGCATCCTGGTGAGAATAGCCACGCATCAGCCATCTGCTATTTACACCAGCCCCAGATCCACTCAAAAAAAAAAAAAAAGGCAAAGAAAGGTTTACGGTAGTTTCTGTGTGTTTTTATTGACATGCATGTGCAAAAGCTGTAGTTATGATTTGAGTCGTTACCTCACCAAATCGAAACATGTTTACTATGTAATAGTCAAAGTAAATGTAAATGAATGCAAATAGCATTTGCGGTGTGATTATACAACACCTGGGTGTAAATAGTATGGTTGGCTATGAACACATGGGTACAAATAACAACATGGGCTATTCCACTGTACTGCAACTAGCAATTAACATTGTTGCCTATGGACACCTGTGTGCAAATAGCATGTGTAATTTTATAATGCTATCTGCATCCTGTCAGGATTATTTATAATTTAGCACTGTCCCTGACATAAAAATAGATAAGATACAAAAAACTTTGTAAAGTTGGACCCAAAAAGTTGGAAATTTGCAAACTTGAGATCAACCAATTAAATGCTGCATAATTAATAATACACTATATGGAACTGTTAGAGTCATGTTTTATTTCTGTTGCTTTGAAGCAGAAATTAAAATTGATGTATAGTCTTTGTAAAATATTTTTCTAGTTTTGTCTTGTCAAGTTAAATAATTTATAAATATACGTACATCCATTCATGACATTCAGTCCTGCAATATGTTCTGAAAAAAGTTGGGACAGTGGCATTTTAGGGCTAGTAATGTGGTAAAACAATTAAGTAATGGACTTATTTGGAACAAGTGACATCAACAGGTGATTGTAATTATGGTTTGGAACAAAAATTGCATCCAGGTAAGGCTCTTTAAGGAAAAAGATGGGCTGAGGACTGCTAGTGCAGTGCAAGTTTAAAAACAACGTTTGGTAAAGAAAGATGAAGGTATTTGGCTTTGTCACTCTATACAGGGAAAAACAAACTTAAAAGATTCAAGGAATCTGGATTTCAGTACCCTTGGCTCAGAGGCAGTTGTGATGCACCATCACACAGTGGAAACATGTATTGTGGGCAGACCAATCAGTATTTCATGTATTTTTGGAATTAATGCATAGGACCAATAATGAAACTGGCCATCCAGCCTGTTACCAGCAACAATTCGAAAAGCCAAAGTCTGTCATGTTAATGTGTGCAGTATGAGGTTGGATCTGTGCCCTTGGCAAAGGTAACTTTGGAGCAACATATGCTGCTGAAAGATTACATCTTTTCCAGGGATGCCCATGTATATTTCAACATATACATGGCTGTGGAAGCAAAAGGTGCGAATCAAAGTACTGGACTAGCTTGTCTGCAGTTGCGATGGTAGTCTCTAAAAGAGAATATATGAGACATCTTGAAATGCTGCACATCTTAAGACCTAGTTGCAGGAAGAAAGGCACAAAATTACACCTAAAACACTCAGCCCCTAAACATATTTTATATGTGTTGCCAAAAGCAATGTCTCCATGGAAAATGCTTTACCATCCTAATGTGTTGCACGGATAATAAATGAAGAGTTGCTATTTTGAAAAAGTTGCAATGGTAAATCAGATATAATTTTTACACACCATCCCAACCTTTTCTGATTTGGGGTTAAATATGAATAGTATGACACCATAGGCAGGAAAAGTTGGGACGGTGTGTTATTAAACATTACAAGAATTTCATGAAATAGTGCAAATAGATAGATAGATAGATAGATAGATAGATAGATAGATAGATAGATAGATAGATAGATAGATAGATAGATTATAAGTGACACATGAAATTGCATGTTAATATGATCACTTCAGTCTCTCTTACATATAAAAGCAGCCATCATTTGCATTTACATAAATGCAATGCTCTGAGAGTTTACCACGCCTACTCCATTAACAGGAAGTTCCCCAAACTTGGCAGAACAACCAGAGCTGAAGGCTCAGCAGCAGCATTAAAGCTGCATTAATAATATGCATAACTCCTGAATTGTTTGTATTTGCGTTTGCACATAGTCCTTTAATAATGGAAGTGATTTCATTTCATCCAGTTAAGTAGCAACAGAGAACAGTAGCTAGGTGATAAGGCTGAATTCAGTGTCTTATTTAGATTTTCTTTTCTACTACAAATGAGGGTCCCTGTTGTGCTTGCCTGAGCCCAGTAATCATACCATTCGCTGTCTGAATGATGCCCTCCCCAAGCCAGGCACTGCACCAGCTTAGACTCGCTCAGTAGCATGCTCTTGTGAAGAGGATGTTCTGATAGCTATACCAGCTGGTTTTGATTATAGTGTGCTTCTTCACTTCACCCCAAACCAGGTTTTGAGACATTATGCCTGCAATACACCCAAATTACACTGACATCATGTTTGCTTTGTACCCTAGCTTTGCTGAATGCATGCATACTCTATACCCTAGCTTCAAGAGCATCATGCTGGCAGCCACCATCGTGTGTCCACCAGTCTGTCTCCTGAGCACCAGCCCAGACCTTGGTTCTTGGTCTGATTCCACCCTATTCATGATGTCAGGCTCCATGTGTGCCATGTTCCTTGGTTCCAAGTTCTAGCCTAGAGCTCAAGTCATAACATAAAAGTTCCAGCTCAGTGTCCATGCCCAGTCCCAATACCATGATTATTGCCAGTTATGTCACATCACAACCTTCATGCTATTTCAAAACATTCCTTATGCCCGATATCTCAGTCTCAGCTTCAGACAACCAGCTCAGACCACCTCAGAGCTCCACTTCCAAGAAGTGGGGAGGAAGTCTTGGTCAGTTAGGTACCCTATAGGGGAGCAGCTTAGATGGGATGTTCTGTCAGTTATATCCCATAAAAGGGACTTTGTGCCCAGTATGATGTTGATGTTTCTTTTTCTTGTTTCCCCCCCTGACTTTCTCTCTAATCTGAGTTGTTCTATTAAGATACTCTAGGTTGGTTGCAAATTGCTGCAGTGGCATGACAAAGACCTATCTGCCTCTTTACTTGCATGAGGTCGTAAACACCCATGATGCCCATGTTGCTACAATTGATGTGAAGTGTGAATATGCCATGGCCGATCTGTACTCCTGGCTGTGGATGGCCGGAAATTGAACTTGTGATCTCAGACTTAGTGTTTTGGTTCTTAGTTCTTGTTTTGTGTTCTGTTCACTCGGTCCAGGTATGTTGTGTTTATATTTGTGTAGTTCCTTGCTATTTGATCTCCTTGCTTTCCTTTGTTCTTTCGTCTGGATTTGTTTTCTCTGTTGGATTTGTGGTAGCTACTACAGGACACGTGGTCTACATTTAGTTTTTCTTAGTTGGGTTTAATGATAACACTTCATTCCTAGCTATATTTATTGTTTTTCACTTCAAGTTTCAATAAAACTGGTCTTTTTTCCAACCTTCTACCTAACTGAAAGCTCCTAAGATGTTCCTCCATGTCAGTGGCAGTTCCACCTTTAATTGTGTGGCTGTACTATACTAAGTGTTATGTGAAATTCCCACAACAAAATCAGTTCATTATTATTGTATCATTGGTGCTTGGATTGTATTTTATTTTAAAGGCTCTCTGATTAAGAACCTGTTCCAAATTAACTCATGTACAGTAAATGTAAGGATAGTTTACTCAATAAACACAATATGTTAATCGGTTTATATACTTTATACATTTTAATGACATAGACCATTATATTCCAAAAAAAAAAAAAAAAAAGGAAACTTTTTATGCAAAATCTGCTAGGGTGTCATAGTGGTATAGTGAGTGGCATGGGCGTTTCTAACATTTCTACTCAGCCTCTGTAAAAATTCTCCACAAACTTTACACAAATTGGTGATCGCCCACGTCCCCTTTAAATTTCATATGAAACCGGCGGCAGACTACTTTATAAAACAACCATGCTGCTGCTTTTTAATGGGAATACATAATTCTCTATATAAAACAGAGAATTGTGACAGACAGCATTCAATGCACTCGTTTTAACTGTATAGCAGTGTGATTTACAGAGATAGAAAAATCCTGTTTTTTTGTAATAAATATTGTATTGTATTAAATAATGTCCCAAATCGTAAAATACATTTATTAGCCTTAGAGTGGGTTTTTTTGTCACTTTGATTTAGAAAAAGTTACTTTTTTAATGAATAGAAACAAAAAAAAAATGATATTAAAAAGATGCTTTGTTTAATTACATTAAAACAATGTTTGTCTATATTAATGAATTTGAATACTGTAAATATCCTAGTAGCTATGAAATTTTAAGGGGTTGAGTGTCTTATTTATGAAGCTAAAACACTTTAATTAAACTAGATAACATGGTGATCACTCACTCACTCACTTATCATCTATACCGCTTAATCCTGTATTCAGGGTCATGGGGGCCTGGAGCCTATCCCAGGAGACTTGGGGCACATGGCAGGGTACACCCTGGACAGGGTGTCAATCCATCACAGGGCACACAGACATACACACACTCATTCACACACTAAGGGCAATTTGGGAACGCCAATTAGCCTAACCTACATGTCTTTGGACTGTAGGAGGAAACCGGAGGACCCGGAGGAAACCCACCAAGCACGGGGAGAACATGCAAACTCCATGCACACAGAGACAGGAATCGAGCCTGGCCGGGGATCGAACCCGGACCCTGGCGGTGCAAGGCGACAGTGCTAACTACTACACCACCGTGCCGCCTACATGGTGATCAAAGTTTTAATATTTATATTTAACTGTAGATGGAAGCTTTTTCAAGTATGTCTCCAAATGAGCAGCAGTTAAGAATAGAACATGGGCAGCCTCTCATGCACATTAACACTGTGTTCCCAACATTGATTGAAGTCCCTGCATCAGAAAGTATTTTTCACATTTTTATGTCTGCCAGTTTCCAACAAAAAGCAGCAGTATTGTCAAAGAATTAACAGATAAATGTTGGACATTATTGGCACCCACAAAGTTTATTTCATTGTCCAGCCTCATAGGTGTGGTGTTTAAATTGCTAATCAATGTAAGTTTAAAGTTATATGCTGTTTTCTGGTTCTGGTTTCTGATTGTACTTGAATATAGAAAAAGGTTTATAGAGGTAAACTGTGTGTGTGTGTGTGTGTGTGTGTGTGTGTGTGTGTGTGTGTGTGTGTGTGTGTGTGTGTGTGCGTGCGTGTGTGTGAGTGATCAGGAAGACTCATTCGAGTACTGATTCTGAACAAGCCAAATATGTGTTAAACATCTATGGGGGCTGAGCCTTAAATGAAAATCCTAGAAACGCCCCTGGTGAGTGGTACTGTTATTTCAAAGGTCCCCAGTTTAATCCAGGGCTCCATTTACTCCCTGTGTGGAGTTTTGCATGTTCTCCAACTGTCCATGTGGGCATCCTTTAGTAGTTTCTTCCCACTGCAAAGGCATGTGGGTGGGTTAATGACTTTTAGTTATTAAATGTGTTAATTACAAATGTGTGTGTGTGTGTGTGTGTGTGTGTGTGTGTGTGTGTGTGTGTGTGTGTGTGTGTGTGTGTTTGTTGCCCTCTGAGGGACATCTAGGATGTAACCGTTCCTTGCACTTAGTCTGGTGGATAGAATTCCACACACACCCAAAGTTAAAATGACAAAGATGTTGTTAACAAACAAATAACAGAACATCTTATTACTGTATTAAAATAAATAATTTTTGCTTATCTGTTTATTAATTGGGGTATTTATACAGGTTAATTTAAATAATACAAAATTATATAATTGTGTTAATGTGACTTAAGTAGGCAATAATCACACAAAAATTTACCTTTGTGTATTTTACTTGAAGTACAGAATATCACTACTAATAAATTTAATAAATATTAAAAATACCTTTTCTTTTTTTCTGTAGATACCACTTTTTTTTTAAAATCTTGTTTAAATGTTTTAATGTATCTGTTTAATCTGAGAAAACAGAACTCACAGTGTGGTATACAGACCCAAAGGCTTGTTTGAGTTAAATCACAAGGTGGTGCTGTTCACTAGCATTACAATGAATCCTTGTGTCACATTGAATGTGAGTAGAGGGTTGCAAATTCAAGTTTGTTTCTGTATAGGACAGTTAAATTACTACTAATATCTTCTGAAGGACTGAGTAAGGGTGCGAATTTCACATGTTGTTAGATAACAAAGCTGGAAGTTCTATTACCTGTAAAACTACAGTATTTCAACAAAGTATATTTGCATTTACCACTTAGTTCTGATTTTACTAGCTTGTGTGAACAATATTTTATTAACAGAAATTCACCCTGTAAAAACACTAAAAAAGTCCCACTATAATAGCTTAATATTTTGAAAGGACTTATAGCCATTTCATTCACACACCTTGTTTTGTGGTGAATCAGAACAAGACTCATTACTGCATTGTTACATTTGCATTTGGTAGCTGTTCACTATAACTCTCAACATGTGGTCAGAAGAGGTGCAAATTGCAAGAGACCCTCATAAGGCTGAGGGGAAAAAACATCAGAAAGCTTGCAAAAACATTGAGAGTGGATTAACTGGCAAGCTCAAGACAGAAAAGTCAGATTAGACTATGCTAGAAAACACCTTTAAAAAAAAGCCTAGCCACTTCTGGAAAATGATTTTTTGGAGTGATGAAGCTAAGATTAACTTGTACCAGAAGTGGGGGAAAAATTTGGAGAAGAAAAGAAACAGCTCATGATCTAAAACATACTGTCAGACATGGCAGAGGCAGTGTTCAGTAGAGCTTCCATTGGAACCAGGTCACTGGTGTTTATTGATGACCCGACTGCTGATAAAAGTAGCAGGATGAATTCTGAAGTGTATCGGGCTGTACCCTCGGCTCGGGTTCAGCAGAATGCTGCGAAACTTAAAGGCTGCTGCTTCACTTTGCAGATGGATAATGGCCCGAAACATACAGCAAAAGTCACCTGAGAGTTTCTCAAAGAAATTAAATGTGATATTCTTTACTGACCAAGTCAGACACCTGATCTTAAACCAAGAGAGCACCTTTTCACTTATTGATCATTGACTGCAAAGGATTTTCATCCAAATATTAAAGGCAATGTTGATAAGATAAGATAAGATAAGATAAGATAAGATAAGATAAATCTTCATTAAACCCAAGGGAAATTGCAATTCTGCAGCAGCATTGAATATACAGAAGTATCTCTATATACAGTATTTGTGTCTGTGTGTGTGTATGGTATGTATACATGTACAGTGAAGAAATTAACCAGTATGCAGTGTGCATAATTGTCTAAGGATATAATATATAGTAAGAAGACATTTTGTGCAAATATTGTGCATACTGTGTGCAGGATGGTCTAGCAACCGACAGAACAAACATATATACAGTAGTAGTTCATTGCTCATCAGCAACAAGAAGGTCAATGTTACCCCGTCCCTGCAGGGACTCATTAAAGAGCCTAATGGCTTCAGGTATAAGCGCCCTCCCATAACGCTCCTTAGAGCATCAAACCTGTCCCAGTCTATTACTGAATGTGCTCTTTTCTTCTGTTAAGAAAACACAGAGCGGACGAGAGTCCCTGTTCAGCATGGTGGTCTATATTTTTTTAAGGGTCCTTTGTTTGACTACACTCTCTATTGAGTCCAGTCTGATTCCCACAACTGAGCCTGCATTCTTGAGTAGCTTATTAAGTTTATTGGCATCTCCCACATTCACTCCACTGCCCCAGTGCACCCCAGCATAAAAAAATCATACTGGTGGAACACATTCAGAAGTAACTGTTTGCAGGGGGCCTGGAATATGCAAACTCATAACTTGGAGGTGCAAGGCGACAGTGTTAATCACTAAACCACCATGATGCCTTAATTTGCTTATTGTTTATTATTTATGAACCATGCCACACTTTTGGCAAACCCCTTGAATTAATGCTGAATGCATTGACTTCGCTCACATCATGAGTGTTTAACTTAATGTGGTGATGTACAGAGGTCAAATGGCAAGAAAAGTGTCATTCTTCCAATACTTACAAACCTGACTGTATCTTCAGTACCAGTCAGTTTGAACACACCTTCTAATTCAATGATCTTTATATTCATCGGTGTTCATAACGGTCTGATTTTACTTCTTTCTACATAGTAAAGCAATACTGAAGGCATCCCAAATATGTGATATCGCCTTTGAACCTTTGAACAGTTGATGCTGAGATGTGTCTGCTCCTTATGCTCTGTAAAGCATTCACAACTCTAAATGAACAGCAAAGGTAAGTCTTGGCCTTTCTTTTCTTGGATGGCCTTCATGAGTGCCAGATTCATCATTTTGCTATAAGTTTTGCAAATGCACTTGACAATACTTTTCTTGCAAGAACTGTTCCAGAACTGCTGACCTTCAGGTCTTAAAATAATAACTGACTGTTGTTGTTGTTGTTACTTAAATTACCTAAAGCCATATCTGTTATTTGATAGTTTTGAACTCTTCAGTAATGTTCTAGAATGTAGAAAATAAATTACTAAACACTGGAACTGTATATACTTCAATTCAGTTTTATTTGAATTGCGCTTTTAACAATGGTTATTGTCGCAAAGCAGCTTTACACAATGAAAAGAAAATGTGTATGAAATGTGAGAGAACGTATATGAATCAAAATGATCAGATAGTCCCTAATGAGCAAGCCGGTGGCAAGAAAAAACTGCCTGAGATGGCACTAGGAAAAACTTTGAGAGGATCCAGACTCAACAGGGAACCCATCCTCATTTGGGTGATAACGTATAGCAAAAAATGTTGTGCAGTCATACTGTGTGTTAGGCAGCTGGAAGTTGGTCAGGTCTAGAGGGCAGAGAGGGTCTGGATCAGCATGTGTAGCTCAACAGAGAGAAACAGGGAGAGGGAGAGAGAAGAGAAGGAGAGATGTTGGGTATGGTCACAGTCACATAATTTATAAGGTAAATGTATATTTAATGCATAGTGCAAGCATATGTGGAGAGTGGAAAAGATAGCATCTAACCATACCACTCACTCACTCACTCACTCACTCACTCACTCATCATCTATACCTTAATCCTGTATTCAGGGTTACGGAGGGCCTGGAGCCTATCCCAGGAGACTTGGGGCACATGGCAGGGTACACCCTGGACAGGGTGCCAATCCATCGCAGGGCCTAACCATACCGGTTCACCATAATACTCTATGTTCATGAGTCCCCAGCAAAGCAAATCAGTCACTCACTCATCATCTACACCCCTTTATCCTGTATTCAGGTTCGTGGGGGACTGGAGCCTATCCCAGGAGACTTAGGGCACAAGGTGGGGTACACCATGGACAGGGTGCCAATCCATCGCAGGGCACACACACATACAACCACAAACACTCATTCACACACTACAGGCAATTTGGGAACATAAATTAGCCTAATCTGCATGTCTTTGGATTGAGGGAGGAATCCGGAGTAGACGGAGGAAACCCACCAAGCAACAGAACATGCAAACTCCATGCACACAGAGACGGAGTCACAGAGAATTAAACCTGGCCAGGAATCAACCTGGACCCTGGTGGTGCAAGGTGACAGTGCTAACCACTAAGCCACCGTGCCATCCCTAAGGCAAATCTATTCACAAAAAAAAGCTTGCCTAAATAAATAAGTTTTTAGCCTTAAAAGTCACATTAGTTAGAAGGCTATTACATAATTTTGGGGCTTTGTAAGAAAATTATCTGCCTCAGCTGTAGTTTAATAATCCTCTGCATCTCTGCATCCTTTAATTGAAGTAGGCATGGCGGATTGTAAGACCCTAGCAGTATATTCAGGTACTGCGGCGCGAGACCTTTTAGTCCCTTAAAGGTCAAAAGTAGTATTTTAAAATCAATGCAAACTGGCTCACAGGGAGCCAGTGCAGAGTGGATAAGACAGGGGTGATGTGCTTATATCTTCTGGTTCTAGTCAGGACTCTTGTCTGCTGCATTCTGAACTAATGGAAGCTTGTTTATGCACCACATTGAACAACCAGACAGTAAGGCATTACAGTAGTCCAATCTAGAGGTGATAAAAGCATGATTAATTTTTCTGCATCCTTTAGTGACAATATATTCCTTATCTTGCCAACATTTCTGAGAATATTTCTTTCTTATTTCTAAAAGGACTGTGGTGTGATTATAGTTTCCAATCTTTCATTTGAAGCTCATGAAGATAATGTCCTAATAATATTATCTACATGAACTTCAAATGAAAGATTGAAATCTATAATCACACCAGGGTCTTTAGCTGTTGCACATGATGAAACAGAAAGGCCATCCAGAGTTACTGTGTGATAAAATAAAAAACTTACTGCTAGCTGCATGTGGTCCTAGTACCAGAACATCTGACTTGTCAGTATTAAGCAAAAGGAAGTTAATGAACATGCAGTCTCTTATGTTTATCACACATTGCTCAACTTTATTAAGCTGGCTGTTCTCATCTGGCTTTGCTGAGACATTTAACTGTGTGTCATTAGAATAAAAATATAAGCATATAAATATATGTCCATAAACCATGGTATTGTGTCAACAAACTTCATCATTGTCACACTATTTATTTCTGTCAAGTGTTGCATTAAGTTTAGGCTTAAATTGTATATTGATGATGGGAGACTCAAACCACTAAATAAAGCCTTCTCCAGACTTTCACTGGTCAGGACTCTATAGTGGCCAGTTCATGTGTGAAAATTATTCCTCATGGCCAGAACCACTGTTTCACAATCAGTGTACTGGGATATGGCCATGTCATTGGGGAAGAAAAAAAATCCATTAATGGAACATTTAGTGCATTCAGGAAGTCAGCTGACTTCATTTTATTGCCACGTAATGTTGCTGAGCCTCTGACCAACTGAAACAACCCCAGATCATAACTGCCAAACAGTGTGCGCTATGCATGATGGGTGCATCGATTCATGTGACTTCCATCTTATCCTGATGTACAAATTGCTCTGGAATAGGGTCAAACTGGACTCATCAGACTTTTTTAAAATCCCTCCAAAGTCCAATCTTTATGCTCTCTAGAAAATTAAAGCTTTTTTGTCCTTATTAGTCTAAATAACAAGTGAGTTTCTTATGGTTACTCTGTTTCGTCACAATCCTGAGAGTCCTCATTCCTGTATATTGTGTGAATCAAAACACTCTTAGTTTAACTATTGAACATAGCTTAGTTTCTACTGTCGATATTTTACCATGCGACTATGGTAAAATAAGTGATCTCTAACGCTTCAGCACTTGTCTGTCCATGTGTTGGACAGTTCTTAACCCAGAAATCTTCTTAATTGTTTTCTTTGCTTGATACAAGCCAATAATTGGACTCTTTTGAAACACAGTAACATCTTTTTCCACAACCATGAGATTTACGTGCTTGTTAAAGGCAGAAAATCCCATGTGCTTCTTTAAGAAATGAGAAGCTAATCTTTGCAACATGATTAAAAGAACTGTTATAGCTGAGACATATTGATAACTTCAGTAATGATCAAACAAAAGCCTCATAATTATTTGTTTATTTAAATCCACAACTGTTTTTTGTCCAGGTGGCATGCATATTAAATATTGAGTGGTGCAGAGTTTTCTGACCTGCAAGGATGTAAACCAGCTTTTTCAATTTGTACATATATGATTTTCATAAACATTCTGCTGAAATGCCTCAACACAGATGCACAATACTCATTACTAAAGCTCCATGGGAACCCTGCTGTGAAGACAAATTCTAAATGTCACTCTTCAGTACACAATTGGCTTACATTCAATGAGATTAGCAACATGTTATCATTATACGGCAAAGTTACACGTGCACCTGCATGAATAAAGCTCTTAATCTCTTAGTGACATACCATTCTATTGGAAGAGGGGGATTTTCAGATTTATTATTTCATAACTGTTGCAAGCATAGAGCATGACATGGCTCAAAAGCTATTATGAGTAACACTGTAATGCAAATGAAATATTGATGTTTCGTTTTATGGTGGCATCTGCAGTATGGGGTCATGAAATATTAAGATGTGGCAGGAGGAGGCACACTCTATATTTTAGATGTGTGTGTTTGAGAGAAATGAAATAAAGCACAGCCATGTAGGGAGACCGAGAAAGAGAGGAATATCCAAAATCTTGCTATGAAACAATAAATGTAGAAAAGAATAAAAAATAGAAAAAATACAGTACAATCCTCTAATGGTTGTTGAAGGCATTTCATCCATTTGGATTTTTTTTAATGCTTTATGGTAATACTAGCTGTTTTCAAGCTGTGTGTGATTCAGTGTTTTTAAATATTTGCAATGAGGGTAATGAGAAATCAGTTATATTAAAAAGTACAGATTACCAACCATCATGATTCCGCCGTAATTTGTTTTTGATGGAATTAGTAAGTTTTGAACATACTGATAACATTAAGAATTTTATTAACCCTTGGATTACCCTTATCAGGTCATAAAACCATTGTGATTGTCCAGTGTATGTTTCTGTTAAGCTACAAAAGAGATACTGTATAGCTGTTTTTTTCCCTTTCATAGCTAGATATGTCAAGGGACAGCTAGACACCCCCCTTTCTTCAGAGCTGAAATCTAGTCATGAGAACTGCTAGAACTGCTATCCCTACAGTATGGGCTATACCTTACGGAGATGTTCTGTCTAGGTTCAAATTTCGATTCCTGTTAACACCCTTACAGGAACATCAGCACTGCAATGTGTTGTAAAGATCTTTTCAACCATGACCTCACACATACTCACTATCTGAACTTGAACCTCTTACCCACCTCACTTAATTAACGTTTTATATATATATACTGTATAGTATATAGATGGTGGCCAAAAGTCTGGATACATAGGCAAACTTTTGTTGAAATATATCGATGGACTTTGACTTTGCAGCACTCGCGTATACACTGAATAATAGAATGTTGAACATTTCTTACTGTTCGAGAATTGATGTTTTTCTGTGCAGAGGTGATTTCCTCTTTCAGTGCAAAGATTGTTGCGGGTCGATTCTGAACAACTACGGATTTCAGTCCCCAAAGAAAAAGTTGGAATGGTGTTGGATCTGGTTCTATTTAAACTTTGAAGTCATATTGGATCTGAAAAAAAAAAAATCATCCAGTATATTACATGATATGAGAAAAAATATGTCTATTTTTTTTTACTTTTTAATAAATAAAATATATATATATATTTATTTGCATATTTGTTGATATAATAAGATATAACGTATACAGTAAGATGGTCTTCCACTCGCATCACCAAACTGTTGCATTGTTCTGTGGTAATGTACTTGAAACCTTTTTAGTTGTTTTGTTCGGTCAGCTATTCAGGATGTGAAATGCACATTTGAGTTAAGGTCTGCTTGTATAAGTCTAATTGTACAATGACTCAAAACACACCACCAACACAACCAAAGGTCAAGTATTGGTTGTGTTGGTGGTGTGTTTTGAGTCATTGTCATGCTGCATGATAAAGTTTCATACATTTCTCTCTATGCAGTATATTGGCAAACAGTGTGAAGTGACGTTTTGACTTCTATAGGTGTTTTGTGGTTTCCTTGATTAATTACAGTATACTGTTTAAGCACTAGGTTTTTCTGTCTCTTTGTCTTGCATCTGTTTGTCACAATTTGTTTTTTTGCTGATTTTTCATTAAATCATTATCATTTGCATTTATCCTGTTCATGCCTGCAACCTCAATCCATGACTGTGACAAGTTGTTTAATACATCTAAATATACAATAATGTGTAAAAGTCTAGAGCTACCCTTCATTTTCTTTCAAATAGATTAAATGATGTAAATTAAATTAAAGAAATGTTTCACTGGGACATGCTGTAAAGTGCCCACAAAACTTGGTGCCAAAGCACCCCCCCCCACCCCCCCAAAAAAAAGGCCCTAAGGAGGTCTGGAGAACTATTCCTAATTAAGTACTCCTACAAAAAAAAGTACAAGCCTGTCTGGTACAAATCTGGTTCTTTAAAAACAAATTATGCAGAAGTAAGAGGAGGCTCAAGACTTTTGAAAACCAGAAAACCAGATGGTTAAAATGTCTCAAATTCTGCTTTTGATTTTATGTAAAAATGTCTTGCAAGGAAAATGTCCTTGCCATCCCATTTATTTCAGATGTGAAATTGCATGCATTGCATAGAGCACGAAATACAGTTCTTTCTGAAGGCAGGTAAAAAATGTATTGTATTGTATAACATTATCATCAAGTGTCAGCACTCTGTCCTGTCTTGTAATGTCCATTGGCATCTCCCAATGGTGTATGTGAAAAAATGATGACCTCTTCAACTAGTTGTGTCCCACTGGTCATATAACCGCCTGACAGTCATAACATACAGTATGTTTCCTAAAGAAAAAGAAGTCCTATCAGGAACAAAACCAATTGAGCTGAAACATATGTGGTTGTGTGGTTGTGCTAGCAGTGGATGGCTGCATTACATCCCCTGCCTATGGTTTCAACTAGCAACAGTGTGTGGATGAAAAAAGTACTGCAACTTTAACTTCCTGCTGATAGCTTTATCTAAGCATGAAAATTGGTGGCATAGGCATACAATTGAGTGTCCATTATAACATCAGAGATGAATAATGATAAGAAAAAAGTACCTGAAGCTACTTTGATGCATTGCTATGCACATAAATTAAATTTGCTCCTCGCCCAATCAGTAAAATTCCTTCCTGAGGGCAAATCATATATTTTTTTAAAGCTGAGGGACCAAATGTACACGTCTCCGGGAAAAGACTTGCATTCCCAATGAAGCGTTTAGCATATGAAGTTCCAATTCAAGGCTGGTGCATATCTTTTCGTTTTACTATTCTTTCCCCCTGCAAAGGTAAGTCACTAGCTGTGACTGTTGGAGTTGCTTAGGGATGTCTGCTTGCTTTTTTTTCCCCCATTGCTTTTTGTTGGGATTTTTAATGCCTGTTTTAGGTTTTTGCTGTCATCATATCACTGAAACAATGAAAGTTTTGGATAATAAGTGACAAACAGCTTTTATATTTGCTGGAGAATTGTTTTTTAAACTGAGAAAAACTTTATGGCAGTGAGACTCAGGATGAATTTCATTTTCATCTGCAAGTAGGTCTACAAATTGAAAAGTCAGAGTACACTTTATGGAACAAAATATGCACATAATCTAATTTGTGTTTGATTTGCTACAGCCTGTGTGTGTGTGCTGCTTTGTGACAATGACCACTGTTAAAAGTACTATACAGATTAAATTTAATTTAATTTAATTTTATGTGTGTGTGTGTGTGTGTGTGTGTGTGTCTGCGTGTGTCTGCGTGTGTCTGTGCGTGTGTGTGTGTGTGTGTGTGTGTGTGTATGTGTGTGTGTGTGTGTGTGTCTGTGCGTGTCTGTCTGTGTGTGTGTGCAAACATGTGTAAATCTGTGTTCACCAGGCCCATACCTGAAGCTACTAAAGACCCTGCCATCAAACTTGAGTTTCTTTGATCCTTCATCATAAAGGCCTTGTATGTCAAGAAAAGCAAAAGGAGTAGACTCAGCAAGAGTTTTCCCCTGGGGTCAGTACTGATTTCTGTTTGTTTATTCATTTATTAATTTATTCACTTATTTATTTAGTTATTTATTATTTGAAAAACATGTATACATCTGATATGCTTATTGTAAATGCTCCCAGTACACCTACACATATTCTTGTGTCTGCAGACAAGTCATGCAAGTCTATAAGATAAGACATAATAAGATAAACCTTTATTTATCCCAAAGGAAATTGTCATTCTGCGTGAGCATGGACTGAAGAAATACTTCCACCAGTGACACCTAAAGCTGACAAGACAAATTGCTTAGTGTTCCAAATGTCAAATAGATGTTTTACTTTCTCTTATCATTTAGATGATCATCTGTCGACAAAGACAGAAGTCCATGAGAACATTCTGAAGAGGTTCGCAGGCACAGGATGGGGTGCCTCCTTCACCACCAGTGGCACTTGCACCATTATTCTTGCATACTTTACTGCATATTATGCTGCATCTGTTCTGAGTCACAGTACACTACCCACATTACCTATCCAAGGTCACTCAACATTGTGGTAAGCTCTATGTGACTACTAGTAGTGGTACTCAATGCTATTCATGTCAATTCAAGCTACCAAGCATTGCTGCAGCTTCCTGATGATGACGAAGTCTGAGAAATGCAACCACTTCTACACTATAGTCTATAGGCTTACCTTCCCTCACCAGTTCCACCCTGACCGGATCAAAGCACCCTGGCCTCATCTCATCTCAGCAACTACAACCCTACATCGACACCCCAATAGACAAGCCGCCATGACGGGAGCATACCCATGCTGAGCCTAGGTCAACTTACAGTACCTCCATATTACTGCCACTGCCACATCTGACATCTGTCACTGTGGACACACAAACATTAGCCTTGTCAGTCATGACATGTACAAACTCCCAAATGCTGTTGCCAGACTGACAATACTGGACGACTACACAATTGATAGGCTATTATCAGACTTACCAGTATAATGGTGACAATACACCAATCAGCCACATCACTAAAATAAAATTGATTATCAATTATATACCCATAAACTCGAGCTCCACTGTCAGTGGGTTGCCACAACCCATACTACAGTACCTGACAAAATGCCACTGCAGACCCAAGCCCGGAAAAAGTAGAAGGGTTAAGCCATGAAAGGGGTCCGGCGTAAAACCTGTGCCAAGGTGTGTGTGAATCGGATGGTCCGCTGTGGCGACCCCTTGACGGGAGCAGCTGAAAGAAAGTTGAACTGGTGACAGGATCATGGACACCCAAGGCACATCAATGCCTGTTGAGTAGTAAGAGAAGATTAAAACAAAATTAAATGAAAAGAGACATATGTCATAATTTAAGACATTTAAAAACAAATGATGATTCAATGATGAAGGAGGTTTAAATGGAGATATAAGTGGGGATTTGAGTGCAGTCTTGCATCATGTAGAATAAGAATTTCTGAATTTGGTTGGAAAATCTACATTATAGATGTTTTTGGGGAGAGGCTAGGGATATAGCCTTGATGAGTATCATATCCTGTGTCATATGGCGATCTGATAATGGAGCTCCCCTGATTTGACTTATTGTGGTTTATTGCCTGTCGCTCAGAGACCATGGCCCAACTGGAAATGAGAAAAGCAGGCTGTAGTAGACTGTGAAACTGACTTATCCAGCAGTTCTGCAGATTTTACCATTTTACTAGCAGTTTGTTGACGAGCAACCTTATGCTTTAACTTCAATTGGCGTAAGGAAGAGTTAGTACGTGACAAAGATAAATTAAACACAAACTGCACATACCACCTATTCTTTTGCCAAATGTTTTGCGCACAGACTCTCCGGACAACAGAATGGAGTGCATTTCTGTACAGCAGATAACACAGCAAGAGAAAAGGGACTGCTTTATTCTGAAATGTAGCTCAAAAGAAGCAGCTTAGTGGGCTAACCACATTCTGAGTGGAATCACAAAATCTTTGGCCTTGCAAACTTTCAAGGGAGATCAGAGTCATTTTTTGTGGCTACGTACATTTCCCCCACATACAATTGCATTTGATACTCAATATGAACTTTATGGGGCCATGGATACTACGGGAAACTATACTTATACTACCCCCAGACTCACAGAGACACACACAAAATCCTGAAAACCATTTTGCAAAAACAATTTTAACAGGTTTACTTTGAAACCAGGAGCGTGAACACATTGAAATTAATTTACCACATACTAACATACTCAATATTTTGTAAGTTTTGCTTTGAGTGCCCTGACTGGAGAATGTTCAAAGAATTAGCTTGCAAAGGACATCTTACCAAGGTAAGTACATTTTCAATGACAGAAAATAGAGCAGGAGATGATGCAGCACTAAGGATGACAGGAACACACATGCCCTGTGCCATTAGGCTAGTGATGTGCAATCATGCAAAGAAATTATCCAGTAATTTCAACAACACCAAAGTTGCATTCCATGTATCCAGGCTATTGGGTGGCTACAAGAAGGCACCATGTGTTGCCACTGACATTTATTACTCTAGACAGATGTACTAAACTCCATCTATGCAGATTTCAAACAGCAAAACCCTGTGCTGAGGAAATCCACTATTCCTCAGATGACAGGTACTTACAGAAAGACACTCAGTGTCAGCCCTTTCAGGACAATAATGTACCTGGACAAGGCTTTTAACAGATCAACAAGCAGTCAAATCCTATTTTTTAAGTGTCAATCCTTAATGACTATCATCCCATATCATGCACACCAATTATTATGAAGTGCCTTGAAGTATATCAAACCCAGACTCCATTGCAATGGACTCTCTACAGTTTGCATACAGTCCCACCTGCTCCACAGACAATGTAATCTCTCATACCCTTTAACCCACCTCCACAAAAGGAACATTCCAGAATGATGTTCATAGGCTTCAGTTCAGCATTCAATACTAATCTTAAGCAGCTGATCACAGTCGTGCACCTACTGTACCCCTCCCCATTCATAAACATCTCTACAGTGAAGAGATGGTCATGAGAAGCAATTTCCTTGGTGTTCACATCATGGATGGCCTCACTTTGACAACAAACATCAGATCCCTGGGTAAGACACTTACACTTCTTGTGGCATCTAAAAGGCAAACATTCCCCTATCCATCCTCCCCACATTCTACAAGGGAAACTTAGCGAGTGTCCTAACTAGCTGCATCATTGGAGCTTGGGAATTGAAACATCTCCAATCATAAGACCCTACAGAAGATATCAAGAGGCTGGATGAATCATCAGCATGCCTCTACCCCTGTTTAGGACATCTTGTACTCTTTTACTCTACTACCAACTTCAATATTTATAAAATATAGATAGTGTGTTGTATACAGGTAATAGTGTGTGTAAGGATGGGTGGCAGTTGCAGTTATGATTGTCTTTAACTTAAGTGTTGAGTGACGATGTCCATGTTTGTTTCATGTGCATAAAATGTATGTGCAACAGGATGTTGTGTTGAAATGACAGCATGGGAGGTGAAACAATAAATAAATAAATAAATAAATAAATAAACATGAGTGGTGTTAACGTGTAAATAAGAGATTAGTCCAATGTGTTGTCTGTGTCTGAATGTCCTGTGGGAAGAAGCTCCTCTCTGTGTAGCCAGTCGAACATTGGGGCGGCTGAGGTCCAACAAAGCTTGCTGTAGAAAGAGTGCAGGTCAGGGAGCTCAATGCAGATGATTCAGTCAACTGATCACACAACCCCCTGTAGAGCTTGTCAGTCCTGCATGGTGCCTTTCCCAAACCAGGTTGTGATGTTTCCCGTCAAAATGCTCTCTATGGTGTATATGTAAAAGTTTCTTAGCGCCTTGAAAGTTTTCCAAACTTTCCAAAGATGCTGCTAGGCCTTCTTCATGCCATTAGAGGTCATGCTTTATGTGAACACTGAGGTCCCGGTTGATGACATTAGGCTGGTAGCTCCTTTCCTGCTTTGTACTGATTGCACTAACAACTCCTTTGTTTTGCTGATGTTCAGGAGGAAGTTATTCTCTCACCAGTTCTCCAGGTGTTTAATCTCCTTCAGGTAGACCTTCTTGTAGTTGCCAGAGATCAGGCTGCCTTCCTGTTTATCACCTACCAGAAGGCCTTCCTCACGTCATGCTCCAAGATCATAAACGTGTTTCCCATGCTGGCATTCTTTACTTGTCTGTTGCCATTAGCAATACTAGCACTGTTAGCCTGACTAGGACCATTAATGCTCTTAGGTGCAGTCTCGAAGAGAGAAGGTGTTTGACTCGTCTGCCAGATACATATCCATATTTACCATTCTGGATGTTGGTGTTTTATAGTCTGTTATTGTCTTTAGTCCTTACCACAGGCTCCAAAAGCCACTCTGTTGGAGGCACGATTACAGCTTCCTCTGCAAATGTTGTGTGATGTAGCCTTGCACATTTCCATGTTCCATGTTCTTAGTGAGATCGCAGAGGGTTGCAGATGGTAGTCAGTAGGCTCCAGGTTGGGTTGCAAGAGCATGTATGATGTGCAATACTAGTGCTATTGTACCAGCTACTGTTCACTATCAGAGACGCACCGGATGCACTTGACATACCCGACCCCACTGTTCTGTGTATGCGGTGAACAGAGATGTGGTCTGGCACAACTGGGTTCAACAATATTTCAGTAAAGCAGAGGAGACTGTGTCCCTAATGTACCTCTGGAATTTACCCCTGGCCATCAGATCATCAATTTAGCTTTTCAGAGACTGGATGTTGGCTAGCAGGATGCTAGGCAAGGGCACAGTTTGCAGAAGCCCTTAGTTCATGTCCCTTGGGGATGCTGTTTCTGGTTGCATCCTTTGTTCTTCCTCAGGATCTCAATCGTGAGTGCATTGTAAACCAATAGAAATAAGACTGTCTCTTTCACATATAATGGAAGCAAATTTGAGAGCAAAGGCAAACCATTTTCGGTATATTTATAATGTTTTTTATAACAAATAAAATGTTAATGTGCATTCTTGTTTCAACCTTTAATAGCAACAAAATTTTAATTCCATATAATATTCTACAGTGCTATCTCAATAGTATCTTACGGTATTTTTACACTGTATATCTGTATATTGTCCATGGGTAATCTGGGTGCTATTGTATATACAAAGTACATATCCCATACAGTACTGGTCAGAAGTCTTGAATCACCCTTACTTCCTCATTTTTTGCCTCTAAAATTACCAGACTTTTTTGTATTTATTAATGCAGTCTCAAAGAATAGTTTTCCAGGCTTCCTGAAGGACTTTTTGTTTTTTGGCTCTCATAGGAATGTATTGTGTTTATTTTGTTTACCACACAATGACCTATGAATCATTCAAGCATGAAAACTATCTAACTTATGGCATGAACCAGTGAAAAATAAGTGCATGATGGCAGATACTGAATGCTGAGTGGTTGGAACAGACAAGAGGGGAAATGAGGTTGAAATTTTTTTAATTGTTTCTTTAGCCTGCTTCAGTAAACGAAAAACATTCTTAAATTTAATTTAATATGAAATAAACAGGAAAATTCTTTTGTATTACTATATGTATGATTAAAACTTACTTAACAGTCTACTAATTATCTACTAAGTAGCTATTTCACTTATTCCCTTCCCATACTGTAGCTTTGTTATTTAATTATTAACTGGATACATATGTACAAATTTAACCTGCACTTTTTTACTGTTTCTCAAGCCTACAGTTTTCGTAAATGCCAAAGTGCATTTCATTGCTGAGTACTGTGCAGTAACAATAGAGTAGTACCTATGGTCAAAAAAACTCACCACCTGAATTTAACTTAGCAAATATGTAGGAGACTTAGATAGAATAATTACTGCAGTGATTTATATGGTTCAGCTAGCAAGAAGTTCTTTAACCATAACATCTAATCTTTTAAACAACCATGTCAGTAAACATATTTTGTGGTCATAGCAAAGATTTTATTTTGTTCCAGAAGGTTTGAAATGAGCTGAAACTGCTAAAATTGGGATACGAACTGTCCAACACACTATTAAAACCTGGAAGAATAGAGGGGAACCATCATCTTTGAGGAGGAAATGGTCTGGATTATTTTTTTTTATGATAATGATCAGAGATCACTTAAATGTTTGGTGAAATCAAATAGTAAAAACAGTAGAACTTAATAGTTTAATAGTTTAATAGGGATTCATGAGTTAGGATTCATTGGACTTAAACTGTGAAAGGAAGCACAGCACATGGATTGGCCACCACAGAGTCCAGACATAAACCCTATTAAGAATCTTTGAAATGTGCTGGAGAACACTTGACACAGTGGTCCGACTCTCCCATCATCAATACAAGATCTTGAACAGAAATGTATGCCACCCTGGATGGAAATAAACGTTGTGATATTGCATAATGTTATCGTAATGATGCCAGGGTAAATGCAAATCAGATGCAAAAGGCAGTCAAATGAACAATTACAATGTGTGAGTTTGGCTGGGCAAAGCATTTTCAATGCAGTAAAAAGAAGCATTTCATTAATATTTTAGACTTCCAAGTTCAATTGATTAAAACATTAAATATTAAATGATAATAAAAGCCTACTATAAGTGTTGAAACTTATAGTATGAAACAGTTTTTGCACAACCTATTGAGACCTCCAGCTTTTTCATTCTCTCAGTCACTAACTAGAAGTGTTTTTGAGTCACCATTCTCTACTACCAATTATGAACCTTCAAGCTGTAGTGATGTATACACAAGTAATGATTGCCTGCCTGAATGCAGCACAGACTTTTCCAGTGTGCGTGTGTGTGTGTGTGTGTGCATTGTATAATACAATAGTATGTTAGTATTGGCTCATAAAAAATAAAATGTTAGAAGAATCACATGCTTGTTTTTTTCATTTTTTTTATACCAAAGTCTCTCCTAATTCAAGATAAATATACAGTGACTTTTTCAGAAGTGGCAGTGTAGACTTGATTAAGTTTTAATGTTTATTATACCTCATGTAATAAGGACACTATGTAAGGACGAATAGGTTACTTCCAAATGCATTCCATTAGATGCATTGTCTAATACACAGGCATATTCAGAAAAAACAAAACAACAAAATACACTTCATCATTATAATCCTACCGTTATCACTCTTAGGCATGTTGCACAACATTCATTTGTAATTTGTTAATATATTTTATGTAATTTTTTTTTTTTTTTTTTACAGTTCCTGAAAATAATAGCCAGTCACATTACAAACTAAATATAAAATGTCACACTGGGTTATGGACCTGGATTCCATTTATTCTGACAGTTTTGTTTAACAAGCAAATACAGACTAGTCTCCACCTGACATGGTAACACAAGCAGTTATATCATATTGGCCATCATTATTAGTATAAATCATTGCCAAAATAGCAGCATCCAGCCAAGCACAAAAAGAGAATTAAACCAGACAAATACATCATTCCACAAGAGTAAAGCGAATTACATTTTGATTAACAACAACAATGTAATTTAAAGAAAACTAGGTTTTATAATATTGAACAAAAAAATTGATGATGTTCAAGTAATAATTTTAAGCAGTTTTTTTTTTCACTTCAAATAATGTATCTTTGAATATAAAAGTACAGAAATCTATACACATAATAAAAGTGTAAAGTTGATGTGTCTGTACATATATTTGAAGATATTTGCAAAAAAATTATTTGGGGCTATGTAAAATGTGTAATAAAACACATCGATATGTTTTTTGGAATTTTTGTCTGTCTGTCTGTCTGTGCAAGCATTACGTAAAAACTACTGAACTAATTTGAATGGGGATTTTAAAGGTGTATTTGGACAAGCTGGAGGTAACATACTGTATAAGCTTTGTTTCATCGCAATCGGGCCACGGGAAGAGAAGATATGCTAATTTGACATTTAAATGGAAATCGCCCTTTTATATTAATAAAAAATCGACCTTGAAAGAATCATTCGTTCATGTCAAAATCCAACAGATGGACCTGAACATTTTATAATACACACTTATGAGTGTGCAATTGAAGTCTATTTAACATGGTGAAGTGCATCTTCACTCTCTGCACCTCACGCGAAAACGTAAAAATTTTAGTTCTTTCCAAAATTCACCACATGGTATTGTACATTTTTAAAATACGCTTTTGAGTGTGCAATTAAATTCCACCTGGAGTGGGGGGCACATCTAGTGTCAAAATAAGACAACTCTCTGTAGTGACTTTGTCGTTTGGTCCCTTTCACCACTTCATAATTATAATAATAATAATAAAAAGAAGAAGAACTTGATGATTGATATTATATATCAACTGTATCTTTGCCCATGCTAGTTAAGGTATTCAAAATTATACAAGTGCTGTATCAGGAGTAAAGCAAACGTGGGTATGTATAACTATTTTATTAGCTGGCAAAAATGGTCATATGTTGGTAGAGTAACTCTTCCTCTATACAAAAGTACTACTCAACATTGTCTTCAATACAAGCCATGCATTTGTGCCATCGTTGATCCCAACTCTTCTCTGAAAATCTTCTTTGTCACAGCTGATAGTCTCCCACTGTGTGGTTGTCCTCAATGCTGGTTTCTGTTTCTTTATACACCTTCATCTATTGGTGCACATTACTCTTTTCAATGGTGCCACCCCGTAAACATTCTGTAGAGCAGTGGGAGACCATCCCAGGAGATTTTCAAAGAGGATTCATGTGTTAGCACAAATCATTTGTAATAGGGAATATGCTGAGTACTACCTTTGTGTAGAGGAAGAGTTACCTTACCAATAAATGCAATCTGAACAATCTGTGTTAGTTAAAAATACATAAAAAGTTATGCCCATTTTGCTTTGTACTTTCACTACAGCTCTTGTATATGATGTTATTTGAAAACTTAGAACTTGGAACTAGTTTCTGCCAGTTCCAGTCTGAGATAACCAAAAACGTAAATAAAAAGGTGTTTATTTTCTAGAACTACACTGCACTTTGCTTAAAGAAATATATTTAAGAAAGTCCAGCCTGGCTTGTAAAAAGATAAAGAAAAAGTGATTTTTGTCAGCCTTATTATTTTTACGTAATTGACATGGACACTATTATATAAACTAAGTTGTACAGAAACCAAAATGGTGCATAAACTATACTGAATAAGGATATTTAATCAGTTTGTGTTCCATGGGAAGGAGGTTCTTTCCACTGCTCCCTTATTGACGAATGCACATGGTGGACCCAAATATATAGTGTATAACACTAATTTATATTGATACAAATTTTATGTGTGAACTAACTCATGTAATTTGGACATAAAAATGAATCAGTGGAATGAAAAGCTATCTTAAACTGGGAGGTAGAATAAATAAATAAATAAATAAATAAATAAGTTTTAGTAAGTCTGATAAAGAGATGCTTTTGAAATGGGTGGATGTTATAAAAATACACTGAGTTATGCAAATCACAGTCAGAAGTCACAATCAAAATTTCCTGACCTGTAGTTGAAAGAGCTTAAGTCAAACATTAAGGAAAAGTTAAACATTGACCAACCCCCCCAAAAAAAAAACAAACAAAAAAAAACACGAGTTGTGTTGTAGTATTGATCTGAAATGATATAACAACATTACAAACACACTAGCGCTATGTCACTTAGCATTATTGAGTAGACTGTCACTCAATAACACGAATAATGAGCTGATAAACATCCACTTCAGCGAACAGTATTATAATTCACATTTAAAAATGACATTTTGACACTAATCCCCATTACCTGTATTTCAGTTTGAGGGTTCAGTGTAGAATTGTGGTTAACATATCTATCTTTCTTCAATTTGCTTCTATTACACTATTTATTATATTTGTTAGAATTATTGATTACACTGATGTTAGCTATTTAACTGCAAATCAAGCATGTTTAACAAGTTGTGCACTGCGCTCAATTTATGAAAATAAATGAACTAATAAAATATTCATAGTAGCTTTACACAAGAAATCTGAAATTCATTGAGATTCTGTAAATTCTGGGGGGAAAAAAGAGACGGAGTGTAAAGTTGTGCATAATAACTACCTCATGTAAACCTCAACTTCATCAACTCCCAGAAGAAATCCACAAATGCATTTAATTTGCACCCATTAGTGCCCTTTTACCCTAATTATATTGTCATGAATAAATGTCATCATTTAAAAGGTTTATTTAGATATTTCTTTAGATTGATAGTATTTAGTAAACTCCTTTATCAAGAATGACTTACAGAACTGCTTTGTAGTGATTATCAAAAACAAATCTACATGCTATACCTTATCATAGAGAAGGTTTTGTGAAAACCAGTTCTGTTCCTTAAATTATTATCATTAATTAAAACATAAAAATTAAAAATGCCAACATATGAAACCAGAATCTGTAAAACTTCTGAAGCTTGGATTCATAATTTGAGTTTGTACGAACTTGTCCTGAATAAACACTTGTGTGAGAGCCAATCAGTAGGCAGCATGTAGGCAGCGTGTTGGAGCTCCCTTATTTTTAACACATTTAAGAAAAAACATTTATGTTTCCTTCTCTGCATATAGGATTGCTGCTTTCCCCAATAAGATACCACTGTAAATGAGTTGTTTGTCTCATCATTAACTAACAGACCAATTAGCTTCCCAGAAAGAGCTCTGTAGTTAAAATGTACTTGACCACATAACACCACTTTGCGCTATATACAGTATACCGGAGCTATGTAGATTATGCAACTGACTTGCTAGCCTTTAGTTGATAGAAATAATTAGCAATGCTCCAGTTATTTTTGTTAACTCGCTGTCTAGGTATACTATATTATTTAGCAAAATGTAGTGTAGTTCAACAATAACAAAAATAAATAAATAACAGAAAAAACAGCTGCTACTTTTTTAGTTAAGCCAAAAAAGTAGTAAGAATATTAATTAAAATAATTCCACATATACAGCATGCTAGAAGTTCGGAATAACTGAATAAAAGCCAAAAATTAATCAACTACAACAATAATAACACAGAAATAAAGAAAAGTATCTCATCAAGGTTGTATTCCCAGGGTAGACTCTACCCAGAGCAACCCTAACCAGGATGAAGAGATTACTGCAAGTGACTGAATTAATAATAAATAAGCCCACAGGCATTAGTACAGAACATGGAGTACATATGAACTGCAGCTGAACTGGAGTTTTCCAAAAGAACTTGATGATCACAAAAAGTGTCACAAATACGATTTGTCCATGTTTCTAAAAAGTAGCACCTGTCCCCTCCCCCATCAACACATACAGTACATACATATTAATGTAAAGATCATAAAGTTATGAACATTGAACAATAATGCTTATTTTGCTAAGAACTGTTCATGCATAACAAATCACTTCTTACTACTAGTCACCAATATATTAGGTATCAGTTACACTGCATGTAGAAACATTAATGCTGAGTGGACGTCAGCTTTGATATGTTAGTCAGCATGTTAGCATATATTTGAATGGTGCCATTCTATCATTTAATGCCTTACAACAGTCTTTGGTCCAAAAGGCTTCATTGCTTTACATACACTGATGGGGCATTAGAAATGGCAGGTTCAAGTAAAATCTCAAGAAATATTGACAGCAGAACTTTACCAACAGTCAATGCCCTTATTAACGAATGCCTTTAACTAATTAGCTTATTTTTGTTGATTACTTTATTAGCCTTTAGCAGACTTAATTTTGTTGCTATTGCACAGATGATGGTAAGCTATTAGCAATCACATATAACTACATAAGCTTATATTGATAACTATATTGATAGAGAGAGATGGGGGGCATGGTGGTAAAGCAGATGTCACTTCAAATGTCCATCAATTTCTGAGAGTTATTTTCTGTATGAGGTTTTTCATGTTTGCTTTAGTCCACTCTGAGTTCTCCTCCCAAATCCAAAAAACATGCTGGGAGGGGGGAGGGGGGGTGGCTGTGTTAAATTGCCCATTGTTGAGAATGTGTGTATGCGAATGTGAATGCACGATGCCCTTTCCAGGATCCCGTCTAGTGTCTATTTGCAGTTTGTGACTGATCAGGACAAAATGCTTACTGACTATTTAAAATACGTACTAATGAATGAGGTGGAACAGGGTAACATTATAGAGCAACTGGTGCCCATTGTTCCATGCGTAGAGAGCACGATCCCGTGGGTTGTAATCCAACATGGAGATGTGAGAGTATTTATTCTGCAATGGCACATCAATGTACTCGTAGGTGGAAGAGTTGGTGTGGTACGCATAGTAAATCTTTGTTGCTCCAGAGTACCCGTTGGTTACATAGAGTGTGCCACAAATCATAAAGGATTCACCTGCACTGCGCTTCGGATGATTGGTTGTCCATGACTTGATGATCTGTAGCGTGGTTGGGTTGAGTTTGCTAATGACAATGTTGCCTGCATTTTGATTTGTGGCATAGACTGCCCAAAGCCCACGTTCATCCACCATAAGGTCAATGTCAGAGTGGCCACCCCATGCGTAGTGGTAGGCATTGTTGAACCCAGCGCTGTCTAGCCTTTGGGTCTTGCTGATGGTGGACGTCTTCAAGTCAAACTTGATGATAACGTTGCTCTGGAACTTGCTGAAATAAACGGAGCCATTGTAAACAACTTGTCCTGTTCCAGACCACGGGTGTGGAAGACGGTAGTAAGTGAAGTTGTCTGATATCATGAAGTCTGACATGGATCGGTACTCTCGCACAAAGCGGTTGTTGTGGTAACCATCCATATACCACACCTGAAGATAAAAACATAAGACATGGCACAAAACAATGTGACATATAATTCTCAAACAACATAAAAAATGGTAAAACAAGTCAGAAAAAGTGATTTTATATTAAAATCATGCTTTGTGTCATTAAAACCTAGCACTGCTCAAAACCCTGGAGAAGGCGAGGATAGCAAGTGCAAGAGAGAAAATTAAGAAACAAAGGCCTGGAGAAATTGAGAAATAAAAGATCTATTTTTGTGCAACTGATAATATATTGCACATAGTAGAGGGTGAGAGAAGGACAGAGAAGCGGAATTAACCAACTGGAATATACTATTTCAATTATAAAATATGCTGCTTGAGTGAAAGTTCTTATGTTTGTCTATCCACTTGTTTAATAATTTGCCTCAAAGTTAATTAGCAAATATGCTTTATGCTTTATGCTTCTGTTTCATGAAACGCCAACACAGCAATTTTTTTTTTTTTTTTTTTTTACTAGTTGACTGTTTCTCTCTGTATCTGTTTGAGAGCTATACAAGTATGGGTGGGATTAATTTTTTGTCAGGTGATATTACAAACAGAACAAACTTCACTCATACATACTGTACATGTGCATGTATGCCACACACAAACAGGAGGGTAATTACTCAAATCCTTTCTAAAAAAGAAAAAAAAAATCTGAATCAGTAATAATCAACATAATTTCTGCCCCCCTGTACTCACACTAATCAAAGCTTATGACCATATAGTGGCAGAAAATAAACTTATGTACACTGGGTTTTAACAGACATCTTCATACGCAACTTATTCAACACTACACACTTTTGCAGTGACTGTAACACAGCTGTGGCTGTATAGTTTTAACAGAATATTGTATGCAAATTAACACTTACATGATCATTAGGTGCATTACATGGGCCCTAATATTCCACTAACTTTCTTGTCGGTCTTTCAGCTTCTCCTATCAAGGGGTCACCACAGCGGACCATCCGATCCGCCCCATTTTATCTGGGCTTGTGACCCTGCATCCCATGGCTGGGAAACAAACTTAAGGCTTATATACAGCAGGTAAGCAAGATAACCACTGAGCCACCAACCCTAATGCTCCATGAATAAACAGAATTATTGCCCCCAATCGGAATACAAATGCATCATGAAAAGCACAGGGTGGTCTAAACCTCAGATAATCCATTCAATAGGTGAATATCTTCTGTGCAAACACTTGATTTGATTGTTTCTCTTTCAAAAAAATAAATAATTATTTTTATGCATGTTTGCCCCGCATTGGGGTAATATTTTATAGCAAAGGACACACTTGTAGAGGGATGCCTGGCTACACTCGCCCCTACCAACACTTTGCAGTCACTGATCTCTTTCAGATTACAACGTCGACATTGCACATATATGCACATTTGCACACTTCAAGGACTTCTTTTCACACCCCCCTCATCTCATTAAAATACTACCTCAAGTTTTTCACAGACTATAGTTGTAATATATTACATTACATTATACTTCAGATTTTATATATATATATGTTTTTTTGTAACTTTGATGGAATCTTGTTTTATAGGTTCCATTTGTAAAAATATTTAAGGTCACGGAGCGGTCGTATAAGCATTTCACTGCATATCGTACTGTGTATGACTGTGTATGTGACAAATAAAAAATTTGAATTTGACAAAAGATGTAGTCCACCTGAGAGCTTTTGCCTCCGCTCTTATATATCACCTTATATTCCTGCCACTTCTGGAATAAAGTATTCACTACTGCCATTTCCATCCTCTTTGCAAAGTCCACCACAATCTGTCCTTCTGCGTTTCTGTCCTGAAAACCAAACCTGCCCATCACATTCTCATCACCTCTGTTCCCGTCCCCAACATGTACACTGAAATCTGCACCAATCACCACAGAGGATGCAGAGGATGCAGAGGATGCTCTGTATCACTTCATCTAACTCACTCCAGAATTTCTCCTTCTCTTCCAACTCACAACCTACCTATGGGGCATAACCCCTATCAACATTGTCCCTTTAATTTCCAACTTCAGACTCATCAACCTATCTGATACTCTTTTCACCTCTAGAACATTCCTTACAAACTCCAAAGAACATTTTATTCTATTCTACATTCATCTAGTTGTGTCCTCATCACAGTTCTGGGACTACAGAAAGGAATGTACTGTACATGTGTGAAAAAGAGTAGAGGAAAGTGCAACTTAATGTGGGAGCAGTACATCTGAAATTAGTGTGCATTGCAACTAATCCCACAAACTGTGCCTGGGTTCACTGATCAACTGTGTAGTTTTTTTTTTAATGTTTTTGCCATTTTTACTATTTTCTTTTGTAAAATCACAAAATGCATGTTCAGTAAAAAGAGGCACATTTTTGTGCATGATGTTCATATGCCATTAAAATCCAAATTTTTGCCTAATTTAAAAAAATGTGCCAGGGATTTTCTTTTGTGCTAGAGCAAGCATAATTGGCTGGATAATGCCAGTGTTTTGCTTATTCCATTTGTGTTGTGCTCTACATCACGAAACTAGACTTCAGGATGTTTAAGGGAAAATAAAGAGACGAGTTCTGGGTTCAACATGGAGTGAACAGGTTTGTGTGAATGCAGCTCCTGATTTTCACTCAAAGTCTACCGATTTATCTTTGCATATGCTCAAGGTAAATCATTATATACCACTTAAACATTGCTAGACACAAAAATTGCAAATAAATAGAACCCGGAAAAGATCATGAAACATGTACCAAACAGTGAACCTCTTTTCTTCACATAATTGATATTAGAGCACATGGTGGGCCTGGGTGTTCAACTGCCAAACTTCTGAATTATTTCTCAGAGCCTTAACTCACTGGTCTTTATGACCTTGAGAGGCTTCATTTAACACTCCTGGACAAATTATGCAAGCAATGCATTATTGCCCTAAAAAGAGAACTTGTCTAGGCTTTTTCCCTTATAAGGACCACTCAGAAGCAAGTTAAATCCTGCTAAGGATCATACAATAAATATACTGAAACAGTGACATTACATAGTGAAAAAGCATGTTTGAAAGGGAAGTTACATGACCTGGAAAATTACTCATTATTCAGACCTCAGACCAAGTTTTATTAAGAGGTGTTAGGTAGACAGCCTTTTTCCCCAAGACCTTGTCTGCTTTCACATTCACACAGAGTGGGATATAAACCATCTAACCTTTAGGAAACCAAACAAATAAGACCAAGTGTGTTCCTGGTTCCCTGGTTTCACTATATTTCATGCTGTACGTCTGCAAGCATCAAGTGTTTTTCCTTGAGGGTTTTAATGCCAAGGCTGGGGAGAAGCGAGCAGTGTATAGGGAGGTAAAATCCCTGCTCTCTGAGAAAGGGGTCAGATTCTGGCTTTTGTATCCTGCCTGACTCAAGATTACCCACAAAGGTTAAAAAGCAGTATTTCAATACACATGAGGCAGCCAAGAGTTTTATCCCTCATGCTATGGAGAAGAAGTTCAAGAAGAGTAATAATTTTTTAGGTTTATAGGGTATTCATGCAGCATTGATGCAGCCTCCTGTGGATGTAAACTGCTACCTTTCATAACCCACATCTTTGTGCATTTTCCAATCTAATTTGTGGAACTCGAGCAAATTGAACTGTCATGTTGCTGAATCTGATTAACAACCACCTCCAGCTAGCAAAATGTAAATGACTAGAATCTGCATCCCAGAGGAACATATTTCTTCTGTTGCTTTATGTGAGTTATCTTTAGCTTATATCCCTAGTGCTTTTCAAACTCCAAAGGAGTTCTTTGAATGTGCAGAATGCATTTCATTAGGTGGAATGGGTATATTCATTCAGTGTTGTGCAGAGATTTTGATTAGGAAGAACATCATTACAGTCATTACTTTAAGTATCTATGGATCCATGATTTGGCCAAGAAAATAAGTCCCACTTTTCCTGAACTACTCTACCTTTTACAATGTTGGAAAACTCACTCTTAATTTAGAAAAAAAAGGGATGAACTCTGTATTATAATGTCATCATAGTCTGTATAAAAATTATCCGGACAAACCCTTCGTGTTGTCACTCACGGGTTTTATAAAGAGTGGTTTTGAAGCTTTGTGGGAGCTCTGATTGTCGCATCTTAGTGGGAACTGACGCCCTGGTTTATCCATAAATGGGCAAATAAGTGGAACAAACTGTTGGTTGGTTGGTTGGTTGTAACTCAGTTACCACAAGCTACCTAACTGAGCTTTGGCTTAACTTATGTTAATTAACATTACTTCGCATTTGCATCCATACCCTACACACAATTGTTTAAATAAAACAACATTGAGCGTGGGCCATTCAGTCTGATGACTTGAGATTCATTCATATTGTAAGATAATTTTCTGAAGGAACCATTCAGCTTACTCAGATTATATATCTTTTCAGACCTGATTTTTTGTTTGTTTGTTTGTTTTAACAGAGCTGCATCTTGCAGCATAGTGGCATAAGGGTTAGTACTGTGGCCTCACACCTCCAGTGTTCAGGGTTTGAGTCCCACCTGCATGCTTTTGCGCGTGGTGTTTGTGCGCGTGTTGTTTGTGCGCGTGGTGTTTGCATATTCTCCATGTGCATAATGTGTTTTCTTCCATCGCTCCGGTTTCCACCAACCGTCCAAAGAATGCAGAGGAGGCTTTTTTTTTTTAATTGCCCAATGTGTGTCAGTGTATATGTGCTTTCGCCCTATGATGGCACCCATGTACAGGATAACTAGTACTGTATAGAGAATAAGTGGGAGTGAGTGAGATGCCTCTTAATCAGATCATGGGGAAGCCTAAAGGGGGGCCCACAGGCACAAAGCAGAACGACTAAAATACCTAATTCTAGCTTTTCTGTCAATTAAGCTGTATTGTTAAATTAAGCTACTTTAAAATGACCTCTCATAATATTTCTGAAATTACAATGTTTTGTCTTTATCTCATATTTTGCCAAAAGAATCTATCAATGACCAATGCATTTGCGGTGTGAAATCAGTAAATAATTTGGTGACCATGGCAGAAAGACTACACATGATCTTATTAAAGAAAATATGTTACACTTTTACAGCATAAACTGTGACCAATATGTCTAACAGCTGGTAGAAGCACTTCAGACAGCATGCTCATGAAGCATTGAAAACTGAAGAGGAGCAAGGAAACAAAACATTCAGAAAACATTAACAAATAGACCCACAGACAATTTTTCAACAATAGCAGCATTAAAACAGATGTCTAGCAGCTGTCTAGAACACATTGCTCCAAGAATAGTTGGAATATCATACTAATTAATAAAAGTTTGTCTTTAATTAAAATGACTTAAAATGGTGTCTCCCCTCACCTCCTTCTCATTTTATTGACTTACAGTTCATGGAGACATGCAGTGCCTTCATCAACTGTCAGACAGTATCCCTAGTCTGCTCCTCAAATTAGCTGATATTGTACAAAAAATAGCTTCTCTTTAAGGGAAGAACTGTAAATAACGGAGACATGTTTTTGTTGTTCTCACAATCCACCCCACATGAATGTCTGTCAATTGTACAGTATATATGAGCAAGAATTTGGTGAGACTGGTGTGCTTATACACTCACTCTATTATCTCCCTCTGGAGCCAGTGGGTCGGTCATCCAGGATCCAAAGCGAGATCCAGATGTTTTAATAGTTACAGGATCACTAATGGCCGTCAGCTTTCCACATGCTGCAAGAAACACAATCACAAAATAACAAATGCAAATTACAGATTCTTACACTATATGTGGGTATATACAGTATCCTGTATAGTCATGTGTAAAAATTAGTACACCTCTTTTAATTCTATGTGTTTTTGTGCAAAAACACTGTAAAAATCATCTGATTATTGTAATAGGTCTTAGTATTAGGCAAACCTCAGATGAACAACATATAACTTTTTTCCACTGTGCCATTTTTTATTTAACAAAAATGAAGCAAAAAAGAAAAAAAAGAAAAACAAGTATCACATGATTCAATAACCTGTAGAACCACCTTTAGCAGGAATTACTTGAAATAATTGTTTCTTGTGTGACTTAATCAGTCAGTCATATCGTTGTGGAGGAATTTTGGCCCATTCATCTTGACAACATTGCTTCAGCTCATTGAGGTTTTGGGAATTCACAAATGCACAGCTCTCTTAAGGTTCAGCCATTCTGATTATATATATTATATTTATGTGTGCTTCAGATCATTATCCATCATGATCTAATTGGACAGCCTCTCATTTGCCTCTAGAATACTCTAGTATATAGAAGAGTTCATGGTCCATTTATTGACTGCAAGTTTCGTAGGTCCAGTGGCTACAAAACAAGCCCAATTCATCACCCCTCCACTGCAGTGCTTTACAGTGGGTACGAGGTGTTTCTGCTGGAATGCTGTTTGGTTTCACCAAACATGGCTCTAGGCATTAAAGGAAAAAAACATCACTTTGATCTTATCTATTTATAGGATTTTTTTTTCCAGAAGCCTTGTGCTTTGTTTAAATGCAGTATTGTGAACCTCAATCGTGCTTCCCTGTTCCTTTTACACAGAAGTGGTTTTCTCTGAGAAACCCTTGCAAACTAAACAGATTTATTCACTCTTCTTTTAATTGTGTGTTCATGAGCTTTAACATTTACATAAGATGTGAGTCTAATTTCTCTGAATATTGCACGGTTTGATCTTGGGGTGTATCTTGGGGACATCAACTCCTTGGAAGATTGGCAACTGTCATAAATGCTTTTCACTTGTGAATAATCTCATTGTAGAATGTTTGGAAATGCTTCCCAGATTGAGGTGCTGCAACAATTGCTTCTGTAAGACCATTCTTTCCCTCTTGGCATTCTGTTAACACACACCTGAATGCCCCAAACCAACAAACTGCTTCTGCTTTTATAAAGGTCTGCACACCTACTAATGATCACTTAATTAAGCACATGATTATCCACCTTACCCTCTTAAATCCTGTTGTAGCAGTAAGGGGGTTCTTAGTATTGCTTTTTTTAGGTTTCATTTTTGTTAAATAAGTAATGGAATGGGGAAAAAAGTTATATGTTGTTATTTATTTACAATATGTGCCTTATGATAGACCCAACATAATCATTTGATTTTTACTATGCTTTTAAACAAAAACACAAAAGAGGGGTACTAACAGCTGATATTGAGATGTGTCTGCTACAGTAAATATGCTCTGTATAAGACTTCATAAGGACCCCAATCTATGGTGCTGTTTGTTGGTGATTTCTGAGGCTGGTAACTCTAAATGAACTCATCTGTAGCATAGGTATTTGTATTGGTCTTGCATCATAAGATACACTTGCAAGAACTACAGTATACCAGAATAGCTGATCATTTATGTCTTAAAAAATGGACTATTATTGTTACTTAATTACCTAATGCCTCAGGTCTTTTTTCATAGTTTCGAAATCTCCAGTATTGTATAAAATTAATCCAAACTTGTGTCCTACCTTTTTGACTTGTACTTTATTTATTTAGACCTTGGCCACTTGTTTAGGTACACATTGCTACTTAGTACAGAGTTGGGCCCCTTTTGCCTTCAGAATTGCCTCAATTCTTTGTGGCACAGATTCAATCAGGTGCTAGTAACATTCATTAGAGATTTTACTGCATGTTGACATGATATCACCATGATAGCAGATTTGTTAGTTGCACATCCAGTGGCATGTGAAGAAGGCATACAGTGGCATGAAAAAGTTTTTTTTGTCACACTTATTAGATGATTCAGATCAACAAACAAATTTTAATATTACACGAATATAACCCAAGCAAAAGGGTTGCAAAGCCATCTACAAATGGAAAAACCTTGGAACAGTGATGAAACTTCCCAGGAGTTGCCAGCCTACCAAAATTACTCCAAGAGGACAATGACGATTCATCCAGGAGCTCATAAAAGAACCCAGAACAACACCTAAAGAACTGCAGTCCTTGTTTGCCTCAGCTTGCCAACAATAAAGAGACTGGGCAAAAATAGCATCCATGGGAGAGTTCCAAGGTGAAAGCCATTGCTGACCAAAAAGAACACGAAGGCTCATCTCAAATTTGCCAAAAGCATTTTGATTATCCCCAGGAAAAGTCAATCATGGTGGTGGCAGTGTGGTGGTAATGTGGTGGTAGTGTGGTGGTCGGGGGCTGCTTTGCAGCTTCAGGGCCTGGACGACATGAAATAATTGATGGAACTATTCATTTTGTCCCCATTCATCAGAAAACCCTAAATGTCTGGCCATCAGTTTGTGACCTGAAACTCAGCAGGACAATGATCCGAAAAAATAAATTAAAAATAATTAAATAAAATAAAGTTTTGGCGTGACCTAGGCAATTTCAACGGACTTAAATCCAGTTGAATTGACTCTTTGCCAGTTATTGCAAAAGCTTGCTGCCAATGGTGGGACAACCAGCTATTAGGTTTGGGGGCAATTACTTATTCCCATAGGGCCAGGCAGGTTTAGACAGTTTTTTTCCCATAATAAATGAAATCATCATTTAAAAATTACATTTTGCTCAGGTTATATTTGTGCAATATAAAAATTTGTTTGATGATCTAAATCATTTAACTGTGACAAATATGCACAAAAAAATCAGGAAGGGATAAATACTTTTTCACTGCACTGTACCTCGGGTGTAACAAGATGTTATTGAAATCATTGATGTCTTTCAGTCATCTTACCAGTCTGGCCCTTCTCTGACCTCTGGTAATAAACAAGGCATTTGTGCCAAGAGAACTGCAGCTCACTATATTTTCTGTTTTTCAGACTGTCAGTAAACCCTAGAAATGATTGTGCACGAAAGCTTGTCTAGCAACAACCATGTTACATTCAAAGATACTTAAATCACCTTTCTTTCCCATTCTGATGCTCAGGTTATACCTCAAAAAAAAAACAACAAAAAAAAATAGAAGCGAAATAGCTGTGACCATGTCTACAAGCCTAAATGCATTGAATAGCACAGCAGGTGAACAGTAAAAAGTATACCTAATGAAGTGGCAGGTTTATACACATATATAATACACCATTTAATAATTGTAAGATGAAGCTGATTTTTAACCTCATTATTCAAGAACTTTCCAAGTGCCAATCGAAGGCAGAAAGCTACAGACTTGTTGGATTTATATGCATGTTTTAACAATATATTAGTGTAACTTACCTGAAAACTTCTGTTAAAATGAATATATGTTAAATATATGTACAATTTTAACATACCTTCTTGTAGACCACAGACGAAGAAACCCTGACATGTTTTTGCTTACAAAATAAAATAAAAAAACACAAGAAACTAATGTAATTGTCTATGTCAGAATGTGTGTTTATACGTACCAAGTTTCTGCATACAGGCATGTAGTCTTTCCTCCAAACTGGTGACATGTGAGTGCAATTCATCATAGTCATAAGCTCCCATCTCCTGCTGAAGCAGTGCCAGACTGGCAGTTACATTTTGTACTTCCTGCTTGAACTGCAGAACAAGCTGTGCATCTGCCTTGTATTCTTCCAAAACAGGAATCAGTGGTCTCAGTTCTGCCATTTTCTCCTTCATGGCCTAAAAAAAATCCCACAAATTGTTCTCAGACCTGCTACATAGATTTTTATGTATTGTCCTGTTTTCCAATATGCTTATTTAAAAGTAATCACTTAGAACTCCTAAACACATTTCACTACATTGTTAGCTCAGAATAACGTACTATATGAGTATGCTGGCAAGAATAAATTAATAAAGTAATAAAGACAGTAGATGCCTTATACCTGTCTGTAAACTAAATTTAGAAAATTAGCAGGTTAAAAGTAATTTGGTAGTAATATAAAAAAAATATTAATTTTCATTTTCATTCAAGCTAGGAGCAAACTGAATACTACACAATGCATGGTAAACAAACTTCAGCAATGCTTCTTTTTAGACATCTCTTTGAATAAAAGACAAGGCTAGATACTAGAGACAATCATAAATGGTGAGCTCTTGCAGTTTTAAGAAGGTACTGTATTTCATTTAATTGCTGTCTGCTGTCAATTATATACCACTAACCTGGTGACAGGGACATGGGCACCCAAGAAACGTTCATGCATGAGGGGACCAGAGGCTAGCCTGTCTGATCGGATCTCACAGAAAAGCCAACGTAGTACAAAATACTAGAAAAAGTCAATGATGGCCACGAAAGAAAGGTATCAGAACAGCCAGTGCATCACGTCCTGCCACATATGGGGCTTAGCAGGCAAAGAGTTTAAGGTTGTTGATCAGGCCTCCAAATTCCCCAGATCTCACTCTGATCAAGCACCCATGCAGTGTTTCCCACACATAGAGTATATATGCAGAGAATGCCAGCTGCTGTAAAAGGTATAAGAATGCCGTACTGAGGGTTGCACATGCTATGCAAAGCATCAACATTTCGCACAGTGAATGGGCTTCACTTAAAAAAACAGGAGGATTGAATCTTAAAACTGAAGCAGCACAGATCTGCAGTGGACCTATTAAAAAAAAAAAAAAAAAAAAAAACTTTTATATGAAAGGCCTGCCCATGTGTGTTAATGGGGAAGCTTTAGACATCAAACTGTATATTTTGTAAAATGTCAACCAAAAAGTACAACCCAAGTTATCATTACTGTTAAAACGTGTTAATTTGTACGTTACTGCTCCCGGAATATGGGAATGATGTCACGAAAATGCAATACTAAAATGTACGTATTATTATTATTATTATTATTATTATTTGTATAGGTTGTATTTGCCTAATACTAAGACCTACTACGATAATCAGATGATTTTTATATTGTTTTTACACAAAAATAATATGTCACAGAAACAACCAAAAACAACCATAAAAACACATGATCTTATAAATCTGCTATTTATTTGCCTATGCAACCCATTTTAAACAGTTTTTAACTAAGGCATGTTTGTCATGTTTTTAATGTTGTAATTAAAATTCAGTTCATCATATTGCCGACATGTAAATTGTGCTGAAAAAAAGGAATGTCACTCTGTACTGCATAATCCTCAGCCAAATATATACTGTAATGCTATTTTATATAAATATTGCAAATAGTATATACAATATATATCATGCCAGCCCGTACTGATAGCTACCACCGCAAGCATATTGCAGAACTGTGGGAAACACTGCCCATGGGACACAAGTTTGAGCGATTGAGGCCCCAACCTACAACCCATAGAATCCAAAAGATCCACCACTAAAGTCCTGGGGCCAGTCACCACAGCACCCAGATCTCTTGTGGAGTCATGTCCAGAGGGGCCAGAGCTGTTTTGGTGGCACAAGGGGACACTACAGAATATTTGGCATCACATTTTAATATTTAAATTGGCTAACTGGTAGGCGGCACGGTGGTGTAGTGGTTAGCACTGTCGCCTTGCACCTCCAGGGTCCGGGTTCGATTCCCGGGCAGGTTCGAGTCCCGTCTCTGTGTGCATAGACTTTGCATGTTCTCCCCGTGCTTGGTGGGTTTCCTCCCACAGTCCAAAGACATGTAGGTTAGGTTAATTGGCCATCCCAAATTGGCTGTAGTGTGTGAGTGTGTGTGCCCTGCGATGGATTGGCACCCTGTCCATGGGGGTACCCTGCCGTGTGCCCCAAGTCTCCTGGGATAGGCTCCAGGCCCCTGTGACCCTGAATACAGGATTAAGCGGTATAGATGATGAGTGAGTGATTGGTGTAAAGTCATATAAGACACCACTATGAAACAAATCATAATCTCTTTGAACTGTCTTATTCATAGCCATACTTTGTTAAGAACTTAAGGGTAAATGTTGTCACCATTTAATCACATTAGCTATTTAGATATTATCTGGACCTTTAAAGTATTTTTGGGTACATCTGTTAAAGACCTTTTCTGTCATAATGACCTTAACTTTTTTAATGATTCAATGAATTTATGGACAATTATTAAGAGTTTGGGCCTGTGTTCAGCTAAGACTTTGCTGTTAAATAACAGAAGTGAGGTGGAGTCTGAGGTCTTCCTTCTAAAACTACAATTTTATATAACCCCATTTTGTGAACAAATTAATCAAAATGTCAAATTAAAGTGGTTTGAGGAATGATTAAGAGATCATTTAAAAATGTGAATGTAGTAGTTGCTAAAAAATCTTCACTTTATATAAAAATTTTAAAATCTTCACTTTATATAATAGGACTGAAAGTCCTAGTTGGATGCATGAGGGGATCCTTTGAAAGATCTATAATGAAATGAATGCTGGCCAGGCATAAAAATAAAAGGGTAAGAAAATCTTTGCAATATGTGAAAAAGGTAGGCATAGCTGTGTGTCTGATCTGAAAAGATTTTAATAGGATGTGATGTGTGGCATGAATAGAAGAAACTCCAGCCAGACTCATGAACTTTAGATGTGTTGAGACAGTTGGATCTAAAAAGAAATAACTCTTAAGAATAACCAGGGTTCAACATAGGAGGGCCATTCTCCTCTAGTTGAAACATTACAATAACTAGGGATGCTGTTTTTTTCCCTTCACACATACTGTACATTGTCCTTCTGATTCCAGTTCAGTGCTCAGACTGGTATAATAGGCATTACTCTTGGCTGTTGCAATGAGCATAACATCCTTTCTAAAAACCACCCATTAAAAATTGTGCCCAGAATTGTGATACCATGCAAATACTCTGCTAGAAAGTTAGCAAGCTGAAGTTATGTGAAGAGAAACAGACATTATAAATCAGTAAATCTCTACACAGGATGGGGTTAAATGAGCACGCAACAAAAGTGCACTTAAACAGCTTCATGCTTCATCCAAGAAATAAATAAATAAATAAATAAATAAATAAATAAGAACACTATCTAAACTTAACTCTGTGTGTAGGTTTCAGGCATCTATGGTGTGAGCCTTGGTGTGAAGAGAATGTGTAAATACATATTTGTGTATGCAGTGTAGAAGAGCAGTTATGAGGCCAGAAAACATATTACTATAAAATCTGAGCAAAAATCAAGTGCTCAAAACACAGTGAACAATTTTGGAAAGCACTTTATTGATTTTTCATGTATTCCAACAGCAAAAAACTAGACATGCTCAATTTGACATGTTATACAGAACACTGGTTTGCAGCCATCTTCTATTACCTCTAAATATTATTGCAACAAACATATATTGCATAAAAGCAAATGGAAAGTAATGTGAGCAACTATGATTGTAATTATAACCATATATAGCAATTTCACTTCAAATAAACAAGAATATTGATTAGGATTTACGTTAATAACACAAATGAAATATAATAAAGGATTTAGAGGTGCATGCAAAGAGGAATCTGATTAGTTGATTAGTTGTTTGGTAATGATAGGGAAGGGCTTATCTTAAACTTATTAGTATGTAATGGAATACAAGAAATGTGACAAACGGTGTGATTCGTGCCCAATCGTGGGTGTGACCTGCCTCTTCTGGCCTCAGGCTCTCCTATAATGTCTTTATAGTTAGCCCTGCAAGCAAGAAACAACAAACTGATCATAGGACACTAACTCTCTAACCTAGCTAATACACATTCTCATGCACACAAACATATGCACATGTTCACTTGTGCATGCAACACATGCATATCAAACTTAGGAAATCTGTGCAGGTTAGTATGCATGCAGTGCTCTGTGGGTTTTTCAGTATTTTTGCATGTTGATGTTGAGTGATGCAAACATCTGACTCTCACAGAACAAATGTAAATGAAATTCAATGCTGTTATATTAACTATCTCTGAATAGGTCCAAGTGTACATGTGTTACTTTTAAGCTTGTAGTACGTAATGTGAATTGTTTGAAGTGTGTGTATAATATTACTAAAATCAACTAATATAATACTAAACAGCATAATTATAATCATTGATCTACTATTTTCCAACTTGACATTTTTCGAACTTTGTTTCCCTCCAGGGTTTTTTTTTTTACTGTTATATAGCTCATTGAAAATAATCGCCTGCTTTTTTGGTTCATTTAATAGAGTAACCTATCAAAACAAAGTCATACTTATTTCTAAAGTGTTTTCAAAAAACACTTTTCAAAAAATATAGGCTACAATTTAAGTGTTTTAATCTATATCACTTCTGTTAGAGCATTATTTTAAACAAAACAAACTGTGTGCGGAAATACTTTTTATTGTTCCCAAATTCTGCTGCTGTCATACATGTTTCAATGTCATGAGCATGCATTTGTGCATAATTTACATTATTTTTTAAATTGAATTGCACTGTGGGAATTGTGCCTAATATGTAAGGTGTAAATTTAATAAATGGTCACTAGACAACACTCCTACACTGCAGTCAACATGCTAAAGCAAATGGTCCTTTGTGAATTCAGTGTCAGTTCTCTAAAATATATTGTGCTTCTTTTGCTTTCTTGCTTCTGTTTGTACATTATCAAAAATGTCTAATATTCTACTGAATTTGAAAAATCTGTTTCTTTTAATGTGTGTTATGTGTGTGTTTTGTGACACACCTTGTAATGCTTGGCGAGGTTTTGTTTGTGAGTTTCCTCGACTTGACGGAATTTTGTTTCCAAGCCTCTGAGCTGGTCCTCCATTCTGACCACGTACTGTAAATCCTTCTGTGTCCGCTGGTCCAGCATGTGAATTGATTGAGTCATGTTCTGCACCTACACACACACAAACACACACAGAAAGAGAGTGAAAACTGTCAGAGGATAATATATTTTCTGTTATATAACAGTTCCTGGACGAGAGCCATTCCACAAACGGTTATAATAGACCATAGGAGCACTGGGATGTTTAACTTTATCTATCACTCTGCATCACAGGTGTTCTAAGAATCGCAAATTGTGTGAAAGTAGGTCAGTACGGTCTGCAGTACTGGAAAGTAGAGAAACAGTCTGCCAAAACGCACAGTCAAACCATGGAGGAACTTTCAGCAATAAAATGCATCTGATAATGTTGTCATCTTAAACAACACTTCATCGCTTGTCACTTTAATAACTGCTTCTAAGTCATTCCATTCTCTGACCTGTCTGTGTTGTTCTGTTCACAGCTACTTGGTGTGTTGTATACCTTACAGTGGGTATAGAAAAAGAATCGCCCTCCTTTAAAATGATGACATTTTGTTGCTTTGCAGCCTGAAATGAAGACAGTTTTTGTTCTATCTAACTGTATTTACTCAGTGTAACTTTCAACATTCAAGTGAAAGATATAACACCAACATGTCAGAAAAAAATTTACAGAATCACTTTGGAAAAGGATCACCCCTCCGAAGAATTACTTGCAAATTCAATCAGGTGAAGCTAAGCACCTTCTCAATGGCAAATAAAACATTGCACATCTTGACTTTGCAATATTTGCGTACTCTCCTAAGATGAATTAAATTTTATGGTGACTGTTCGTGGACTGCAGTCTCCAAGTCATTCCACTGATTTTCAGTTTTCAGTCTGGGCCATGCAAGGACATTCACCCTTTTCTCCTTCGACCACTGTGTAGTCAGTTTTGCTGTGTACTTTGGGTCATTGTTATGTTGGAAGGTAAACCTTCTTCCCATTGACAACTTTCTGTCAGAGGACAGTAGATTTTTCTCAAGAATTTGAGGTATTTTTCACCATCCATTTTCCTTATATCCTGACGTTCCCATAACAGCATATTACCACCTCCAAGCTTTAGGAATGGCGTTATTTTGTGATTGTGTAAAGATGCATTGCAACAATTAACAACTGTTAAAACGCTATACAAATAAAATTTTATTCAATTTAATTTCTATAATCACTCTTTAGGGAGCTTTATCGAATTTCCATAAGACATTTCATTTAGAGTTGTGGCCAAATATTTACATTTTTGTCTCATCTGACCACCTGACTACCCTATGTCAAAAATTCCTGCAACTGCTTCAGAGTTGCTGTAGGCCTCTTGGTAGCCTCTCTGACCAGTTTCCTCCTGGCTCTTTCATCCAATTTGGAGCAACATACAGATCCAGAGAGGGTTTGTGTTGTACCAAATACCTTCCATTTCCTAATAAAAGACTTCCCTGAGCTTCTAGGCAGTGATAAAGCATTTTAAATATTTTGTATCCATCTCCTGATTTGTGTCTGTGCACAACCTTATCCTGGAGATCTTTTGACTGTATTTGCCACCCATAGTTAATCGTTTGCTTCAGTTGCACTACAAGGGACTGAAATCTCCAGCTTTTCATCATGAGCTAATGAAATCAATGATTTTGTTCTTTTCTTATTTGTTTTCTAACATTTTGTGTTATATATTTTGTTTGGATGTTAAAAGTTAGACTGTAAAAATACAACTGGATAAAACAAAAACCTCTTCTGTCTTCATTTCAAGCTACAAAGCAGCAAAATGTGATTATTTTCTATCCCAACTGTACATAGGGCATCAAACTATCCATCAAACTAATTAATATAATCCAACCTTACTATATTGTACATATATTTAGCTTTACTGGGCTCTCTCTCTATCTATGGTTGCAATAGATCTTGTTTTCATGAGTGAAAGATGATGCAATTATAAGGAAACTCATTAAGTCATGGATCTGTGTGTGTGTGTGTGTGTGTGTGTGTGTGTGTGTGTGTGTGTGTGTGAGAGAGAGAGAGAGAGAGAGAGAGAGATAGAGAGAGAGTTCATGTTGTTGTACATTAGTGTTATGACCACTGGGTGTCCTAAAAGTGTCTTGTTTCTCCCAAGGCCATAGTTATTTACTAAAGGTTTCCAGCATGCTAATTGTGCCTGTAACATAGCCATGTTACAGGCACAATTAGCATGCTGGAAACCTTTAGTAAATAACTATGGCCTTGGGACAAGTATAACCATGGGACAAGGCTATTGGATGAGAGAGTTACTGCAGAGCAGGTGAAAATGTGACGGTTACCTTTTCCAGGAGCTGTCGGAGTTGCTTGGCACGAGCATCTCTGGAGCACATGGTATGCTGGGGAGCAACAATGGTACACACACATCTTCCTTCAGTGTCCTGAGCTGAGCTATACACCTGCCATGTTTCATCCAGATTAGAAGGTAAAACCTGAAAGAGCGAGTTAAGGGAGATGAGATGGAGAGAGGGAGTGGTCAGAAATAGTTAAAATATAGTGTTTCTGAAATCACTAACAAGCATGGACATTTAAACATGAACCACTCCCATGTGAACAACCTTAACAGTCTTTTATAGTTCTGCCCTTTTCAATTTAAACTCATTCTGAAGGCTAAACAGATCATAGAACTGGTGTTGCCACAACCTTTATTTTGACCTTTACCTTTCTTTGTGAGTTTAATTTGTCATGATGATGTCATGTATTCATGTGTATGTGTGTATAGATAGATAGATAGATAGATAGATGATTTCATGCCCAACCGGAGCAAACAGGTTTTAAAAAGACATCATACTAAATACTGATTGTTGTATGACACTTTGATTGCAAACAATTACAAATAATTTTTATTTGAATTATATAATTGTAATTATTGTAAGAAATTCTGAATATCATTAAAACTATTCATTTTACTTTTATTTTGATACTTTTGGCCACCACTGTCTGTGTATGTGTGTGTGTATGTGTATGTGTATGTGTGTGTGTGTGTGTGTGTGTGTGGGCATATTTGGATGTACTCTGGCAAATAATTTTTCTCAGAGACACAAGGTTGTCTATAACAGGTTTTTTGGTGGGGGAGGAGGAGGCTTTGAAGTGTCACTGTTTTTGCTGCATTGGGAGCTGTGATGCACATGATGGGAATATTTTTGAAAGATTAATGATTAAAAAGAGAGATAACACTACAACATAGTCACATTTTGTACAACAGACAAGAAAAATTCAACATTGTGTGAGGTGCTTTTGTGTTTATGTCAGGTTACGGCCCGTGCTTCAGTTAGGATTTCTATTATACCTTATATATCTGGTAGAGAAGGAGGCTGACCATGTTGTAAACTGAACTTTTTGCATTTATTTTTTATTTCCAGGGGCGAGGGTTTGAATCCTGCCTTTGCGGGTTCCATCTGGGTACGCCAATTTCCTCCCACAGCCCAAAGACATGTAGAGTCGACTAATTGGTGTTTCTAAATTCCCTGTATTGTATGAGTGCGTGTGAATAGAACAGTTACGTGCATAACTAGTTTCTTGGAGTGCGTGTGGCACCTCATCCAGGGTGTACCCAGACTCATGCCCAGAGTCCCCAGGGATAGGCTCTAGGCCTCCCGTGACCCTATTCAGGATAAGCGGTTTAGAGAAAACCGTAAAAAAAATTAAAAAAAAACACAATCAAAGCACAAGTTCTCAATATTGTTGTTTTTTTTACTTAAACGACAAATTATTGATACTAAATTGAACATGTACATTGCAATAAAAACACATACAGGCTAACTTATCAACTGTGACAAAACAGTGAGGCACTACAAAAATCACACTGACAAACTGTTTTAAAATCATATTTTGGCATCTGTGCCACAAAATATTCTATATCAGCTTGTAATACTTCTTGTTTCATTTAAAAACCAATTTCTCAATTCTGGCAAAATGGATTTACTTTACTAGCTTCGCTGTGAAACAGTTCATATGTTGTCAATGAAACAAACAGATATAGACATTGAAGTATTGAGCAGTGCAAACTGATTAAATAAATCCTACCACTATGTTGATTGGATTGACAGAAAATACCAATTGCCCTTTCCAATGAAATAAAATAAAATAAAATAAATTATTTAACTATGTTACAAAACTCACCTCAGATACATAAACACACACATACACAAACAGGCAGACACACACAAACAGAAGCTTACGCAAAGTCCCATCTGCTCACACTACCTCAAACCACATATCCCTGCCATCTACCATCAAATTCACCACACCAGACCTACACAATTATTCAGGGAAATGGCTATAACAAGCCAAATGTTCCTCGTATCGAAACAATGCAACAGAGCAAATAGATTTTCATAAATTCTTGATGCATGTAATATCCACAGTATATGCAACATCTAGTCGTCAGTACTTTACATACAAGAAATCAGAGTATAGTGTAGAAGACATATAATATAGTATGTAGTTTTTTCTTTTTTAGTTTTCAGCAATAGAAATCATTAAGGTTCATGAATCACTTGAACACCATTAAACTACCGGTACCCACTGCTGTGTTTAATGCACACGACCAAAACCAGTAATCTATCATGTGATATTCACTACATTATTTATGTAACTAATATGTTCTTCACATCACCCACATAAAGCTTTGTAGCCAAACTGTAAATGTTGTGTTACTAGCACCTATTTTATAATTAAATCATTCACATTAACAAGCTGGGTGACAAAAAACCCTTGTTGCACATCAACTTTAAAATAAAACAAGCCCTCCTTCTGCATTAGCTGTCTTAAACTTTATTTGGGTATTTTATGTCCATCCAACTGTTTCATTATTTCATTATTATAAGCATCATTTTCAAAATGTGTATTTCTTATGTTTTTAATAGGCATCTTTCAATCAAGATAGGATATGTTTCTGTGTTGGAAAAACTTCTCAAGTAATATGGGCAGAATAGCGCTAGGAACCAAACAGACACCAGGGACCAACATTAAGAGATTTTTTTATATACACTCACCAGCCACTTCATAAGATACACTTATTCAACAGCTCCTTAACGAAGATCCAATCACATGGCAGCAACTCAATGCATTTAGGTATGCAGACATTGTCAAAAAGATCTACTGAGGTTCAAACCAAGTATCTGAATGGAGAAGAAATGTGATTTAAATGACATGGTTGTTGGAACCAGACGGGTTAGTCTGAGTATTTCCGAAACTGATGAGCTATTCACACAAAACCATCTCATGGGTATATAGAGAACAGTCTGAGATAGCAAAAATATCCACTGAGCAAGAGCTGAAAATACCTTGTTGATGCCAGATGACAGTGGTGAATGACAAGACAGGTTTCAGTTGCTAGAAAGACAGCAGTAACTGTATTAGCATCATGTTACAACTATTAAACCTTGAAACTGCACATTAAATATTGAAGCAAATGGGCTATAGCAGCAGAAGAACACACTGGGTGGCACCCTGCTAAGAATGGGAAATTAAGACTACAATTCGCATGGGTTAAAAAAAAATTGAACAATAGAATACTGTAAAAGGTCAAAATTAGGCATAAACAATATGATCAATCCTGCCTTGTATCTGCGGATCAGGCTGGTGGTGGTCCAATAATAGTGTGGGGGATATTTTCTTGGCACACCTTGGACCACATAGGGCTAATTGAGCATTGTTTAAATGCCACAGCTTACCTGTGGATTGTTGCTATCTATGTCCATCCCTTAATGACCACAGGAGAATACGCCATGTCACAAAGCTAAAATCATCTCAAATTGGTTTCTCAAACATGACAATGAGTTCGCTGTACTTAATTTGCCTCCACAGTCACCAAATCTCAATCCAATAGAGCACCTTTAGGATGTGTTGCATGTGCAGCTGACAAATCTGCAGCAACTGCATAATGGAAGTATGTCAATAAGGTCGAAAGTCTCTAATGATCGTTTCCAGCATTTCTTGAATATATGCCATGAAGAATTAAGGCAATTCTAATAGCAAAATGGCGTCCAACCCTGTGCTAGTAAGATGTACTGTACCAAATGCCTATAGTGACTGGTGGGTATGTGTGTATGTATATGTGTGTGTGTGTGTGTGTGTGTGTGTGTGTGTGCGCGTGCGTGTGCATTTACTCTAAAGTAAATATGTGCAAAAGTGGTAAAAATAAGGCTCAACTCAAATCAAACACCATGTCTTATACTCGTGTATATTGTATAAAAGTGTTACCACAATTTTGTATGTATTACGCCCACTTAAACCTTGAAAGAAAACAACATCTGAAGTTCCATCTGAAATGTCCTATCTGGATGCTTTCACAGAAAGCAGCTAAATACCAGCATGACACTGCCAGATGGCTCACATTAACAGACACTGTGATTTAATTTATTGCCAAAAAAGGCTCTACTTAATGGTTAAGCTTATATTATAAGCATAATAAAAAAGAACATAGAATTTAATTCTTAATCATAATTTTTATCCTATAACGACCAGATGCTGCTTACTGTGGCATGTCAGTTAGTACAAATGATAACAGGAAATTTCTTGGAATACTTGATTGACAGATGTGCTTTTTTCTTTAACAGAAAGAGGACACCACACACACATATACTCAACCAGTCGATTTTTTGTCATTTACAAAGATCAACATTTTTCTTGACCATTGAACAAATTCTTCTGTAATATAACGTTACATTTTTCTGGTCCAGAGCTCACCAGTGCATTCTTTCTTTACGGACACACCGAAGAGTTGATTTGGTAACACATAATGGTTTTTACTTTTTTTTTTTAAATACTGGAGTAGACAGCTAAAATTAAATAAAAAAATTTAAGGAACTAGAATCAATGTTGCAATTAAAAGTTAATTGAATGCTGTTAGCTCTCAATGACGAATTTTGTTTAATTGATCAACGTCATACATATAAATAGTATAATTACTTATACTTTTGCATTGGGAAATAAACATCAGTAGATATAGTGAATCTCCAGATTTACAGATATAGTACATATACATCAAAACTCATAAACAGGCTTTCATGCATTATCCCCAGGTCTCATGTAAGGCAGATGCAGTTAGTGTAAAGATGTAACATATATCAATGCAGTACTCTTTTTATGCGAAGTAGCACCACCAACAGAAACTGCATATCTTAGACCAAACCGTGTTCCAAAGTACAGTCCATCAGTGTGAAAAGTAACATCAAATACTGTACCTTTACATTTGATCAAATAACATACTTAACTGGCCACAGATGTGTGTGACACTGTGCTTATGCAGTTTTACACTTTACGTTTACTGTACGTTCATTGTTAGTAAAGTCAAACTCTGCTCTTTCGTTTCTTAGCTAGAGAAGCCTTGGAGAGGTCTCCAGCCCTGCAAACGCTCAGATTAATAATGAACCGCAGTGAACATCCAGAGACCAGCCTCTGCTAATAAGTTCCAGGGACACATGGGTACTTTAAAAGGAATAAGAAAGAAGGCGAAAGAATTCAAAGAAGAAGAAGAAATGCCCATGGACACAAAACGCGGCCACCCTCGGACGCACGGTTATGACAGATTGATACAGTAGATAGATAGACAGATAGATATATATGCAGTAGATAGCCTTTTTTTTTTCTTTTGAGAAAGGGGATAGGTTCGCGCACTTACTCTCAGGCTTCGGTCCGGGTAAGCGCTCCGCGCCGCGCTCAGCGCCGTGCCGTTAAGGCCCACGAGTGATGGGAGCGTCTGCGACATCCAGTTGGTGATCATGGCCATCGTGCTGAGCACTACACCGATCTTCAGCAGTGGCACCGACATCTTTGCGCCCCGGAGCTCTCATTCATTCATGCTACTGCGCGCGCTACCGGAGAACCGCCAGAACGCCTGGAAAAGCCTCGCGCTTTGGGGTCGACGTCTTCTGCTCATGTGTGTCCAAACCGGACGGTGGCATGGTGAGATTTTTCTTTTACGTCGGGGGAGAGGATGCGCGTCGGGAAAACAGTACATGAAAAGTGACCGGGCTTCACCTTTCTCAGCCACGTCCCATCATGTAAATCCTTCAGGTTTCTAATGACGAACCTTTGGCGCGCGACACCGAGGTCCTTCCCGCTGTTATCGACGAGAGAAATGCGCCGGCGCGCGCCTTTTTATTAATAACCGATGTGCAATGACGTCAGGGCCACTACAGCACCACGCCCTCGACATCCGCGCGAGACCTCGTACTCTAGCGCGTGCTCTGCCAAGGTCAACTTTAATTTACTTCAGATCTAACAGGTTGGTTTACTGAATCCAGCAGAAGAAGCGTTTGGAGGATATTCTGTTTTAGATTACATAACGAAAAAATGTGGGCGTGGCAATGCACTAATGATAATTGAGAATGAAGGTGCAGAATGATTCTATTACAGTTCAGTGCTTTACTTAAGAAAAACCAAGCCTCTGTAGAGACGTGGCAATGATCGCACCACACAGATGGTGATAACTGTAACGGAAAACCTGACATAATTAACAACAGATAAAGTTTATAAACATTCATGTAATTTGCTTACTGCGTGAGGACAAAGAAACAGTTGCGTTGGAGTGCAAGTGTATTAGAAGGACTCGTGCGCCCTCTGGTTGCCGATAACAGCACTGCGCGATATTGAAGCATACTGATTCAGTATCATGCTGCAGAACTAAAAAAAAAATCAATAAGAATAATATACTAATAATTAGTAATTACTATTTTCGTTCAGTATCCTCTTTATGCAAAGTATAATGTTCTATAGAAAATTAATATCTTACACGAAACCGTGTGCCAAGTTACAATACAGCAGAAAGTCAAGTGCTGCCCGAAACCACCAACTGGCATCAATTAGTTGTTATAGTGTACAGTCATCTCCAAAATTACTGCCATCATAAGTAAAGATGGAATTAAAAATATATATGAAAACAAAGTCTTAAAATATGCTAAATCTAACCTTTAATTAAAGATAATGTATTTCATGAAAATAAAACACAATTTTCAAGAATAATTATAGCAATAAATTTACACTTATTGTCACTTATTCTCTAGCTTGTGCAATCTGCCTTTGCCAATATGGCAACACTGACTCCTCTCCTGTAGCATAATGCCTGCTGTGAATACAGAGAAAATATTATGAGTCTGCAACTCTACACAAAATCTCTTGTGGTCTCTCTCTTCAGTTCATCCCACAGGTTTTTCAGTAAGGTTTATGTTAGGGTGGCTGTGTGAAGAAATTTATTCTGTTGCCCTTGGACCATGTTTTTGTAAAAGTGTGTATATGGTTTGAACCATTGTACTGTTGAAAGACATCAGTAACACATCTTGCGTCCAGATTTTCATTTAAATCTTCTAGGAATTCTTAGAGCACATGATGCCATGTATCTTAACATGGTTCCTAGAGCCTTTGGCAGAAAAAAACAACCTCACGTCATCATAGATCTTGGACATCTTTCCTATATACTTTTTTAAACACCAAACACAGCATTCTGCTATAAAGCTCAATTTCCTGATATCTTATATCACTCTCACTCACTTACTCATCATCTATACTGCTTAATCCTGTATTCAGGGTCACAGGGGGCCTAGAGCCTATCCCAGGAGACTTGGGGCACATGGCAGGGTACACCCTGTACAGGGTGCCAATCCATCACAGGGCACACATGCTACAGGCAATTTGGGAATCCCAATTAGCATAACCTACATGTGGGAGAAAACCCACCAAGCACACAGAGACGGGAATCGAGCCTGGCCGGGGATCGAACCCGGACCCTGGCGGTGCAAGGCAACAATGCTAACCACTACACCACCATGCCACCTTCATATCTTATCTGTTCTATTAAAAGATTTCCAGGTCTTCTCAACGTCAAGCCCCAAACCCCAGAACAACATGACTTAACAAATTACTTGTGGGCTGTAAAAACTGAAATATGTAAAGAAGAAATACACCAGATGTAATAATTTTGCCAGTGAAGCTATTGAAATTCAATCAGATAAACCAAAATAGAGAGAGAAAAAGTTTAAAAAAAAAAAAAAAGATGTGATTGGAGAGACTTCAAGGGCTTGGTAACATAAGAACAGAGGAATATAATGCACAGTAGGTTCAAGAGGGAACTGGGGAAAAAACTGGTTTGTCACCATTTCATAGTGACAAAGGTGAATTTTGAAATGGCTCTACAGAAGGTTTTTTGGCCAGATAATAAGACACCAGCCAAAATTGTATGGCAAACTTATCTTTTGCAAATTCTTTAATTTTGTTAATAATTATACTGTAAAGAAACACTCACACAGAGGCACTGATGCCTCTGATGTCTTTCTCAAATCGGCCCATCCATTTTCTATTTTTTCCTTTAAAAATTAGCTGCAGATTGTTAGTCTTATTTTTTTATTGCTGCTACCGTGAATTAGCAAGTTCAGTGTCATCTAGTCAGGCTGTGTTCATGTGACCACGTGGTCTTTTGTTTTTGGGCAGTTACGATGGATGTTGGTTCCATCACAGGAAAATTTGGGAATGCCAGTTAGCATAATCTGCATGTCTATGGACTCTGGGAAGAAACCAGGTTTCCAGAAGGTAACCCTCCAAGCACGGGGAGAACCTGGAAACTCCAGCCACTGGGCAGTTTTTGAGTTGTTGATGACTTTATGGAAAATGAGATCAGAAAACAAGTCACAGCAAACGTAGATGAGGCGGAGACTGATGTTCTTTTCTTCTTGTTCTTCTTGTTTTCCTTCTTATTCTTTTTTGGTTCTCAAATTTGAAGTTAAACCAAAAAGAATTGGACAATGTAACATAATTATAAAAATTTTTGACTTGGTTACAAATCGTTTGCAGTCAATGCAGAACCAAACTGAAGTTTGGAACCCAAAAACATCAACAGACCCTGGTTTTCCTTCCCTGGTGAGACTCTGCCAGACCTTTACTGTAGTTTTCTTCAATTTGTTCATGTTCTTGAAGAGTTGTCCCTTCAGTTTTACTTTCAGTAAGTGAAATGCACGCTTAATTAGGTTCTGGTGACTGACTTGACCATTTCAGAACATTCCATTTCTATCCTTAGAAGGTCATAGGTTTGCATGGAGTCCATCTGAACTATGAGGCACTATCCAACATGTTTTCAAGAACTAGGCACAATCTAAACAGATAATTTAGATTGTTTAGAACAACACAGGTTTTCCTGTGGTGGCTCTGGTGTTGGGTAGGGTGGTAATGGAGTATGTTGGCAGCAGAACCTGTGGGAATAGTGGGTTCTGGGGTGAGGCCTCCATGAGTTGGACTTGTTTATCTGGTGCATCCCATGGGTTAGGGGATTTTGGAAGCCAGTTCAGCAGTCAGTTTTTCCCTGCTAGGCCCTGTGCATGGTGTGCTTTTCTGTAGAATTGGGATGGACGGGCTGGCTTTTGGGTGCCCATGACTCTTTCACAACTTTATTGGTATATAATTGATCAGTGTTAATGTGTTAATGTTTTGTGGGTTTTAATATTATGGATAATCGGTGTACACTCTACACATCAATAAATACAAGAGAACCAATTAAACTTTGATACAGTACATGCCCACACCATATAAAATGAGGTTTCAGTATTTTTAGCATAGGCACTTCTATCCCTTCTATATACTCTTCTGTTTTTATTCTGGCATTTGTTGACCTTTGACTTATATGTTTTGTCAAATTTTTTAATCTGAGCTCCATATTTTGCACCAGTGGTTTTTAACATGTGATAAACCCTCTGTGTTTACTCTGACAAGGTCTTCTATTGATTGCTGATTTAATACAGATACACCCACCTTCTGGATGTTGCTCTTGATTTTGCCAACAGTTATAGATAAAATATATTTTTCATAACCAGGGAAATAATTCTATCATCCACCATAGTTGCTTTCCATCACTGTTTGGTCCTTTTGGTGTTCCTGAGCTCATCAGTGCGATCTTTCCTTTAGGAATTTATCAAGTAGCTAAATGTTTGCCATATCTGCTGGGTTGGTTCTGTTTTTTTCAGCCTGATGATGACTTGCTTCACTGGCAGCAACAGCTCTCTGGACCTCATGTTGATAGTTAACAACAACAGATTCCAAATGCCAATACCATACCGGAAATAATCTCTAGACCTTTTATCTGCTTACTTGGAAGCAACACTTCACCATATAACAGATGAGCAGCCAACTGTGCAATTGCAGAAGGGGACTAAATACAAAAAGTGCTGTAAGTCCTACACCATTTATTCAGTTTGGATATACATATATGTACTGCATTAGGCAGCTGAAATAATGTCAATGTTTATATATTTATGGAGCTGAATTTGTGTGTTCGCAGTACGTGTGTGTAATGTTGCCTCCATCCCCTACTTTCATCCCCTAAAGCAAAATCTGTCTCAATATATTTTTTAAAAGAAAGTCCACACTGTGATAGCAGTATAAATATTTATCACGCATTCATCATCATTAAGAGCTTTTATAGGTTATCAGCAAGGCATCATCTTGTCAAAAGCTGTCATAAGGCTTTTTTCTCCTATAAAAACTGAAATGGAAGCCCTTTAAATTGTCTCATCCTTTAATTTAAATCAAAGGATAGTCTTTATTTATTCATGTGGAATCTGTAAAAGTGGTTAGCGGAGTGCTATGAAAGAAAAAAAAGAAACTACTGCTGCAGGCTTATAAATTAATTTGCCCATTTTTATAGAATTTAATTATTCATGTAATGGCTCCCTTCTCTTTGCAGGCTCGTAATTATGTCAGGACACAGCTTTTATGATAGCTAGGAGGAAAAATGCATTTTTATGTTCAGATTAGGCTGGAATGGTATAGCAAATTTGTGGTATGATAACTATAAAACTCAATAGTTCCTGGTCTGTCAGAACCACATCCAGTAATTCGAGCAGTCCATCTACCCATCTATCTACTCAGCCATATATACATAAATACTGAATATACATGCAGCCTACTCAGTTGTCATCCAAATGGAGTAAATCAAATAACTGATTCCTCTCACATGCTGTGTTTGAAATGGTCCCATACTCCCTATGCTGAAAAATCATGAAACAGAATTAGTGAGTAAATAAACAATTTCATGGATGACTGTACACTGGTTTGCTCATCATTGTGTAATATTAGTCATGTCCCTTTACCAATGCCAAAGCCCTAACCCATACTCCAGCAGACTTTGCTGTAACTTAAAAATTAAATGGATTCTAAAAAAAGCACAGAAGAAAATGGCACATTAGCAGTGAAAATATATCAAATCTATAATCTAAATGTAACCTGTTTCTATTATTTTAAGCATTTGTCACCTTCCTTCATCACAACCTTCCTATATCACTTACAGTATACTGTACACTGTAGCGGGTCTCCTGGAGCCTATCCTAGACTGGGCACGAGGCAGAGTATGCCACTGTGTCACCTTCATGTTTAACCATCAATATTACACACGTGGACAAAATTGTTGGTACCCTTCGGTCAATGAAAGAAAAACTCACAATGGTCACATAAATAACTTTAATCTGACAAAAGTAATAATTTTAAAAAATTCTATGAATGTTAAACAATGAAAGTCAGACATTGCTTTTCAACCATGCTTCAACAAAATTATTTTAAAAAATAAACTCATGGAACAGGCCTGGACAAAAATGATGGTACCCTTAGAAAATACTGAAAATAATGTGACCAAAGGGACATGTTAATTCAAGGTGTGTCCACTAATTAGCATCACAGGTGTCTACAATCTTGTAATCAGTCAGTGGGCCTATATACTGTATAGGGCTCCAGGTAGTCACTGTGTTGTTTGGTGACATGGTATGTACCACACTCAACATGGACCAGAGGAAGCGAAGGAAAGAGTTGTCTCAGGAGATTCGAAAGACAATTATAGACAAGCATGTTAAAGGTAAAGGCTATAAGACCATTTCCAAGCAGCTAGATGTTCCTGTGACTACAGTTGCACATATTATTCAGAAATTTAAGATCCATGGGACTGTAGCCAACCTCCCTGGACGTGGCCGCAGGACGAAAATTGATGACAAATCAAAGAGACGGATAATCCGAACAACAAAATAGCCCAGAATGTTCAAGGAACATCAGTGTCAGATCACACCATCCGTCGTTGTTTGAGCCAAAGTGGACTACATGGGAGACGACCAAGGAGGACACCATTGTTGAAAACAAATCATAAAAAAGACAGACTGGAATATGCCAAACTACATGTTGACAAGCCACAAAGCTTCTGGGAGAATGTCCTATGGACAGATGAGACAAAAATTTAACTTTTTGCCAAGGCACATCAGCTCTATGTTCACAGACGGAAAAATTAAACATATCAAGAAAAGAACACTGTCCCTACTGTGAAACATGGAGGAGGCTCTGTTATGTTCTGGGGCTGCTTTGCTGCATCTGGCACAGGGGGTCTTGAATCTGTGCAGGGTACAACGAAATCTCAAGACTATCAAGGGATTCTAGAGAGAAATGTGCTTGCCAGTGTCAGAAAGCTGGGTCTCAGTCGCAGGTCAATGGGTCTTGCAACAGGACAATGACCCAAAACACACAGCTAAAAACACCCAAGTATGGCTAAGAGGAAAACATTGGACTATTCTAAAGTGGCCTTCTATGAGTCCTGACCTCAATCCTATTGAGCATCTTTGGAAGGAGCTGAAACATGCTGTCTGGAAAAGGCACCCTTCAAACCGGAAACAACTGGAGCAGCTTGCTCATGAGGAGTGGGCCAAAATACCTGCAGAGAGGTGCAGAAGTCTCATTCACAGTTACAGGAATCGTTTGATTGCAGTGATTGCCTCAAAAGGTTGTGCAACAAACTATCAAGTTAGGGGTACCACAATTTTTGTCCAGGCCTGTTTCATGAGTTCTTTTTTTTTTTTATAATTCCGTTGAAGCATGGTTGAAAAGCAATGTCTGACTTTCATTAGTTAACATTCATAGAATTTTTATTTATTATTACTTTTGTCAGATTAAAGTTATTTCTGTGACCATTGTGAGTTTTTCTTTCATTGACCAAAGGGCACCAACAATTTTGTCCACGTGTGTAATCAATCAATCAAAAATTGATTTGTGTAAGCATGAAATGGTAAAATAGATCTGTAGACTGTCTAAAAGATGGCCAAAACCTCTAAACACTGGATGCCCCATGGCCAGCAAAATGAGCTTCAATTGGAAGTGTTGGATCGGCAGGCATCCATAGAAAAATGTCTTTTCTATGACAAGATGTACTGATTATATTCACACAATAGTAAAAAAAAAAAAAAAAAAAACATTTATTTATGGATTATTATTGGACACTCAGTTTAGGGTGTTTTATCCTGTATAATTTGCTAGTTTTATATTATAAACTCAAAAGATTGTTAGAAATTTACAGAATTTTTGTATGGACTTTGAAAAAGGTTGTTTGCAGAGGATTGCCATCCAATTATTTATTTAAACAAACAAATAATTAAATAAAATATACATTAATTTATAATGACACTTTAAAGGAAAATAACGTGTTATTATGTCAAGGAATATTCTAATTTCCATTACACAGACTTTACATTGAAATTTCCATTACATCTCGAAACAACCATCATTTTGAACTAATTCTGGATGTCTTTGAGAGGTTTCGACATGTTCATGGTAAAATACCTCTTTCGAAGAACCTCTTTCCAGTCTAACACATCATACCTTATCCAGTCAGTCATAAGACACCAAGTGTTCATGTAAAATGTATACTGATACTTACCTCCTTACCTAAATTGGGAGACATGAATGAAGGCATCTAATTTCAAGCTAAATCCGAAGCCCAACTCAATCTAGTCTTGATTCAGTTGTTCTGCCAGCATTTAGTGTTTACTGAGTAAAATGGACAATTTCATTTTGCCTCAGTAAGATGCCAAACAAAGCAGTGGGGGAAGACTGGAATTCGAAACTATTGATCTTTTGCATTCGCTACAGACTACAACACACCTCCATCACAGACTCTCTCACATTCAGCTGACTACTGATTGTGCACTTCTGACCTCAATCACAGCCACCCTCACTCCCAGTACAAAAGGACTTTCACTTCGCACTCACTCTAAGAAGTATGCACTCTGTGTATTTTATACCAGTTGTTACAAAGTCTGCTATTGTTGCAGCATCTTAGATGCCATCTGGGAAACATGGAAGCAGGGATTATCACCCAGCATACAGAGGTGAACAGACAGTGGCCCAGGGACTGAACTCCCTACAAAATGGAAGCACCAGATCCAGTCCTTAAAAGCACAATGCGTGACAATGTGCCTTTATTCAGTGGAAAGATGCCTGCAAGAAGAGTTGTCCCAGGGGACTGGTGGGGCAGTTTGCCCAAGGCTATACATCCTCACAACTACAGGTGGAAAAAGACTACTGTAGCTATGGGCTATACATACGACACAAACTATAGGGGCAAAAGAGTAGCTATAGCACCATCATAAAACAGTGCCTGGCCATCAAGTGAGTGGTCCTAACCCTTTGATACCATCTGTTGGATTCTGTCTTCTTTCTGTGTTCATACTATTCCAAGCTCCAGTGGCTCTACCACATGAAAGACACCAGTTCACAGATAACTTGCTGGTACCTGGCACTTCAGTCATGTCTAAAGTGGTAATTAATCTGGAGGCACAGATGGCTATATGGAGTTTCTCTCTTGCCAAAGGAGGGAGTCAGTAGCAGACGAGACAATTCCCTCATCTGCATCAGATGGTGAGGGTGTGTGATGAAGAAGATGTAGAAAATAGTGACTTAGACAAGAAATTATTACAGTGAGCATATATGTCTCTGATTAATGATGGTCTTTTTATACTGTGTCTTCTGCAGTAGAAAGTGTGTGCCCTTATGTGAAAGTGATCTTTTTATTTCTTTTCAAATATTCAGATTCATGCACACTCTTTCACACCTCCTTCTCATGTTCTCATTCTTCTCAGGACAGACATGTAGTAACAATGACACTTTGCAAACAGTATTTCCTCCTGCAAATGTAAGGGGAATGTAACTTGGTCCATTTATGCATTGATGCTGAATCAATACCTCATTTATTTGATGGGTTCTGTTCTCTTGGCTAAATGTCCCATATCTTTATGTCGTACAATTATTTAAAACAGCAAAACGGCATTTTTAGTAGATAAGTGCTTTTCTTAGCACCACAAGCAAAATAATCAGACCTAGGCTTATGTCTGATCCACTACATCCCATAGCTATCAAACATCTAGAGAACATTTTTACATTCACTACTTGAGAAAAGCACTCAGGATTAACAGTAACTAACACATTTTCATGTAATATTGGTTAAATAAACTAATGGCTTTTAAAAGTGAAGTTTAAGAGGCGGATTTGGTTTGTCTTCCAGAATTCAACTCAGAAACAACCATAGAGATTTCCCAAGCTGCTATTAGAGCTATAAATCATAGGTATTTTCCCATATATTTCATACTCATTTTCATATTTTTTTTATTCTGTATAGCTGCTTTGTGACAATGATCATTGTTAAAGGCGTTATACAGATAAAACTGAATTGAATTAAGTATTTCACCAACCGCTCATGGACTCAAATGAAGGAAAATGATGTCCTTGCAGAATAGAATATTGAAGCAGTTTGCATTTTCTGCAGACTGGTATATTTTTAAGAAATAAATTTATTTTAGAGAAATAAACATTTTAAAATGTACCTTAAATATTTCAAAAGTTTGAATTGATACTGAAACAAAAAATTGGATCAATTAATTAAATCAAACATAAAAATTTACTTGCCTAACAGATTAAATAGCACAGCTCTAGCTGCTATACACATACTGTACTTTATAACATTCTTTACATAAAAAAACTGGTCTGAGATGGCCATCTTGATTAAAGTTCTGATAGAAATGTGTTTCTGCTCTTGAAACGTGTCACTTTCTCTCAGTCCTCAATTTTTTAGTACATGACCTTTAACTTAACTTTCATGACTTACCCCCACATCCTCTAAAAGCATTTCCTTTGAAAGCAATTCTGAATCCCATCCTCATCAAAGGCGTCCCAACAGCTCAGAGGCGAAGAATATAGTGGCAAGAAAAAGAATGTGAACCCCTTGAAATTAATTGGTTTTCTGCATTCGTTTGCCATAACATGTCATTTGATCTTCATCTTGTGCTTAATCTGATAACACATATAAACAATTGTAATTTCATGTGTCTTTATTGAACCCACACGTTAAACATTCACAGTGCTGGAGGAAAAAGTAGTCAATATTGACAACTTGTAGTCAATAGCTGGTTGAACCTCCTTTGGCGGCAATGACTTCAAGCATGCGCTTTCGGTAGGTCTAGATCAGACTTGTGCAACATTCAGGAGAATTAGTTGGCCATTCCTCTTTACAGAACTGCTTCAGCTCAGACACATTTGTAGGATGTCTGGTGTAAATGAGGTCATTCCACAGCATCTCTATGGGGTTAAAGTCTGGGCTCTTACTGGGCCACTCCAAAAAGCAAATTTTTCTCTTTTTCTGAACACAAAGCTCTTTCTGAAGCCATTTTGTGGTAGATTTACTTCAGTGCTTTGGGTCATTGAACTGATGCATCGCCCAACTTCTACTCAGCCTCAGCTGAGGGATAGCCACCCTGATATTATCTTGTAGGATATTTTGGTAAACTTGGGAATTCATTTTCCCCTCGATGATGGCAAGTGGTCCAGGGCCTGAGGCAGTGAAGCAAACCCAAGTCGTAATGTTCCCTCCGCCATACTTCACAGTTGGGATGATGATTTGATGTTGTTAAGCTTTTTGTACCATGCAGAGTGCTGATTACTCTTCCCAAACAATTCAACTTTTGTTTAATCTGTCCACAAAACATTTTCCCAATAACATTACAGATTGCCAAGGTTCTGTTTGGCAAACTTCAAGACAATTCTGCGTTGTGCCTTTGGAGTCATCTTGGCTGGGCACCCATTTCTAGGAAAAGTAGTCACAGTATTAAACTGTCCCCATTTATAGACAATTAGTCTAACTGTCGACTGATGGAGGCATAAACACTTTTAATATTACTCTGAATTCCTTCCCAGCCTTATGGAGATCAACTGCTCTGGATCATATGTCATCAGAGACTTCCTTTTTACCCAGATGCTACTTATGAACAGCAAACTTAAATGTTTGAGTATCTTTTATCAATCAATGTTGCTCTAAACACACCTCCAAACGCATTTCATTAATTGGACTTCAGGTGTGCAATCTACTGACTCCAATCAGCTTTCAATGAAGTATATAATCTATGGGTTCACTTATTTTTCCTCCAGTTCTGTGAATGTTTAATGCGTGTGCTCAATAAAGACAAGAAATTATAATTCTTTGTGTGTTATCATCTTAAGCACATTGTGTTTGGTTATTGTTGTGAACATCAGATCACATGTTATGGCAAATTAATGCAGAAAACCAGTTAATTCCAAGGGGCTTACATACCTTTTCTTTGTACTGGAAGGAAAATAATCCACAGTAGCATGATGCAGCCAGATGAAAAGTATATATACACACTCAGTGGTCACTTATTATATACCAGGGAGTTATATCATGCAGTTTCAAATGAAGAGATCTGGTTAATATTTAGAACAAATATCAGGCTGGGTAAAACACTGAGCATAATGATTATGATTATACTTAATGACATAGGAGTTGATGCCAGTCAGACTGGATTGATTCTGCCAAAGACTGCTAATCTCCTGTGGTTACAGTGGGAACAGCTCACTGAAAACCAGTCAAAGTCTTTTCTACTGTCTATCTTAAACTTTCCATTTTTGGTGAATCTGTGCCCCACCATAGCCTGAGCTTCCTTTTCTTGGCTGAGAAAATGTGTTGTGCTTTATGAGATGGTTTTCTGTTCACCATGGTTGTCAGGAGCAGTTATTTAAGAAACCATAGCCTGCCTGTCAGCTCAAACCAGTCTGTATAGCCTGCTCTGACCTCTCTCATCAACAGGTTATTTCTATCCACAGAACTGCAAGTGTTTTTCTTTGTCACACCATTCTGAGGAAAATCATCACATTGTCATGAATGACAATCGCTGAATATCACTAATTTCTTTCTTTCTTTTTTTTTAAGAAACGTGAAAAGAAAAAATTAACCATATTGTGTGCGGTCCAGTTGCGTGCCGCACCAAGTATATTTTGTGTACTGAATAAATTCCAGAAATATGGTACTGGTGATCTTGTAGGATTTTGTTACATCATTAACAGTACCTTTGAAATGCAAGTTGTGTTTTACATTTTATTACATTAACAATATTTCATTCACTTTTTATGTGAGACATACTTTGAGAACATTTAATAACACACATGTTTCTACAAAAAATTACAGACAAATCAGTTTGTTGTAACTGCATTATAATTTAGTAATTTTTAACTATATTATTATTATTAACTATACTGCTAGTCAAAACATTGTAATTGTCCCATACTGAATTGCATGATATTATAATAAAACAACATTTAAATGTTATTGATTTCTGTCTATACCATGCTACTGTGATTGGGATCATTCCGACCCATGCTTTTAAAAGGTCTTTTTTTTTTTTTTTTTTACAAAATCTGTTGGTATGGTGAAAAGTTAAACCGGCACCACTGGTACCAACAGCCAGACTCTGAAAACCTCTTGTTTAATGTGAACATGCACTGAAGATATTCACATGATATTATTCTGCATACTGATGTGACATGAATAAAGTGGCCAGTGAGTGTGTGTGGAATTGTATTTATTGTAAATAAAAATGTTATGCATGTATAAAATGTAAAGTTACTTCAGCTATACTACAGTATAACAGTGATCGAGACAGAGAAGGCGTCTATAATGATGCATCAGGTCTCGTTTTGAACTTTTTGAAGATGCCATGATGGGGTCAGATTAAGGTCACGAGTTCGTTTTGGTTTTTACAAAGACATTATCATTTGCTTGGTTTGCGGAGCTCTCGCGCGCTGTGAAATGTGCGCGTGCGGCAGATTCCACAGGCGACTTTAACGCTGTTGTCGGTAAACCGCTTAAATCGCGTGGACTTCCCCGACCCCTTCCCGCCGCGGCGATAACGCGTGATGTTGTAGCGCGTGTTTGTGATGTGCTCGAGGGGTGTGCGGGCGGGGTGGGCGTACTTGCGTGAGCTTCGTGCCTGACAGCATGAGCACGATGATGCTCAGGAGCTTACTCGCTAGCCGCATCTCCGCTCGCAGGAGTTTGGAGCCGCTTCTTCTCTCCTCTCGCGCCTCTGTCTCTCTCTCTCTCTCCTTCTCTCCTGGTGTTCTGGTCCTTCTTCAGCAGCGGAATGATGTAGGAGCTGGATTCTGCCTTCCCTGGTCGTCACTGGGCATTCTGCTTCTCTCCGTCTGTGCTGGTTCTTCCCGTGGCCGCTGGTAGACAGTTCGCTCCTGTCGGTGAGGGGAAATACAGATCTGCGGGCTGCTGGAGCCTCCGAACTTTTCGGTTTTCACAGAGAGAGAGAGAGAGACGAATAGAGAGCGCGCGCCCGTCCAAACTCCCTTACAGAGACCGGATGTGACATTTACTGGCGTGGGACAAATCAGCAGAGGGATGGAGAAATATCTCAGACTAAATTAATATTAATAATAATCATTTAGCATAACGTGATTTGGAGAATTCAGAGATCATACTGTATGTTTTCAAATTTCTGTTAACTGAAAGTCAAAGCTGTATGTTACAAAGAAATAAGATAATGTAGTGTGGGCAGAAAATAACCCCAAAAGATGTGTTATAAAACATGATTTCATCATTATCATGACCTGTCCCTCGACAGTGGACAGAGCACAGGGTCAGCCATGATACAGCATGTCTGGAGCAGATAGGGTTAAGGGCCCAGCAATGACAACCTGGTGGAGCTGGGGCTCGAACCGCATATCTTCCAATCAGTAACGCAGTGCCTTAGCTCTCTAGGCTGCCGCTGCCCCCGACTTGCCCATACTATGTAGCTGGTAACAATTCCTTTAAACCTGATGGATGGAGTGAGGAGCTTTTTATTTCTTAAACAATCATATCAGAAGATGTAATCTCTGGTCATGGAGAAAATTTTACTGTGTTTTAGCAAGGTCGAATTGGCTTGCATCAAAGAAAAGAACAAAGCTAGTGTGATTGCTGAAATGACTGGAATCGGATTAAGAACTGTCCAACACATGATTAAAATCTGGATAAATAGTGATGGAACCAGCAGCACGGTGGCTTAGTCATTAGCACTGTCACCTTGCACCTCCAGGGTCTGTGTATATGGCGTTTGTATGTTCTCCCTGTGCTTGGTGGTTTTCCGTCGAGGACTCCAGTTTCCTCCCACAGTCCAAAGACATGCAGATTAGGCTAATTGGCATCTCCTAATTGCTTATAGTGTGTGAATGAGCATGTGAGTGTGTGTACGTGTGTGCCACATTGTACTTGCTGTACTTTGCCTCATGCCCTAATTCCTCTGGGATAGGCTCCAGGCCCCGTACAACCCTGTATACAGGATTAAGCGGTAAAAACGATAAGTGAGTTTTCCTGGACTCACTACGAAAGAGTAGTTCTAGAAGCTTAAAGAATAATTTTCATACTTGAATTGGTACCACATAGTCCTGAACCCTATTTAAGTTTTTGTGATGGTAGAGAAGACTTTAGACTCTCTTGTCATCAATACAAGCCACAAAAATTAATGCAACTCTGGACGGAAATAAATGTTGTGATGTTGGGAATGGGTTGCATAGGATTGTCAAAACTTTGTCCAGTGTGCCATAGTCAATGCTAAAGGCAATAAAATATTATTTGAATAATAACAATAATATATATTTAAGTATGAGTCTTCTTTTGGCCAAGCTGTGTAAGGTGTATAAAATACACTGTAAAGTATGTTTATAAGAATAAAGTTATTTTGACATAAGCTGTGTGTGTGTAAGAGAGAGAGAGGGAGAGACAGAGATATGTATTTTTAGGTATATGAAAAACAGTTCGTTGAATTTCATACAGTTATGTAAGATACATTATTTGAACAGAACCCACTAAGCCCGTCATTTAAGGGATTCACATTCAAATAAAGAAATAAATGTAAACCAAAACATTGATAATGCTTAATATATTTGACAGCTTATAATAGCAAATTAAAAGGCTATTAAAATAGCCCACATCACATATACACCTTATGAATTTCATGACATCAACTTGGTATTTTTTATTGTCAGTCTAAATAAATTGCCAACAGCATGTGCTGAATCAAGTGCTATTTTAACCCCCAAAGAGGGTTACGTTTGACCCGTTTGGTAACTGTATTTAAAATTCAATAAAATGCCCCTATTTAAAAAGCTATGTGGCATTTGGCAGATGCTCTTATTCAGGGCGACTCACAAAAAGTGCTTAGAAATTTCCGTAATTGGAAAGATACTTACACTAACACAGAAATGTATGTACATTATTACGTATGTATGCATATTGTGTATCATGTTATGATATATGAGGCTTTTATGAAATATCGTTTTACCAAACATCAAAGATGTTTACTATATAAACATATTACATAGTACATATATTAGATTAATAATCTGAATAATCTGATTGGCCAGGAAAAAAATTATGTTTTGTATTATACTGTATGTGTTGATGCTTTAAGATGGCTTTTTGGTGGTGTACTGTGAGTTTTATAGTGTTTAAATGTCTGAATCAAAAAAATGTGTCTTGGGCTGATGAGGAAGATGCTGTTATTAGAACTGACCTACTTATTCAGGAACTAGAGATAGTGAGTATCACCTAAAACCTACTCATAAAATATAGGAGACAGAGATGGAGGACAAGTTGAAATAAAGGGAAAGTTAGTAAGAGAGGAGGCCAAAAAAAAAAAAAACAAGTCTGAGAAACAATAGAAAAAAGTGGGATGTGTAAAAGAGATTTAACATTTATGGGAGAGAATCATTGTGTGAGGCTGTGCGTATTATAGATGTGTCGGTGGCTTAATGTGTGGGAGTTTAAATGTTTACAGTATTTGGAGATGAATTTGTGTGTGATATACTGTAGATGGTTTTGTAAGGCCAAGTTTTCATGTCAGAGGATTAGGTGTAACTGTGTGAAACAGATGGGTGTGTCTTTCACAGGAATAGATGGGTGTATTTTTTACTGGGATAGACAAGCATATCTTTGAGTGTGACAGATGGATGTGTCTTTGAGTGGGACAGATTAGTATGTCAGAGTGTGACAGATGATTTTGTCTTTGCCTTTGACTGGGACAGATGGATCTGTCTTTAAGATAGAAGGCTATGTCTTTGAGTGTGACTAATATAGGTGTTTTTGACTGGGACAAATGGGTTTGTCTTTGAGTGACACAGATGGACGTGTCTTTGAGTGGGACAGACATGAGGGTCTTTGGATGGGACAGATGTACAGTATTTGACATTTAATTGTGGATTTTCTGGGATGGACAGTGTCGTTGAGTGTGACAGATTGATGTCTCTTTATGTGGGACAAACAGGGATAACTTTGAATGGGACACATGGGTGTATCTTTGAGTGAGATGGAAAGGGAGGTCCTTGAGTGGGACACACAGGAGTGTCTATGAGTGGAACAGATAGATGTTTCTTTGTGCAGGACAAATGGGTGTATCTTTGAGTGGGACATATGGGTGTGTTATAGTGGGACAGATAGTTGTGTCTTTGACTGGGACAAATGGGTGTGTCTTTAAATGAAATTGATGTTTATGTATGTTTGAGCGGGACAGATGGGTTCGTATTTAAGTGGGATAGCAACCCAGATAGCACATTGCTGAAGGGCCAACGCTGGGCCAATGGCAGGGCATACATTGGGCACAATGTTGGCTCAATGGTGGGACCAAAGATAGGTTGGCCCAACGTTGACTCAGTAGATAATAGCATGGTTAGAAATTGGAAATTAAATTAGACTCTTTTTTTCATCATTGTCAATAATATCTCCAGAAATGTATTAATTCATTTAATTTGGGGTAAAATGATTACAAACTATGAAAATATATTTAACCATTATGATGATAAACTACAAAATAAACACCTAGTACAAACACTTTTTCTCAGCAAGGTGGATAAAAAATAAATGCATACATACAAAGTACCCATTGCCTCAGACTGTCTTTTATATTAGGTGGCTCTGCATCTTCCTCATTATCATTCACCTTGGTACTTTCACAATCAGCTTGGTCACCGTAGCTCAGCTGTTCTTTATCATCTTCATCATCAACATTACAGCATCTTTGGAGAATTGTGACTCTAATCTGTGTAAATACATCAATAATTTGACCACTGTACATTAAAATGTACTTCAAAATATAATATATATTCTTCGAAATATTCCTTTTCAACCAGCAAAATGATGAGAAAAACAAATATTTTCCACATTTGGCTCAACTCAGTTCAACAACAGTTCCAGTTTTACAGCACACACATTCATGTCCAGACGAAACAATAAATAACCTAGCAAAACTGTCACATGATATGTTTCACATGCCAACTACCTTACTACACACAGTATATTCAACAATCACATAAACATGCAAAAATATTAAGTACTGTATATTAGCCCTTTAACGTTTCTGCCACTTACTATGGCAACAATCATTATGGTTCTAAGCTCGCTATGGCTATGCTACTGTATTCACTCGCAACAGGTCGATTAGCCAAGCATAATAGTGCATAGCTAAACATCTTTGCCACCACATTACGGCAAGTCTACTAACTGTGTTTTAATGTTACCACCACAGATTCTCAACATTTATATCTTACTCAAGGGTATTTACTGTGCATCTCATCTGGAATAATATTAACCCTCCTGTAGTTAGGATCAAAGAGGCACAAAATTTTAGCTAGTGTTTAACTTGGCTGACGTAATCAGCAGCACCTGGCCTCCATGGGGTTTTAGGTTAAGCGCCATCTAGTGACCTGTTTGTCAGTGTTCACAGTTGAGAAGCTGTGAACACAAAGTACAATGAATTTAACATGTATCATTTTATAAAACATAAGAAAATAAATGTAAAAAAATTAGGGTGTTAGTTAGGGTCCATTAAGTTACAGATATAGTTCTTTCAATGTTATTCATGTACTAGATGGGTAACCAACCCTCATGTGACATCACATCATATAATATCTCCTGATGTGATGACATCATTGAGAGAGCCTGCTGCACAAAGTTAAAGCAATGTAATTTAATTTACAATTTTCAACCTTGCTATTATCTACTGAGCCAATGTTGGGCCAACCTATCTTTGGCCCCACCATTAGACCAACAGTGGGCCTACGGACAAAATAACCCTGGGCCAACCATTGATGTCAACATGGGCCCAAAATATGCTCTTCCTGTTGCCAAAGTTTGGCCCGACGTCAGACCACTGACAAAAGGTTACCATGATTTTGCTGATGTTGGGCCAACAAAGCATTGCTATCTGGGAAGGTGTGAGTTGTGAGTAAGGTGTCTGAGTATGATAGAAGGATAGGTCAGATGTCTGTGTTTGGATGAGAGAAGATGGATGGGTCTGTTGTTAGTATGTCTTAGCCAGTTAGCACTTAGCTAGCATTAGGAGTGAATAATATAAATCTTTATGAATCTGACTTCCCAGAATTACTTTAGAAATTGTGTCATCTTAGCTAGCTGGCTAAGAAAGTCTGTGAAAAGCCATCTTCAAATGTAAACGCCAGTGGCCATCTTCCTACACAAGAACCTATTTAGTTGCAATGTGTGTATGATTCAATGTGTGTAGGATGAATCCATCTGACTCTGCTTATTGAGCTGGAAAAAAACAAACAAAAAAAAAACAAAGAGAAAATTGAGAGGATGCAGAATCCTGAAGTCCTGTTTATTCTCATTGTTGCAGTAGTGTGTTCTGAGAGTATCATTAGAACTATGGTGTGTGGGTTTGTGTCAATCCAAATCCCTGTATGCTGAAAGAGATTGATTCTCTCCTGTTAAATAAGCTAATGATCTATAATGACTCCTCTACTGTGCAGGGAGGACAGTCCTTGGGACTTTCAAGATGACAGACTGTTTTTCATTTCCTGGATATATTCCTTTGTCCCACTGCAGTGAAACAGCTTTGCATTTATGATGTGACTACAAATCAGTAGCATAATCAACATACCAATGTTTACAAAATAATTTCTAGTTTATTTCTAGTTTCTATTATAACTAATGCTCAGGGTAGATTTTCAATGAAGATAAGAATTACATCAGTTAACAGACAGTTTACGTAACATTTGAATTAGTGCATCTTTTTTTAGAATGTGCTACCAAAAAACTATACTAGGAAAGACAGGATTAAAAAAGGAAGGACTGGTGTGCATGTGTACTAAGCTTAATAGCACGTTTCCTTTCCTGTTGCCATGGTAACCTCTTGCCCTAGTTGTGAACTGTCGAAAAATAAAAATTCGTTCTTTTTATTGGCCAACATATCTGCAATCAACACACACACACACACACACACACACACACACACACACACACACACACACACTTACAAAACCTGAGTGAAATCACATTCCAAATTACCTGACCTTATTAGCATGTCCATCACACAGAAATTGAATTCTGAAAGCATAATCCAGGCATTACTTAAATGCTAATTAATAATTCATGATGTACTCCAGGTGACTAAAGTTATGTGGACAGCTGAGTGAACTTCCCATTCCAAAACCAGAGTCTAATAATATAGATTTGTTGCAATAACAGCCTCCAGACTTTTAGAAAGGCTTTCTTCAAATAGAAAGCAACAAATTCACAAAACTCAGTCTGGACAGTTAACAAATAGATCGTTACACATTAGAAGGGTCATATGCAGCAAAGTCATTTAAAAAAAATCCAGGTAATATCCACTCTCTGATGTTTTTTTTTAAATATCACTTATCACACTTTCTGTTGTAACATATTATGATAATTAACTAGCTAATACACAAGCCAAATATGACAGAGCTACAACTTAGCAAATCTATTTGTACATACTTATCATATGTTTTGAAGGATAGGGGCCTCATTTCACCCAAGACCCTATTCTTCATCCCAGGTAATCCTATGTGCACTCAAAAAATATTTTCACATCATGTACTTTTTACATATTGATAATATGTCTATTATACCATTTCTTACTGTTATTTGGTTTGGACGTTTTTTTCAACTTACATAATTTACAGAAATTCTGCTCTCAATTTCAATTCGTTGTTACATGAATCATAACCCATACATTAATTATACATTCATTCTTTTTTTTATTATTATAAAAAAAAAACCTTGTCGATTTTTGAAAGACAAACATGGCAGGAATAATGACCAAAGCCAAATGAAGTCAATACAGAAAACTCTAGACCTTCAGCCTTACTTTGTCCCTGTTCTGCCCAGGAACAACATGTATAAAACATCTTATAACGTACATATATATTAATGAACCTTTGCTAAAATTCCGCCCTTGTGCCCAAAAGCATGTAAGTAGGTTAATTAGTCATGGTCCTTGTGAATGATTGGGTGAATCAGTCTAAAAACCCTGTTTGGGAAGTACCACATGATGAACAACACACAGCAACATTTACAGGTCTCTAGTCTCTAGTCATCATTTAAAGACTGCCAGTGATTTAGGTGGATATCTATGGGAAATTCATACCTAGATTCCAGAATAGAAAGCAAATTAATTGCTGTGGTATGTGGTACCATGGTATGTGGTACCACATAAATGTGGTATCCGAACACTGACATGATGTCATGCTTCAGAGATGTAAACTGACATAAAACCATTGGGGTGAGAATATCAGGGTGCAACACAAATGATGTTGCAGGCCTTCTACTCTGTTCAGAGATGGCTATGGTCTAGTTTTCCTAAGATGGAGTCTTTCCAACAATGTGTTTATTATCTCCCTCAGAGGAGTGTCTCATATCTAGGTTGAATATAGAACGCTAGGTCCTGACCTGAGCAGGGCTTTGATAGCTAATGTTTGTATTATTATAACTTTTCAAAAGTCTGAGCTTTTGAGTCCACTTTTGAGAACATTACCCTTGCTTTTGTGCTCAGTGTTCAGTGTTTTTTATGTTCACTGCGTACAGCTAACTTTGGGATGACAGACATGTCATTGTGCATCATTGTACATGTCATATACACATGACTTTAGACACATAATCTAAAGTCTGATGCTACCTCGCTAAAACTAGATACGTAATTATAAATATAAAGTAAATTGAAATAATGTCACAAGCTAATGAGGAGAGACAAAGAGTTTAAACCAGTTTTAACCAGTTTAATTCATGCTAAACGCTAAATCAGAAATAAAAAAAGACTAAATAAGAAGACACAAAAAAGTGTTAGCTACACGAACCCTATTTTTATTTTTCATAATGTACTATGCACTGGGTGTTAATTGATTAATTGCTGGTAAGAATTGAACTGATTAATGATGTGGTAGTAGTTAAATGTTTGTTTAGCATAATATACTGTATGTAGCTCATATATCTATTACCTTTTACAACACATGAGGGCGTACTTGCAGTACAGGAGCTGATTATTAAATAATAATAATAATAATAATAATAATAATAATAATAATAACGTGCCCCACATGATGGCTTAGAGGTTAGCACTGTCGCCTTGCACCTCCAGGTTGTGGGTTCGATTGTGCTTGGAGTTTGCATGTTCTCCAAATGCTTGGTGGGTTTCCTCTGAGCACTCGGTTTCCTCCCACAGTCCAAAGACATACAGATTAGGCTAACTGATGTTCCCAAATTGTTTGTATTGTGTGAATGAGCATGTAAGTGTGTGTATGTTCCCTAAGTCTCCTGGGATTTTTTTTTCTTTAATCTGCTCTTTAGCCTTTTGAGTCTGGGAAAATATTTTTTAATGGTCATCTGGATTAAGGGAGCAAACAATTGGCGTCCCAGTTAAAGAATCAATGTTAACCTTATCCATCTTACCTTATCCTATCTGCATGCTACTGTCCTTACCAGCCAGGCGTCTTACATGCTCGCTAATAACTTATTTGAAGGGTTTCCGATTCAAAATTCAAATTCAAAAATCAAATTCATTCCATTTGTGAACTCAGGATTGATTCTGCTTGCCTACAATCCATTTTTCTTTCCACCATCTTTTTTTTCATAGAGTGAAAAATGTAAAAAAAAAAAGAAAGAAAAAAGTGCAACCCTAAGACTGTATGTGCAATCTAACTATTAGCTCAGAATTCTAAACAGCTTTGTGATCTGTGCAATGGTGTGTAATAATGTTCATGGAAACATTATAATCAGTCTAATAAAACCCTAGTAGTATGCTTTATTAACGACCCAAAGGATGGATTGACATAATATGAAATAACCCAGCAAAATGACCCAACCTGCTGAAACCAGTAACTGGATTATGTAAATAACCCAGCATTCTTAAAGTGTAAGAACAACAGAGAGTTGTCTATGACTCAGTGTGTGTCTGGGTGGGAACAAAAATAAAACTGTCAGCAGTGTCTCCTCCCTTGAGCCTTCTCTCCCACTCCAACCACAAGAAACCCAGAGAGAGAGAGAGAGAGAGAGTGAGAGAGAGAGAGAGAGAGAGAGAGAGAGAGACTTCAAAAACATTCATGAGATTTGCAGCATTTGCCCAGGTGAATCTCAGCTCTGACCATGATAGAGATAAGCAAATTGACCAAGAGAGAGACTGATTATTAGATATAAAAAAATAAATTATAATAAATCTCACAATTGGATTGCCATGCATGAACACATTCGCTAAGAATAATAGATCAGATAGATGATAGACTGACTCACAAGAGACAGAGATGAGAAAGGGGAATGTGAATGAGGGAAGACAGTGGGACATCCTAGAGACTCAGTGACTACAGAGTAAGGAGAGGAAGGTTGTTATTTACTGGGGAGCATTCATAATAAATAAAACAATTAAAATCATAAAATTGAGTTCCATAAACAGGAATTATAAAAAACTTTAAAGAAAAAAAAAAAGAAAAAAAAAAGAGATGGATGACAGAGGAATGAAGAGATGTGTAGGATTGTGCCCTCTCTGTGGGAGGACATGTGCTTGTTAGTGTGTGTGTGTGTGTGTGTGTGTGTGTGTGTGTGTGTGTGTGTGTGTGTGTGTGTGTGTGTGTGTGTGTGTAATAAGTGTGTTATTTTATTACCTTGGCCTTGAAAAAATAAAGACTGACAGACTGTGCTGGGATAAAGAGCAGGGAAAGAGGGTTCTAATGATTCCAGAAAAAGAAGCACGGGGAAACTGTCAATCAGACTGAGGGAAGAGTAAAAATAACCAAGAGACAGATATTCACGTGTCTGGATGGGAGTTTGGAGGGGAACTGTATACTGTATGCAAGAGATATAATTCAACATAAACAGTTCATGTTAAGAATCTCTCTGGTTTAATTTTAAGTAGGTACAGGTACACAGACACAAGCACATACACACACACACACACACACACACACACACACACACACACACACACACAGAGACAGACATTCTTGTGTCCTACTTTTGGTTGGAGTTTTCATCACATGGAGACTACTCGCTGCTGCTGCTGATGGCTGCATATGGTCTGCTTAAAGATTCATGTGATAGCTGAGGACAGTTTCACTTAATATTGGCTTGGATTGCATTGGTTCAATCAGTTTCACTATTATGATTTACGACTGCAATTGCTAGAATAGTTTGGTGACTAAAATTGGCACGAACAGTTTCATACCTAAGTCTCCATCTCTGGACAGTTGGTAGCCTCAACAACGTGGCTTTTATAACAACTAAAACACATTTCCTGTTATACAATTGTACTCTCAACTTCAGAGCACATAGTTATAGAAGGCATATTTATGGACGATCTGGTATCGCCCAAATTGGGATGGGTTCCCTTTTAAGTCTGGCTCCTCTTAAGGTTTCTTCCCCAGGTTCAGATTACCCTGAATTGCTCATTGGAGAAAAAAACATTTTTAAATGATACCCAGAATTTTTAATCTTGTAAAGCTGCTTTGCGACAATGTCAGGGGCTATACAACGAATTGCACTGAATTACATTAAATTGAATTGAATTAAAACAATATCACACTGACATCCTGTACACTCACTTTCTGTTTAAGCATAAATCTACCCATTTCTCCTCTTATGGTAATTATTTTAAATGATTTATCTCAAATTTATGTTTGTGGTTTAAAAACAAATTTTTTAAGCAGTAAAGTGTTCTTTTGGAATGTACTGGAAATGAGTAACACAGTCGCAACACCGGCGCCATCTTGTGTTTAAAACCAATGCATCTTTTAACTAGAGGATGTTTCAGCCTTTTTTGTATCTATACATGTAGTAAAGGTGTAAAGTTGGCGTGTCTGTACATTGAATATATTTGTGGAAAAAATAATTTGGGGGACCGTAAGATGAGTAATAGAATACATCAAGATTTTTTCTGTCTATCTGTTTCAAATGTTGTATCAGGCCGAGCTTGAGGTAACATATGTACAACACATCTTATCACAGCCTGCTCATGGGAAAAAAAGATGTAATTCATTTAAATTTAAAATGAAAATGCTCCTATATTAAAAATCAATCGTTGAAAAAATAATTAGATCATCTTAAAAGTCAAGAGATTTTGCTATACATTTTTAAATATGTGCTTATGCACTTATTGTGAAAATTACATTAAATTCCACTCAAACAAAAATTTTCCATGCATGTCTGTGCCGTAGTGAGATAAATGCCGCAAGTGCAACCCCAGGTCATGTGAACAGAACCAATCAATCAGCTTCACTCTTTCTGGATCAGCCGCTGAAATTCTCAGTGTTTTCTTCACACTTGAAGAATGTGGAGCACCCATTTTCATCCTCTTGTCCTCAAATAAATTTAGAAGGATAGTTATTGCAATGGATTAGTTATTGCAATGGACAGTGCCATTACTTTTGTACTAACTTTGAATGTACTTTGAATCTTTTTCTGACACTTGAATGTAAGTTGCTTTAAAGTTGACCTTTGAAAATTTTGTCTTCACCATATATGAGTTTTAAAACTAACCCTTATTACACCATATAAGAAAAGTTAATTAACAATGATTGTGTTTACTAATCTATATATGTATATGCATATTGTCAATGATTAAATTAAATCATATAGGTTAAGGAATAAATTATGATTTAAGAATAGAATTGTATCATATTATATTATATATTATTTAATTATCAGTTATTATTTATTTATAAATAAATAAATGACTTTATTAAGAACAGTTGAGACATGAGGGGTGATAGGAATATATTAATAAAATGCATCTTGGAGGAAAAAAATTTCAAAACTTCTGATGAAAAATTAAGCCATCAACACTAATGGTCAATATTCTGGTTAGAAAACGAGGAAGAAACCAAACCTCTTGAAAAAAGAAAAAGAAAAAGAAAAAGGAGAATGTAATTTTACCCTAATAAAACAAACCCAGATATGAATAAACAAAAAGAAAAATTAGATGAGAGGGAGAAAAGTATAGAACTGGGAGTTACCACACCACTAGGCCAAACAAATGAACATATATATTGAACATTAATTAAAAATTTAATCAAACAAAGTAACAAGGAGGAGCAATGAGGTACTTGTTAGGTATATAAATCATGTGAAATTAGGGAAGGGAGAATCTTCGAGGACTTTGTGGATAGAACTAGAGCTGTCTATCTACTTTTGTCTTTAATACATTTTTTGCTTTTTCTCTATACAAAGTTGGTTTGGTTTTTGTTTAAAATTGGGTGAAATTCAAATATTTGCCACGACAGGATGTAAGTCACATTTAATTATATAAGAGTGGACAGAGAGATGAATATTTTATTTACTGAAAAGTGGTAATTGCAGGAATGAACATGGATAGACCCACACTGTCAGGTTTAAAACTTTGTGATGTCTGTCAATAGCCTACTTTAGAATACAGTCTGAAAACACATAGGATGGCCTGTAAAATGAGTCTAAAAAATATTTAATGGGCAGAACCTGAGGAATATTTGCATACCTTAGTTCAAGATCAAAATATAACCATCTTACATTTTTCCCAAACATTTAAACACATTTCCAGAAACGATGTCTTGTTCTCTAAACACAAAATACAGAGGTCAAAAATAAACAAATCTCTTCCAAATTGAAACCCAGCACTCAAAACCATGTTCTCTCTTCTCATATCAATTTCTGTCTCCACAACAATATACACAGCAATCATACACTTATATCTTACAGAGCATCAAATAAACACTGATGTGATCAGTTAAAACACTAACATCAAATGTGTTCATATATGGTTTGTCTTCATGAGGCCTTGTCAAATGCATAAGTGTGTGGGAAATGCATAAGTCAAATGCATAAGTGTGTGGGAATAAAGTTCCTGTTTCTCATTTTGGCGAAGTGTAGGGTTTTTCATATCCCAAAATAACATTTACCTTTCTACATGATTAATACAACACATGTTACCTTTATTATGCAGTATGTAGCAAAACCTATGTAAGTAGAACGAGAACACTACAAAGAAGGTCAGTGGACAGATACAAATCTGTAACAAAATACAGTGGAACCATGGATTGCGAGTAATGCGGTTTCCGAGAGTTCCGCAAGACGAGGAAAGATTTTTAATAAATTTTGACTTGGAAAATGAACAAGTCTAGGTTTACGAGTACCGAGTATCATGTATCACGCATATGCCTCTTGTTTTGACGTCGATCACAACTGAGTCAATGGTTTTTCTCTCTCTTGCGCTGCGAAATTGTGGGTAATCATCTCCCCTGCTCGGCCTTGCGTGTCTCTCACTGGTATAATCAACATCAACAATGACTACATGTGTGCATGTAAAACATATTTTATTTTGTGTTTGTAAGCATATGTGTACAGCGCATGTGTACTGTTTATTATAACACAAGTGTCTGCGCATGTGTAAAGCAAAAGCAAGTCTCATTAGAGGGGTTAAAGATCAATTTTCTCTCTCTCTGTATCATCCTGCAGGTTGGGTGCACGCACGTCATTTGACACCGTGCACTTTCACACACACACACACACATTTTCTTCTCTACACAGAAACACTGCTCTGTTGCGATTCTTTTCAAAGGTAAAGTGCAGATAATTTTTTTTTTTTTTTACTTTACAGCAGTGATTCCGTTAGTCTGCACTCAGTCGAGTGTCATTAGAGAAATGTCTTTTTTTCCCCTGTAAAAACAGTGTTTTACTGTCTAAGACGAGAATGGGGAGAGGGGAGGGGCTAATTCCACACATACACACAAACACATTACGCAGGAAACGGAAACACTTACGGGATTTATTTTTACTTTTTTTTAAAGGTAAAGTGCAGGTTAATTTGTTTTATTTTTACTTTATATTTATATTAATTATATTTATGTATTTATTTTTTTGGGCTGTGGAACAAATAATTTGAGTTTCCATTATTCCTTATGGGAAATTTTTTTACTTATGGGATTTGGTTTATGAGTGTTTTGATATAAGAGCCCGGTTCCGGAACAAATTACCAAGGTAATCCAAGGTTCCATAATCATACACTTTCCACTGCCATGTTGAAAAGAATCCCTCTACCGAATTTAGAAAAAGGGGAATATGGTGTAAGGTACAGCGCTAAAAAACATGTTGTTGACCTGAACCCACTGTAGATCAGAGCTAAATGAATAAAGTAAGTGGGCTGCTCTTGTTTTTTTGTTAGCTCATAAAGGAATGTTAGCAAACTTGGAGTGTTATTGGGACCAAGATATGCATTATGATGTATGACCCCCACACTGACCAATAGCAGCACACATGAGGACAATTCCGCTATGCTGCCCAGGGACATTGACACCGACACGATTGCAAATGATCTTTCTACCACACCACCTGGTCTTCTGCAGGTTAAACACTGCCAGATCAGTGAAGTTATCTTCATATGGAGCAGCACTGACATCAATCTTTGAAAAAGGAAGAATAACCATATCAGATAAAAGGCCTGAATAAAGGATATTGTGGCATGTCTACTGTATATAGAGTATGGAGAGGATGCTGTACTTGGTCAGAATTGTGTTCAAATGGAATATGATTTACCCATTTTATCCTCATCCAGTGTTGATTCAAGACATGGTTGGTTATAAACTTTGCATGGACAAAGTTCTGTGTGCATAGACGTTGCATGTTCTTCCTGTGATTGCTGAGTTTCCTCTGGGTAATTGAAGTACCTCAGGCCTGAGACGGGAATCAAACCTTGGCTCTGGAGTTTTGAGGCCATAGTCCTCCTGTCCCCACTAAGCCACCCTGCTGCCTGACACAGTCATTCTTCAAATTCTTTACACAGGTGCACCACGAGTGAGACTAGTAATCAGGATATTGCATTTTGAAGACCAGTGTTTCTAGATGAACACAGTGTACAAGATGATGCAATTTGTTGAGAGATTTGCAGAATTGTGTTTTAGATTTATATCAATGTTGGTACACAACGCAGACAGGAAAAGAGTTTGTGGAAATAGCTAAAAAGGTTAAAGCTAAAAATAAGCTAAACAGCTTTAATGTAATCAGTGATGGAATCGGAGACTGAAAGAAAGAATTAGTTTTGTCTGAAAACAACCTTAGCATGTTAAAATGTATTTATATCACTTCAGTGTTGTTATTTCAATGGTGAAGATATTAATTGATCCCAGTTAAAAAGATATTGTGGTGTAGTGGTTAGCACTGTTGCCTTGCCCCTCTGTGGTCTGGGTTCGATTCTCAGCCAGGATTGATTCCCGTCTCTATGTGCATGGAGTTTGCATGTACTCCCTGTGCGTGGTGGGTTTCCTGCCACAGTCCAAAGACCTATAGGTTAGGTTAATTGGCCGTAGTACATGTGTGCCCTGCGATGGATTGGCACCCTGTCCAGGGTGTACCCTGCCCTGTGCCCCAAGTCTCCTCGGATAGGCTCCAGGCCCCCCGTGACGCTGAATACAGGATTAAGCGGTATAGATGGTGAGTGAGTGAGTAAAAAATATGAAGTTTAGATTTTGTAAATAATCTATTGGTTCAGGTGTTTGTTTACTCTGAGTAAGTATTTGAAAACATATTATTAAATCTGCCACATAACTGTTCATAACATCACCTTTACTTAACATTTTGATTTCACTTATGGTGCAGATTAAACGTCAGGCAAATATCCAAGTACTGCAAAAGATTAATTAAATTCTGTCCAGCCAGTTTTGCATGATGAAGTAACAAAATGGCTGGACAGAAAGACAGACAGACCAAAAAGACTTGATAATTCCAATGTATAAAATGTAAAAAAATATAATCAAAAGATCTAACTCTGACAGATGTACAGACAAAAACTTTCTTTTATTTATATAGATTTGAGTTGGAAAAATTCTATTGTGCTTATGGTTTAGCAGTTTGGATTCATGTTATTGATTGATCAGCTTAAATTTGTCAGAATTGGGTGCATAGTTCCATGTAAAATGGGTGAATTGTAATTGCACTTTGTTTTCAATGAAGAAGAGTTTTCTCCTTCAGCAATGTGATGTTTGTTTAACTCCACTAATGGGGGCGCTAATACTACAAAGCGCCTTAATTCCATCGTCGACGAAGACGAAGAAAAAGTATGTGGATGACGTTTGATTTTTTTTTTCCACCACAGAGTAAGAACAACGATGCAGCGCGACAAGACGGGAAGCTCGGCGGTGTCCGGCGATAAGTAGGAATATATTAATTATCTAATTGTTATTTGAATTTCTTTTAGTCGTAAAGTCTTGGTCATAAGTGTGTTTAATCAGCTGTGTTTTGTGAAATCGATTTAGCTACGTAATAACACCATACGACCCTTGTTTGTTGTCTGTGCTGTTCCAGACCGGACCGTGAGACCGCCATTATGTCCAAATATTACGATGGCGTCGAGTTCCCTTTCTGCGACGAGTTTTCTAAATACGAGAAGCTCGCCAAGATCGGTCAAGGCACTTTCGGGTAACAGACTTGTCTTTTTAAACATGTGCTTTATTTTGATATGAATTAAAATCGTAGTGAACGAAACTGTACTTGGTTTGGTGAAGTGCTGTGACTGTATGAGCTAACTCGCTAGCACTGTGTGCTACACGCTAGTTTAGACTTTCAATTCATGTTTGTTGTTTGGTCATAGCGGTTGTTATGAAGTTTAGATTTTGTTATTTTTGTTTTATAGTTTAGATTTAGATATTTGTACCTATTTTTTATATTTGTTGTTGGTGTATGGACGTTTAAAGCTGCGTCTGTGGTTTACTGTGACGTTTATAATGTAATGACTGTGACGTAATGTGCTTCCACATGGCACTCAGGTTTTGCTGTTAGCTCTTGAAAGCAGACATATTTCCCCCCTCACTCGCTGATTTCCACTATATGACATAGATGAGAAATCTGACATAAAATCAAACCAAAACATACAGGAAATGTGCAATACAAAGCATTTTTATCGTTCTTTAAAAGTAATATCACAAAGGCCTGGGTTCTCGTCTATGGATGTGAACCATCCTGTAGGCTGATTTGTATACATTGAGGCAAGTCATGGAGTCAATATACACTGCCTGGCCAAGAAAAGGCACACTTTGTCTAGGATGTCATTCAGTCATTCATTCAGCACCATATAGTGTACGGTACACAGTGTGGTAAGCCAGTTCATATGCCTGTGCCATCAGGGAAGGAAAAACTCCATAGATGTGATAACCTGGTCATTCAGTACATTTCAGGTAACCAGCTGTTATTTGACACACATCATTCATTGCTTTTCGTGCGCTTCTTTTCCTGCCCTCAATTCTTTATAATCCCTGCCAAATTCAAGCCTTTTCTGACATGTCTCACTAGCAAGTGGTTTTCTTATGGATACAGCTGTTTATTTCCAATCCAGTGAGTTCTCATCACATTGTGTTTGTGTGTGTGTAAATGCTCTTACAGTCACTATTAAACAAAGCTATGGTGTTGAGCACCATTACATGTGTGTTTTTTGACCACGTTTCTTCCACAAATTGACAGTTCAGGACTATTGCTGCTTAAACAAGTTCCAGCAATTTCAAATCTTTTTAATTGGTTTCTTTGCTTGATGCAGCTGAACAATTTCACCCCTCTGAAATGGTGATTTTTTTTTTTATTATTATTAATTTTGGCCATGCACTGTATTTGAAACTTGTTGTAAAATCAGTGGAATCCTTTCGGACAGGGGTATTTATGACATTTGAGTATTTGCACATTTTTTTCGCAGTTTTTTTTAGTGGACATTGCATCTGTATTAGGGGTGTTAAGACGTTTCAGAAAGTTACTCATTTCAGTGGTATATGATTTCTATATAATGTGGGATAATCTTGCTCACCCGGTATAAAACTTAGCTGAAGAAATAAAAGGAGAAAAGAAGCATCCACAGTCTGTACAAAAATCTTAAATGCATACAATACTTTGGTCAGAGACATTATTTAAAGTATAAGC